>JAHSPW020000014.1:17188624-17788624 GCA_019985065.2 Arctostaphylos glauca | reverse complement strand
AAACAATTGGATTAATCCCAATGGTAGAATTATTTTGTTTCTTACATCTGCGTTTGGATCATGGATTTGCCAACTCATTTCCAGAGTATGAAAAAGAAAAGATAAAGAAAGATAGTGAAGTGAGGAAGATAAAGTTTTTTGCTTTGGTTTCACCGTCTCCTTTTTTTCTTCTTTTTCATAAACCCTCCACAAATCCATGATCATAACTCTTCCTAATAGCTCAAATGATGAGAATTGGAGGCCTTATCGGATAGATAAGACTTATTACACCTTGGGGAAAACCCATACAGAAGAACGAGACCCTTTCATAACGAAGGAGTTCTTATTTTAAAAAAGATCTGGTGAAGTGCACCAGTGAGGTGAGGCACTAAACACGGAATATGGGTGTCCAACCCTCATGGACTAACCATTTTATTTCAGGGAGTCAACGAGTAGGAAAGATTGTCATGTCTGCTGCAGCAAAGCATTTGACGCCTGTTACTCTAGAGCTGGGCGGGAAGTGCCCCGTCATACTCGATTCCCTCTCCGACCCTTCTGATATGAAGGTTTGGTGACCTCTTGCACTACACTGATATATAAAAAGAGAGAAGATTTTCAACTTTCTTATGGTTATATTTTTATTGGTATTTTCCTTATGTCGAGTCTTGGTTTTAAGGTGGCTGCCAAACGAATAGCAGGAGGAAAGTGGGGGCCATGCTGTGGACAAGCATGTATAGCCATAGATTATGTGCTTGTGGAACACGAGTTTGCATCTACTCTGGTAGAAATGATACCATTCACGTTTCGAATTATTACTTAATGCGTTGGTCTAACGTGCAATATATTCACGGGTACTTGTTTTTTTTTCAGATTGAATATCTGAAGAAAACTATCAGTACATTTTATGGTGAAAACCCGACAACATTGAAGAACCTCTCCAAAATTGTGAACAAACACCACTTCGAGAGACTGCGCAACATTATTGAAGATCCAAATGTTGCGGCTTCCATTGTTCATGGCGGTTCACTGGATGAAAAGAACTTGTGAGACTATTTATCCCTACTCCAATCCCAATCCATAATTCCAAAAATGAGCTTGGATTTTGTTTTCTTGAGAGGTTTTCTGACTTCTATTAGATAATTTTTTGCAGGATAATCGAGCCAACAATCTTGTTGAATCCTCCTCTTGATGCTGAGATCATGACGGAAGAAATATTTGGCCCGTTGCTTCCAATCATTACAGTTAAGTACAATGCACCCGCTTATCATTCTTATTCAAAACAGCTGTTCACTTAAAATGCGTTGTATATGGTTCCTACAGGTGACAAACATTCAAGAAAGCATTGAGTTCATAAACTCAAGGCCAAAACCTCTTGCCCTCTATGCGTTCACCAAAAACGAGACGTTCAAGAAGCAGATTTTGACAGAAACATCGTCTGGGAGCTTGACCTTCAACGACGTCATCCTTCAGGTCCTATTCTCTTTCTTACTTGTGTCCTTTTGGGATCCGCAAAAGAAGATGATTGACAAGCAAAACTTTTTAGCAGAAAATCTGATATGGGAGTAGCAATTTTACGATTATGGAGCTTGAGATTTTGGCTTTCGATACTTGACCCCCTCAAGATTATAAAAACAGCAATGTACAAGTAAATTAAATTGAAAGGTAACAAAGCACCCCCTTATATAGACATGGACTTCGCTTGAGCCACGCGCACACAATAGTGATGCCATGCAAGTTCTAACGGGCACATATATGGGTACAATTTACTTTCATTTTATTTTGGGGGCACATTTCTCTGAGTTGATCTTTTGGAAGGAAAATATTTAGTTGAAGATTTTTCATATGGGAAAGTGCCGAAAACCCTAGAAATTCCGGAAGTAGCACCAAAGAATGTGTCGTACGAGAATTTTGTCTACTACAAAAGTGATCATTTTGTTGCATTTTTGCAGTTTCTATGTGACGCGTTACCATTTGGAGGAGTAGGGCAGAGTGGTTTTGGGAGGTACCACGGGAAGTACTCGTTCGATACGTTTAGCCACGAAAAGGCGGTTCTACACAGAACCTTCTTCCTAGAACTAGAGCCCAGGTATCCTCCATGGAATGACTTCAAGTTGCAGTTCATCAGATTTGCTTACAAGTTTGATTACTTGAGACTTGTCCTGCTCTTGTTGGGCCATAAGATGAAGAGCATATTCACTTCAGGCCACCAAAATTAGAAGTATCCGACTGCTGAATTTTTTAGTTTGCGTATTCTGATAAAGACGTTCCTCAACAATATCATCATGACTGTCGAAGTCATGTGGTAGTAATGGAAGTACCGAGGTACGACTGGTGGTATCCGTGACTCCGATAAAAAGTTCGGTTTCTATCTATCGTTGGTGTTAGAGAGACATCTTTGCATCAAAAAGTAGTTTGTTTCTGTGCAATAAATTTTTGTGCTGCAAAAATATTATGGCCTGCCTCTATCTCCAGCATAGTCTGTAATATGCTTAAAAATCTATGTATTGTTATTTGGTGAGGTGGGGAGAGGATTCCAACCTGCAGTTGACGAATTCCTCTACCCTTTTATTAAGGTACTGGACCCTACGTTTATAGGGTGTGGATCTCCATGTATGATTGTTGTGGACGGGTTTGAACTAAATTATTTTTTATTTAAAAACAATTGTGATTTTGTAATTTTTTGTATGATTTTTGGTCAATTTTTTTTGTATTTTTTTATTTATCTCGATGAAAAAAATTGAAAAGGTATAAAAATATAAACCGAAATTTTAAAAAAGAGTTTATATAAGACTAAGCTAAAGACACTAAAAATATTAAAAATTTGTTTTTGTTTAAAAAAATTAATGAACTTGTTATGGTTTTGCTCATATATTTATTTTTAAGTTCTTTTCGTAAAGAGAATAAATAATTCAAAAAAATCAATACGAACCCAACAAAAATTGAAAAAACATCACAAAAAACCAAAACAATATTAATACTCATTAATAATATAGGTCAAGAGCCCCCCATACACATATTTTAGGCTCAGCGAACATTTTACCCAAAAAAACGAGTCAATGAGTCTGAAATAAGTGTTGGTCAATTTTGGTCTAATAGTACATATTTATTTGATTTTTTTTAATTTGGTTTTGAGTTTTCTTATTTTTTGTCCTAATTGATAAAATCAAACCCAATTTATAATACAGAATATAAGAAAATAAATTTTATGTATAAATTTTAACCGGTCAATTTTATACATTGGGATAAATTAATTTGTAAATTTGGTTCAAAACATAGAACGCCGTCTCAATTTTTTTATGAAGTCATTTTGGCTCATTTTTAATAGATTGAGTTATGAATGTGGTTTGTAACCGAATTTGACCTAATTTTAGTCAATCAACTATCCTGATTACCCCAGCTCATTTTACAATTGTATAAAAAATTTCTATTCCAAACCAATTGATTTCAAAATTGTACATAAATTCGATCGGGTTCGGCACGAAAAATTTCTACCTCAAAACTATTTGATTCCAGAACTATACGTCAACTCAAAATTGGTTTTCAAAGGTATAATTTTCAAAGCCGAGTTAGGTGGTCAAAATGTCATGGGTTCGAGAACGGTACCCTGTTGTGTCCCGTTGAGCGTGTACGAAACGACCCCGTATAGCTGGTGCTCCTCCTCCTCCTCCTCCTCCTCAGCCAATCCGCCGCACCTACAAAAACGGAATGTCCCACACGACTCTGTAATTGCCATGAGATTTTCTCCGAGTCACACCAGAATTGCTGCGATTAAGATCGACCTCCACTACATACGATCTCATCGTCCGAGGCTCTTTTGCGCCGCCGAATCGAAAGGCCTGATGGCCGATGAAGCCGATAAGGATAGCAAATTAGGCGGCGAATCGTCAACGACAAATGCCGATAAGAAAGAGGAGGAGAAGGAGAAGGAGAAGGAAAAGTTGTTGCCGCCGCCGCCGGAGAAGCCGTTGCCGGGGGACTGTTGCGGCAGCGGGTGCGTCCGGTGTGTGTGGGATATTTATTACGAAGAGCTTGAAGATTACGACAGGATACTCGCCGAAATTAAAGGCAAAAGCATTCCTGGTTCTAAGTAGTAAGACTGAATCCGATGATTTGATTTTTTTTAAGTTGGGATGTGAAAGTCATTATTGACGAAATTCATGTTAAAGATCTTTTTTTGTTTTTAATTTTTGGCTGATTGTATTCAGGTCTTGGTTTTCCATGTAATTTGGATGATTCTTCAATGGAATTGATCAGTTGTTCGTGATACACTGATACTTTGTTTGTTTTGTGAGATTTATGGTTGAATGTCTGCAGGATCAAAGTATTTGAGACAATTGTGATTTGGAAGGAATGACGAGTCCTCTGCCATTCTTTTGCAATAACCGCTATCAGTCCAGCTTACGCACACCTCCAATAATCCCGGGCCAAGTTACCAACCGGTCGAGTTCAAAGATTTTTGCTGGCTCTAGGAATTGAACCTACGAGCTAGGGAGTAAACCCTTATGTGCCGCCACTCGACCAACTCCTTGGGGTTGATGAGTCCTCTGACGTTCCCAACCTAATGTTCAAAAGGGTACAGGAGCTCGGACCCGGGGATCCCTACAATTTTTCCATTAGTTTTTGGAAAAGATGTGATATTTACGGATACCTATGGAGAATTTGGCCGAAACTTTCAAGTGGCATGCAGTGCACTGGGGGCAAGATGAATAGAATAGTTTTCCAAAGAGACTATCCCATGCACATGTGCTGTTCTGTTTTGTATTCGATGTACAAGACTTTGGTATTTTGGTGTCATGCAATATTGTGTGCACATGTTAACTTCCATACAACATTTTATAAAGTATATTTTTGTCCGTCGATAAGTTCTTTCCGGCTTTTATTTTTTGTTCCATCAAGTTGAGCATTTCTGTTGGTAGATTGCATTAGGAAAACAGTCTCTAAATCAATAAGTAAACAGTTCTAACCAAAGCTTCATGATATGCTCGCGTACAAAAGTATCTTTTGGCACTACTTAGAATTGGTATTCTCTGTGTACGTGTGTGTGTTTTGTGTGTGTATGTGTGTGTGTTAACCAAAAAGGCTTGGGTCCAGATACACGGGTGTATCTTGTCTATCGAGCTCATTGTTGTACGTTGAATGCAACATCCTGAGACCTTGAATTCCATGATAATTAAATACAACAAGACTTACCTGTTTGTCTTACTGATTTCTGTCTTGAGATCAGGTACTACCTACATTCCAAGTGCATAATAAGTGAATCTACATGAGCAATCTGTTGTTGAGATTTTGCTTCAAAACAGTTCTTTTTTAGTTGTATTTGTTGCCTAATTTTAACCAGTGTTTAGGACTGCCAGTTACGTTTATTATTCGTTTTTCATGTTGGATCGGATGAGGTATCCTAACTACGATATGCGATGAGTGTTGCCACGAATATGCCCAGATGAAGGCTTTACTATCAGGACGCTCTTCTAGATTGGTAAGGCGACACACTGCCCCGCAAGTACTTGTCAATGGCAAGCATATTAGTGCACTGTACTGTTACTTCTATGCTCCTAATTCTTTTTGTTCACCCTACTCGTAGGATTTCTACCTTGACTTTGCCATCTACGTGACACTTTCGGTTCTCAGCATTGTTGTCCAGAATGGTCTCTTGCAGAGCATTCTTGGTAGTACAAAATTGGAATTTCAAGGTAATTTGTGCTACTCATATAATATGGACTGAAATTTAGAGATCGATCCTGGTACCTCCACAGTTCCACCACGTAAGTCCCTTTTGCTGGCATTGTGCCTTCAGATTTTTCAGATATGAGAGCTCTATGGGACCATGTTTCAATTTGTTTGAGGGCTATTGGCCCTTACAAAAGAGACACTTTAAGTCACCTCTGAGTGTTCAATGCTCAGGTCAATCGCCAAGGTCTTGAGTGCTGAATTTCACCAACAGTGTGATAAAATCGTAAAAGGAGGAAACATTTAAAATGGGATAGAACTTCCTCAACTCATATAAGTTTGAAGGAGTATTCACCAATTAGCTATTACAACACGACTGATTCCGCTACAGCAATGTTTTTATGCCATTAATTGACATCTGTACTAACAAATACATTTATCTTGCAGAAATTCATCAGATAAATATTATGCTTCCGAGCTACCAGAATGCTACTCCCTGACTGTTGAAATATTGTGCACCATTCTTTCAGCCTGTTCAAAAGCTGCATATAGTTTAAGCCATATGTTGTGGATCTCCAAATCAAGAACGCGGTGCATATGAATCTGGCCGCCAGGCTGACTTCTGTGCACTGAGTATACCTTCCTGATTTTTAGAGAAGGTTAAATGAACCTCCCAGTGCAATGACTTCAGCAAGTTCTCAACTTCCCCGATTATGCTCGACTCGTCACGGACAATCAACTTACCTTCTGGCCTGACTATTCTATCAATCTCTGCCATCACGGGTTCAATTTTACACCTGCCAAAGCCGAATAAATGCCAAGAGTAATCCTATGTGGTATGTGGGAAAAAGAAGACGATGACAATGAAATATTAATTCAAGAACTTTACTTGCCTACCTCTTTTTCAGCTTTGAAAAAAGGTGATCAGCGTGAAGGAGATCATAGGATCGGGGGTATGTGCTGAAGGATTCACACCAATCGTGGTATATCCCAAAGAGACCTCGTTCATAGATTATTGGCAGTGTATCTGGAGAGTCTATGTTAACTACATTCATGACCCACACCTTAAGGTCCTTCAAAGCTGCAGCAAACCTGTGAGCATGATTGTTAGCATAAGCGACTCACGTTTCTATTCCATGCTTCAACGTTCAAATCTTGCCATTGAAGCAGTAATTAAGGGAATCTTGCGATTCCATTTGTTATTCACCACGAGTCTGAGGCTCATGTGATTCGGTATGGTTCAGTTTGCTTTCTATATTGTGTTTAGATGATGGATATAATGATGTTGTTTTCACCTCGCCATCAAGAAAAAGCAAGAAATCGAACTGTATACACTCTGATATTATTCGATTGTAAACAGTATGTTTATTTTCATATGCATACGCTATACCAAACTGGATATCATATTGTCCGATGCCTGTAAGTATACTTATTAGGTACCATATGTATTAAGTAAATAGTATTATCAATCACATGGTGGTGAAGAGATTATTTACCCGCCATAAACAGCTCTCATGTCCATGACATTTCTCACGTTGTCCCAACTGATACCCAATCCACTAAGATATGTCTTGCTCACCATCAGTTTCCAGTGTTCATAGTCTCTTGCAAAATCATCAGGAGCTGGTTTCCCATAAATTCCCATTTGGGATTTGTTTAACCAGTATGGAGGTGTCTGTAATCGTTGAGGCCAATTCAGAGGCCATCGCGATCCTCTCTCAACTTCATCATCTGGCACACGGTGCATGCAAGACTGCAGAGCTACGTACCTGAATATGTCACCGCAGATTTACATATAGTCAACACAATGTCAGCAAAATTATCAATTTCCTTAATGGAGCATTTCCAACATTGGAGTACGTTACTGCATTGTGCCTTTATAATAAACATTTGAGATGTCGTAATTCAGCAAGGCCGCATAATGTATGCATCAGGCTATGAGGAAAACTACCAGGCAGCATTTGGATCATCATCACTTTTGCACATTGGAGGACGGTTTTGCTTTCTTTGGTCGTAACATTCATTCGATGCTGGTTTGCGGTAGATAGCAGCACCAATAGAGTTTAGTTTATCCTTCTTGATGGTAAGAAGCTCCCAACACATGGACTTTGTCAGCGTAGACATTTCTGAAGACAAACTACGCGTCAATTGGTGTAAAATATGAAAATCCCATCCCTTTTCAGAAGAGAAACGGAAGTTCGGAATATTACCTTTCCAGATCTCTACATCTTCTTCAAGTTTCTGGTACACAGGTGTGGCTGACCAGACAAAGTAA
The DNA here is from genome assembly GCA_019985065.2 of Arctostaphylos glauca. Classification (NCBI taxonomy): domain Eukaryota; kingdom Viridiplantae; phylum Streptophyta; class Magnoliopsida; order Ericales; family Ericaceae; genus Arctostaphylos; species Arctostaphylos glauca. The sequence goes on along the minus strand of JAHSPW020000014.1, from coordinate 17,780,703 downwards.
CCCCCAGGTCGTAGAACACGATTCAATTCCAAAAGAAGTCGACCGCCTGCATTGAAAGCATTCCAATTTGAAATAGCAGAGCTAAGTAACAAAGCTATAAGATCTGACCTCATATATTGGAACTTGGGAATTGAGTAAACCTTCTAAATGCCAGGGAACTCGACAACGTGCACAATGCACAATATCAAAGACCCTGCTTGGAAATTGCAGCCGCTGGGAGCCCATGACAGCTGATATCGCAGGTATTCCTCTTTCTAGAGCAAACTGAACTTGAGCCTCATGTTCGTCTTTTGGTGCAAGAGACATTGCAAGTACATCTCTTTCAAATAGGAACCCCCCAAAGCTTGCTACCCCACAACCAACATCCAGTACGACTCGAGTGTGCTTCCCCCATGCAATGTCAGGTAGTGCCTGCATTGATTGACATTTTTTTTGTTCTGTCAAAACTGAACTGCATGCATCCAGTAGGTACAAACATCCCCAAGCTAGGAGAAATAATGGTTTATACATTGGCTTCCTAATCAGGAAATGATCCCTGGTTCTATGCCCCCATTAGCAATAAGACTAGCAATTCAGGCGATGGGTGCAGCAAGTGTTTATATTGGTAGGTACTGGCTGCACTTCTTACAATTCAACGACACTGTAGGACTATTGTTCGGTATGAATAAATGATTCTACAGAAACTTACCTGGGTGATGAGAATATAGACAATCTAATTTATGCTATCGGAGCATTAAGTTTCCATCTTCTACCAGCTGTCGAACGCAGGTAGTAAACTGTGATTATCAACGTTATCATACCTGTATCTGTGTTTTCATCAATATATTTATGTTTTGTTGCATTTCCTTTTCAATGTGGGAGACAAAACATTTAGCATTTTTACTCTAATAAATCTTGCTTGCGTAGGATCTGATAAAATTGTGGGCACTACTAGAAGAGACAATTCAGTGGGGTGCGTCTAATCATGGGAAAACTCACCTCTTCAATGAAATCAATATAGTGTAGAGCACCGTGTATGAACTGGGTGCCACCACCCGGAAAAGTGAGGAACTCCCCTGTCACCTTTACCCAATTCTGGTGCCCTTTTACCTCTGCTAGCTTTGTGTGAGGAACATTATGGTACCATATCTGCCAAAGCAACAAATTCTTACTAAAGACATTCATGCATCAAACAATTAATGATTGCACTGTTTAGCTAACATTGTACCTTATCTCTGCTTTTAGGCCACTCGATAGACCTCTTGTAACTCTCCGGGAGAGGGACCAGACAGGTGGGAGCCTCCTCAGGACAGTGCCTCTCACGATGCTCAAAATGCCTAGTAGTACGCAATTTTTTCAATGCTTTCTCGTTGTCCAAACAGGGTATGTAGTCTGTACCTGCAGTTACGTTACATAGCTGCCACGTATACCCATAGATGCTCCCATCTTGATCATCCGGACCATTCTTTCGTCTTTCTTTTTGGTTCTCAGATTGATCAGCTTGAGTTGACCAAGATTTTTTCGACTCTTTTGACTCTTTTGGTATGCCTGAACTCTCTCCCCCTAATAACGGTTCAACCGGATTTGATTGAGTTCCCTTCTCTTCTTTTTTATTGTCTATGCTTGAGTGGCTCTCATGTTGGTTGTTGCTTTTTTGAGTTTCTAAACTATCGTCTTTGGTTCGTCTCGTGCTAGGTTTTTCTTGAGACCTTTGATTTTCATTCTTATTAGAGGATTCCAAGGGCACTGCTTCGTCATGCTCTATTTGGTCATGGCTTATTCCCTCATCAATTTCTTGTTGTCCTTTTGGTTGGTGATGTTCTTGCTTTTGCTCTTCTTCTTTTTTATGTTCATCTTTATTTTTCATTTCCTCCTGAATCTCTTGTTTTTCTTCTTCTTGTTGTATTTGTTGATGTTCTTTTTGTTGATGGTCATTCATGCTTCTTTCGACATCTTGTTGGTTCTGTGTAAATGAACTTTCCTCGGACACCTGATTCTCGTGCTCGTTTTGCTTCTGATGTTCTTCAACAGACTCTTTCCCTTGTAAACCTTGTGGGTTCTCTTCGACAGTCGAACCAGGTTTTCTTAGTACACTCTCTTCATCATTCTTGACTTCCTCTCCTCTATACTTCTCGGATTCTTGGTTATTACTCTCCACAGCACGGTTTTCTTGTTCCATCTGAGCCTTTTCATTGCCATAATTGGTTTCCTTCGGTTTCATGGCATCATCAGGGAGCTGACCTGGATTATCTTCAAAAACTTCAGTGACTTTTTTGTTAGTGGTTTCGATTGGTTGGGTGTTTTTGGAGGCCGATGAGAAGTCACCAGTGGCGGCGGAGGTGGCAGTGTCAGTGGTGGTGGTGGTGGTGGTTTGTGGTGGTAGTACATTGTTGGAGGTTAGCATCCACACCCCTAGAACACATAATGCAATGAAGACTATAGTCGTTACTGTTGATGTATAGGAAGTGCCCGATGACCGCTTGTTGCTGCGTGCCTTACCGGAAGCCATGTTGGTTAGTTCACCTCTGTCTTGCTTTTGCATGCATGCATGAGAGAGAGAGAGGGAGAGAGAGGTATGAAGAGAAGAATGTTAACCAGTGTCAAAATGAGATTGTAGGTAGATGCATGATGGTAAGCAGGGAGAGAATTCAGTTACATTTGTGGAGGAAGATGAAAGTTAGAGAGAGAGAGACAAGGGGGGAGAGAGAGTGGAATGTCTCAAGATCCAAAGGAGTCGGAAAAGGGAATTTGTTGGACAATTTCATGTATGAACGAACTTGTTGGGACCATGTAGAAAAATGAGAGTCCCTCTCCATGCAGTAAATCTCTCTCTCTCTCTCTCCTTTTTTAGGAGGGTGTGAGAAAAGAAAGGAAGTTGCATTAATGTTAAGGCTTGACAACATATTTTTCCTGAAATTGTTTCATGCTGAAAATAGGTGAATCCTTTCTGCATTGACTTGAGGGCTTGATAAGGCATTTATAAATCAAATTAAGAGATTTTTTTCTCAATGTGGAAGGTAATATTTTATGGCTTAATTAATAATTCCATAAGTTGAATCTTTGAGCTTATCGTTTTTCTTTTTAATGGTGCGTGTGTGTGTGCCCGTATGGTAGTGAGTTAGACTTTTATTAGGAGTGTCCGTGTCTTTTTTTTTCCCACTAATTTCATCCCGATACCTTATGTTATTGTGCATTCGATCAGGTAATGGTGTCAGCAGTGAGGTTGGTTGAACGTCTGGGAGAAAGTATCTGGATGTCTAGATAGGTGGTTAATGATTTTATATCGCTTGGTGGATGCAAAAGAATGAGTGTTGTATATAATAGGTGGTTTACCACAGGTCCACTCCATTAGTGGCCCAGCACTTGTAGCTCCTCTTATCTAGGTACAACTTGGGCCTGTATAGCAAACCGAGCCCAATTGGATACATAGTAAGTTATTGAGGATTATGAAAGGCGAAAGTGTGACACATTCGTCTATAAATGAAGTGGTTGTTACTCGCTCGACACAATCGTACGATTGAGGTCACAATTCACTCAAGATGATCACTTGGAGCGGACAAGAATTGGGATCAAATGCAGGTGAAACTTTCGCCAATGATTGAGATGTTAAGTTGACTCCATTCCCCTTTGTACGGGTCAGAACCCCTACAAATTGAGTAGAAGAAAAGGGGAGAAAATAGGCCTCGTTCAACCATCATCTATTAATTAAGTAATTTCAGTTGATCCTCTAGCAATTAAATTAGTCATAGTTTTTGTGCCTCGCTAAAACTTTCACACAATTCAATACCCAACAATAGGAAATCCCTCGATAAGAGGTAAGAGTTGTGTCGATAAAACTTTGACCATAATGAACAATTTGTTGAGCTTGGATAAAGGTGTCAATTTCAATCCAAATTAGTTTGTTTGTCTACATCCGTCCATTTATAATCTGTTCTAATTGGTCATATTTTTATGGTGCATTATAAATAGGTTACCAAGTTTTCAACATGCAATTTTACAAGTTTAAACAGATTATAATTGAATTGTAATTATATTTTTATGCTGCATTATAAATAGGTGACTAATTTTCAACATGCAATTTTATAAATTTAAATGGATTATAATTGAATTTTAATCATATTTTTATGGTGCATTATAAATAGGTGACTCAGTTTCAACATGCAATTTTGCAAATTTCAATGGATTATAATTGAATTGTAGATGAGTTCGTTTTATAAACTATGTACGTTGTCTATAAAATGTTTAGAATATATTTGCATATAAAAATATCGAATATTCAAATCATAAAAATGATTATAATAAAATAACAAAAATATCCCCACTTAAAAATGATAAAAATATCTCCACAACCATTACATTGTTGAATAACCGACATACCCTTAAAATTTCTTATCCCATCCAATAATAAGATATACGCTCGCATTGGATATATTATTCTACCTCAACTTGCAATATTAAACACTAATTTTTTTAGACCAACAGAGTTAAATATTAAACCTCAATTAAAATTTCAAAACAAACGAGATCATACTACGAAAAAGATCAAATTTATTAGGTTTGGATAGTTAACATATGCTTTTTGACTCTATAGTTTACGTTATCGACACACGCTACCATGCTGGAACACACGCCAACGCAACTAGAATTTATTAAGTTTGATTAGTCAACATACGCTTCTTGGCTCTATAGTTTACGTCATCGACACACGCCAACACAACTATAACGTACGATATTATTGTATTTCGCGACAGTTGTGTTTCAAGACAATTTTCATTTGATTTTATTTGTGAATACTTGAAAGCTAGGGTCTCATGGGACATTAATAAATTGAAAGGTTAGGGGTTATATTGAAATCTTACTTTTTATATCTTTTCTATCAAATCAAAACCCTTGGAACTGCCAATGGGAGTAATGGCTTCCAAGATTTGCGACAAGAACCGTCGGATCAACGGAGCCTGCAAATCAAAAAAGTACGAGGAATTACAGGCGTCGTTCTCTCGTGGATTGCTTGAAGCCATGATTCGATTTTGTCCGTTGCTTTCGTCTTAGGAAGAAGTGAAGTGAGGAAGGAGGCATACGTATATATATCAATAGCACATGGAGCAGCTGCAAATCAAGGTGGCGCAGGCTGTTCACGTCCTGAATCATGACGCTCAGTCCTGCAACCGTGTTGCTGCAAATCAATGGTTGGTTCAGTTTCAGCAGACGGATGCCGCTTGGGAAGTCGCCACCTCCATTCTCACCTCCGATCATCATCATCGGCCGTTTGTTAACGATTTTGAAGTTGAGTTCTTCGCCGCTCAGATCCTCAAACGGAAGGTCTGTTCATATTTCCTTCCCTCCCTCCTTTTCGTCGGAAATGTGTGTAATTGTCTTAGATTCGCGGAAAAAGGAGGGTAGCACATAGAGCATCTCCAGCCCTTATCCTTTTTTCCTCTCAAATTTTGAATTTCAGCAAAGTCTCTTAAAACCCACTTCACTCCTTGGCTTAATCATATATCAAATTTCCATATGAATGGAGACTCAAACCTTTACACAACTTTGGAAGCTAATCTTGAGTCGCTCAAATCTATACCGAGTAAAAAAGGAAGCTTTTTACTGAATTTTGAGTAAAAGTTTGATTAAGGGTTGGGATGTTCTAGTCGATAAAGCTTGATACTGGCTTAAAACATTTGGTTATTTGGGAAATCCATGGAGGTGATTCTGGATTTCTCGCGCTACTTTTGTCCTTGTTGGCAACTTTCCCCTAATTCCGATTCATATTAATCCATCAATTGCTTTGTTCGTTTTAAAGATTTTGTATAGGTTTGTGTAATAAAATGAAAGTAGATCAGTTGTAGACTAATCTGAGCTTCGAACATTTGCAACCGTTGGGGAGATGAAAAGCTTGGAGGGAAAAAATAGCTCAATTATGTTAGCATTCTTAAAAAAGGCACAAAAACAATGTCAACCCTATTGTAGTGGGAAAAATGGCAAAATTGGTTCGGAATTCAAGAAAGGAAAATCAAAAATCGAAAAGAATAAACTAAAATCAACATGAGAAACAAACAAATAATGCACGTCAAGTCATAAAAAAATAACAACAATCCACAAAGACACTGGCGGGGCTGAGCATATATTAGGTGGAACACGGATTGGTTTGGTATTGGGACAGGAATGGAAATCGAAACATTCCTTCCCAAGCAATCAATCGGCGGGTATTCAAATGTTTGGGACAATGTTGTGGACTTGCGTAGACTATACAAGAATTCGAGGTACTTGTAGAGCAATTTTTTTTTGACGTTTAGACATCCAATCAATATAGGCCATTTTTTCAAATTAAATCATGCAAAAATACATGGTAGGAGCCTATAACCCATTTTGATGTGTTTTCCTGCCAAATCTTTTATGTTTGATATTTCTCGTCCTAAAGAATCTTCAAGAAAATAAATAGGGAAAAAGGTTGGGATTGCTCAATTCACCATTTGGAACTGAAGTGTTCCATATTTTCTATCATGCGTTCCAAACATAACAAAGAATGTTTGCTGCTGATACTGGACCAAGATGTGAAGAGGCCTTTCCTTCAACTCTTCTAATGCAGGCTTTCTACTGGGGAATCTGGCTGTCACACGTCATTACAATTAGGGAAAGAAGATGAGTGAATAACATTCACCAGAAGGGACTTGTGCAATGCGTAGCAGTTATAATTTTTGCATTTTTGTGGCTTATGTGTAAGTACATTATTTTCCATATGGATTTAGCAAACCTGAGTTTAACAAGGACAATGGACAGGGAATCACACAGGGTGTTAGAAAGTTTGCAACCTGCAGTCTATAGGCAGGGTTTTTTTTTTCAGTTCTGCGTTTACAGACAAGAATTAATCTTTATAGCTTGTAGTTGGTGGGCTCTATAATTTTGTGCATTACTGCATAAGTTGTCGCACTATATAGCTCCAGTGAAGTAAAAAGGATAAACTGGTGAAGGGAAGACCTTCAACATAACCAGGACAAGAATTTTATTGCGAGCTTTCGTACAGATTTTCCTTTTGGTTGGGTTGGATTCATTTGACATTATGTGTTGGGATTAAGGATAAAAAATATTCATGTTTCCCCACTTACTGTTGCACACAAGTACATAATGTTCATTCGGTCATGCTCATACATGAACTAAACCTCCAATCGATTCAACCCATTTACAGATTCAAAATGAAGGATATTATTTGCAGTTGGGAGCTAAAGATGCTTTGCTTAATGCGCTTCTTGTTGCGGCTAAAAGATTTAGTTTGGGCCCCCCACAGGTGGTCATCTTCATTCTATTTCGATTTTCTAGTGTTCTGATGTGTGAAACAGATTATGGATGCATTAGCTTTGATTTACTCAGAAGAAATATCTCACTGAATGTCGGTTGCTGTTTATGACAGCTCTTAACACAAATCTGTCTTGCGCTCTCTGCCCTTATGCTTCATGCTGTCGAACATAGCAAACCTATAGAGCAACTTTTTTACAGTCTCCAAAATCTTCAAACCCAGGATGATGGCAATGTTGCTGTTTTGGAGATGCTTACTGTCCTGCCAGAAGTGATTGAAGATCAAAGTACAGACTGTAACATAAGTTCAGCTCGCCGAGGCGAGTACGGACGAGAGGTTTAAGGCATTCTCTTTATTTGACACATTTGTGTACCTTTAAATTCCTGTGCATGTTCCTTCTTTTTCTTCTCTTTGGCTGTTAATGTTCTTTTTTTTATATATGTTAAAAGCAGCTTCTTTCACGCACTCCTATGGTTCTTGAGTTTCTACTGCAGCAATATGAAAATAGTCTTGATGGTGGTATTCAACTACATGAGAGAAATAGAAAGATATTGCGTTGCTTACTGAGTTGGGTAAGAAAATTGGAAGAATCCGTGACTTTCCTTGCATGCCCTGAACTTATTTTATTCCTGGCAACTGTGGTTTTCTTTTTCGATTCATATTTTTTTTATGCTCTAATAGTTTAAACTTGATGTATCCATGTACATTTGACAATATAAGACAACGTGAGCTTGGCATTTAGAATACTGCAGTTTAGACATATTTTGAGCTTCCTATGATTCTGCCCGTCTAAGCCATCCTGCATTCAGGTTCGATCTGGGTGCTTCTCAGAGATTACCCCCAGCTCATTGACATCCCATCCACTTCTGAATTTCGTGTTCAACTCTTTGCAGGTAATCTTTCATAATGTTATCATTGGTTGTGTGAATTATCCTTATTGATATGCTCATCCACCCAGTTTTCTGCGGTGATGTAGGTTTCTTTGTCATTTGATCTAGCCATCGAAGTTCTAGTTGAGCTTGTGAGTCGATATGAGGTATGGACATGCTATATAACAACAGTACTATACATTTGGCCTGGTTTGTAGCAATCCAAGAGCCAATCTGATTTCCTTTGAGTTTATCAATTTCCATTTGGAAGAACTGTTATATTTCCAATTTATCGGCAATATAATTGTTAACATAGGTATCGGAGGTCCCAAATCCCGATACCTAACAGCCGATGTGCTGACATGTAGAACATTGATGTGACATCACTTGGTTCACCCTATCTTACTAAATGTCTTTGCTTCCTTAGGGACTACCACAGGTTTTGTTGTACAGAGTAGGATTTCTTAAAGAAGCGCTTCTTTTACCAGCTCTTACAAATGGAGATGAGAAAGTGATTGGTGGTCTTGCGTGTTTGATGTCAGAAATTGGTCAGGCTGTAAGTATTTGAACTTCTAGTAGGACTATCAAAATTAAATATTGAACTCTTTTTAAAATTAAAATTTGCTGTCTCAGCATGAATCTCAACAGTCACTTGGTTGATTCTTCATCAAAACATTAGCGTACCACCCTCCTTTGAATACCTGGTCGTATGTTTAGTTCGTAAGGGTGATTGAGTAACGTATAACTTCTTCCTATTCGACTAAGTCCCTCGACATTTCTGCACATGAGAGTGGCTTAAAGGGCTTTACAACTTTTGCATAAGATAATTGTGTGGATGTGTCTGCCTTAGACAAGCTTTTTTGGACATTGGTGACTTTAGGACTTACAAGAAGTTCAACTAAGTCTAACCGTTGTTTCCATTTGCTTACTGTGGGCTAGGCACCATCGTTGATTGTAGAAGCGAGTTCTGAAGCACTTGGATTGACAGATGCACTTCTGAGGTCAGATTCCGTTTCTAGCTTTCTACACAAAACTTGGCTTCAAACTCAATTGTGGATATGTTTGTTGGACATGGTTGCCCTGCGTGCCCGACTTCGTGTACATTTAGGTGTCTGCAGTGTCCTTATACCAATCTTCTTGAGTTCAAGTGTGTGCCTGGTAATTATGTGGACATCTAAATTTTTGGAATTAGATCTTGAACATTGTAATTCGTGTGCATCTACTGCATGTAAGGATAAGGAGCTAATGATACTAATGGGAGCATGCATGAGCATGTTGTGATAAGTGGACTCATAGTTTTTAGTAGGCTTAGTCTAAAAAAAACTATAAATTACTCTTTCCAGTCACTTTTGTGTCAGGTATGTACGCATCCCCATTTGACATGTTAACTATGCCTGCAGTTGTGTAGCTTATCCAAGTGGAGATTGGGACATAGCAGACTCAACTTTGCAGTTCTGGTACTTTTTCTTTTGTTCTATTGGTTTAATCTGTTTACTTTGCCACTTACACTGGGCCTTCTATGAAATATAAAGATTAGTTGAGCTAGCATTTCTTTTAAGTGCACCATATTTAATTTGGTCCTGGCAAAAGAATTGCTATTCATGTTTTTGGATCACAAGGATGGTTTTGGGAACTAAAGGCTTGCAATCAACCACCCTTAATGTCTGACATCCTCATGTGCATCCCTGCATATATTATCCAAGTTTTACGCAGGATTAGAGCAAGTTTTGTACATCGGGTTACTACTTATAGTGTCCATTTTCCACTACCGAAAGTGGTAGTTAGGCCTGCAATTTTGGTCATTGAAGATGATCAATCTTTTTCTGCCAAGATGGAGATGTTTAGTGTGTTTCTATAGGTCGTACGTGGCTAGAAACTTTTGTTAGTTGTCTATCAACTAGCAAATCAAAGCATTGTAACCGTGTAACCTTTTTCATCATCTTCGTTTCCCAGGAGTAGTCTTGCAAGCTACATTCTTGGACTTGATGTTGACTCTGCGAAAAATAGAGCGGAAGACATGTTCTTTTCTGTATTCTCTGCATTACTTGATGCTCTTCTGTTGCGTGCTCAGGTATTTCACTACTCTATTACTTGGTCTATGTCTATGGTACAACTAGATAAGAATCCGTTTGTTTTTTTTTTTTTGGTTTATTCTGCGCAAGTTTACACATTCTTGTTCTCTCCTAAGCAAAGCTGCCCCCTGTCCCCTCTCTGCCTTAAAAAACGGGGCTAAAAGACCTACTTGTTTCTACGAGCGCTGGAACTTCAGTACCGAAACTGAACTAGCGGCTTCCTACGGTTCCTTCTCTGGTTCGGGTGCAGGTTTGACTTGGAAAGTTAATAAGGGAAGGCACTACAACACAATGGATTGTAGAAGTTATTGGCCACAGTTTTTAGCATTAAAACGAGCAAGGACTCTGGTTGTAAAACACTTGAATCTTGACAAGGGGGAGGAGAAAATAAGGTTTGAAAACTATATGTTGATTGTAGGGCAAACTTCACTTTGACCTTTGTAGTTTGGGTTTTTGGATTTTTGCACATAACCACCTTATGATTTGTGGACTAAAGTGCTGAATTATAATTTTCTGTCTAAACTAGCATATTAATAAAACACGCGCGTATTTTGAGAGTTTTAGAGACAAAAATGAGTCACAAAAATGTAAGAATGTATATTTGCCTTTGTCTTCATCTTCTTCCTTAAAAAAACCTAACTGAACATTAACAACCACTTCTGTTAATCACACCGCAATCAGCCATCACTGGAACCTTCTTTGCCAACCATAACGGCAATAAGAGAAACAGGTATGCTCTGTATCCAACTCCGGCTAGTTGGCAGACCTATTGGGTTCTCGCCGGCTCGCCGAGATGGTTTTTCCCTGTGGAGAACCTTAAAAATGGGTACCAGGGCGGTGGCAATGGAGCACAAATCTTTCAAGGGATTCCCGGTTTGGGATCAAATTTGCTAGTCTAAGCCCCTTACAGTTGCCAAAACTCCGTCCAGATGACCTCCTACAGAGCTTACTTTGCCCATAGATGAGATGGTTAATTTGTTCTTGAATTACTTCTACAGGAGGATTTGAGGGATAGATTCATATACATAATAGGTAGTTTTATATGTGTACCTGTATATATATCCTGTAAACTCCGTATAAAGATGTGGTTAAATCAGAAACTGGATCAAAAGTACATTTTGACGTCAGCATACTGCAGTTTTTTTTAATTAATTCTGGTTTAATAATTCAAATAACTAGTTTAATAGATAACATAGCATCTGTATACATTTATATGTTCATATGTTTAGTGAGAGGAGAAAGCAAAGGAGGAAGACGAGAAGTGTTTTATGGTCTTCTTACATCTCCTCTTAACAGTTCTAACTGTGCACTTCAATCCACAAATCATAAGGTGGTTATGTGCTATTTTTTAAATGAGAAGGGGTGAAGTCACACCAAGCCCAAACGACGGGTCAAAGTGAAGTTTGCCCTTCATTGTAGTGGCATCATCCTTGGGTAGAGTCTGCATTCTAATTCACTATCCAATGGTCTCAATTAGTTCGTACCCCCTCTTAGTCTGGGTCTCAGTCTTCACATCTGTGTGTTTTTTGAACAAACTTTGCTTTTTGTTTGGGGGTGGAGTGCTTCCCGATTATTCATATTTGCAAACTTGGGCATACCACAACACTATCTTGTTCGCATTCCCCTTAGTTTCATAAAATAAGGTCTTGTGCATGTCCCTGCAGCTAACCTGAGTTCTCTTTTGCCGTTTAACTGACTGTAAACCATGCCCTAAATTAAGTGATTAGCATTTGGGGTTTAGGGTAAGGATTTATACAATCGTAATGCCTCGAATAAGGCCATCTCCACAAATTGACCCAGTTCGTTGACTTTTTATATTTATTTAAGAATGATTTGTGCAGATTATACCACAGGACCTCTCGGGATAAACATAGCATGATAGAAACAAAAACATTATTCGGAAATTACATCAAAGGAGAGGTTTCTATTTCACAGAGTAGCCATCTTCGCAATGTTCTCATCTTTCTGGTGGTTATATACAGGTGGATGACTCTACGATCAACGATGATACAAGGGCAATTGACCTGCCCGATGGTCTTGCGCATTTTAGAATGAACTTGGTGGAACTTTTGGTTGATATTTGTCAGCTTTTAAGATCTGCTACATTCATACAAAAGGTGCTTGTCTTAGTACCTTTTCATGTATAGACAAGTTTTCCTGTTGTAATTGAGTACGAAGAATAAATCATTTGTATTTTGTTGAGTACTTGGTTTATTCAAAAGATTAGACTACTTGTTCTAGCTCTTTTGTTCCATAGACATGATCTTTATTATGCTTTGAGAGGTTTCTCCACTTTATAGGCGTGAATCATAAATGGAGACTTTGTCAAGTAGGAAAGAGCTTCTAAAGCGTTATAACTCATAAAGTCCTTCAGCTGTTAAGTGCTGTGGGAATTCAATGTTTATCGTAGAAGCAGAAATCGAACATAACCAAGTGACGGTGATGAACAAGACACTAATTAGTCCTCTCTCTTGATAATAAGGCAACTAACTGACATTATGTGGAGGTAGAGTTGGCAACACAGACGATACCCCACTTTATCCTCATGTTTGATAGGTAAGGAAATTGAGTGTCATTATGTGGTGGTATGGTTGGCTACGCAGACAATACGCTTATTTACGTCCCTTGGTTTCTTATACATACAACACCAGTCTACAACCACCTTTCTCCTTTTATTGAGATAGTCCAAAGCTATAAGACAGAGAGGCCGTCTAAGGAACATAAACTGCCTTGTGTGGAGTTTTGCTAGTAACTCGTGATATGACTTTTAATAGAGCAGTTGGAGGAAATGGATTGTAGCCAATTCCAAGATATTGGAAGGACATGTAAGCTCGAGGTGCAAATTGATGTCTTCCCCAAAAGTAGTGTGTAGTCTTTGGGATTCTTATTTTCATGCAAAGATGTGATCTTTGTCTCGATTGCAACAAGGCATAAAGGGTTTGGCAGTTGCATATGCTTGTGAACGTTAGCTAGGCAGCTGACCCTGTTAGTCCATTCTTGCAAGGAAGGGAGTCTGTTTTTTGCTTTTCCAATAGGAGTTTCCCAGCTTAATGACATCATTTGCCACCAATGTTATTGCTTCTCATCTTAACATGAGCGATCAGATTTTCACCTTAACTTTCAAATAAAATGCGAACTTGTCCGTGGCTTATTGTTACTATCACTAATTTGGTTTGGTTTCTTTTGCGTGAACTCTCAGTTCACTTCTTGATATTATTTGTTATCATACAGTCCAAAGGAACAACTCTGTGTAGCGATCTTGAAATTAAATCTTTTCTTATTAATAGAAAATAAAGGAAACGACCCTTTTGAGCAATCTTCTGCAATCAAGAAGTGCCCGTGCTTCTTTCCTGACATGTTATTTCTTCACTATTTCTCAGTTTTAAACTATTCTAGTTTCTTTGTTTGTGGTGGTTGCTTAACCATTCTTCAGTTCATTATTTCTTTGCAGTTTTCCTTGATTGATTATTTGAGTGGACGACACCTGTGACGACTCACAGTTATTCCTTGCTTTGCGCTGAGTCTGCTGACAATTGTTATAGCAATTTGCTGATACTTTTGTTTTGGAGTATTTCTCAGATATTCTTTGGTGGTTGGATGTCTTCAAATGAAGAAATTTCTTGGAAGGAGGTGGAAACTAAAATGTTTGCACTTAACGTGGTGAGTGCCCTTTACTGAACTAGCTGACGTAGTTTTTTCTAGAAGCCGTCTGATAATAACTACTACGTATTTGAACCCCTGAACCTTGAGACTTTTCATAACCACAACCCACCACAAATCCAGTAGTAGGTAGACTTACAACAGCTTTCTGACAGTTGTCCTGCAACAATCAGCCTGTAACGAAACTTCTTTTCAGTACTTGGTTTGTTGGACTTTGTGTTCTTGTTTAATTGGTTATGATAGTACTTGCAGCATTTTCCAACGCAATCTAAGACTTGGAACTTATTAGGATGACTGATTGGTCATTACTGCTAACGATTAGCATATACTAGCTTAATTCTTGTTTACAAAATTGATGATATGCAGTACTTTTTTTACAGGTTGCTGAAGTGGTATTACAGGAAGGCCAAACCTTTGACTTCTCTGTGATCATGCACTTGGTGACAATTTTGTCCAGTAGGGCATCTGATGAACTCAAAGGATTTATGTGCATTGTAGGTCATGCATTCCTCTTCAGCTTTTTCTTCTGTTGTTATGCTGCGTCGATGTTAACTACATTCTTACTTGCCCAATAGAATAGCCATTTCAGTAGAGGACTCATTGTGAGCTGGCCATTCATCCTCATATGTTTTCTTCCTTCTGTTGCTTTTAGGTATACAGATCAGTTGCAGATGTTGTTGGTTCCTATTCCAAGTGGATATCAGCCTTCCATACCTTCGCCAGACCCTTATTGTAAGAAAGATATCATATGAAGCTCCATATGTTATGCACTTGGGCATGTGTTTTGGACCTTTGATTCTATAAGCACATTCTTGAGCATGTGTTAAATCTGACATTCATTTTGTTCCTTACAATATGATTGCCATTTTCCGTTCATTAATGTTTTTTGACCAGGCTCCGGAGCTTCTTAATCCTTTGTGCCAATCCTGCAATTTTTTTTTCTGGCATTCACCTGATTTGGTGCTTTCAGATTATTCCTTGCTGCTGGGATTTCAGAACCTCTGTCTTCCAATGCTTGTGCTTCTGCTCTGCGTAAACTTTGTGAAGATGCTTCTGCCGTAGTCCATGAACCCTCAAATTTGGAAATTTTAATCTGGATAGGGGAGGTAAGCTAATTTCCCCATAAAAGAAGACACTTAATATTTCATTTGATGATCTTAGTATCATTATATTTACAATTATTAGTTGAACATTAATCTGTCTTGACAAGGAATATACTATCTGTGTCTGATTTTTGAGGCATGGATTGTTGGACATGACCCTTACACTATCTGCATCTTATATTTCGTGGATAATACTTCTCGGAGATTCTGATTAATATAAGATATATATCTGGAAAAGGGTGATATGGGAAAGGAATCATCGAATTTCTTAACTTCTCAGATGATGCGTAAAATGAAAAGTATGCCAATAATGGTTTGGAGGGATTATTTCGCTCCTTTTCATTTCTTTTTTCCAGCTAGGCAGAAACTTCTGTGGTCTTGTTCAAGCAATTTGTTTGATACTTCCACAGAGTTGTTCAAAATGTTTGGTAAAAGAGAGTATTATAAGAACCACCAAAGTACAAGTACCAAAGGACAACTGTGGATTCTACTATTAAGTTAAAGGTTACACTATTCTTGCACAAAAGCAAAAATCGAGGCTAGTGGCTCTATCAGATCTAAACTGAGAGCCTGCTATTTACTATTTAGTATCAAATTGGATTTGACTTAGCAAGTAATTAGGAGATGCAGAGATCTCTTTTAAGCTTCTGCTATTCCTTTCCTGCCTTAGGTATAAACTAAAGCTGCCCAAGCCAATGTCCTTGCAACATTTTGAAAGGATTTTCCACTGAACTTTCTAGTTTCTAGTGATCCATTTTATCTCCTGGTGCCAAGAAAGAGAATCCTTAGAGATATTGCAGAGAAGAGCAACCTGGTGCTGGATTGCCTTGGAAATTTAACAAAACAGATGAGAGTGGATTCCTCCTACTGATTACCAAGCAAGAAGGTAGAATTGTCTGTGATTCCCCACTTGTTGAGTTTGTGTTTGGTTCTGAGTTTCCCCCTAATAGCCGTCTACAAAATAAAACTATTGCCTGGGAATATATATTGGAAACCAAATGAGTTTGTGAGAACTCAAATTCGGCCGATTGGATAA
This sequence comes from Arctostaphylos glauca, assembly GCA_019985065.2. NCBI lineage: Eukaryota > Viridiplantae > Streptophyta > Magnoliopsida > Ericales > Ericaceae > Arctostaphylos > Arctostaphylos glauca. The sequence goes on along the minus strand of JAHSPW020000014.1, from coordinate 17,764,699 downwards.
TAGAGCATTCCAGGTTGAAGCTGCAATGTATTAAATAGTGGGAAAGATAACCCAATTAGCTTTAGCAGTTCTGATGGAGTTAGGAAGAAAGGGAGGGATCCAAGCTGAGTCAAAAGGCCAAGTGCACTGGTTGTTAATATGATTGCTGAAACCTTCGCAGAGAGGGGAATACCTGTATCACTGGCCACTCTGGAGCCAAAATAGTCCATTGAGGAACCTAAGGAGTGCCAGTTGTCATGCCAGAATGAAGTATCAGAGCCGCTACCTGAATGATTTGTTTTAGTTGAATATGCATAAATAAGCTTTTGCTCTATTGTGCAACCTTAGTAGTTATGGAGGCTTCATGTTTCTTGACATTCTATGCACTATCTTTGAGGATGTTATGTGATTTGAATGTTATGTTGCATATAGTACACTTTCTTTTTATTCCCCTTCATCTTGAGACTTGTGTTTGTTGATGGACTACTAGTGCATTTGGAAATCTTAACTCTTTATCTTCTATATTTTTTTGCCTTGCTTGTTTTATCCAAAGTGTACATTTCTTAGGGATTGGAGAAAAGGCACTTACCTTTGGAAGAGGAGGATGAAGTTGTTGGTGCAGTTGCTCTAATTCTTGGCTTTGTTCCTAGCAAGGAGATAAGAAACAACATGTTGGCTAGAATGCTCTGTCCTAGTTATGAATCTATCGGGAAACTTGTAAGCTTACCTGTTTCTTTATATTAACTTTATTTACATGATTGTGATGATACCAGTATTTCATTTCGTCCATATGGTTATGCTCCTATATGAAGGACCTTTAACGGAAATGTGTATACAGGCCATTTTCCTTTTCATTTGGTTTGTTAGTCCTCTGTGTTTTGTTCTTAATTTCATTGTCTCAAAAAAAATAAGAAAATTGCATTCCGTGTCATTTCCACTGACGCTAAGAACATTAAACAGATAATATTCTGTAATAGGTTAGTCAAGTTATTGGTCTAGTAGGGTCTAACCAGATGTGAATCAAAGGCTACTTTTTTATGGAATGGTCGGAAATTTGACCTTCTAACTAAATGGATCTTGACTTGGTGCAGTTATTTTGCTTGTTTTGGCCTACGTTGTACACCAAGCATTTCATGGTACCTGGGTCACATATTAGCAGTCTAGTGTTCTCATGCCCCTTTGATACGATTTTCTGTTTGGGGCATGGCAAGGGATTTTGGTCCACAGTTTCTTCTCTGTTACATGTTCATGAAAAAGCTAGCGAGGGATCAAAAGTAAGTTATGAGATGATAAGGGGAAAAAAGTATCGGTTTCACCCAACTTGCTGAAACAAACCTTGGAGTCTGCAGTCAATATCTGTAGCCTGATAACTTAAGTACAAAACCTGTGCCGGTTGCAAGTTATGGTCAGTGTTGTTTATTTTGAAAAATAAAGAGTGAAAGTTTTCGACAGCAACTCATCAAGCTGTTGAGTTGGTGAGCAATTGAACTAAGAGTCAAGATGTTGACTTCAATCTGCACAATGTCAGAGAAAGAGTTAATTCAATGAATAAATCATTGGCTATTCGTTAGCTTTTGTCCACCCAAGCTAAATTTTCTGTTTATCTTGCTTAGATTGATGATGCTCATGAGCACTCATTGAGGCAGAATCCAGCTATTTATACACAGATACTAAACTCTGCAGTCAGAGGACTCTACAGGTTTGTATTCAATTAAATTTAGTATGGTCCAAAGGCCTGACTTTCCTTATTGACATACACGTAGCACCAAGTTGGACTGCTTCCAAAGAGCACGAATTTTTTTTTTTTTTTTTATGGAAAACTTCTTGTCAAATTTATCCACTTGAAATTTGCTTCCACTTCTACTTTCCGGACTAAACATTTTGTAAAGATGGTGCCTTGTTACTTTTTGTATGATGCCATCTTGACTATGAAGGATCCCTACCTCGCCTAGGAAAAAATTGTCTCCTTGCGAAAAGGTTCTCCCTCAGTCCCATATACTTTGTCCTTTATGCAAATTCCAACTTTGAATGGGATGTGCAATTGAGGTTTTGCAATTACAATCAATGGCAGTTGTTTTCTAAGTGTCCCCCATTTTTTGGCCCTTTCAATTACTTTTAAAGCTATTTATAGTGGATAGCTAAAACTTTTTAGTTTAACATTTCAGAATGGACATACATTTTGGAACATCCGAAAATGCAATAGAGGACTAGCAATATGGCAGGGATGGAGTATATACTTCCAATTGATCTTTCTCCATTTTTTTCTCACCTGGTTTCAGGATAGGAACTATATTCAGTCATCTGGCAACACCTCTGTCAAGTAGTCCTGCTGCAGATGATCCCATCCTTGTGCTCCTGAGGGTTTTCTGGCCGGTTCTTGAAAAACTCTTTAGGTCAGAACACATGGAAAATGGAAGTTTATCCACTGCAGCTTGCAGGGCTCTTTCACAAGCAATTCATTCCTCTGGTATTGGTGTTCCTAGTTGGTGATCAATGTTTTCCTTTTAAGGTTTCATATTTGCAGTTTTCTTGGCAAAGCTAGAACCTGCTGGAAACATGATTCTTATGCAATTTGCACATCGTATTTGCAGGCCAGCACTTTGTAACATTATTGCCCAAAGTATTAGATTGTCTGTCAACAAATTTCCTGGCTTTCCAAAGTCATGATTGCTACATTAGAACTGGTAAGATGTTTAGATTGTACTGAGCATCGTGTAATGAGAACTGCAGGTAGCATCTTGAGTTTCATTTAGGTAGATCCTTTCATCTGAGATACAATATACATTGCATGACCTAGTCTTTTGTAGTTATGCATGAGTCTTATTCGGTTACAGGAAACATTATATTTGAGTTGTAAATCTTAACTGGATCACAATGTCACATTTTTATCCAAAATTGTCCCTGTAAAAGTTGCTAGAGGTTCAATTTAAAACACCTGGTCCATTTTTGGGGGCATTCATGTCATTTTATGCAATGTTATGACATGCATGGTTGGCTGGAGGATTGTAGTTTACAGCATATCGTTGGGTTGACCAATTATTGGGTTGTGTTTTGTTCAAACACTTCCTGCTTTTGTCTTTTTGCACCTTCTTCCGCTGCTGTAATGAATCTCATTTTTACTTTGCTTCGATTCTTTGCCATTTCATCAATCCGTTGCAGCTTCAGTCGTCATTGAGGAATTTTGTAGCGAGGAATATGGACCTTTATTCATCAGTACTTTCCAAAGATTTACATATGCAGCCTCCATAATGGCTCTTAACTCTTCATATATATGTGACCAAGAACCAGATCTTGTGGAGGCATACTCTAATTTTGCATCTACCGTTGTTCGTGGCTGTCCTAAGGTTCAGTATGTCTTTCATTAAGTCTCTCTCTCCCCCTCTCTCTCTCTCTCTAGCACATGCTCTTAAAGACTTAGGAAGTAACTGTTTTCCATACTTCTCTAAGCATTATAGTTTTTGAAGTTATGGATACTGCAACCCAAGTTAAGTCACTTGACCAGCATTATGACATGTTTCAGGAAGTACTAGCTGCCTCTGGTACCGTTCTTGAAGTATCCTTTCAGAAGGCAGCTATATGCTGTACAGCTATGCATCGTGGAGCAGCACTGGCAGCAATGTCATATATGTCATGTAAGTATGGTATAAGATTATGACTTTTCAATTCCTGGTAGTTTCCATATGACTCATATCAAAGATGCACAAATGTTCATTCAAGTAGACTTTGTCAAACTATTTCATTTTGGCCCAAAAAACTTGCTTCCTCGTACAACCGTATGTAATGCAAATCCTCAGCAACCATGGAGTAATTTTAGCTTAACTTGCTATAAAAGGTATCTTCAGCTTCCTTGAACTTCTGATGCTAATATGAACTCATGTTTTTCCATTAGTAATTACACGTGACATGATTATATTGCTTGATCTCCCATGGTGTATTGTTTGAAGATGATATTGTCTTAGTAGATGAAACTACACGGAAACTCATAGAGAAGCATTGAGATTAAAAGGATTCAGGATCACAAGTAGTAAACCAACGTACGTGCCATATAAGTTTAGTGGGAGTCAGAATACTAGTATTGAAAAAGTGACCATTCAAAATTAGGAATTACCAAGAAGGGTGCATTGTAAGTATCTCGGCTCAATTGTTAGCAAGGAAGAGGGATGGCGAATGATGTAGCACATAGAGTACAAGTAGGATGGATCAAGTGGCGGAGTGCATCGCGAGTGTTGTGTGACTGTTGAATATCCATGAAATGAAGGAAAATTTTTACTGCACTTCTACAAGGCTGGCTATGTTATCCGGCCGAAGTGTTGGGCTACTAAGAAACAAGATGCCAGTAAGATAAGTGCAGCGAAGTTCATCACGAGTGTTGTGCAACCGCAGAATATCCGTGAAATTAAAGGAAAAATTGTACTGCAGTCCTATAAGACCGGCCATGTTATACGGCACGAATTGTTGGGCTACTAAGAAACAAGATGCCAGTAAGATAATTGTAGCTGAAATGAGAATGTTGAGATGGAGACGTGGTAAGACTATGCGAGATAGAAATGCCAACCTTTGCAGAATGGTAGGGATAGCACCAATAGAAGATAAGACGAGAGAAAATAGATTAAGGTGATTTAGACATGTCTATCGGAGATCAGTCGATGCAATAGTTAGGAGGTGTGATATGATTATGGTAGATGGTAGCACTAAGGGTAAAGGTAGACCGAAATTGACTTTAGAAGCGGCAGTTTGAAAGAATTTAGATGGAATGGATATCACAGAACACAGATGCCCTTGACAGAGCTCATTAGAGAAAACAGACTCATGTAGCCGACCCTAATTGATTTGGGACTTGAGGCTCGATTTGATATGGTTTGGTTTATGGTTATATTTCTTGATTGCCTCAAAGCCTCTCTTCAACAAGCAAATTGCAAGATTTTTCTTATCTTTGGGGGAGGATTGGAGGGAAGGGGTCTCCATGACAACATGGCTCCATGACTCCATCAGTCAATGGACTAGGACTGATCTGAAAATGCATTAAGCTGACTCAAATATAGGAAATCCGGTTGCTCCCATGAGCTGTAAATAAAAATAAGAGAGACTATGTTGCAAACTAGTGATGAGAGTACTCACCTCAATATTCTTGTGTGTGCGCGTATGATGACCAGGACCTCTTCAAGAGCGGGCCACTTTGGATTCACCACTGCATGATAAATTCCGGATATTATGCATATAAATAAATACGTAACACGTATAATTGAAACTGCATATGCTCATGTTCTCTTTTATTCCCATCCACTACTTGTACTTGATGAAGAATTTTGGTAGACTGGTATTGTCTTGAACAGCAACGTGTATTAATGGTCCATCATTGTGGTGTTGTGAGGTGGCCAAAGATACCTGCAATGCTCAAGCTGGATGCAATTTTGAGGAGAAGGTTATGGTGATTGATGGAGATGATTGTTGGTGAGAGTTATTACCATGATGGCCGGGAACATTCTTATGACTGTTGATGTTAAATGACTTCTATTTTCGCCAATGTACCTCTGTCAACCGGTATGACAAGGGTAAACACCTAAATGATATAAGCAACAGCATTCTCCTCAAGAATTTGCTTTCCCAAGTTCACTTTGCAGGCCATAGATATTACCTTGCTTGATTTGGATTTGGACTTAAGACATGTTAAATTATCCATTCGATTTATGTTGGATTTAACTTGATTGTGTAATCATCTTTCTTGTCTTACGTTCTGCCTCTGTCTGTCTTAATTGTCTAAGCATCTTCCTTTTTGCATTGGTGTTTCTATGTTGATCAGTTTAATTTTCCACATTACACCTTTTAGGTTTCTTGGAAGTTGGGCTGGCATCTTTGTTGGAATCCATGACTTGTGTCTCGGAAAGTTCATTTGATGCCATGGCAATTCAGGTCATATCTCGTAGTGGCGAGGGGATTGTATCTAATGTGGTGTACGCTTTACTTGGTGTGTCTGCAATGTCAAGGGTAAGCACAAGATCCATAACTCCCATTTTTGAAGTGACTAAACGGCTACTAATTATGACTTAACTACCATATGGAACCTTCCAAATTTTTAGGTGATAGGATCTGATGATTAATCTCCTGACTTAGTATGTGGACACAAGGCTTGGTTTGGTTCGGTTAATTTTTTTTGTTAATGGACCTCAATCGCTAATACTATTATAGAATTCACAAGACATTAAAACATTGGAAACTAGTAAGGAAAAGTATTTGGCGTGTTAACATTTCAGTTTCCAGTTCATCTCATCACTCTTGGAGTGCATCCAAGCTGAGATAAGATTTAATATTGCAGGAGTACTTCTATCTTTTCTATTTTTCCATCCCCATAAGATATAATTGTACTCCGTGTTTTTCTTCTGATTGGTACATTCAATTTTTGAATCCATTGGGGCCCCTCCGTCCTTGTTTCTTTTTCTGTGTGGAACAATGTAAAAAGATTATATGGCAGATTGATGGACAATCTAAAGCAAAATGGGTATAATGTAAACACACTGAACCAATTCAATCTCCATGTTTGATCCTGACTACACCCTGTTGATAAGTTCTTTCCTTCTCCACGTCATCACTATGATTTTAATTTTTCGATACTTATTGATCCTGTACATTTTGAAATATATGTATACATAATAGCTAAGAAAATATTATTGCTTCCTTATAGGTTCACAAGTCCGCTGCAATTTTGCAACAATTGGCTACAATGTGCAGTTTATGTGAGAGAACAAAATGGAACGCTATGCTTTGTTGGGACTCTTTGCATGGATGGCTACGCTCTGCTGTCAGTCCTCTCTCTCTATCTCTCTCTATCTCTCTCCCCGTATGTTAGCATTCAGACCTTGAAACGTGCCCATATGATGTATGTTTTGGTTGAGTTTCGGGTTCTAAAATGGTCAGCTTGTCAACTTCTTTGTGACCCTAGTTTTACTAGCACTACTTAGTTGAGGGAAATTGTTTCAACAGAACATGTTTTGATTTCGAGGAGTTTCTTCTGGAATCCAAGTTTGTGTTCATGAAATCTTCTTTCTGGGACTATTTTGAGGCTCAAGTTGTGGCAAACGCGTCTCTGTCTAGGTTAATAAATTTGCAGGTGCAACCAATATTGCTCATACGTATCTTCCTCTTTGTCAGTCGATTGTATCTTCTCACTACTGCTGAGACTAATATCTCACCAGGTCCTTATGGTATCTGCTCCATTCTCTCTATTTTACATGACTTCACTGCTTGAATGATTACCAGGTACAGACCCTACCAATTGAGTACCTAAAACAAGGCGAGGCAGAAGCTTTAGTACCCGTTTGGCTGAAAGCCCTTGCCGGAGCAGCCACAGATTACCTTGAGAACAGAAGTTGCGATGGAGGAAAGAACAGTTTCGGTCATATGCAAGGGAAAGGGGGAAGAATTCTGAAGCGTTTGATTCGAGAATTTGCAGATAGTCACCGCAGTGTTCCAAATCCGAGTTGATGGTCTCCAGACCGCCGATAGGGCATGACCTGAACCATTTGTTGCAAATAGAGGGGCTTCATTTTCAAGCCTGGCTAATCTGGGAGTGCTCATTTAGTTTAGGCTCCCCCAACTCAATTTATAAGCATTCCCATGTAGCCTACTGTTTGTTGTACAGTATTCCCAATTTTGTCATGCTTCCATAGTGTTTTAAGTTATTTTCCCCATTTTTTGGGCTCATTTTTGCCGTGTGTAAGAGAGGCTAGAAGAAGGATTTAAATAAGTGAATAGTTTCTCCATTCTCTTACAGTCTTACTACTGGTGTTTAAGTTGATTTTCTCTCTGTTCGAGTGTCCTTTGCATGCGCCATATTATTCCATTTTAATTGAGAGTCGGATTTTAAAGACAATGTCTCACGCCCCTAGATATTCTCTACCTTACCCATATGTGTTGTTCTTGGATACATGTACTTTTATCCAAAGTTCGTTCGGAAATCACTTCACAACTTCCTGGACGTTCATATTTCGGGTCTTCTCTCTTTGTATGCCAATATGTTTGTTCCGACTGTTCATTGTGCTTGTCATGCTCTGTTCGTTTTCCTCTCATAACTTAATTGTCCGTCTTGCATAAATTGATGTGCATAATTTGTATGTGAAGTTGTTTGTGCAATACTTCTTCGTGAATCTTTGCTATTTGAATATGAAACATCATAACAACGAAAAGGAATGGAACGGCTATAGCTCCTATATGAACTAGTAGGAAGATCATAGCGAAGAAGTCGAGACCTAACAAAAAAAATAGACCTGAAGTGTCGCGTAAGACTAGAATGAGAAACAAAAAATTGTCTGATGCACTTAAACTACACAAAATATCGAGAGACATTTCATGCCTCTTTTTTTTGTGTCCTTGAACTCATCGTTGTCCACCTTAAATTCGAACTTCCCTTTTAAAAAGCATTAAAGGCATCTAATATATAAAAGAGGGCTACTTATTTTGGTATGAACTTAAAACATAATAAAATTTTGATTTAGTCTTTAATTTTTTTCCAAAAAAACTCATTGAAATAAATTAAGAACATATAATATTTTGACCAAAACGAGAAAAATATTTATTCAGATTATTTATTTTAATATGAACTTTAGTAATGTCATAAAAGTAATTTCTTATATTATTTTCTGAGAAGAAAGATTCCGATGATTTGTTATTGTAATAAAAAATAACTACCGAGTGAGAATATAAAATCACATTAATTCTAATAGTTGCGTTGTATATTTCTCTTCAAATTATAAAATAACAAATGAATAAATAATTCTTATATTTCAATTGCGCCCACTCACTCTGAGTGTGTGTCTCGTGTATATGAAAGAACAAGTTTATAATACAAATTATTTGTGTACATTTAGACATGTTCAAAATTGACAAATATGTTCTGAATAATCAAATGTATATAGAATTTTCTATAATTATATGAATCTCGTGTATTTAACAGTTATAGACACATTATGTCATGATGGCCTAATTTAGCCTAAATTATTTATTCGGATTTATTTTTTGTTTTTATTCTTTTTTTTTTTTGCATTTGTTATTTTAACTTTAATGTTTTATAGATTATTGGTCTGTTTGGTGAAAAAAATTTAAGAAAAATAAAATTATATCTAAAAATTAAAAAAATTATCATTAAAAAAGGCGTATAAGTTTAAAAAAATTATGTTTTTAGATTATTTTTATTTTTTCTAAAATTTTTTCAAACTTAGTTTATTATTTATAACTTTTTTAAAAATTCTCGTCGAGATGAATTAATAAATTAAAAATTTTGATGAAAATAAAAAATTATAAAAAAAAATTTCTAAAACTAAAAAAATAATTTAATAATGTCCACCATCCGTTTGTCGAGGAGGATCGGAATCTCTCTCTCTCTCTCTCTCTCTCTCTCTCTCTCTCCCCTCCTCCAGGGTGATACAGTGCAGCTTTCCGCGCCAAAGACGATCGCCATTACCTTTGAAGATATTATTATCAGCAGAGGGAGGATCGATGTCGTGTCCTTTGGCTTCTTCTCTGTCCTCCACACCATCATCTTTCATAAAGCCATCGTTGGTTATCGTTAGGGCTACGACCCCCTCCGCCCTCCGATTCCCGCCTTCGTCTTGTCCCTCCAAATCTATCGTAGTTAGAAGAGTTCGTTCCACAAGAATCGGCCCCATTCGATCTGGTACGTCTCATTCTCCTCGTCTTCTTGCTTGTTATATGCTCTAGTTGTTACATGATGGCGGTGTTCATGAATCAGTGATTACGTTGACTAACCCCTTTGGATTGTGAGAAAGGGTGGGAAAATAAAAGAAAGGAGAGTCGTTTCTCTTGTTTTGGATAGTTAAAGGAGGTGAGGAATGGCGAGAAAGGGAGAAAAAAGATGTTTTTTTTTGTTCAATTTTGGGAATCGTATCAATAATCTTTCTTCTCTCTATCTCTCTGATAATGCAAAAGGCCTGTTATCAAGATTTTCTCGCCCAAATTCTTTTCTGTTTGCTGATTGATTCCCTGCTGGCATGATTTACCCTTGTATTGTTGAATTCCAGCAACTGTGACAACAAAGTTAATCGCTCTTTCCTTAAGAAATTCATTGAAAATGGTTCTAAGAAAGGAGTTGTCGCAGAAAGCCATAAGTAACTCAGCATGGACTAACCATTAGGCCAAGCCCTTGGGGTTAACAAGCCAAGCCATAAGGGTAATATATAAACCTGGGCTTCTGTCAGTATACTGCCTGAAAATGTGGAACACGGTGAGCCAACAAAGGAAAGTGAATAACTGTTGGAGCAGTTCTCTGTTGCCCTGGTTATCTTGTGCGTAAATCATTTTACTCGGATATTGCACGTCACAAGGTTGTAAACAATTCGTGACAGCTGGTAGCTGTTCATTGATGCGTTTGATTTTACTTGTAGCTTCCATCTTTTGCTAGAAGAAAGGTTAACCAAGATTTCTAACTTCTATTCGTGTTTATGTGGATGGGTTGTGAATGTGCAGCATTAACTCCTGAGTTGAAGACCACTCTGGATAAAGTTGTTACATCACACAAGGTGGTTCTTTTTATGAAGGGTAACAAGGATTTCCCGCAATGCGGTTTCTCTCACACTGTTGTCCAGATACTGAAGTCCCTGAATGTACCTTTTGAGACAGTAAACATTCTAGAAAATGAAATGGTGCGTCAGGGACTGAAGGAGTATTCCAGCTGGCCAACCTTTCCTCAACTTTACATTGATGGGGAGTTCTTTGGTGGTTGTGATATTGCTGTAGGTAAGTTCGTGCTACTGCAATTTTGATATTTGGACATTGTTTCCAACCTTTTCCAGTCGTTGGTATCATCGCTATCCCATATGAAACACGAGATTTTGAAAAGTTTGTGGTGTTGCTCACACGAGATTTTGAAAAGTTTGTGGTGTTGCTCTGTGAGGTTTCTTCAATATATGAAAGAGTTTGCTTCACTTGTCAAGTGTAGTAGTTGAATGCTTAGTAGACAACCAAGTCTGTAGTACGATAGCATAGAACAATGAGGGGAATATTTATTGAATATGGCGAAATTAAAGCTGACCAGTTATGAAGCATAGAGCGATTGCTTTGGAGGGCATTCATTGGTATGAAACAATTATGCCAAACATGCCAAACAATTTGGAAAGAAAATTAAATCCAAAATATAGTTCATAAGGACCTTACTCGAGGTATCTAACGATTACGAGGTCCTCCATGTGGTTTCTTAAATTACGAATTCTCCCTTTTTCGATATAATTCACCAGAAGAGTAGTTAAACAAAAGTTGTGATATGAGCCAATTCAAATTCCTGGATACTAGAAGTCCCCTTTTCTAGCATATCAAACACAAAGCTGCCCTTTTCTTGCATTCAACACCATTAGACATCAATCTTGTACAGCCAGTGGCCTGAACAACTGTAGAAGATTATGAACAAGTAGCATGCATCATCTATCATCTCTTTATTATTCTTATGTCTTATCGAAGTTTGCAATAGTCATTGGCAAACATGCCAAACTTTTGATTTTCTTTTAAACGAAGTTCTGAAAGTGAAACTGATTCTGTTACAGAGGCATATAAGAGTGGGCAGCTGCAGGAACTGTTGGAGAAGGCACTCTGCTCCTGATGAGAGTTCAGGAAACCCAAGTTTGGCGAAGGTTTCATTTGCAACAACATCTCTCAGCAACAATGATGTTCAATTGAATATATGTCAGTTCGTTGGATTACAGAAACTTAAACTGTTCTCTGTATACATGTTCTTCCATTTGAATCTCAATTAGTGTTTTCCTGATGACATACAAATCAATACGCAAGTGGTCAAAATGGATTCTTCTGGATTTCAATTATATAACAGTGAAAAGTTTTGTAAAACCAATAATAGAGATTGTTGCACAGATATGTGGTGTTTGGTGTTTATTTCTATACGGTATTCGCAAAGAATGGTGGATGGACTCTGACTTCTCCCCTCCTCATTGATCTATGCCCTCATCTCCACCTCCAACTCCGAAGGAACAGATCCGTTGAGTTGGGTGGACGGCGTAGCAAGTCGAGTTTCTTTGCCTTTTTTCCTCCCATTTTGTGGTTTCCTCTAGTTCAAGAGGATAAGGACCCATCACGGGTACCCCTTTCTGTAAATAAGTCTTATCTTGAAGCAAATGGCGTATAACTGGTGGATTTATTTATTTATTTACTTACATTATTGTTACATCCTCCATGGGATTTGTAGATTTTTATCTGAGCTTAATCACATTGGTTTCAACTATCCATTTAATAATCTAACCCTTTTTTAGACTTTGTGTGAAATTTATTTTGAAATTCGTTTTTCATTGCGTGTTAATTGAGCTTAAAACTTATATCTGGACGTATGTAGTTATGGTTTTATCAAGTTTTTATAATACAATCTCTTTGTTAGTGCCTTGTGACTTTGATGAATACATTTTTTATGATAAAAAAAAAACGATGGCCAAAGCTCCTGGCATAAGAACCTGTAATAGAGGTATAGCAACATTCACTGCCTTTGACTTTAAGGCCCCGTTTGGATGGGGTTATATTTTCAGGGGGATAATTTTTAGAGGGGGTATAAGATAAGAGGGGATATTAGTTTTAGAGGGAGGGCCCACTTTGATGTGATGTTTATAAAGGGAGGATAAAAAAATAGATGGTTTGGATGGGGGTTTAAATAGGGGATAAAGGGGGATAAGAGGGGTGAATAAGGAAAAAAACTGTTGCTCGTTTGGATGGGGGAAAAAAGAAGGGGGATAATTTTTGGAGGGGGTAAAAGGATCGACGTGACATGTTTAGCATGGTTTGGGAGCAAAAAATGCAGGGGGATAATTTTTCACCCCTCCAAAAATAATCCCCCAGAGAGGGATAAAGGGGGATAATTTTTGGGTAGGGGGGGTGCCCAAAAATTATCCTGGAGGGGAGGGAAAAAGAGGGGAGGGGGTATTATTCTTGGATAATACCCCTTCTTCCTCATTACAAATACAAAATAACCTTATCCCCCTATTTTATGCTCCATTCAAATTAAGTACTATTTTATCCCATTTTTTTAATACTTCATCCAAACTATCTACTTTTTATTACCCCCTCTATAAATATCACATCAATATGGGTCAACCCTTTAAAAATAATACCCCTCTTATCTTATCCCCCTCAATAACTTATCCCCTTTTTTCGTCCTTATTTGAAATTTTTTTGTAATTTTTTGTTTTTCATCAATTTTTGTTGATTTGTTGATTCATTTCGACAAGAGCTTTCAGAAAAGTTATCAATCATCGGCTAAATTTGAAAAAAGTTCAGAAAAGACAAAAATAAATCAAAAAATAGAATTTTTTGTACTTATTCGTCGTCTTTAGTGATTTTTTTTAACTTTTGGACATAATTTTATACTCATTAGATTCCTTTCATCAAGACGGACTAATAAACTATAGCAAAAAATAATCCAAATAGGGCCTATAATCCAAATGGGGACTAATAAACTATAGCAAAAAAATAACAACTATAGCCCAAATGGGACCTATAATCCCTTATCCAATCAGCCTCTCAAATGACTATTTTTGAATAATTTAAGGGTTTTTTAACTTTGTTTTACCAATTAACAAAAAAAAGAAAAAAATAACAACAAAATATAAATCAACAATAAAAAATTTAGTTAAAAAGAAAAAATATATAATTTAGCTCGCGTAAATTTAGTTAACAATAAAAAAGATATAAAGAGAAAATTTTAGTTAACAATAAAAAAGAGAAAAATATAATTTTGGGAGGGGGTGAAATATAAGAGGAGGTAATAGGGGATAAAAGGAGGTAATAGGGGAGAAGAGGGGGGGATAATTTTTGGAGGGGGAGATTTTTAGTTTCCAAACCATGCCAAATAATGGGACCCACCCCTAAGAAGGGGGGATAATTTTTAAGGGGGATTTTAACCTCATCCAAGCAGGGCCTAAAGTTGTTACAGATCTATAACGTAGGAGATAATATGTTGTCTACAAATATTCCATTGTCGCATCGTTTAATATGACGTAAACTTTGTTATTGATCTTTGAAATGGGCTAAAAAGAGCCCATAATAAAGGGTCCAAACACCTAGAGAATCTGAACCCTAAGTCTTGGGGTACGGATTATACATGCAAGGTGCATAACAACATTACTCGTGTCCAAACAAGGTAATTGCCACTACACAAAATAGAAAAGAGAAAGGGAAAGAAGTAACAGCTAAGAAAGAACAAGAAACAAGAGTACTGTGCTGCCTCGGACGGGTCGGGAGCCGAGCCCCATCACCGGGCTTAGGTCAACACTTATATAATATCCAGTCATCAATTGGAAGAAAGCAAGATGGTGACAAATTGCAAATTGGTCTGTGTGCTGCTATAGAAAGTTTGACTGCAAAAAGAAAAACTAGTCTAAAAAGAGTCGTTCTCTAAACAAGGATTATTGAGCAAAAGGGAGTTGAAACCACAGAACTCCTGAATATTTGTTGTGCGCGCAGCTAAACTGATGTAGTTGTAGGGGGTGACTTCTCTGTACACAAATTCTGAGATTTTAACTATCAGCAAGTGCAATGAGCTGATCAACCACAGCTGGATCTGCAAGTGTGCTCGTGTCTCCGAGCTCATCCAACTGCCTAGCAGCGATTTTACGCAAAATCCTCCTCATTATCTTCCCGCTTCTTGTTTTTGGAAGACCAGGGGCCCAATGTACTTTGTCAGGAGCCGCGAATGCTCCAATCTGAAAATGCAAAGAGCAAAGCATAAAGATACAAACATGCTCCTCGGATGGAAGATAATGTGGACTGCGGTAAATTTCCTCCAGCGATGTCTATCCATGATGAGCGGTATCAAAAAGGACTGCAAAACATGAATGCGAAATGTTCGTTGGTATACGAGAAGGCCACAATTTACCTGATTTCTCACAGCAAGTATAAGACTTTTTCGGAGTTCTTCGCTGTAAGGAACACCCTCGACCAGAGTAACGAATGCATAAATACCCTGTCCCTTGATCTAACATTGTACATAAACACACTTATAGTTACAGCCAGATTATATCGTAAAAACATTCTTATTTGACAAAGACATACTAGGTAAGAAAGGTACCTCGTGCTCAACACCAACCACAGCAGCTTCAGCACACTGGGGATGTGAAACTAGAGCAGATTCCACTTCTGCTGTGCCAATACGATGTCCACTGTACGTACAAATGGGCGAAAATTGACATCCCTTACTGGAAGAAAAATCTTTGGAGTTTGCAAGTAAATTATTCAAAATTCCCAAAACTTGAAAGGGATGATAAAGCAACAGGGGATGAAATTCACCAAGGTACCTGACATTGATAACATCATCAACTCTTCCGGTGAGCCAGTGGTAGCCATCTTTATCCCTGAAATGTAATTGTTAATATCATATCAGAAAACAAATTAGGCAGCCAGCATGTTCTGCAGCACATTACGGAACAAATAGTATCGAATAGCATGCGACGAAGTTTGTGGGTCTGTATCTAAGAGAATAGAAGAGGTGATCAGGAGGAGGAGAAGAGAGAGAGAGAGAGAAGTTTGGTTGCAAAGAACAGAGAGAAAGGGAAGGAAGAGGATACGCTTAGCCAACCCCTCTTTTCGTTATTGTCTACATGATCCAAAATATTATGGCTAGTTTGGCACAACTTACTGTGAAAGGCAAGGACTATCTTCAGACAAGCCGTCTGCAAAGTCCTTCGAAAGCCTTTTTCATATTCAATACATTTCAGTAGTTACATTTTCTGAAAATTGTGACCGTAACAACCACTAGTCATCACCATTTACATCTTCTCTGGTGATAAGAGATTGATTGCAACTTTCCACAATTTGTTCAGCACAGCCATGCTCGTGTTCATTAATTTATTGATTAAATTACACAGAACCTTTTGAAGAAGTTGCATCTAGTTAATGAATTATTTTAAAGAATGGGAAGCCATATTATCAGATGTTTTAGAGAGAGAGAGAACCCTTTCAATGAACTCAAAAACAAGGTCAAGAAAGTCCAAAAGGAGAAGATTGCCGAGCCCATCTCAAGAAAACCCATCAACGGCTATAAATAACAGTTCCACAATCTTTCAGGTTCAACCAATCCTAAGCCATCAGATTTGGTCTCTTGTTGGTCACGTTTCAGCACGTATTCAGCAGTTGTACCTGAGGCGTTAAACAGTCCTGGTCAACTCTAACTTCGTCTCTCCTCCTTTCTCTCTATCTAATTCGCAACCCTAAACCATCGATCTAGGGAGGGTTTGTAAATACAATAAGAGGGTGTTTTTGGGATTCAAACACAAAAGAAAAAAGAAAAGCATTGAAAACTGAAAACATTTACTCATATGAACCCAAGACTTTGCTAGAATTTGGTTTCGGAAGCAGCGTGAGCCAAGTTACTTGAAACAGGCTGTGGGGCACAGAACTTTTGGTGGAATGCATTTATAATTTCATCAAACATTATATCTTGTTTAGTAAGCACTCCTACATCCTGGAAGGACTTTTGTAAAGAAAATGGTACCTATACTTCTCTCACCACCATGCTAAAATCCTTCATACCAAGAGATTTTTCCTAAAATTGCTATATTTCCCTCATTTTCTCTGCTTTTTTTAGTTGGATCAAAGCATGAACTACAAAGATTTAAAAATGTTATACTCTTGTCTCTTCTTTCCTCCTAACCAAATGTTGAGCAAGGAAATACTGTCATTGACTGAGCTATTTACTTCCGCAAATAAATTACCTCTACACACTCGCAGAAAAAGCAATGTACCTGCTGCAGCCATCACCACTAAAATAATAGCCCGGGAATGGCTTGAAGTACGTAGTTTCATATCTTTCATGATCTTCGTAAAGAGTTCGGAACGCCCCAGGCCATGAGTTCTTCACGCACAAGTATCCACTGCACTCACCTTCTATCTCGACACCTTTCTCATCCACTATAACAGGCTGAAATTACATCAAAATCACAAGCATGTAAGTAAGAAGGAAAAATAAAGAATACTGGAGGAAGAAAGTAACGACGCATAGATGTGCTATATTTTAACAACAGTGACGGCAAAGACCTGAACTCCAAAGAAAGGGAAAGTGGCAGAACCAGGCTTCTGTGGCCAGGCACCAGGTAAAGGAGTAATCTGCAATAAACAGGGAAAATCGTGTTACAGTTTCCATACTTGTCAGTCCAGAAAATAACTAAAACTTCTTTAGCATCTACTGTGTATTTCTTATTTCAGATGCCTCTTGCAGTTTTACTACCTGGAAAATAATATATCTGTTCTGCTCAAAGTGGGGTCGGACAAAGGTCTTTTTCAAGAAACTATGATCTGGCATTTGGTTAATCCCATGATTTGTGTTCATTGCAGCTGAGCGATATGAACATCCACCTTGTCATGGGACCAAGCAGGGCATACATAGCGGCATAGGAGCCGAATCAGCATCAGTGGCATGGCGGCTCCATGCCGCTCTTGAGTCATCCAATAAAGTTAAGTAGGTCCCGTTATATATTATCGACTCCATAGATAAAGTAATATTGGAGAGGAGAAATTGTTTCGAGAGTAAGCAGATATATTGAGAAGACGGGGGGGAACATACCATAAAGCCACCCGTTTCTGTTTGCCACCATGTGTCAGATATCGGGCATCTTGAATCACCAACTATATTGAAAAACCACCTGTCATGATCAAAACAGATGTGAATATGCATCTTCACTTTAAAACATGTGCACCAAACAGCAAAAGCAGAGCGTGTAACCTCCATGCACTAGGATTTATTGGCTCCCCTACACTACCAAGGACTCGTAGGGATTTGCGTGAATAGCGGGTGACATACTGCATGGTAAATGAATACTTGAAATCAGTGGGGCATATATCTTAATATGAAAAAATATCCTTAGTATGCCAGATATATTAGGCATGACAAGAACTCTCTATTTCTAGTTAACTAGCTATCATTTCTATCTATATCAACTACAAATATGCACATAATGTTAGAGAAATTTCTTGCCTCGTCTCCATCACGCATCAGAGAGCGCACCAGTGTAGGGGCTGTATAAAAGATTGACACCTTATATTTGTCAACAATGTCCCAACATCGTCCAGGATCTGGATAATTTGGAGCCTGCGGTAAAGATACATATCACTGATGTTTGCGAAGGATGTAGGATCACATGAATAACGACACTTGAAATTAAACGCCATTACCGGATATCCAAGCAGATTAAAACAATGTCATCCAATGGATTTTACTATAAATTTCTTATAATCAATATCGTTGACTTGGCAGGAAGAACCACTTCCTCAAACCTCTCCAACAAACTTAATTCTCCTGACAGAAAATTACCTTTATAAGATAAGGAAATGAAGCATAATGTGGGCCGAATAAGATCAAAACTGAAACCTCATGGAATCCTCAAAGATCTGCCAATTGTGAGACGTAGACATGCCTAAAAAATGTGGCCTAAAGCCTCTAAGGATCCGAATCAAGGTAAGCAGCAAGCCTCCTAGGAAAGAATGCACGAAGACACTGGAGGTGCTTCGTGACGTTGAGGATGGAACATAAGATGAATGGACGGGATGTTCGGTGTTCCCTTAGTGCAGGGCAACAGAATTAATATTCCGCTCTCGTGGTTGACTCGGCTCAAAGTAATCTTCGGTTCCACAATCCAATAATTTTGATGTGCTTGATTCCTGTGCGGCTGTGCCATAAGAGATTGGTCTACAAAAGGCTATGAATCTAATGAACATTCTCAAGGTATCCATCCATGTAAGCTCAATCAGTGCAAGTGCAAGGAAAGGATCAGAATCAATGAGTGTAGGTAAGGATGTTTAGTAATTCATCCATCAGCGACCATCATAACTAAATGAGGTGGAAATTTATTCCAATTAATCAGCTACCACACAAGAATCACAAATCACAATTAATTACCCCTTCATAAAGGACAACTGTTGCTCCATTGAGCAGAGGCCCATATGTAACGTAGCTGTGTCCAGTAATCCAACC
Source organism: Arctostaphylos glauca (assembly GCA_019985065.2). Taxonomy (NCBI): domain Eukaryota; kingdom Viridiplantae; phylum Streptophyta; class Magnoliopsida; order Ericales; family Ericaceae; genus Arctostaphylos; species Arctostaphylos glauca. Next base: position 17,745,756 of record JAHSPW020000014.1, on the reverse strand, counting down.
ACAGTCGGCCGTACACCTAAAAGAATGAAAAAAAAGTCAGTCCTGCAAATCAAATGACTGTTCATTAATCAACACCGATGAAAATCAAATGATGTGCTGAGTTCAATTTCCAAGATTACCAGTATATGTCTTCTGGCTTGTAGTCAAATGCATACTTGAATGTTGTCGCAGTGTATATCATGTATCCCCCAGTTGTATGCATAACACCCTTTCCATTAAGCAACAGAATATATTAGACTAAAAGGAACTTGCAGAAATCCTTAATTATTCGAGGAACCATATATACCTTAGGCTTTCCAGTGCTGCCGCTTGTATATAGCAGAAAAAGTGGATCCTCTGCATCAACCCAATCAACAGCGCATGTAGTTGGGTAGTTAGGAACGACATCCTGGAACATTTAGGCACCATAGCAAATGATGTCATTTTAATTCTTGCAAGGAGAACATAATGGTCAGCTTGCAATTATGCAAAGTACGTTTGAAGAAAGCTACATGTCACAGATTGGAAGAAAGGAATGACTAGATGTGGAAACTCATGGGTTAACACGAATATTTGTAACTAAAAGGTAAAAATTTGAAGTGTCAAAAAAATCAAACTGATGATTTGTGGGAACTAATATGGGTGATTGCATTCAAAGATGCCTGATTGTGGCATAGTTGCAAAAGACGTTGCAAAAGACTCTCATTCTAATCAAGTATATCGATATAGGTAACCAAAGTTTTCAGCCTAAAATGATTTCCATAGTATGGCACACCAATTGGGAGCAATATGGCTAAAAGATGTGCCTCTGCCTCAAGTAGAAAATGAGACTTTAATGACATTAGCTAAATCAAGAACAAGCCGAGAACATAGTTGTCAAATCAGAATGAAGAAGTGTATCATTTATTTTATTGTTTTTTTTTTACACCAGGTACAAAATTAAGAAGGAAAAACACTTAACAGTGTAATCAATGATATGATAAAAAGAAAAAAGAAAAGAAAGAAAAATGGAAGAAAAAATACAATTAGAAAAGAACTAAAGAGGTCTGCAGGTTTAAACTTTAATCATGCAATTCTCGTAACCTTTCACAAGGGATATCATTCAAAGAGGGTCTCTTAGTAACAGAAGAAACTCTTTCAAAGCATTATTCAACTAACACTAACAGCATAGAGAAAAGGCAATATTTTCTACCAACCTGCCACCAGACATCTCTTCCCTCATGCCACTTAGTAGATTCCTTCTTCATGGCTGATTGATTTTCATAGACCAAGCACGCATCTGCTAGGGAAGGAACGTAAACGACAATCAAATATGAAGTAGATAACGAGCAAAGAAGAAGAGCTGGAAGTTTTTGCTTATTACACTGTGGATTGTGGTTGTTCATCCGTAGAAATTTTAATTCATGCCCATGCCTAAATGCACACTAGGTAAATTGCACTTCCAGTTCAGATGAAGAACTTTTCCTAAAAGTAAACCATAAATAGCCTATCATACACATGTCTTCCACTTCCTTGTGTTGAAATTATAGATGCTCCTTTTTCACTAATGTTCTTACGCACAAGTAAATGCGTCTATTCTTACCTCCATAGTCTTTGAGTTTGTATTTATACAACCACACAAACGTCATAGAACCTTAGCCTTGTTACTGAATTCTGTCATTCATACCATCGTCGTAGAACCTTGGCCAAAGAAGTCCTAAATATTATTTCAACAAATTTTAGTTTACCACAACTATGGGCTTTTCTCTTAGCAAAAAAAAAAAAACTATGGGCTTTTCGCTGCTTCAGCACCAGTGTCGTATAATGTGGATAGGATATACCATACAGTCCTTCCATACAATTAGTTGATCCTATGTTAGGCTAACTGTTGCATCTGGTGGGTAATATCGTCATGTACATATCTAGGTCATAATTTTGATTTTGAACAGGCTCTTATTTATGGCTTAATGCGATTTAGCAACTTATCTACCTGGGATTGCAATTGCTGACTAGGCACAAACTTCAACTGCTCCGTATACCATACATGTCCACTCAGTATTCTATAAAATTGGCTACCACGTGTCGCATATTAACTAAACGGCAGAGCAGCAAATGGAAACTTGAACAACCACCAATGTAAGAGAAGCAAAGCATTAAAGGCAAAATCACATTTAACCTATTTTCCCATCACTGAAGAATAAGGCATATGTTGGCATGGAGCAAAAATTACATGCGGAATTTCCTAATGCAATCAAATGGATATGAATATATACTTACTAAGCCTAAGGCTCTGTTTCTGTAACTTCAACCATAATTCTCTAAATCCAAAGAAAGTCTTCTAAACAAGGAAACAAATGCTAGATAAGTATCGCACCTATAGAGATCCCATTTTCTGTTGATTCTTTGAGGGCTTTATCAACTATATCTTTGAGTAAGATAACCTTAGACCCTCTCATAACAGCATTGCAAGTTATCACCACCTTTGGTTTGCAATCTATGATCCTTTGCGATAGAGACTCTGAAGAGAATCCGGCAAAAACAACCTGAATGAACAGATAATATTTGTCACCATTTATTTGTAAATATTGAACCATACATATCAATGCAATTATCAAGAGAAGGACAAGGCATATTTCTATGCAATACCGAGTGGACAGCACCAATCCGAGCACAAGCAAGCATAGCGATTGGCAATTCCATAAGCATTGGTAAATAAATCACAACAGCATCACCTTTTCTAACACCAATATCTTTCATGTAATTTGCAAGCTGTTGGCAAGACATGAGAACAATGTTTCATACATTTATTCGTCATAGAAAAGAGAATTTATGAAGGTGTGCAAAATGATGACTCAAATATTAACCTGGCAAACGCTTTCCAGAAGCTGCCTGTAAGTTAAACTTCCACCAATACCAGGCTCATTTCCTTCCCAGTAAAGGGCAATTTTCTCACCACTTCCAGACTCGACATTCCTGTCTAAGCAGTTGTAGCAAATGTTGGTTATACCACCCTTGAACCACTGCTCGGAAACACGGCCACAAACAGCATACATATTTGGAAGTCAGAATAGGAAGACAATCAAAATCTTACTTCTAATTTTTCAGTAGTCTTAATTGACCTTTTAAGCAAGAAAGAATTCCCACAAGAAAAAGGAATGAAAACACAAAATAGACCAATAATAGCAATATCTTTTCTAAAAAAAGAGAAAAGATCAACGGGATGTAGAAATACCTCAATATTGATTCTCCCTTTTCTGACATCCATATTCTCGGAGTAGACTTCTTGGCCCCATTTCTGCTTCCAGTAGAATTCTGATGCAATATCCGACCAAAAACCAGCAGGATCCTCAATTGACCTTTTATACATCTCTAAATACTGACAACCCAAAAACATACACTCAAAATTAGAAACATGGAGAGGAGAAGAACCATAAAAGGCAAAATTAGTAGCAGCTAATGAGAAAAAAAAAAACTGTGCTTTGCTTGGAAACAAGCATATGATGGAAAATCAGTAAGTCATGCAAAATCTATTTTAATAAACAAAGGTAGAACACTAGTTTGGTGTCTCCTCATTTTGTCATCATATTTTTCCCTGTCCAAATTATCCAAGTAAAATTAGTATTTCACATTTTGAATGGACTTCAGAGTGAGTACCTACAGATAACAGTAAAGACAAAGAGATAAAAGCATTTTCCAACTGATTTCACTTATAACTCAATTAACCACTATTACATATTCCCTTGGGTTTAAATTTCTCAACCGCAAGGTAAAATACTTAGGAACAATACAAGCCCACCGACACTATGGAGATCTTTGTAAAAAAAAAAAAGTATCCGATCTTAAGAAACTTCAATCAAGTTGCAAACGCAACGCTTTAGTAGGAAGAACGCAGAAAAAGCCACATCAAGGTGCCCTTTGGATTATGAGGAATGGAGAGAATACTGACTATACACACACACACACACAAAAAAAAAAATTACATCACAGAAATTTATAAAGACGGAGCGGAAAAAGAACCATCAGAGGCAAGAGTTATTAAAGTAAACAAGACAACAAAGAAAACTAAGGTGCACTTTGAATTGTGAGGAAGGGAAAGAAGAACCATGGTTTCCCACCAAATCTCATCAAACAAACAGAAATGACCCACTAAAAATCCATCTTTTTTGTCTTCATTTCTCACCATTTTTAACCTCTTTTAGTTATCAAAATACCTCTTTCCCTTTGTTTCTCACCATTTTTTAACCTCCTCCAGTTATTCAAACAAGTGGTTAGGATTCTCCTTTCTCTTCCCAACCTTTTTCACAATTCAACAATCCAAAGGCGTAACAAAAAAGGCAGGAAGTATTCAAAACGGACCTTTTGAGGAGATGTGATGAGAGCCTGTGAGGAGAAATGGTCATTGGGGAAGACGAGATCATCCTCCTCGGATGCAAGCGAATCTCCCAGTATGACAGCATTCAATCTCGGAATCTTCCCGGCTCCCGACGGCATACTCGCCATCGACTCCACATGCCGAAGGTGATCCGATGTACGCCTATGTCTCTTAGCATTAAAACTGTAAGTAGAGTTAGAATCAGACCCATCTTCCATCATCGTCAACACAACACCTCCTGTCCTGCAGCTTCTGCTAATTCCCAACGGTTGATGAAGCAGGCGGTTTCGAGGGTCAAATCTGGACCCCCTTTGCTGGAGTTGTGAAGAACAGGGACAGATACGACTGACCCACGATTGGTTTGTACTTGAATATGGCAAGATCTGAATTGGGGAAGCTTCATTTGAAAAAAATATACTATTATTATAGTACTTTGGAGGAGGAGAGAGAGCCATCCGTTCTTGACTATTGTGCGTATAGGTGTACACATGATTATATATATACAACTACCTCTTCCCAGTAGATATAAATTTATCAGTAGGAGGCAGCTGCAGATCTTGTCCCCACTATTATCCAGAGGTGCCAGACAATTAAAGCTACTAGTTATTCAATATCATATGCTACTTGAATTAATTAGGTATTGATGAGTTGCTAGTGAATAAGAATGACCCGTATAGTTTATACTTTGATAATTTGTTAATTGAAAGTATTACGTAATTAATACTATGTAATATGTTTGCAATAATTTATTGATTGAAAGTACCATGTGATATGGATGCGTTATTGATACACGCAAACGACTTGTATAATTTATATTGTTGTGATTTATTAGTTGAAAACATTACGTAAAAAATACCATTTGACATATTAAAATATTACTGATAAAGAAAAGTGACCAGTAAAGAGTTCATAAAAAAAAAATTATTGGTGAATAAGAGTGATATGTATGTTTAGCAAAAAAAAAAGAGTGATATGTATAGTTTATGTTGCGATAATTTGTTGATTGAAAGTATTACGTAACTAATACCATGTAATATGTTGCGATAATTTATTAATTGAAAGTATTAAGACGTAGCCGATACCATGTAATATGGATACATTATTAATTGATACACAAAAGCGACTCGTGTTAAGATACCATCTGATAGATATTGAAATAAGACGAGTTTTAGTGTGCTTAGTTTTATTTTTATATTTTTATTGAGTTCGCGCACGAGCTTGATGAACGTTACACAAGTTGAAAAGACCTAGTCTAGTCTCGCACCGAGCTCGAACTAATTCACAAAGTCTTAACAGTCTAAAAACTTATATTTATAATAGTACACGGGTCTTTACTTACGTACACACTTCGCAGATTTATTGTATATTTACAATTATCCAAAAAAAAAAAATCACAACTTTCTAAAACTCTCTTTAGAAATATGAATAATGTACTTTCAATATGCGTGTTGCTTCGAGAATCATAAGTAAAGAACTTGTTAAATTATTAACACTATAACACTCGACTAAATAATATGTATATTCTAACTAAGATAATGTCTAGGTGACAAGTCTTACTGAGTCGAACTCCGACTACTTCGAGCTAAGTTTGTTTAGCAAAACGAGCTTATATTCCTAGCTCGAGCTCACAGTAAGTTAACAAGTTGAATTTATAGGGGTCAGTCATTTTTTTTATTTGTCCTAATTTTATTTAGGTCTCTCGTTAATGAACGATTAGATTGGTCCCTAAAAAATAATCGATAAATTGGCAAAATAATCAAATAGTAGGTGAACAATATTATATATATATATAAATCAAAGCAAAAGAAATTTAAATATATTGGAAAACGTCAATACCATCACGAAATTTCAAAATAGAAAATAATTAAGTAGTAGGTGAACAAAATTATATATATTTTTTAAATCAACGCAAAAGAAATTTAAATATATTGGAAAACGTCAATATCATCACGAAATTTAAAAATAGAATCTCTATTATTTTCTCATTTTGCATGCTAAGGCTTTAATTATTGTGAAAATCCAAATTGTAAATATTATAAGCACAAATCATGCCGAATATCCATAATAGTTTAAATAAAACTTCAATGATAAATGTAAATAAAGATTAGGATGACTGTCACATTTTCTCCTATAAATCAATTGTTTTTTATTAAAAGGTTTTGAGAAATTTAAAAATTTGTATGCGGAGTCAATCATATTTTCCATCTAATATTTTTTACGAAATCAGACACACAGTTCGTAATAATATATCAACTAAATTTGTTATAGGATGATTATTTTAGTTGGCCCTTTTTTGAAACTGTCGGTGCTACTATAACAACTCGCTCCTACGGAGATGGGGCCTTGTAGTGAGGGGCTCACTACATGGGTGTAGTAAATCCATCCAACCGTTCATTTTGACAACGAACGGTTCAGATTCAAATAAGTATTTATTAATTATTTTTATGAATAAATATTAATTTGAATCTGAACTGTCTGTCGCCGAAACGAATGACCAGAAGAGCTCACTATACCCATATAGTGAGCTCCCTCACTACAGTGCCCCAATTTCCACTCCCACCATTATAATATTATCTGTTTTGATCGTCCAAACTCCATGAACTAAGTCATTCATACCTTTTTTTGTAGACGATCACGCTTAACTGTAAAATTTCATTGGTCTTTGACGTCCTCGGGAATTTAAAAAGGCTTGTGCAAGATAAAGTCATGATCTATAATATATAAGCTATGTAAAATTTTTGACAACTTATCTGAACGTTTATCGAAAATCTCTGGTGGTTGCAGCACAAGTTGACTTCAACAAAAATTAATTACAATACGCAAAAGGAGAATTATCAATATATTTTTATAATAGAGATTCTATTTTGAGATTCGTATCGATATTGATGCTTTCCACGTTCTTCTTAGCTAACTACGAGTTTTTGAGAAATTTCAAATTTTGTAAACAGAACCAATCATATTTCCTATTTAATATTTTTTACGAGACCGTACATAATTTTGTAATAATATATCAACCAAAATTTGTTATAGGCTGATTATTTTAGTTAGCCCTGCTTATTAGAGTATCCACACCAATTTCTCTATTTTTGGATCAAATTAGGGGAAAATATTTCATTTTCTCTATTTAATTATTGTGAAAATATTTCATTTTCTCCTTTGGACCAATTTTCTTCTTTACGTTTTATGTATCAGACTCTCTATTTTATTTTTATTTTATTAAAATATTTTTTTTCTTTCATATTCAATTTTAGAAGAAAGAAAAAAAACAATAAATAAAATTAAAAAATTTAGGAGGCTACGCTGGCTCCCTAAACATAGGGAGTCACTGTAGTAATAATAAAATATAGAACATATCAAGAGAGGCTAATGTAGAGGGATTTGGGGGAGATGTAGTACATTTTTTCTGTAGTGCGCATGTTGTGCGAACAAAACGATATAGTTTTGGTTGTTTTGTCTTCAAAGCTACATCGTTTTGATTATCGTGTATTTTGATAACAATTTACATGATAACATAAAACGATATAGTTTTAAAGACAAAATTGACAAAATTATATCGTTTTGCTCACATTATATATGCAATACAATAAAATACATAACAGTCTCCTTGAATTCAATGTAGAGGCTCTTTGAAAGAATTTCTCCTAAAAATATGAAAGGAAGATATTAGAGGAGATTGATGTGGATGCTCTTATGAACAGTCGGTGTTATAGTCTCCAAACCCATTTTTCCAACACATAATTTGTTAGATCCAGACGTGTATTTCGCTCAGATGTGAGAATAGAAGAGCTTGTTGTGCAGTAGACGTGTTGTGCGCCAAAATCATATTGTTTTTACGCACAAAATATTGTCAAAATAATACTCAATTATTTGGACAATATTTTTTGTACTAAAATAATATCATTTTAACACACAACACGACATGATGTCCATTGCAAGGTCTCAAAGTATGTGGATGTGAGTTTAATTCAGTGCAAGTTTAGAAACAAATATGGTCTGTCACATCCAGATACATATGTGTCCGAAATCGTTAGACACATTCGAGATATACAAATTATTGAGAACTCTATATACATCTAACGATTTTAAACACATTTGTGTTCGAAACTTTTGTGTCCTCAACAATCAACATTACTATTTAATTTATGCACAGCTTCTGAAGTGTTGAACTGTCAGGAATTTTTTATAATTTCCTAAGCTTTCAAGTGTCAAGATAAGCATTAGTTTTATCTCTCCTTTTATAATATTTCAGGGCTGCTCTTTTATTTTGATATATTCTAAGGTCTTGCTTCTTAACTCTCCAAGAGTTTGGTATTGGACTCATAGTTTGATGGGCACTTTAAGTGGGTTTTATTTTGTATTTTTTTTGGTATTATAAATTTCATGGACTGTGAGTCCGGCCACTAAAAGAGTTTGGTAATGGCCCATGGGAGGTGGTATTAATAATTTTTTAGTATTACTAATTCTATCATAATTTTACTATTCTACGAATCTCATGATTTAGAAGCTGTTTATCAAAGAAGGGCCTAAAATATTTGTTCTTTTTGAAGAGTAAAAAAGTTGTGTTAGATTTTCATAAACTAACACTCAAAATGATTAAAATTAACTATAAAAGTATAAATTAAAGGAGTAATATTGAAATTTATTGATGATAAAATTTGACATTTAAATTTTTTTTAGAATGATTTCTTCATAATTTGTTGATTGACTTAACGGTCAACTAACATACGGGAGCTAAGTGAAGTAAAAATGCAAACTTGAGGGCATAAAGAGTCATTATTCATATGTGAAGAATGTATTTGTACACAATTCAAACCTCATAGGGTGTTAGTGTATTTTACCCTTGTTGATATAATGTTTTGAAAAGTATTTCTTAATTGTTTTAACTTTTTATGGTAAACATAAAATTCATAACAAGTAATAATTGTTAATAAATTTTTTAGTTTGTAATATAAGTGTGCAAATTTAATATTTGATTTATATTTGTCACTGTAATTTATGGCCTGGCAAATCCAAAGTACTTCATATTTATTTTTTTAATTATAATAAAGCCCTCGTAGATTTTATTTTATAAATTGATTTTGCTTAATTCTTCGTGTCTTTCGATGTTAGTCTTTAACTAATTGTTTATATTCAATATCTCTATTTCAATGAAAAATGGTCACGTGACAGTAATAGTAAAAGTTCCCACAACACGATCAGGACGATATTGCGGGAATATAATGCGACATCATTTTAAATAAAGAGCCGTTATTGCCACTTAGATGTTTTAGTGGTCAAAATAATAAATTATAGGGACCAAACTACAATTTTAGCCCAAATGACAGGTGTCCAATAGAGAAGAGAGGGTCCGGATAAGAGAAATTACATGCAGTGTGAGCAACAACCATAATCTAGTTATGAGATCCAAGAAGATAAATATTAAAATGTTTGAAATAAACGAAGCGGGAAAACAAGAAAAGTGAAGGCAGTTAGTTTAGCAAGTAATTATAAAAATAACTAGGGTAAAATGCACTGACCTCCCCTCAGGTTACTGACAAATGCAGGAACCTCTCCTCAGGTTTTGAAAAATGCAATAACCTCCCCTGCTTTTGAAAATATTAGACTGTTATCCCCCTCCAGTTAGTTTCCATGAGACGCCGTTTGGTTTTGAAGTGGAAGGACGAGATTGCCCTTTAGCATATGTAAGGTATTTTTTGGTGTGTCATCGTCGTTTTAGGGTTTCATCGAGAGAGAGAGAGAGAGATCATTCCAATCCTAGAGAGAGATGGTCATTTTGGTGTAAGCTCTCAGGATCGTTCAACAAAGCCTTCGCAGTTTAGTTGGAGATGTAGTATTCCACATAGATCGAAACGCGCAAATATCAGGAGACAGACCCAAATCGATTCGTCCCATTTGGGGTAAATGCCACTGGTTTTCCCCATTTGGGTACTGCAGAAGTTCACGAAGTAGAGATAGTTCAGCGAAAGTGGAATCAGATCGAAACGAAGAGTACAAACAGGATGAAGATGAAGAATGAAGACGAAGACGAATAGGAAGCAAAAGTAGAATCATCAATTGAGGACTTAAATTCTCGTTCACCGCCAAAGAACACATTGTTGTTGACCAGATGTAGATCTGCTCCGTACAGATCTTCATCGCTAGTGAGCAGATTTTGGGGGTCAGAAACAGAGGTTGAACAAGAATAGCCGAAAGACAGAGGAGGAGAAGGACCCATGTCGGAGAGCGAACCCAGTTGCAGAGATTCGACGCTAGAGTCGAGTGGAATTGAAACAAAGTTGCAAACCTGATTTTTTGTTTGAAGGTACTTCCATTGCTCCTGGCTATTTCAAGTAACATTGTATTTCGTATTCTATGGCTTATGAGTTGGAGATCTGCGTTTTCCATTAATGATGGGTTAGGCTTTGGAAAAATGTTTTCCTTATTTCTTTCAATTCGATTTTGAAAATTTAGGTTTTCTTCAAATCATTTTAGCAAAACTCTGTATCCCTTATAATGTTCTTGATACTATGTTTCCATGTCGCATGAGGGACAAAATCAGGGCCAAGGGAAGGAGGCTTTTAAGATCAGAGTTTTAGCTGTTGGATGATTTGTATTTTTTTGATTGAAAAATGGGCATTTTCCAGATTTGCTTGATTTGCCTTACCCAAAAGCAAACTCTAGTTTCGCAACTTCCATGCTCCAGAATGATGATGAGAAATGTGCATTTTTTATTCTCCACTGTTTTTATCGATTTCAATAGAACCCCGTGACATGGTGCTCTTAGTTCTTGTCTTGAGATTGGAACAGCAAAATCATTTATTACAACAGTGGTAGTTCTACTGACATGTAAAACTTTGTCAATGTTGGTCCAACTATTGTTCAACATAAGAGCCTCAGAAAATTATGTTTCATTTTTAATACAAACACTAGTCAAGTTTCTTTCCTTCTCAAACCACCCTTTATAATGAAAGATTTTCACAATAGAAGGCCACATCCAAGGACCGAGACAAATCCATCGGAACACTACGTCTTTGTCTCTACCTCTCTTTTTGCTACCATGCTATCCACAGCTTACAAATACCACCATTGTATACCCCACCACCCTAATGACATACCACATTGGTTTCTTATGCTTGGTTTCTCTAATTCTTTTATTGTGCTCTGTTATTTGGACTAAAAACATACCAAACCTCAACAAATAACCACCCCATTCAATATAGCCCATTATTAGATTATTTGGAGAAATTTTTGGTTGTTGTTTTAAAGCCAAGTTTTGAGATGACATTTTAGAAACTACCCTATTTCGTGAGCTAATTATTCTTAAGACAAATGGTATTGTTGATGTTTAAACAATTTTATGTTAGTTTTGGGGGTTCTGATATGTGCTCTTTTTTAATGTTACATTTTCAAGTAGGGCTGCGTTTCTTGAGTTTGGGTGAAGCACGTATTGTTGACCGAACAAATATTGTGTTTGAAGCGAAGATAAAGTAGTATGTTGGGAACTACTGGACTTGTAGAATTATTTTTTCTGGATTTGTCATGGATATACTGATTTGCTAGAAATATTTATGTAATTGGTTCCGTTGTTTATTTGTTGGAAATGGAATTAGTTCAGTTGTTTATTTGCTAGAAATGGAATCAGTTCAGTTGTTTATTTTGTTGGAAATTGATATTCTGATTTTCCCTTTCTTAGCTTTGGTCTTGCTCAAGTGTTAGTTCCAGCAAATGAGTATGCTGGAAAAGTGTTCTGCTAAAATGTTGGAAATGAAATGTTGGTGCTGTTTATTTGGTGGAAATGGAATGTGGGAGCAAAAGCAATTTTCTTGTCTTGGGGTGTAGGTTTGCGAGTTGAGGTGTTGAAATTAAGTAATTTGGTCTAAGTCTAATGCATTATTTTTATGTATGATATATTATTTTATTTTTACCATAAAAATCAAAGGTGGTCATATTTAATGCCATCATGAGTATATTACACCCAGAGTTTGAAATTTTTAAGTTAAAATGGTTTGGTCTGCCTGAGTTCATAAATGATGAAAAACAAAGATGAGTGTAGAATTTCTTCTTTTAGACATTAGAGGGTATTTTTGGAATTCCAAGTTAAATATATGATGACATCATCAAAATCTGTTAAATTCTAACAGAAGTTGCTTGGAGGGGGGAAAAGATCTAATATTTTCAAAAGCAGGGGAGGTTATTGCATTTTTCAAAACCTGAGGGGAGGTCTATGTAATTGTCAGTAACCTGAGGGGAGGTCAGTGCATTTTACCCAAATAACTATAAGCCCAGTTTTACCTGACTTCATTATTTAATTATTGTTTCATTTTTATTTGAATTTTTTTTTTTGTTTTTCGTCAACTTTTTGTGGATTATTAGTTCGTCTCAAGGAGAGCTTTCAGAAAAGTTATAAATCATAGACCAAATTTGAATAAAATTCAGAAAAGACGAAAATAATCCAAAAAGAGAGTTTTTTGTGCTTATTCGTTGTCTTTAGTGATTTTTTTTAAACTTTTGGATATAATTTTATACTTGTTAAATTTGTCCCATCAAGACGGACTAATAATTCACAAAAAATTGAGACAAAAATAACAAATGCGAAAAAAAATTAAATAAAGATAAAACTCGATTATAAATAATTGAGTTATGTCAAATTGGGCCTTAGTTTCTTTCGGTAGTTTGTGGTCATAATTGTAGATGCTTGGCTTGTCTAAAATAATTGAATCCTGACATGAACCATTGAATTTAAATTTTTAATTGAGTTATTATTCGAGTGATCTTTTATATTATTGATTTTTCAATTTCTCATCTGTTTATTTTCTGAACTCAATCGAAATTACGTGCCAAAACTGAAGAAAATCCTTTTTATTTGAGATAAGAAAATAAGTAATACAAATGCATGATAATTGTGGTTGTTAAACTTTAAATTTTAATTCTAAAAAATATAATTATAAGTATTTTCTGACACGCTCGCACTCAATTTCAATCATTGAAAGAAATAAGCCAAACAACACATAAGAGGGTCATAGCAACTAGCAAGATAGACTTACTAAACAGTCACAATTTTAACCCTTCAGTTTGGATCGTGACAGTAAGTGAAATTATGTCATGATTTAGGAAAAGAATGTTTTTATTTCACACGACAAAGATCTATAAATTTGAAAAAAATTCCATTCACATCGAGTTTATTAAACTCATACCGTATTGTTTACCAGACGGTATGTATCGTACCAGAAGAAAATCAAAAGATGTGTGTGTGCGTATTGTCCCGGTGAAGACACCCGAGACTTCGACTGAAACATGCCGATACTGATGGTATACCAGACCTCGACAGGCACCGTTTTTTTCTAGATATTTTTTTAATTACAGAAAAATTGGTTGGGCTTGATATTTAGGTCCATGGGACTGCACTGGTTGAGTTTTCCTAGCCCACTCCAATATGTTGGGTTGTGCAACTCATGCTTGAGTTTTGATATTTTAAAATTAAAAGAATTCGTTAAAAATAAAAGCAAAAATAAACTGTTATATTGAAATGAACAATGTTAGGTACACAGATGTTAGGAATACTCTCGAACCGTTGGACGCATGTGGAACCCTCAATAATTCAAGAGTTCCACTTACATCTAATGGTTCCGGACACATCTGTGTTCGGTCTGTATCCCTAACATTTGCTTATAAAGACTTTCTCTATTGAGATTCCATTATAAAAACATTGAGCAATCACAGGCAAAATAATTTACTAATGAGCTTCTTGTGCATGTTTACCACAATTTCATTTTAATACATAAATTTGGGGTATTTTTGTAATTGGTGTAATTAGATGTTAATTGCCATAGATTCTTTAGTATCATTTTTATAAATTTTGTTGATTAAATGATATTGAACCATAGGTTTACTATTGTCTCTTGAAAATATTAAGTTGGGTGATTTCTTGAAAATATTAAGTTGGGTGATTTATTTTCAAGTTGTGGAATTTATTTTATATGTCGAACATATTATTTTTATAAAATATTAATATTATAAACTTATATTATTTTTAACGATAAATTTGAAATAGTACATTGATACACCGGTATCGATATGTATCAATAACAAAATTCGTACCTTTATCGGTACAAGATTAATAACTTTGATTCACACCATTACTAACTGTTCTTCAAATTCTTAAATTATCCTCTAATTTCTTGTAGCAGCCACCACATTCAACTTCCAAAAAACCTAACTCCTTATTCAAACTTGATATTCAAAAAGCACGTACGATCTCGGGAGAATATTATCTTCACTATTATTGGTTAAGAGAAATTGAATTAATCTCATTGTTATAAAAAAAAATAGAGTAAATTAAATCAAGGTCCATCTCATACACTTTATTAACTTATTTTTCATCCCATTTTTACATGGTTTGACACGTTTGCCCTTATTTTCAAGTTTTAGATTACCCTATTATCCTTTTTTAATTCAGAACATATATTATTGATTTGGTATGTTTATAATTGTAATAATAAATATGGCTAGAATTATGGAATTAAATAGGATAAAAAATTAATTGATTATGGAATTAATTGGGCGGATTTTTTCATGGATATGTGTCGGAATCTGCAATTGGCCGGAATCTTCGTCCGAAGTTTTGATTTTTCAGCAAATCTTCTATGTTTATGCTACAGAAGTATTAGTTGGAATCTATAAATTGCCGGAAACAGGGACCGAAGTTTTGAGATCCCAATAATTATTCCATGTTTATGCTACAGGTAATAGGCCAGAATGAATATCCTAAGAATAAATATCTTATGCAAATCTTCCATGCTTTGATTTTTCAGTAAATTGACCATAATCTGAGGATGGTCACTTTTTTTTTTTGTGTGTAGCATTCGATTCGATTTGAGCGTGAAAAATTTACCATATGCAAATTGACCACTGTCAAATAGTTATATGAATTTACCATAATGATGCAAATATACCATGATACGTAAGTTACTATCACAAAATATAGTAAACTGTCCGTGAGATTGAGGAATTTACGATATATGAAAATTGACCATCGTCAAAGAGTTATAGAAATTTACCATAATGATACAAATATACCATGACATATAAGTTACTATCGCAAATATAGTAAATTGTCCGTTATGTGTAAATTAAACATGATATGCAATGTACCATGATATACAAATTGACCATCACTAAAGAATTAAAACACTTAAGAGTTATAAAATAATTTACAATAACGAACGTCATTTCCTATTGTTGGTATCCTAGTAGTTGAACTGATAAGCCAAAACGCAAAAAATGGTTGACTTGAGAAGGAATGGATTGATTTAGACTAATAAGGAAATGTTTGAATCAATCCCTTTTTCTTAGAGAGAAAAATGTTGAAATTGGGGTAAATGAATTTTGAGGGTAATTCGGGTATTTTTTTTAAAAATAGGACCAAAAATTAACTTTCAAAAGTGTATAGAATGAAACACCAGGCATCTCTTATAGATAGGACTAAACATTAAGTACCCCCAAAAAATATATTACACAGGTAAGACTTACATCTTATCAATCAATAAAAATAAGAGTAATATTTACCTTCTTTAAATGAGGGTAAACAAATTTACACTAATTCGTAGGGGTGTAAGTCAAATTGAAAAATTGAACCAAATCGGTAAATAAAATCGAACAGGTGATTTGGTCTACTTTTCAGTCAGTTCAATCCGGTCCGATTCGGTTTGAATTTTTTTAAAAGTTTCAGTTTGGTTTTCATCCCTTATGAATAGGGCCTAGTTGGACCGAACCAGTTGTTATTAAATTAAACTCTAAAAAGAATAAAAAACTCTAGGGACTAAACTAAACACTGCCTTTTTTTTAAGAATTTTTTATACTTGGTTTCTCTTAATTCGCTTGGTTGGATAATTGGGTTAATTTTATTATAATTCTTTAAATTTGTATTTAAAATGTAATACTACATGTTTCTTCTAAAACAAATCTAATATGGGCTTGAGTTAATACGAGGCTCTTAATTTTTTAATTTTTTTTATAATTTGGGCTTGAGACCAATCAAATTGAAATCGGTCAAAATTAAATCTGATCTAGAAAAAACGAAGTTTTCTTTGGTTTCGATTCATAACAATGTTCTTAATACCGGATCGGTTTGGGTACCGGTTTTTCTACTGGTACGATACGTACCAGTACCGGTCATGTACCGGGTACCGTACCGGATTTATCGCAACTATCAATATATATATAAATTATAGAGAGAAAGCCAAAAAAATTAATTTTTTCCGCAATTCTTAAAAAAAATTAAAAAAAAAAAACAAATCCGGTACCGGCCGGTATTCGGCCGATACGGCCGGTATTCGCCGGTACGACCGGTATCCGGCCGGTATTGAGAACGGTACGGTACTAGAGGTACTTGGTACCGTTTTTTTGCCAAAACAGTACGTACCGGCCGGTACGGTACGGTATCGATAACATTGATTCATAATATCCCAAACCAAAATTACCAATTTTGATCTGAATTTTTCAACCAATTTGGACCGGTTACACTTGGTTATTTGGGTGTATCTTTCTTCGGTAAATTGATGGATAAAATATTAAAATGTTAAATTAATGTATTTGGTGTGGTTTTTGGGCAAAATTAAGATTTAAGAGGGTGTGAACAGAAATTTCAGTAAACTAGGGCTACAGTGGGAGAATATATCTTGACGGGAATCAAAGTCATAAAACACTTGTGGGGGTTTAGCCAGACAGAAGGCAGGAGGGACAAGAAGGAAAGACATAGGGGGATCGGAAATGGGGGCGAGTTGCGATCCTAACCAGGACGGTGGCTCAGACGAGCAGCAGAGGCGATCGGAGATATACACATACGAGGCCCCATGGCACGTATACGCCATGAATTGGAGCGTCAGACGGGACAAGAAGTACCGCCTCGCCATCGCCAGCCTTCTGGAGCAGTATTCCAACCGTGTCGAGATTGTTCAGCTCGACGACTCCAACGGAGAGATCCGTTGCGACCCAAATCTTTCCTTTGAACATCCGTATCCGCCCACAAAGGCAATTTTCATCCCTGACAAGGAGTGCCAGAAACCCGACCTTCTTGCAACATCCAGCGATTTCCTCCGGATCTGGCGTATCTCCGATGAGGAAAGCGGCGGCGGTGATGATCATCGCGGCGGGGTCGAAATGAAGAGTCTACTCAACAATAATCGCAATAGTGAGTTCTGCGGTCCTCTGACTTCCTTCGATTGGAACGAGGCGGAGCCGAAACGAATTGGTACGTCCAGTATTGACACCACATGCACGATATGGGATATCGAGCGGGAGACCGTTGACACACAGCTGATTGCCCACGACAAGGAGGTCTATGATATCGCTTGGGGCGGCGTTGGCGTTTTCGCATCAGTTTCAGCCGACGGCTCCGTCAGGGTCTTTGATCTCCGCGACAAGGAGCACTCCACCATCATCTACGAGAGTTCGGAGCCCGATACTCCCTTGGTTCGCCTGGGTTGGAACAAGCAGGACCCAAGGTACATGGCCACCATCATCATGGACAGCGCAAAAGTCGTGGTCCTCGATATTCGCTTCCCGACGCTCCCAGTGGTTGAACTGCAGAGGCACCAGGCTAGCGTCAATGCTATTGCATGGGCCCCACATAGCTCCTGCCACATTTGCACCGCCGGGGACGACTCTCAGGCGCTGATCTGGGACTTGTCATCGATGAGCCAGCCGGTAGAGGGTGGATTGGATCCGATTCTGGCATATACAGCTGGGGCTGAAATTGAGCAGTTGCAGTGGTCTTCGTCGCAGCCGGATTGGGTTGCAATTGCCTTCTCAACCAAGCTGCAGATACTGAGGGTATGAATATGATTGTTTGTATCTTTTTTTGCATCTTTTTAATTATGGGAAGAAGGATTTGGTTTAGAGATTCTGTGGCGCACGAGGTACAAAGCAATTGATGGTCCTCCTATCTCATATCTTTAGCAAAAATGTTCATTTATACAGTTCAACTGCTAGTTCTCTTTCTGTTTTGGAGACGATGATACTTGTGCATTATTCTCTCTTGGTTGTGTGCCTTTTGTAGTTAGAGTTATCTTAACTAAAGCATGCTTAAGCATTAAAAGTTGCTTTTCAGTTGTAAACAGGTGCTCCGATGATTCTATATGAATATGATGAATTGGAGTATGGGAATATGTTTTGGTGAAAACTTCTGTTATTTGGGGACTGCATAAAAGGTCATTTCCATGCGAATGGAAGGCAAATTGAGTTGGATATGCAGGCAGTCATCTGAAATTCTTGCTGTTATTCACATTCGCACACAAAAGGAAATGGAGAGGGGTTGGGGTTGGTGGGTGTCTTGACTCAAAACCACCTTACGCTCCCTAATCCAACACCGTAGAAGGGGCACTGCTGATTATGGTCCATGCTTCGTTACTAATCTTACGTGAAAAATTGTGTTTTTTTTTGTTCGGGGTGTTGTGTGTGCGTTTGTGTGGAAGCTCTTTGGAGTTTGGACTGTTTTTGTTGTACTAATTCTAGTGTTAATAAGGAACGCTGATAAGACACTACGAAGTTTTGGAAAACAATTAATTTGGAGGAAGGAAAATACCTGAAGGTACAATTTAAGGTGTTTTCCCCATAAGTTGGCTAAAGCGCGTTAGGCCACATATTATCTAGAGGTGCATGGCCAAGTGTCTTGAGTTTACTTAGCAAATTAGTTTAGCTGTAATCAAGGAACTTTTTGTTTGCAATGAAATGAAATATTAGTTGTGTAGCTAACGTCCTTTTTTGTGAAGGGTGTCTTTTCATTTTTCTTTTGTGGTGTTTATGTAAAGACAATTGAGAAGGATTTTGGAATCTCCTTTTGACTATTTTGTTTAAGGGGGCATGGAGGTAATTCTTTACCATTTATATTTCCATACAAGCCGAATCACCTGTGACTTTACGATAATTTTACCGACGTAACCTCTCTCTTCTTTTACCAATAGGCAGGCAAACCAAGAGGGGGTGAATTAGCCTGGTAATTGAAAACTCAAAGCCCACAAAATTTAACTTAAATAATTTAATAAATTTTAAGAGATAGACTTGGACCAAGTAGTCCACAATATATACGAGTCAAGTAAGCGCGCCGGAGAGAGAGATTTATGTTAGTTTGGTTTGAAGCCTTGTACACCCACTTTTCAAGCTTCCCTTGAGGTTTCCACTATCTTCAAATGTTTAGAATGCTTAGCTGAGGATTCATCGAGGTGATCATTGTTGCCCGTAAGTCCTTAACCAAACTTATATTTGTTCAGAGAACTCAAGCAAGACTAGAACTTCGGACAATTTTCAAGCAAGCATTGAAAGCTTTTAAGGAAGATTTGACAAAGTATAACGGGCTCAAAAAGAAGGAAGATATATCTAAACCTTTTGATAGCTTCTCATATATTCAGGATGTTGTTGTCAAGTTAGTCAACAACTTCACTCACGTGCGATCCTTGTCTTGTACATGTGATGACAAATATCCATAGTGTAACAGAATACGAAATTGAGAAGTAGAGTGCAAATGGGGAATAAATGCAAATGAAGAAACTTGAACTCAAGACCTCTCCCGACCTGAGCTTTGAAACCATGTTAAGTTTACGATTATCCCCAAAACTTAGGCTATTAGGAAATGAGCCCAATAATCTGTATGAAGTTATTCTACTGTTGCGACCTTTTGGTTTTACCTTGCTGATCATTACGAGAAATTTTAGAGAGGTCGTTCTTCATTAGGATAACTTTAAGTAGGTTAATTCTTCATATTTTTTGCTTTCGTCAATCAAAGAATAAAGAAGGAACAAAAATCTCATCAAGTGGTGGACTACAAAAAGCCTTGCAGGTTCATCCTTAAACCAGCCATTAACTGTAGTTAGGAGTTCACAAGTAGAAAAACATTCCTTCCCAATTCTTTTTGTTTTTCTTCTTGAAACTACTGTTAGAACACTCACATCACATGACATCCAGAGACATTCTCATCACTGAAGTAGTCACCAACCTTTTCCGTCGGCATCTGGACTGGTGGTTGACACACAGGCCCTCCATAGTAGCTGTGTTCGTGGCAGCAGCATCGTGTAGAGAGAGTGGGCACTTGATATGAGTTTACTGCATAGTAGGGTAAGGCAATTGTGCAAGGTTGAACCATGAAGCAGTTGTGTGTGTCGTTCCTGACTTTACCCTTATCATACGACATGCTTGGATGTTCGGTATAAGTTATTTCTTGCTGAGGGGGAAGAGTTTTTTCTATTTTGATGTCTTCAGGGCTAGAGGTACTGGACAAGCAATTTGTATCCTTCTGGCCCCTCTTCGATGACTCGTTGATGCCTCCCGCCCCAACATATGCACCCTCCTTGATCTCATCAGTGATCGTGGCAGTGGCAGTGGCAGTGGCGCTTACATCTAAGCATTTTACCTTCTCGTGCTCAGGTTTTGATTTTTCTCTGTCTTGCTCTCTTGCAATCACCCCTTGTACTTCTTTCTTCTCTTTTGCTGCATTCTGATTCTCGTTTCTCCATATCTCTGCTTGTTTCCCAACTTTTAGTAGTTTCCTTATTAAAGTTTGTGGCTCCACATTCCCGACAATTGTCACTTTGGGCTGCACAGGGTCAATTTCCGTCTTGTAAACCCCTGAGATCCGATGAAAATTTAGCCAGAGGAAGCTTTAGATCGAAATACGTAGACTTGAAAGAAATACTACGTCTCTGCTTTGTTCATTACCTTCAATACTTCGTAGTGCCTTCTTAACCTTCTTCTTACATCCATCACAACATTCAACTGAGACCTTCAATTCAATCTTCTGGAACAGAGGGAATAGTTTGGTTTCAGACTACCACATGACAAAACTTGCATTAAGTAAATACATGGAAAGATGTATAGACCTTTAAGCCTACTTCTGCTGCCATGTATCTTGACTCCGATGTAGAGACGAGGAGCAGAGTGCACGGAGCCACGTATAAAGAGAGAGAGAGAGGGATAGAGAGAGTGAGTGAGAGTGAGAGAATGTTTGTAACTACTCGTTTGAGTGTTTGTTTGCCTGTATATATAGGTTGATAAAAGCATAGACAATATATGTATTATAGGTGTAGATTGTGTATAAGAAAATGGGAGGCGGGTCAGACTGGGAGTTTGGGATTTCTGGGTGGATGCTTAATGGCCTTTGGTTTTGGTACAAAGTGAGCAACTTTTGATATTGTTCAAAGCAAGGAGAATATAGGAACAGCTTTCTCATTAAGCACAACTACTCTAATTTGTACCTTATTTGAACGTTCACGAAATGCTCTTTTCTCTTTTTGTATTAGCCCTTCGCCTGACCTTATGCGTAGACTGTAGTGAAATGAGTGACCCCTTAGCTAAGGCCATAAGGCTATGTTTGATTGGATGGAATTAAGGTTGGAATGAGATAGTTATTTCAATGAAATCTTCATTTCATTAAAGGAATGCTTATTATGAATTAAATCGCCATTCCCTAGAGTGAACAAATAATTGAATCATTGGAAAGGGGAGCTTACTGCACAACACTTCTGTTGTACAACAAATATATCATTTTGGAGCCAAAACACTGAATGAATACTATTTCAACTGTCCGAACACTGCTTTATGTGTCAAAACGACGACGTTTGACGTGCAACACGTCATGTTGTTTACTATGCATAGTTGAGCTCCCAAGTGAAATCAAAGAATCACCGGTCCTGCGGTCCATTCCAATTTATTAGTGATGCAAATATAATCATTCTTTATCAATTTCACTGTTTACAGAGGTCTTCAAGTCTTTTCTCTCGTAAGCCTTCCTTCTCCCCCCTCTCTCTCTCTCCCCCCTTCTCCATTGACCAACCCTTCGTAGAGATTCCAAGTTCCCGTCTAGAGATAGGGGCTGTTAAGGAAATACGCTCTAGAGAGAGGGAGAGAGAGAGAGAGAGAGAGAGCAAAAAAAGAAAATTCTCTTCTGCTCCCTGTTACAATAATAAAACTTAAGGGCCCGATTGGATGGGGCCTTAGGTGGTGCATTAGTTAACACAAGCCTTAGTTAAGGCTGGGTCCACCTCTAACCCGTTGATTGGCAAAAAATCCTGAGGCGTGTTAGTTAGCCCGTGGGCTAATTAAAGCCCTTATTGATGTTTTAATTAGCCTCACCCCCCCCCTAAGGCTAACTAAGGCATTGCCTTAGCCTTAACTAATTACCAAAATACCCACCCTTTTATATACAACTTATCTTTATTAAATATAATGTAAGTATATATAATAGACGTATATTATATTATTATTATTATTATTATTATTATATACTGATAATATTTATACACACATACATATATACTTATATAATATATAATACGTATTTATAAACATACGTATATTTTATAAATACATACATATAAACATATATATATATAATACATATATATACACTATATATTATCCGTATACATTATACGTGTATATATATGTGTGTGTGTCTCTCTCTCTCTCTCTATATATATATATATATATTATTTATATTATAAGTGTATATATATAAGCGTGTGTGTATTTTGTATGTATATATACGTATATTTTTAAATATATATACATATGTATAAATATCAATACATACATATAAACATATATATATATATATATATATATATATATATATAATACATATATATACACTATATATTATCCGTGTATATATATGTCTCTTTCTCTCTCTCTCTCTCTCTCTCTCTCTATATATATATATATATATATATATATAAGCGTGTGTGTATTTTTTATGTATATATACGTATATTTTTAAATATATATACATATATACATATATATGTATATTTTTTTAAGTATATATAAATATATGTATATATTTTAAGTCTATATATGTACATATATATGTATATATTTTTTATGTATATTTTTTAAGTATATTATACTTATATTGTAAGTATAATATAAATATAAGTATAATATATACATATATAATATAATTATAATGTATATGGATATATAAATATAACTATATGTAAGTGTGTGTAGTTATGTACTTATAATATACGTATATATACATATATATGTTATTTTTGAAATAATTCATTAAATCCATAACAAGGGGCAAAATTGTCTTTTGATAGTTTAATACACATTCTCCTTTTCAAACATACCCTTCATCCAATCACTATATTATTTAACACACCCTTCTTAAAAATCACATCAATGTGGGTCCCACCATTTTTTAACACACTTGACTATTTAACACACCCCTCTTATTTAACACACCAAAAACTAAAGCGGCATCCAATCGGGCCCTAAATATCAAATTTAAGTCATATTCTAATTCCTTGATTCTTATGTACAACCAAACAAGAAATGTGAATTATCATTCCATTCCCATTGCATTTAATTCTACTCCGGATCCTATCCTATTTTATTTCATTGAAGGGCGGACCTGGCGCAGCGGTAAAGCTATCCCATTGTGGCCTGAAGGTCGCAGGTTCGAGTCTCGGAAACAGCCTCTCTGCTTGCAGGGGTAAGGCTGCGTACATCG
Organism: Arctostaphylos glauca; assembly: GCA_019985065.2. Taxonomy (NCBI): domain Eukaryota; kingdom Viridiplantae; phylum Streptophyta; class Magnoliopsida; order Ericales; family Ericaceae; genus Arctostaphylos; species Arctostaphylos glauca. The sequence continues at coordinate 17,721,940 of JAHSPW020000014.1, read as the reverse complement.
ACCCTTCCCCAGACCCCGCATATGCGGGAGCTTCGTGCACTGGGTACGCCCTTTTTATCCTATTTTATTTCATTCCAACATCAATTCCGTCGAACCAAACATAGCCCAAATTGTTGCAACAATAATCATATACGTAGCTTTACATGCAATTTTAATTACACATACATCTTGGTCTGTATGTGTAAACATCAATTCTTTAATTAGAGGTGGTGCATGAAACACTCCGCATGTGCAATTGAATATACGAGGGGTGTGGGAGTGAGTAAATAATTGGCTCGAGTAGTTTTACTACTTTATTTAGTTATTTTATTTTAAAATAGTTGTAGATGTAAAAATTCATATTTTGTAAGGGAAACTTTGGAAATTATTTTTGTGACGGAGCTTCAAAATTCATGTATTACGTACTACTACTATTGCTTGCAAACATATACTCCTCGAATTATCTGTACAGGAATTGGTATGTATCGGTATTTCGTTGCATTTTATATCAATAGATTATAGATCAGGTGAGAATATTAAAAGACAAGAAAATAAACACGTGATTTAATGACAAAAAACACATCGGACCACCGATACGAAGGATTTGAACTCATATATAGGGGCTGTTTGGACGCACTAATATTTACATTCCGTGGTTTGTTATTTTACGGTAAAATGCATGCAAAATGCAGTTTGAAAAATGAAATAAATAATGAATAATGCATAATTTCATAATTATCTCTGAATGAGCTTTCTAGTTTTTTTTTTTAATACAAACCGTCCAAATATTTTTCCAGATTCTCATTATAATATAAAAATATGTAATTTACAATTAAAAATGCAAAAAAAAAAAAAAATTGATTACAAGTACATCTCTACTTCTTCTTTTACTATGGATACGTATATAAATGGCTGTACTCTGATATTTGTTCCTTGTAAGGGGATGACCACCGTACACGTGGATTGATCAACATGCCATCTTTTTGCAAAAGATATACTCAAGGTGCAGTTAACTGCATAATGCTACTATTAATTTAGAAAAAAAAAATCTACGAGCACAAATTATTCGTATATATACGGATACAGATGTGTTTAAGACCGTCAGATGATCATTGGGTCCTTCATAATTATGTGAGCTATACATGTATTTGATGATTTTGGACACATTTGTGTTCGAATGTGCACCGATATTTTGTGTTTCTAAACTTGTTTATGAATATATTAGTAGTCGGTATTTTAAAAAAGAGCACTTGGAGTGTGATTATAGCCCTCCAATTATATTATTGAAGGAGTGAGTATGAGGGATTTATTCCATAAAAATAACGTTAATTTGTCCGTACTTACCCACCATAAAGGAATTGGAGATGAAGCAATCGGTTTCAATTTAATTAATGCAAACAAACATCCAAGGCCCGAGAATTGGCCTACGATTTTGGCCGTTATTATTCAGTATTTTCGGAATATCATGTGATATTTACACATAAAACACTTAACAAATTGTGTAGCGATAAATTTTAGTCGCAACGCATTAATACATACTCTTATTGGATTATTGTGAGATAAAAAATAACTCAACAGTACATGGTGACCCATGTCCTGCCTTAATTCCCATAAAAGTGGACCAAAGAGGTTACGAAATGGTTACCTCAAAGAAATAATAGGTACCCATAATTAAACAAAATTATTTAAGTTTTACGTAAAATTGGGCGCCACCGTGAGAAAAAAAGGCCCCTTTGTAATAAATTATTGGCTGGACGTACCGCGTAAACGACGACGCTTTGATATTTTAAGAGCCTTGAATAATTAGCATTGAAACGGTGCCGCTTCAAGTGCAGCAATGGATTGCTAGGTTCGTGCTTACCATCTCCAAATTCCAACAAACGTCACAGAGCAAAGGAGAGGGAAATACACACAGAGGATAAGGGGGAAAAATGGCGGCTGCTGCTGCTTCCAGAACCTTCTTCCTCGGAAGAACGCCGGAATCTATATTTACTATCCTCAGAATCCGGACCCTTTTACTTTCCAATTGCACCACTACTACCACTGGATACCATCAGCACAATCACCATCACCGTCGTCGTCCATTTCCCATCCCCAGTAGCTCCTTTTCATCGTCTTCTTACGCTACAGAAACCATATCGTCCACCGCGCAATTAACCCACGAAACGGAAGAATGCCGCCGCCGTCTCAACGTAGTCGAAATTCTCGAACAAAGGGGATTGCTTGAATCCGTAACCAGCGAAAACCTCAGGTCCGTTTGCTCCGATCCCAATCTCCCTCCCCTCAGGGTCTACTGCGGCTTCGACCCAACTGCTGAGAGCTTGCACCTAGGAAACCTCCTCGGCATCATAGTCCTCTCCTGGTTCCTCCGCTGCGGCCACAAGGCCGTCGCCCTAGTTGGCGGTGCCACGGGCCGCGTCGGAGATCCATCCGGAAAGAGCCTGGAGAGGCCCGAGCTTGATCTTCAAACCCTGGAGAAAAACACCGCCGGCATTGCGAAAACCGTTCGCCGGATTCTGGGTCAAAACGCCACGGAAGAAGATTCAGATTCCTTCGTTGTCCTCGACAATTACGATTGGTGGAAGGACTTTAAGTTATTGGATTTCCTCAAGCAAGTGGGGAGATTTGCGAGGGTGGGGACGATGCTGTCCAAGGAGAGTGTTAAGCGGAGAGTGGAGTCGGAACAAGGGATGAGCTACACCGAGTTCACCTACCAGCTGCTTCAGGGCTACGACTTCGTCCACCTTTTCCAAAAAGAAGGCGTCAACGTTCAGATTGGCGGCAGCGATCAATGGGGTAACATTACCGCCGGCACTGACCTCATTCGAAAGATTCTGCAAGCCGATGGAGCCTATGGCCTCACTTTCCCCCTTTTGCTGAAGAGCGATGGCACCAAATTCGGAAAGTCTGAGGATGGTGCAATCTGGCTCTCCCCCTCATTCCTCTCCCCATACAAATTCTATCAGCATTTCTTCTCCGTCCCCGACGCCGATGTAACAAGATTTTTGAAGACTCTTACTTTCTTGAGTATGGAGGAGATAGGGGAGTTGGAAAGGGAAATGCAGAGACCTGGGTATGTGCCTAATACAGCTCAAAAGAGGTTGGCCGAGGAAGTTACTCGATTCGTCCATGGGGAGGAAGGTTTGGAGGAGGCACTCAAGGCTACCGAGGCCCTGAGGCCTGGAGCTGATACTAGATTGGACTGTGAGACCATTGAGAGGCTTGCAGGGGATGTCCCCTCATGCTCTTTGCCTTACCACCAGGTCTTTGACCTTTCTCTTATTGATCTTTCGGTTTCGACTGGTCTTCTCGACACCAAATCAGCTGCCCGTCGCCTGTTGAAGCAAGGGGGCCTCTATCTCAATAACAGCAGAGTTGATAGCGAGGGGAAGAAGGTTGAAGCTGAGGACATTGTGGACGGAAAGATTCTCTTGTTATCTGCTGGAAAGAAGAACAAGTTGGTTGTAAGAATATGTTAATTGCTCTTATTTTATGGCAGAATGCTGTTTCTTTTTAGGTAATATTATTTATTGAAAATACTTGTTTCCTATACAAATTCTTTGTTTTATTTACATTTTCATCTGAAGAACAGCCATTTATGAGAAATTTACAGAATGCTTATGGCCGATTTAGATAGTCCATTGGGAATGGTCTTGATTCTTGTATCATTAGCTCTTCCTTAAAAAGCACATCGGATTGCTGATGTTGTGAATAAAACTTAGCTGTGGTTTTGTTGCATCATGTTTTTGAATTGGGGCGTAGAGTGCCCCAAATTACTAGGAATGATCGTACAGGACTACAATTCTTAGCATCCTTGAGCAACTGCTCAGGGAATGGTGTTCGGTTTCATGTATTTTGTTGATTTCGTATTACATTCTCTATTACTCGTAGTGGATTTGTCTCTTGCTCGTTTTGGGTTGAACCACATAAATATTGTTGCTTTCTTTGTCTGGGTGTGCATGTGGTAACTTTTTGTGTGCTTCTGCTGACATGGATGGGAAAATTCCAACATTTGGCTAGTACACTAGGGTCCCTAGTTCTGGAAATTAGGTTCCTTTTCCCAAGACTTATTGTCGAATTAGGAACTGCGCCATCCATTAGTTAGCCATAAGGTCAACTAATGGGTTTTTCTGGTGTCAAACAATTAAATTTTAAGATACGTGCATTCGCATATCCGAGCTATACTCTATTGTGTACTCCATGAGTAAAACTTTAAGATGGTTTCCTTTTTTGCTTTTGAATTGAAAATCTTTGCTACTGTTCTTAATAATATCAGGTTGCTTTCCCTGCTCTATTCTGGGGCTCTGGTGCCCACTTTGGAGCTTTGTTTTAGTCTCGCATCACTTTTTAAGCGTCATTCTTGCAAGGTGAATGCATTCGCACTTCTAATGCATATCTGAGCTATACGCTGCTGTGTACTGTTTGAGTAAAACGGTTTCCATTTTTGTTTTTGAGTTCAAAATCTTTGTTGCTGTCCTTGATGATATCAGCTTGCTTTCCCTGCTCTAGTCCGGGGCTCTGGTGCTGCTTTGGAGCTTTGTTTTAGTCTCACATCACTTTTTAAGCGTCATGCTTGGAAGGTGAGGCATTTTTATTCATTGTCACTTCCCCAAATTAACACGACATCGTACAAAGTGCACATAACCTTTGAAGAATGGTTTGCTCTTCCTAAGTTATCTCGCGGCTCTCGCCTATTTTAGGCCGGTTTACGGAATTTCTTTCATTCCCTTATCTCCTGAGTCGTGATGGTGACTGAGAAAAAGATAACCCCATGCTAATTCAAGGTGATTCCATATCGTAAATCTTGAGGATGTCCATTGTGGTTATTAGTACTGCCTTACATGAACCACAGTGGTAAACTCTTCAAAAATATTTAGTTGTTTGTCTGACAAATAGGTAGAACCTTGGTGAAGCTTGTTCTCTGCCATAATACCGTCTTATTCAAGCCAATTGCAGTATCGGTGTTTTTTAAGTTCTGCTTCCTCAGGAACTCCACAAATCTGGAACCCCAGTTCAGATCTATTGGCAGAGTGGAGGCAGCAGTCAGATGCGTGTTCTAATTGTTTTTATTGTAAGAGTTTTGTATTTTCCTGTTTTGGATGCTTACATATCTGGTTTCACTGGTATGCTATACATAGATTGTTTACTTGAGTGCAGAAAAGACTGACTATTGAATATTAACTATCTGATAATATTCTGGAGTTTTTGGCTGCTGACGTTTTCACCAATGAGCATAATTGTGGCATTGCCAATCTTCTAGATGTCAGGCTAGGAAAGTTAGTTACTCAAAATCTCCAAGTCGGGGGGCAGATTGGATCGGAGGTTACTTATGTAGCCACCAAGATACGGTTGTCCTTAAACTTCCTTGCTTGGTGGAGAAGAAGCGAACGATGGAATCTTGTTCTATGTCGCGAGCTGGGATTGCTTGCTAGCTAGGTCAAATTGGAGCACAGTGTATGAGAATTTATTACCCATATTCGGGGACAAGGGGCAGAACTATACTTGTGGTACTTTGCATCATTATGCCAGAGTTTTTTTCAGCCTCGTCGTCTCATTCGGTGTGAACAAGAAGGAAACAGTTGCTGCAACCATTGTAAGGTATGAGTTATTAGTTAGAAAAGAGAATCAGACGTTATATCCTAGTGGGTTAAGTTACCTTACTCTCTTACATTTTTATGGACAGCTTATTAAAATCGTGCAGCATTAGAGTTCTTGTTTTTCCTTTTATTACATAGTCTTTCAAAGCATATTTATTTACCCATTACAACTGCATGTGATGATGAACCTTTTTAAGCATAGAATTGTTTGTAATTTGATTATTAGGTCTACATGCGAAGGATTCGTTGTTTCCCTGAGGCATCCTCCAATTGACGATTCAACGGGTAATTACTTGTGACTCACCAAGTGAAATTTAATTGATAAGGCATGGTTATTGAACATGTTGATTAAGCAAACTAATGGGTAGTGTTTGGTCCTTTCATAACAAGAAGATATTTACTTTCAGCTTAAAGTATTAGTTTGAAACCACATGATGCCAATGTGGATTGGATGCATGGCCCTTTCGGTCCCTGAATTAGACCTTCATCCAAGAGTTTGCGCTTCTATGAGAGGAACACGCTTTCCTGAATCACGGTGAATGCCGCTCATACCCGAAATTGAGGATTTGGCTCATCACTCAATTCTTTAGTTGGATCAGTAAAGTTGGAACAGTACTATGTATAGATTTCCTAAGTTCAGTTGGCCACATGAATGGAATCCACAGCTCTAAATCCAGGCACTCCTATTCGGGGTATTGGTGTATTTGCCCGAGAGCATACAATGGAATTCTGTGTTGGAGACCAGAGAGATTTGATTGCATCTAAGCGCATTTTCGTCTTTCTCATTCGGAAGGCTCAATCACATCTCAGACTGACTTAAAAAAGGCAGTTCTCTGATGTTCATCAGGCAAGGTTAGCGTTGGCCAAATCAGTCCTATTCGTCAAAAGTATGATATAATGGAGCTTTTGAGGTTTTGTTAGCCTTCTGACCCATAGAATACTTCGTTATCTATGATCGTAAACGTATATTGATGCGTAGCTTGAATAGGAGGTTTGATAAGATGGAATTCCTAATTTATCAGACAAAAGCATGGTTACTTGCCGGGGTGTTCATGCCGACAAAGTGTCGCTGCGCCAACCAACAAAGTGTCGCTGCACCAACATACCAGTTGAGATGGGAGCGGTCAGATTGGATGAGATTTCCGTCACTAGTAGATAATGGCAATGGTGAAACAAATTTCCTTGAATTGTGGCATTTTTCAATCATTGACAACCTGCGGTGCTTCATCGCGCCTCATCAAAGTTGCCCAGAAGAATTAAAAAAAAAGCTTTTGCACAGGAGATGATTTAACAGCAATCCCACAAGAGTTTTCTTTGTATAGTTGTATTATGCCTTACTGCTATGAATACTTCACAGACAGACTGTTACCAGTCAAACGAACGATAAATATACTTTCATTTACATTGAAAAGGATACAATCGATGCGTATTGATATCATATACGACATAATCAATAATTTATGTCATATAGAAATAAACCCATCTTGTTGAATGTCTCAGCATCATTACATGGAAATTGTACTGAAAAAATGCGAAGAAATAAATGTGTATATATTATCATACCGAGGATATAGCAAATTGTAAATATGTATGCAAAATATACATGGGCTGAGAAACCATAACGAACGTGTTCCCTCTAAAACAACCAGTGTTTCTTCCTTGGCTTACGCTGTATGGGAGCACCTGCACAACAGGCAACAGTCATTTCCCAGGTTACAAAGCAGAATTTACGAACGAAACAGAATAAAAAACAAACCTCGAATTTCATAAAGTGAATTGTAATGCACCTCCGACCAAAAACTTAGCCAGAGCTCTGCATCATGAACAAAATAAAAACAGTTAGATTCAAAATTCGTGGGAGAGGATTTTTTTTACGTATTTCTAACACGTCAGTGAACCTAGTACAATGAATTGTAATCGATAGATGAAATATACCTCGTTTAGGTTCCTGAGATCGCGGAACAATTTCAATAAAACAAGTATCTCTGAATGAAGTCAGAAGGCATATCTTTGCAGCAAACTACGAGCACCCAAGAAAGAAAAATAAGGTTGTAGCATAGACATTTTGCTGATGGATAAGCACAAGAAACAACATTGTAGACCAACAAAATGCCAAAATCTAGAGGGGCTGACTTTGGTCCTAAAACTCAAAAAGAGTTTTTTCTTTCTGGTTACTCCAAAAGATAAAACAAGTGCAGTCTCTCATGCAAGAACAAACCAAGGGAACTATGCTGCCACACAAACACAAGCAGCAACTGAACTGGTTCACTCACAATATGCCCTTAGGATCCCCTCAGAAATACAGACAACGGAAGGGGGAGAGAGAGAGAGAGAGATCCTCCAGTGTTGCGTTCCATTGGACAGTACAACCTAATTTGGTCTTACAAAGTTACTTTTACAACCTAATTTGGTCTTACATAGCTCAACTGGATGGAATGATCATTCCTTTTATTTTAGGTGAATATGATAATTTCATTGGAATTACCATTCCATTCCAATGGTCATTCTAGCAAACCAAAAGTACCCTAATGGAAAATCTCCAGTTAGCTTAGGAGTACCAAGTTATAACAATAATTGCCCGACAAATTTCTAGGTGTCAGAGAAAACAGCCCAGGCATATCAAACTTCCCATGCTTCCAACAATTTTAACCCAGCCATGCCACTTTTCATTTTTGTTCCTTAAATCATGGTACTTGAATATGTTCTATCCACTGCTAAAGCAAGACTAAATAATTCAGTTCATGGGCAAATTTTTATCACAGCCACAATCCAACCTGAACAACCAGAGCAGTTGAAAGTTAGAATGGGAAAGCCACAGACTACACCAGCCTCACATTAATGGGCTTCCATTTTTCTGTAATTTACTTCCGTCCTGGCAAAACTATAAGATACATATGCAATGAATAACCCAATATAAACCCGGTTTGCTGCACAGTACTGTCCAGGGTCCAAAGTGAAGAGACTCAACTAAACTAAGAGCAAGCTACTTCAGCCTCTACCTCCTGACGATCTATATTAACTCTGCTAGTCCATAAAAGGATAAGAAAACAGATGACTTCTAGAGGTCAAACATGGATTCTTGGGCTGTCAACCTATAAGAACCATCAACACACTCAAATGCGTATTCAAGAAACCAATAGAAGAAAATTAAAAATGAACATCTCCTGGAGCCCATGATTATCAAAGCACATCAAATGAAGAGACAAATTAAGGAATAGTTCACAGAACCAGTATTAAAAATATAGCTGCAAAGAATACTATACCTTATCAGCTGCCGCTTGTAAGGTAATATGGTCCCCCCATTCACCAGATCTGCATCACATAGGAATTAAAACATACTTGATTAGAGAAACAGTCAAGTACTACTGAGACGCCGTGTGCATTAAGCAATCAATAGTAGACGTAGTGACTTTCAAGAAAGTACCCTACTTAGCCATTTTCTTGTAATAGCGTTTATACTTCATCGGGACATAGCCTTCATATAGAGCACGAGAATCTTTAAGCTGGAAAATAAAATGTCATACAACATCAGCAAGACAAAGAAGTAATTTAGGGCGGTTAAGAATACATGTAATGCACCGCTCACTGTTCCTCCAAGACTTAGGGTGCTCTCTAGCCAACCAAACACAATGCCTGCACCAGTGGGGTGGGGATGCTTCCTAGACAACAAAATGTAGGGTCCACTGTGCCTCCTTTCGGTCATCTGATAAACTGGAAGCATGCTATAACATTGGCATTTGGCACTCATGAAGCTTGGAATGATGGTGGCAGTGATCAAGAGTCTCTTAGACATTGCAAATGAGGAAAAGTGTTGATCAGTGTCCAAGGAGCCTCTTAGACATTTCAGATGTGGAATGGTATAGGCAGATGTGACCAGAGAAGAGGGGACATTACGAGCAGTGTGGTGACATTGGTAGTGAAGTGCTTACTAGTTTCGCCCCCCAAAAGTAGAAGCTAGCAAGTTTTGTGTTCTGTTTCCAGATCCCTTCCTGAAGCTTTTTAAACTCATAAATTGAGAGGTATAAAGCTGCTCCTTAAATTGACTAAAAGACGACCATTAAATTTGGGAAGAATTCTAGTCAGTCCTAGGATAGAAAACAAAGCAAGACAATTATAAAGGGTAGAAATGCAATTCTATTTCTGAACCCGCAAAATGCACCATTAGGAAAGTTTTTGGCTAATTATAATTGTTAGTTTAACAACCTGTTTCACAATATCTTTTCGAACATGCTTGTGATACTCAGGTGACTTATAAATCTGGTCTGAAAGAGCACGAAACTGCAAAAGGAAAAAACAGTATTAATAAATCTCCAAGATAATAACACAAAGTTGCTTCATAGCTGAACAAACCTGACAATTGCCATCCCCAGAGACCTTCACCTCATACAAACCATAAACACTTAGCCTGGAAAAAGCGATAAAGGAACGTTAGTAATACCTTATTTCAACATCGAGGATAATATGACGATGACTATGATGACGACGACGATAAGCACATCATATATCATTATTGTTAGAGCTTGTCCTACTTTGGTTAATTATTGACCCCAAAAACTAGTATACGAGCCTGAGCTAGACTTGCGGAGGCTTTAAAATGATATCAGAGCTAGGCTCTCGAAGACTTTTCGACCAAACTCTCTACTTTGATTCCCTCTTCGCTTGTGCATTATTTGCTAACAGGAGAAAGGGCGGTTGTCCGTGTACTGATGCATTGAGGAAGAATTAAAGGTATAGAGGCCATGGGGATTGAGACCTTGACTAGTGGCTTAGAGTACCTTTACGCGAGAAATGGAGTGAAGGCCCAAGCCCTAGACTGATGCACTAAAAATTGACAACGAGACTACAACAGCAGGAACCATACAGTAAGGGCTCAAAGGCTCAAGCGGTGATGGTTGTCATCAGTATCTCAGTTCTGCAGGTGCAGGCACAGAGGGGCATACAAGACATCTCGCTTGAGCAGGAAAACACAATTCTCCAAACCTCCCGATGAGCACTAAATTCTCGAGCAGTCATTTCAGGGTTCTATAGGTCATCTAGAGGCAGCTGAACTATTTTACTCCATTTGTTGACCTCCACCACCACAAATGGGACATTTGAAGGAACACAATATAGTCTATTATCTATGGGCCAATAATACAGAGACGCAACATCTAATACACTGCGATACCACATTCATAACTAGGAGACAACACATGCTACATCTATAAGTGTGCCATAAGAGCCAACTTTGGGATTGAGTACTACCCAAGATTGTGAAAAATGGTAAGCTAGGAATACACAATGACGGGAAGGGTGTGTATCTTCTTCATGGACACGACATTTGAATGAAGTGAGCACCTTGCGCCTGAAGAGGGTGTGAAGCAAAGTCCCACGTCTTCTGGGTAAGAAGGTAATGTGTAGTATATAAACATGAGGGCACTATCAAGTCCCGCCTCAATAACTAACTTGTGGAATTGAGTTCTACCTAAGACCATGTAACGAACAACATCAAAATTTTATTACTTTGTAACCATTTAGGGTATCAGAACCCAGGGTTCATGCAAAAACGAATTAGAAAAAGACTGAATTGCATGAAATCTCCAATAAATCCAAAACCCACTGAAAATTTGCCAAGAAAAGGACCAATGAGGAGCATACTTATAGATTCATAGATTCATTGCACTTCAAATATGTTTGTAGACCAAAATAATTTCAAGATTCCAATGTTTGGAGATTGGTTAATAATTTTCTGCATTTAGTTTATATTTCATATATCCATACCAACTTTCAAAAACTAAAAACAAATGCATTTAGTATCAGAAAATTGAGTAGAGAGCGAGAAAATTTACAACTGCCATGTGCGAGACATACCTTTCTCGTGAGATAAAAGGAAAAAGACATACCTCTGCAGCAATCTTTGGTGATCCAAACTAGCATCATTTACATTGGGGAAGAAAGTATTTATTCGCGGAATATGCTGAAATTTTCAAATTACCAAAATTAATAAGTACTCTAACAAGATTTGTGAACAAAAATGGCAAGAGTTCATTTTTAACTTGAAACACAAACACCTGATGAAACCACATTGAATAAGAGATTTGAATGATTCTTTTGTGATGTATGTATACATATATATTGCTAACAAGATAAACAGCTGCTGCTAGTGAAAGTGTTATTAGAAAGTCTGCAGAAGAAATCGGACGATGCTCTTGAAATGGTAGAACGTCCGAATAAGGGTGTTTGCTGGCCTACAGCAATAACAAAAATAGCTTTCTAGAGGAGTAGACTTGAATTTTATATCTGGAAACTATATTTTTGCAAAACATACTTTAAGAAGAGTAGCATTGGTGTCAAATTGTCAATTTTAATATAAAAAGAACCAAGCGGCATGAAATAAAGATCAATTTCAGTCCAGTCAAAATGAACTTCTCATACTGATTTCATTTCTCTCTGCTGTGCCAGCTTTAGTTACTTGCATGATTTCCTTCCTATATGGGATTTGAATTCCAAGGATAACACCAAATCATTTCATCATATAAAGGCTATAAGTAAAGGTCATAATATATCTAATTTCTATGCTCTAGATTCATAACATAAATGGAATCAAGAAAGAAGAGCACAAACTCCTGGAAGAACTAGTGCAAAGACAAGTGAAAAAGTCTTCTGTTTCTATCTGGTTCATGAACTGAAATCAACAAAAATACCAGCCAGTACAGTGAAACATGAGGGGTCCTTTTCCGCGTTTCATCATGTGAATTCTCAGATACTTTCAGTAGTGATTGATGAGTCCTCATCTAACCTTTTGCAGCATAAACATTTATCCTAGTGTAGCTTTCTTTCCTGCATCCTTTCCAGTTTACAACTTGGTGTCTACGAGATGTCCAGTGTCCATCTAAGCACTCAAGAGAATTAACTAAACAGCAACCCATACCCTTTTCTGTTAGACCTCTACAAAAGGTTATTTCATAACCAAATCATGGAGACCAAAACTTCAATCTGTCACATATCCTGCTGTATATCAGTTTCAAATAAAAGGAAAGAAAAGAACAGAGTGACGAAAGCTATAGCCCATGTGAACACCTAGATGTTCATTTAATGCATGCTTTTCTTTTCAATCTACACTAAAAAAGGAAATGCAATGAACAATATCGATAGTCATAGCACTACGTACATGAATGCCACCAAGTTATTTCCCTTCTCTGCTTTATTATGAATTATGCTAACAAAACATAGTGGTAGTTCTTATTATTCCGTTCCAATCTGTCAGGTAATGTGGTGGAGTGGCCTTTTTCCAACCAAATGCTGCACCTATGAGTTTTACTCTTCTTCACCAAATAAAAAGTAAAAAGAATAGCACACGTCTTCCTCGACACAACACCCAAGTTCCCCAAAGGACACACATGACAATCTAGATATTTCTCCATTTTACATGGACACACCAAAAAAGTGATGTACCCATTTCTTGACACAACAAGTCCATGAAGTGAGCTAATTCTAGTTCTACCCATGGATATATCACACTCTTGTTAATAATTACATATTAACATTCCTAAGTGAAGCACCAGTGACGCATGTCCTAAGGTTTGAAGTTCATCCGGATTTGACAGTGAAACAAATTTAGCTGAATAACCGAATTACAGAAGACATTTCCCGAATCAAAACTTCATAGTAGAATACAACAACAATGGGCATTTATCTTACCGGAACTGGTGCGAGGTTGGAAAGCCGTCGACCAACTGCGCCATCTAACTTAGCAAACTCTTCAGACAGTACAACAGCAATCATTCTGTCATCATCAACATCCTGCTGACTGCTTAATGAAGTCGAGCTAGAAGATTCTTCCACATACTGAGTTCCATTATTCATAATGTAAAGGGCACCCCACTTGTAGCTTCTTTATGCAATGAACAACCACAGTATAAAAGTTAGCTGCAATTGGAATAAGCTTACTGAGTAAATAGATTCCTGTCGCAAGAATAAAGATGATACCTATTTCTAGTCCATGTCATCTTTTAAGCATTCACGACTTAGCCACCGGAATGAAAAGAAAAAGAAGCAATTTTATAGGGCAGTGCATTGGTGATCATGTGGGAATCATTTTAGAACTTCATTGAGATCCTCACAAGTGTGATATGAGTTAGTGCAAGGTGTGAAAGTGAAACCACAGCACCACAAAATGAATCTTGGCAACATCCTTATATAAGAACCACTAGAGCTCCAAAAACCTTAACATAAGGTAATCTTAACACAGTATGGAAGGATAGCCATCTTATCCATGACCCAATCACGACTCAATCTGAAAGCTGTCAGACAAAAAAGGGTATATGTTCATATTGAAAAACCACTCAAACCACACAATTTCTAATGACAATCCATAAAGCTCCTAGTTGTACACCCTAAGATGCACAACTAGGATTGCAATCAAAGCAGAAGCAGTATTAGCTAGCCAAGAAACAAAGTGAACCGATTCCTATTAACCACACAAGTTTTCCCCACAAACAACAAAGCGAACAGATAACATTACTCCGAGTAAAATCCATCCAAGCATTGACATCATCCCTATTGTTAAACGACCTTGGTGACGAGTGAAATTCGACAACATAAGAATTTAGTTTGTAAATTTTCACAAGGCATTACAGCGAAGTAAATGAAAAAGGTTATTATTAAAAAAAAACCCTTTCCAAGGAAAGAAAAAGGATGCAGATAATATCAACATAAAAAACAAAGACCAGGTAAGTCAAGGATAGAAACATTCAAAACCAGGTTGATATTCATGCAATCAAGAGAGCTAACGTATTGAAACCTAGACAGAGTAATCAAAATCTAATGGGTGTTCCAGAGGTGGAGCAAAGAGGTTAGCTGGTCACTAGCTGCTTGCTATCAGAGAACCGGGCCAGATGGACGGGGTATGGCCCGAGAAGCAAATGCAACAATACGCTAATCAATAAGATTGATGAAGTAAGAATAATAGAAAAAAGGGCCAATTGGAAAGCAATATTTATTCTTTCAACCCTCCAAGCTACCAACAATGAACTAAAACTATAAACCCTAGAATCACAATAACAGGACTCACAGAAACCGATCCAAAACTGTTTTCAACAATCTTAATCCATAGAATTTCAATCCATTGTACAAACACAATTTAAGCAGTAAAACAAGCAAAAAATAAAAAATTGCAAGGCAAAAACAGGGAAATTTTTTAGCGTCCTCACCAATAGTAGCAGAATTGCAGAAACAGAAGCAACAGATTAGATGCAGACAATGCTTTCGATAGACAAAAAACTATCATTTCAGAGCAAGAACGAAACAGAAAAATCCGATCTTGAATTTGCGTAGAGAAGAAAAAATTCCGATTTGAAGATCAAAACCGTGTCATTACCTTGCGGATTGCGACTCGATAAAATTTATGAGAAATTTTTGTTGGGAATTGGTAGACAGGAAAGATGATCAAGGTGAGAATCAGACGCAGGAGGACGCAAGCATATGAAAAATCCTGCAATTGGTTCACGGGATATCACTTTCGCGGTGGTTGGTGGTTAAAGTTGAAGATATCTATGTTATGTATATATAAAACTATGGGGTAAATTTCCCCATTGATCCCTATAGTTTTGTCCATTTACATTTACAAGTTGGACAATTTAATCCTTGTAGACCTTTTTGTTAGATGTCAGTCAATGCTTAAGTGTTTGGGAGAGATTTTTTAGGTATTTATGGATTCTGAATTCGGATTTTGAAAATTAGTAATCAGAATTTATGAAGTGTTTGGTAAAATTGTGTAAAATAGATTATGAATTTGTGAACTGTTTAGTAGTATAATTAAATTATTAGATTGTGTGTGAGTAATTGTGGATAGAATGGTAACAAAATTTCAGAATCTAAAATCAGAATCTCAAAAATAGCTCCGGACATATTTTTGAGATTGTGGTTCTAAAAATTTGCTTTGAGAATCCCACAATCAACATCCTATATACCTAAAAATTCTAAAATGAGAATCCAAATTCCAAAAACATCTTAAAAAATCTCTCCCAAGCACCCACTTAATATGATTGTTTGAATTTATCATATTCGGGATATGTTTACTTGTTTGTATTTCGGCTATAATATCGGGATACTATTTTATCTCTTTAAAGAACGATAAAATTACCTTATATTTTCTCTATTCATATAGAATCTCTCTTCTATATTTTCATTATTCGCATCTTCTCTGTCTTCTCTTCTATATCCTCTTTTATTTAAGCAAATTTCATTAATAATTATAAGAATATCATTATCAATTATAAAAATATCATTAACCTACTAATATCTACCATATCTTCTTTTCTACAAAAATACTCAGTTAAACTCTTTATAATTTTCACCCCTCTAAGAAATTCTCAAATAAATACGGAATAGTCTATTTGGCAAAACTAAATTATTAGCTTATTTGCTACTTTATTCCTAAAAATATATGCCCATTTGGGCTAAATTGTTTAAGGTAAAGTAAGATTTTGGGCTTCCATTTGTATCACGTGGTAGAGTTACACAGTGAAAGTAAAAAACATAATAACAATCAATTATTGGCTTATTGACTTTTATTCGGATTAAATTGTTTCAACTAGAGTTATGTTGAAGGGCCATTTTATTATTTATCATATGAAGTTACACAAAATCTTGCATTAAATTCGATCAAATCACATCATAAATAATTTAGTCTAAACGAATTAAACTAGATTAAATTATATTCGAACAATATAATTTAATAATTGAATAGCAACTAAAGACCAAATAAACGCTCAAAAATTCTAATGCACTTACTTTTAAGTTAAATGAATATTTCACCAGAGAAATTCTCAATAATTTGGACTTTGTCAAAAAGGAAACACTGTCATATACTCATTCAAACACAATTATACACACACACACACTTGTGTGGATCTCTTCCACGCAATTTTAGAAAATCATAAAGAAATCTTGCAGTAAAACATAGTGTAGAATCTTTATGATGACAAAAATAAATTTTCTTGATCAGTTAAGATTAAATCAAAGAAACTAATGTCTCT
Source organism: Arctostaphylos glauca (assembly GCA_019985065.2). NCBI lineage: Eukaryota > Viridiplantae > Streptophyta > Magnoliopsida > Ericales > Ericaceae > Arctostaphylos > Arctostaphylos glauca. Next base: position 17,705,346 of record JAHSPW020000014.1, on the reverse strand, counting down.
TAAGAAGAAACAGTTTATTAAAGTTGTCTTTTTAAAGAGAGAGACAGCTATTTTCACCATCTGCCTACATAATTTCAAATGGCACTGGGAAAATCTTGAGCACATAAAGAGCATAGTATCTCCACAAAGTAGATTTGTATGCTGGGTTAGAGTCCAAGCTGTGAGTAGGGATGGCTTCGAGACAGGACAAGAGTAATTTAGAAATGAAGACGAGTAATAAAGTGGAAAGTGGAAAAAGAAGAGTAATAAAGTGGAAACAACAAAGAAGGAGAGTAATCGATAGAGACAAAAGATAATGAGAACAACAAATGAAAAATGCAGAAATGTAGGACTGCTTATGTAATTGAAAAGTGTAATCGAAAACAAAAAAGAAGAGTAATAAAGTGTTTATTAATCCCTTCAATGGTCTCGACGAAAGAAAAACTTAGTTACATAGCTACTTCTAAAAACAAGAGAAGAAAATACATGAAAAAAATAAGCTGACCAGTGTGTTGATCATATTTTTTTTACTACATCCCTTACATGTTACTAACTGCAATTAAGCCTTTTCCTCCCGTGGAACTTAGAAATGAAACTGCTCTTGCTTTTTCTTTAGGCGACATACGTGAATTGAATCTCCAACTGTCTTCAGTTTCCTGTCTCAATCCAGACTTGTCATGATCTTAAAATAAGGAACAACCATTGTCATCAACACGTGCACTTTTCTCGACAGATTTTCAACCATCTGATTTTCTAAGATTGCCACCTAACCCTTTTCTTCAACATGTGTAAAAATACGGTGTAAACAGATGGACAAAAGACCAATGGAACTGCCATCCCTACCAGTGAGATATTCCTTACTTTTCAGTGGGGTAACCAAATACCACTTGCCCTACACACCACCACAATAGAAATCTCTGGGGAAAAAACTGAGAATTGGAGCATTAGTACCGTTGAATATCAGACTCCAACAAGCAGAACTAAAGGGCTCATGGGTGTTCTTGCTACCATACAAATCAATGATAATTTCATGAAGCTTGATGCTACATTTTGTGTTTGAATTAGCTAGAGGTTGATGTCCTTCAACGATTCCTTCAAGGAGTTCTGCTTTTGCATCCTGATCTGCTGGTGGAACCTGTTTATGAACAACTCTGCTACCTCATCTATCCTGTCCTCCAGCCTGAAATATTCATCCCCCTCCCCCTCTTCCTCTCCCTTGGAATCCCTAACCAATGCCATTGCTGATGTTCCTGCATCGTGATCCTTGAACCCCATTTCCTCCAACAGCGATTGTGCTAGATCATCGTACAAGTAGCAACTTTTGTCCCCCTTCTCCTCTTCTATATTGTCCTTGTTGTCTTCTTCTTCTTCTTCTCCGTCTATTTGGTAGCAACCGTACGCTGCCTCCTCCTCTACAAACTTGGTCTGAACATGGTTGGCCACCGTAGCATCATCCCCAATGTTACTAATACACTGGTAGAGAACCTCATTAGCGTGGTTACTGATCTGGTCCTGGTCTTCACCACCATTAAGCTCCTGCTGCAGGTTCTGGTGGTGAGAGAGAAAGGCTGCACGGAGCTTGTTAGGCCGGATGGTTCCTAGCAGTGACTGTTTGTTTAAGTAGAGCAGCGAGAATATCGTCACCCGAGCCTTGATATCACTCATTTTGCTTTTGAGGCTCAGTGCCACGGACTTGGCCTTTGTCACTGACGCCAGCGCCTCCCCTATCTGTTTCAGGAGCCTTGTTACAGCTTTGTTTTTCATCTTTCTTTATGCAGAGAATGTATCTCAATTACACTTGGATTTCTCAAGTACAAAGCCAAATGTAATGGCGTAATTTAAAGGGGGGAGAGAGAGAGAGAGAGAGAAAACTATGATTTACTTCCGATCCCAAGGAGGAATTTGAGGAATGAAAGAGGGAACATGTCCCAATTGGTTTATAGTGCGATTAGCTAGGACGAAGCAGCACAGGTAGCAGTTGGGAAGGAGTGAAAACGAAGGAAAAGGGAAAAAACAGAGTCAAAAAAGGTTAAAGGGGAAGGACAAGTGGCTTAAAAACGTTAACCCCTAAGAGATTGGCTTAGTGGTTAAATTCTGAAACTTAGGGATTTGTTTTCTCCTAGGAGCTCAGGTTTGAAACTTCTCAGGTGTTATCAACTCGAGGCTAGTCCATGTATTACTTTTGCCTGGACTTTAATTGGGTCTCCTACCAGTAGAGAGTGAGATTGATTCCCCAAAAATTAGTCGAAGTGTACGCAAGCTGACCCAGACACTATGAGTTATAAAAAGAAGCAACGCTAACAATTGTAGTAGTACTGATGAAGGTTTGCATCACTTTAGACGTAGTGCTGGAGCAACTTTCGTGGTTTTTTATGGCCAGGGAATAAGAAATTAACAGTTTAAAGCTTAAGGGATGCTTTTCTTTACCTTTTGCTTTTCTATTCCACTAAGTAATGATACTGTATTCAAATTTGGAAAGTGTAGTTCTCACTGCCTTTGCCCTATTTCACTGAACAACACTGCTTAGAACACAACACTTTCAGAAATAAGCATATTGTATGGAGTGGTAAAGATAAGGCAATGGGAAGTTGATGACGGCAAAGAAGAAAGCACGGGGGGACAAAAGGCTTGGGTTAGAAGGCGAAGACGGGAAGCCACACAATCACTCCAGTGCTAAGACAAAACACCGAAAAGGGTGTCCCCAGGAGCGAATGCAGGAAAAATCTCATTAACCCAATTCGAGTCCCAAAGGTTGTTTAAGCTTAGACTATCTTAGGAATCAGAGGGGCGTTGGCCACCACTAGTCTACCACTTTGGACAGTTTTCCTTGGGAGAAGTTGTCAGTAACCTTACGTATAAAAAGGGATTTTCATCTATAGCATTGCCAAGTAATTAAGTTAGTCGTTTCCTCACGAGCCATAAGTTGTGTTATTCATTGGTTTGTGTTGGTTGTAATACACGTTTTTCAACCCATATGAAATCAAATCAGGAGGAGGGGAAAAGAACCAAACAACTTTAGCTGGTTAGATCACTCAATTAGACTCGAGTATTATGTGTGGGCCTATCTTCTTTTCCTGTTTTCGAAAGTTGTGCTTGGTGGAGAGTCATTGGATGCAGTTCTTTTAAGCTCACAAACACACTAGCCATAGTCCTTAAGAGCACTCTAGCTACACCTTTAATTGTGGCATAGCTTTATTTGTAGATTCTACCACTTTGTTGTTAACCTGGAACAATACGCCTGCTGCCCTTTATTCAAACTATAGTGAGCAATGTCAATTCAATAGGATATGTTGTATATCTTGATTAACCCAATTCAGTAGCATAACTTGAACTATTTTGATTTTATGAAACAAGAACTTGTTGTTTACTTCTACATTCTGTTAAATACTAGAGAAAGTTTGTGTGCACAACAAACCCAAATAGATGTGTCCAAGTCACATGATGTATGTGAATCTCTCACAATACTGTAACTCTCACGTGCGTAAGACACCTCTGATCTCATCTATATCCAGATTTATAGACATAAGTATGTGCAAGTAGGATTTTGTCATATAACAAAAAAGTATTATATAGAATTCGGAAGACTGAACTTATGGTTACAAAATATTGTAGCTGAAAAACACAGTGTGAGTAAGAAAGCAACTAGCATACAAAAGGAGGCAGCTTTTTTCAGCTACCATTCACAGCAACATAGCAATGCAACAACCACCACCACTGCCACTGCCCATCATCGCGGTGGTCATGATCTCGGCAGCTATATCTCTTCCCCACCTTCCAAGCTTTGCAGTGCCTGTCAATAACGGCGTGTTCCATCCCCATTGTAGTATATGTCACTAGGCATACTGTGAGAATGTCCGTATACGTCCCAAGGTGGGGGTGGGCGATAGACTGCTCCATGTGACATGTAATGATGAAGATGATGAGGATGAGGAGGGGGAGGAGGAGGATAAGGAAGAGGAGGAGGTGGAAATGGTGGCCGTGATAGCTCCGGATGTACATGTATTGTTGGTGGTGGTGGGGGATATGCTGAGGGATACTGAAACGGATCATGATTGAGTCGTGGATAACTGATATAACCTTCCCCAGCCGGTGTTGGTGGATATGATGGGGTTTCCAAGGCCGGATACTGAATTCGATGAGGCATTGATTCCTCATTCGAGTAGTAGGCAGAACCTCCCTGATCATACTGGCCCTGTGGGATATCCAAATTCTCACCCTGGGAATCCATATTCGATGCAGATGGAAAGTAGGCCATCGAATCCTGATTATTCTGGTGATGGAGATTGTTGTTGACAGGATTAACGACAGTATAACCGTCAATATGCCCACAATTGTCGTTCATTCTAGCACTAGCAGCAGCAGTAGTATTAGCAGAAGCAGGAGGATGCTGATTCAGTACCTTGAAAGAGAAAGTGAGGACTCCATTAGGCTTGTTATCGGAAGTGCGAACCTCGTAGCTAACAAATCTAGCTACACCATTGGAGGAGAAACCTTCTTCATCTTCCTTATTACTACTTCCACCAATCAGATCCTTGAGCAGAACACGTACTTCGCCGAGCGATTTATCTCCAAACACGGCTAATTCATACCGCAAATCAACATGAAGAAAGAGGTGATCGTCAGGACTAGCCGTGTCCAGATCGAACCGTATCTCGTGATTCCATTCAGGATTCTTATCTCCCTCAGTATCCGTTGGCGTCCTCTGCTGCTGCTGCTTCTTCCCGCCGGGATCGTCGTCGGTGATGAGGGATACAAGTGCATAAACTGAAAGTTTCTGGAAGAAATTGAATGCTTGAAAACCTTTGCAGTTCATCAATTTGAGTTCAAGCAATCTCGATGATGATCCCATGGTTCCCTAATGGATTTCTCTACCTCCAACCCATTGGGTTTTTACACATTTCACTTGTGAACAGAACACACCTATTCAAGATGATGAAAATGCCGTCTAGCAAACAGCTGCGACTCCCCCTTTGACTAATTGGTGAAGGTACATTGGCAAGAGAAATATCTCAAACACGAATTTTGTGCCCAAATTTACACGCAAATATGTATAGAATTTACAAAATAAAGCACAAATCATTTGGATACATCTGAACACACACAGATGTGTTCGGAACTATTAGATAAATTTGGAATCCTCAATAATTCAAGTCTCCAATGTGCATCTAACGATTCCGAACACATCTGTGTTCGAATGTATCTAAATGATCTATGTACATAAATTTTTCCAATAAAGAAAGATTTTACGTGCATTTGAGCGATCAATTCTAGAAGAAATCAAACTCAGACATATGGAAGATCCCTCTTCTTGCTTCTCAACGAGTCATTTGTGGAGTTGTTATAGATGATTTAATTTTTATGTCGCTTTTCGACTCAATGTGTCCGTTGCAATGTCAATCTTCTCGGGATGATATTGAATATTGATTTAGTAGTCCTTCATTAACTATAATCATCGACGTAAGGTTAAGTTCTTTTTTCGTATAGATATACTTCAAATTCTTGTGATCGGTGTAGACTTCACACGTGAATTCGTACAGATTGATCGTTGTAAACTTCACACGTGATCCCGTACATATAGTGACGCCAAACAAACCCACTCATGGTGATGAAAGCCCGTCTAGAAAACAACCGGGACTCCTTTGACAATATGGTGAAGGTGTAGGATTTGGGGAGCATGTTATGCGAATACACAACAAGATATGTTGTGCGTCAAAACGACGTTGTTTTAGCACACAAAACACTGACCAAAATTTATTCAATCAGCACCCAAATGTTTGGGTTGTTTTTTACGCGCCAAAATAATATCGTTTTGATGCGCAACACGTCTTGTTGTGCGCAATGCACAACAAAACCTTCTGGTCCAAAGATATATTCACCTTAAATTGGCTTTTTTTTTTTTTTTTTTTGCAAGAGAGTCTACAAATCATGGTTTTTATTAATGCACAAATTTGACCACAAATGTATCCGAAAGTATTTGTGTATGTAGAATTTATAAAATAATAAAAAACTTTACGTGAATTAGACAATTTTAGATACATCTGTATTTGAATTTATGCACGTGTTTGTGGACTAACTGTCTTGCAATTTGGCTTTGGAGTGTGAAGAGCATTTTTCACTGATGAATGACATAGATTGAACAACATAAAATATTTTTTTATAAAATTTCTTTGACAAATTTAAATCATTAATTATCGAGATGAACAACTTATATTATATTAAATTGTTTTTTTGCTGGTCGTGTCCTACGCACATGTCTCCACATAATATCTTGCTTACATAAAAAGATATATAACTCTAGGAGTGATCGTGACATAAATTTTATTTTTAGTATAAACACTATCCCAACCTACCACGATTCTATTTTAATGATTCACTATTTTTTTACTTTGTTGAGCCTCGTATATTTTTTATGCAAAATATCCAATTTTTCGAGGTCAAGAGCTTCGACAATTTTAAGTACCCGACGAGCAAACTTTATTTTCGTATTAATATTTACACTAAAAACTACAAAAGATAAAAGGTTCGAATTATCAAAATAAGATTGTAATGGATCGATTTTTCAATTAGCTAAATTATTGGTAGAAAAATCTATAATCAATCAAACAGTTCAATAATCATAGTCAATTTCAAGCACCTTATAATTACATATTGATAAATAAACCAACTAAATGAGGTATTTGGCAGGCTAATGTAATGAGAATAATTTAACAATAATTTAACTCAATTGATAGATCTAAATGTATGAATTTTACATCAATGTGTGATAAAGACAGACTCAAACTTTACATCAATGTGGATAGAGACAGACTCAAACACCTCCCAAAATGATTGTACCCATAAAAAGAAAATGAAACTGCCAAAGTGGCCTGAGATCGTTGGCAGTTTTCTCCCCATTAGAAGATACAGATGGTCTAACAGAAGCAAACAATTTGGATAAAAGCATAAATTCAATATTAATATCGTCTTCGCTTGTATTGTAGCAGAAAGAGAACATAGACTCAACCGAGGGGCCGAAGAACCTACGTGAGACTACTTAGCTAAAAGGGTATTGCCACAAGACAAGAATGAAGCAAGAAATTTCACAAGACAAGCTCATAAATATGCATTCTTGACGAAGAGAACGTATCGAAGAGGTCCCCACATTTCCTGCGATGGCAGACCCGCACGAAGACATTGATTTGATGGAATTTGCTATTACAACATTTGGGAGGACGATCGAACAATGAATTCACCAATCAGAAAGCCAACACGCGAATTGATACTGATACAACAACGAAAGAAAAAGGAAAGAAAGAAATGAAGGAAGAGAAAAACCGTGTCGACTCTTTTTCGATGAAGTGACCTAGGTGTACAACAGCTTGGTACATGGCATATTTTTCAAATTACAAGTATATATACACAAATAGATACAATAAGGGCAAGATATTCTGAATGCTCGTTATACGTAGTGAACAAAAAGAATCATTTGCCATATCCAGAAGCCAAATTCAATTGCATACCTATACCTAAAGAACATTTGGGGTGAGCATTGACGTCGTCTCAAGCATTTTTTCAGCGTCCTCATCCCCAGATATCCGAGTCCAACCAGAGCTCCTCGAGAAGGAAAACTTAGACCGATCGAAACTGTTTCCTCTGAAACCTGTCATCTTAGAGGAAACCATGGGCATCACCAGAACTGAAGACGCGTGCATCGAGTCTTCTCCAAAACCCAAGGATAATGAGCAAGCAGCCTGTATGGAAAGCCAAAATAAGCAGCAGTAAGTACTACAATTAAAACAAGGTTTCCATCCGGGAAGGGGATACAAAAGGCAAGTCAGAACCTTTGCCTTGACTACCACTTCAGCAGCCTTTACTCGCATTGCTTGCATAAGTGATCTAATGTCTTTAATTTGCGTATCTTCAGAGGCCACAACCAACCTGGAACAAAGTATTTTGAGTAATTAAGTGAAAATGGAGATCCAGTTTGGATTGGAACAGAAAACTCGGAACGTGATTTCGCAATCTATAAATCTTATGTTGATCCGACCTGGAAGCACATTCCCTAAGTAAGTAGGAATTTGATCCCCAGCCTCTCCTATAATTTGGATTCCAATCAAAAATTCATAAAGAAAAGAAAATGTTTTTCTCCATAGATTTCCTACAAATATGTTTCCTCAACAAGGTTTCTAAAGTAATCAAAACATTAGAATCACATTACCGCAGGTATATTAGATTACTACTAAATATTTGATTCCTAGGAACCAGATTCCTAGTAACCAGATTGTCATCCCACTAAAGATTGCAGATGAAATATATCCTAAGAATTCCTTGAGTTGGAGTCCTTGATTCAACGGTCATATAGGTTGGGTTTTTTAAGAGCAGATCATGTCAATCTTATAGGTGAGATGCATGGGAGAGTGGAAAAACATTTTTTTCACAAGTTGGTTGAAACATAGATCTCCAAAGTTTAGCCCGAAACTTGATTCGTCAGTGAGTATAAAAATGACCTGCACCTGTCTACATCAGTTGAAATGCTTGAGGATGCCTCAGAAACTAATGCACCATCCTTGACTTCGCCTCCTGAAAAGCTCCAAGTTAGTTTCTATCTTCATCCTCAGATTAACAGAAACTACAAAAGAACATGACCCACAACTTACCTTTTGCCTCGTCTGGTGCCAGCAAAGAAATGCCTATGAATACAGAAATCATTCCTAGTATGAACATAGTTGTCCTCAGAGCACCAAATACCTGCTAAAATAACTGCCAATAAGTTTGCCAACATGTATATGCATGCAAGAGAAAAATGGCTGAACATTGCTAATACCAAACAGGCATATGGAGACTCCATGATATACGATGGTGACAGAATAAACTAAACCAGGTTAAACATTTAGTAGGCATTAAAGGTGCAAGGCTAACTGCCAATAAGTCTGCCAACACGTATGCCTATACAAGAGAAGCATGGCTGAATATTGCTAATATCTAAACAAGCTAACTGTGACTCCATGATATATGGCTTATGGTGACAGAATAAACTAAACCAGTTGGCATCAAAGTTGCAAGACTTGTGTTGTACTGAATGAATGGACTCCGGCCACATTGCCACACGCGCATGTATAATCCTCTTACGTCTACAGTACTGCTCATGGCAATCAGTACTAAAAACTTCCCTTGAACTTCATGCAGAGAAACTCAGCAAAATATTCAACAAGAACAAACCTAGTTGATTGAAAGAAGACTGAAGATGCACAGAAAGCCGTAATTGATATGTTACCGATGCTCATGCCACCATATGCATCAAATCCAAGTTGGCCACATGATAGACATGTTAGCTAAAACTCACTCAATGGAAAGAACACTACCCATATGTCAAGAAGTACATGTTGATTTGATCTGCTCTGGCTAACTGAGCTCACCAGATCTGTTCTGGTCCTTTTACCCAGAATTGGCCCAATGCAATATTGTTGGCTGGTTCATTTCTAAGGTTTTCCATGAAAAAAGACATTATCACCGTACAACGGTTTCAGCGAAAGCTGATGATATAATGATGCATTCAAGGAAGAATAATTTATAAGCAGGCACTGTTAATGTCCCATTTATGTGATCGTAAACTAGACAAATACACATCTTCTGACATAATAGATTTCATTTTACATTGATATTTTGTACACATGAGTTTTTGGGATGGACAACTTGCGTGAACCTCAACCTAAGTACCAATACTCGTGCTCTGTGTGTGTGTGTGTGTAGAGAGAGAGAAGGGAAGGGGGGTGGGGGACCTGATATTCTTGAAAGTATACAAATCCTGTACAAATAGAGAAGAAAGTCCAAGCAATCTGGAACATAGGAACAATAAGTATTGCATCAAAGAGTGATAATCCTTCATTCAACCTTGCCATCTGCAGTTACAAACACATTAAGAACAAAATCAGAAATTTCAAAGCACGTTAAATAAAAAATATATCTAAGAATAGCAACCATGACTTGTATGAGCCAATGATTACCCAAAAGCCAGCTGTACTAAGAAACAATAGAAGCATAGAGTATGTGAACCAGCTATGCAGCTGATAGCTGCTAGACATTGACAATCTTAGCAGGTTAGAGCTGCAAAAACCAAGGTACTGAATGTCAGTATGGTAATCCACACATTTTGAGCATCCAAGATGGCAATAAAAACTAAAGCTTCAGCTTACAGGGATTTGGCAAACAACACTGAACACGATCCCACCGCACCAGATACAATGGCATATGAAAAAGGAAGCAACATGCGCCAGTACGGCTTAAGGTCATGTCCAGGTACTGCAAGCAGTTCTCCTCTCCTGCATTTTCAAATTCCGGCTGAGATAGTGGCTTGCTGATTTTATTTAGGGGACATTATAAACAAATAGCCCAGTTTGACCCTTGTAACTTGGTCTCAATTTGAACTTTCCATCTATCTCCGTTTAAATGGACTACCAGAGATAGATAAATTTGTGGTTTAACTTGGTGGCAGCCACCTACACAGTAACCCAATATCTGATCCCTCCCTCTCTTAGTTTCTTTCTTTCTTCTTTATTCCTCTCATCTCTTTCCTTTCCCCCTCACTCTTACCACAGCACACTCCAAGCAAACTTTGCTCCACAATAAAGCGCCACAACCTCCAAAAACTCCATCACCATTATATCTCTCTTACCAACACCACAAATTGCAAAAACACAGTTGCACAATTGACAAATACAAAGTTGCATCCTCCAACCACCCCCCAAATAGCAACCACCAACGCAACACCTAGTAGCCCCATTGCCAGATACCCACCGTAATCTCGTCTTCAATTCTGGATGTTGGTGTTCAAATATATAGTAGCACCATTCAATTTAGTTTGCTGGATTTTGGCGTTCTATCTTGGACAGACATTATGGCCGAAGGCTGGTGAATGTGAAGGAGAGGGTGGCGAGGTTGGGAAGTTTCCGAAGGGCATGGCAGCGGATGCAAAGGTGAGAGAGGAGTTGTGGAAATCTGGAAAAGTCAGGGAGATGGTGGTGGGGCCGTCAAAGTGACTGGTGGGTGCCAGGAGGGACAAGCCCCGGAGAGTGGGAAAGGAGGAAGTGTGTTGAAGGGCAGGGGAGGGAGAAGGCGGTGGAGTGCTGGTTGTGGGGCGAAATAAGAGAGAGAGGATGGAAGGTTGTGTTGTCCTACGGCATTAAATGTTGTCCAAAGTTGGAATAGCCATCAATTTGAAAGAGCCAAGAAACGGCCATGCGTGCTTTAGAATTTTCTTACATTAACCAGTTTAACATAATGGAATGGATTGACGTCAACTTGTAATGAGGCTACAAGATGAAAGTAGTAAAAAAATAAGTAGTAGACTTATTACCTATGAAGCACCAATACGGGTACGGCATACAGGTATGGTACAATACAGGTAACTTTAAAAAAACACGGTGCGGGTGCAGTGGGGTACGTCTTTGATTTTTGTAATATATAAGATTAACAACAAATCTAGGAATACTTCATCTTGATCTAGATAATGTTAAATGTCTAGCATTTATCTACTCTACGGTTCAATTAATATCCCAAAAATTTTAAGCAAATGTGGTTTACTTCATTCTCTGCTTGAATTCGATAGTTCGGGAAATTCTTCATCGTATTTTTATTTACAATTAACCATCTTTCTATCATCTTTTTTATATTTTCCTGACGTAACTCCAAAGAGAAACATAGTATTCTGCATATACAAATATCCACCCTTAATAAATTTCCCAAATACTCAATGCCTTTTTTATGGGTACTTCAAAACGGTTTTGTTGCTAAAAAGAAAACAACAACAAATAAAAAAATCGGATTTTAAAATTGAAAAGAGAAGAAAAAATATTAGTTGTTCATATTAAGCATCTAAAACATAAGAAGAAGAAAAAACAGGCGTACCGAAGCCGCACTAGCAGAAGTACCCATCCTATATCAATGTCGTACTAATGCCATACCCAGAAATTGAAACGAACCCGATCTGTTTTTGACGTACCAGGTACGTATTTTGCCATACCAGGTACTACATACTCGTACGGAAACATTTTTGGAGTACCCGTGCTTAATAGCTTATAACGAGGATCAAACCCTGGGTTTATAACTGCACATTGAGCAAAATCCTACCCTACAAACAGCAGACAAAAAAGTCTTCACCTGTACACAGAGTGATGCAGGGCAACAACGAAGACCAAAATGAGGCAGTAAAGGACGAACATAAGGTTGCTGTACTTTTCTGCCAACTGCTCTGGTGTGTAAACTGTCAATTGGAGAAGATAAAACAAAAAAGCTTGTTCATTTGACCACAAAGACCTTTTTTTCCTACCTAGATAATTGTACTGTAACAACGAGCATTTGGTGCCTGGTGCAAGTGCATGAACTGTGTACGTAGCCACCAGAACTGACGCCTCCTCAAGAGAATGGCCACAAAATGCATGAATTTGTGCAGGGACTGGTAAACAGAGATAGTTACAAATCTAAGAGCCCATTCAGATAAAGGCATTTTGTTGAGACCTTATTTAATTGACAGAAAGAAAGATATGCAAGTGATCATTCACGTAAAAGGGCTTTTGCATGAGACCTTAACAGTCACTGCCATGTGGACTGAAGTCATTTGTGGCTCAGTGAATGCATATATCGACCTATCACTGATTACATTCCTGAAACTCGTATCGAAAGCTCTTCGATGGTCGAGGTTAGAAAACATAAAATATCTCACCTTGTAGCGGACTACTAATTCTTGTGCTCACATGAATTACCTAGAAAAATATCTACAATTGTTTTCATGAAGTTGAACACGTGCTAAAAACTATGGAAAAGATTGAGACAGTTCCATATAACTGGTATGAGGTATCCATCTATTTGTCTCAATCAAGAAATAGTTTTTTATGGAGTTCTATTTAAGAATGCTATCGTTTACATTCATCTACTATCTGCATATGACACGTGAAAAGCATTTGAACCGTATACCTCACAGTAGATAACTGAGAAGTTCCTGGGATAAATAGGTTTATTTGCCTTAAAAACATTATTGTTGCGGCATTTTTCATAACTTTGAATCTACATAATCTTACTAGTTTTAGACAATTCTTTCTGTCAACTTCATGAGTCTTACATGATGATATGTTCCTCGTACAATTTTATCAATTACCAACTTAAGTGATCTTTTGCACAAGTCGGCATGCTTGGGAAATGAAAGCATCAGAAGCGACATACCAGGCGACTGGTGGTTTCCAAAAGAAACAAGAAAAACGTTTCCCAGAACAATAAAGGTTGTTGCAACCAGCACCCTGTAATAGAAGCAATGTTTTTTTATACAGAATCCCAGCAATAGTAATGGAAAATAAAGTTAGTGCCCACATCATAAATCTAAAATTCATGGCCTCGCTTAACATTGTAACATAGCATACTTGATGGTCACTGTTTTATTCAATACAAAGTATGCAAATGCGATGTTGGAGACAAATTGAACAGATCCCAGGGCTGCCAGAAGTGACTGCAAAGCAGAAGGTAAAACGCAGTTGAGAAAAATAGCCTGTGATTGCCGATTATATAACCAAGAAGAGCATGTATTTGTCATCAAAATGAAAACATAAATTGAACATTGTTTGCATCTATTTTGTACTGACCTGAGCAGCATATCCAAATGAAATGAAATTAAGGCAATTTCCAAGGGTAAAAAATAGTATACCTGCATGCCAAAATTTATGCAGTGGGTACGGTAAATGATTGGGTAGAAGGAACACTTGTAAAGAAACAAGCACCAAAATAATGAAGTTTACCAACTCTCCAAGTCTGGAAGTGTATGATGGGCTTCATTACAATCTTTCCATTTGTCCCGTCACTGCCTACCACGGAATGTCTTTCTCTCTGCGGAAAAAGACACTAACTCAAAAAAGCTTTGCAACAAATAGTACAGCTAAACATCAATGCAGTAACAGGTGTTATAGGGAACTGGGAAAAAACCAACAAATATGTTTCCCAAGGCAAATCTGCTCTCCATTTGCTTTGCATACAGGTATTGTAGTAAATCCAAATTCTTGTTAAGGAGAAGATGCGGTGGAAGAGGAAGGCAAGAAGTACCTCGTCATGACCCAATTTAAGGAGGTTGGTACCAAAATTGATGGCAATACTTCCAAAAAGGTTGATAAAGGCTCCAATTACCCACTCTCCCATGGAACAAAGATGTCAATGAACTGCCTTTTAGGTTTCGTTAAAATATGATAATGCTCTCCTTGTGAATTTGCTGGTTCTAGCACAAGAACTGTTGAGGAGAAAGCACTTGAACGACAGTAATCAGTCTAGCATCCGTCAAAGCAGAGGCCTAATGGCCACCTTCAGCAAAACATTTGCATCTTCTTTCGGAAACATTGCAAATTACCTGTAAACTACAACATTCAGGTTCAGAAACGATAAAGAATTCAATGCTACAGACAGAATAGAAAAGGAAAATTCCAACTTCCGAATTCATCAATCGTGTAACTCTAACTCCCATGTGGATGCAACAGATCTAAGATGGTAACACTCATCACTGGATCTACATGTCAAGAAAATGGTAAATTGCAGCTGAATGTGAGGTTAAACTAATTCCCATACTTGATTACACAAACAACTATGGGATGACTTCGGGTCTCGATATGATTGTTCAAGAAATCTCTTTGCATAAATAGGTAAGAAGTCCGACCACTCACAGGACGCTTAAAAAAAATACCCAATAGACTTTATAACATATCCAGAAGTAGTGAAAATATCTGTCCGGAAGAGGAACATCATCGATGGGTTTTAATTCTATAGTTGACAATCAAAAGCAACTGATGATCCATCTACCGACACACAAAAATGCAAAAGCGAAAAACATTGATGGCAAATCTAATAACCATAACAACAATCATTATAATTATCATTACATTATATCAATAAAGCAAACCACGTGAATTCATCACGAGAAAAAAAAAACACTGCAGATCTTGATCTATCCCGTCCCTAATAATCAACGAAAATGAATTAAACTGGCATGAAAGAAAAAAGGGTAACACGCAAAATCAAAGAAGAGCTAATTCAAGGTAACTTTTAACGTAAAAAAAAAATATACCTCAGCCGCTGATGGACCATGAAGAAAGAAAACAGAATGCTCTTCCTGCCTCAAAACGATAGTGCGAAGATTTGACGAAACAAAAGCTCAATTGTGTCTATATCTCTGTAAGTATTCAAACCCTAAATTCTGAGTGCGAAATGTCAGCGTAAAAGGATGTTTGATCGACCTGATTACGACTAACGACGGTACGACGACGAAGGAGGAGGAGAAAATTCGCTTTTGGCGTGGCAGACGTATTTAGTATATTCCAGTTGTAATAGTAAGGCTAAATCCTAACTTTATTTGTCTATATTAATTATTTTATCTTTGTTTGTGTGTTGTGAAATTTGTGTAAATTAATTATTGATTCGTTCGAGAGTAACCTAAAAAATAAAACTTAGGATTTAAATTAGGAGTGATACAAAAACCGACGGATCGAAAAAAACAAAAAAAAATCGACTCAAAAATTCGGTCTGTTGTTGGTCCATAAGCCCGCTTGGCCGGTTTTGTCTTTTTTGGAAAAAAAAAAAATTCAATTCGGTCTCGATTTTCATTAAATATCTCCAGATCGAACCTGATGATATAATATCCAATCGAACCGAATCGATCTAAACCAAATCAAACCAGAGTATGTAAAAATCGAACCGAATTTGACGTGATTCTGAAGTCCCAATTCAAAATCTCCAAAAAAAAAACTACGCCGATTAGCTCAACTCAAAATCTCCGAAAAAATCGACCGGATAGAAGCACCCCAAACCGATTTCAATTTACCTAAAATTTTCGTTGGGATTGGGCAATCACTTTTTTCATCCAAACAAATCGGTTCAGTACGTCATGATCGAAAAACCGACCAACGGAATCGATTTCACCCCTAATTTAAATTATGTATTTTAATTTTTTTAAGTATTTTTAATATTTCTTTCTGAATCACTTTGAAAAAATAAAATGAATTTATAATTTATAATATATATATATATAACAAAGAAAAATAGCCAAGTCGTATAGCAATATTGGATAGTATTCTTCGTACGGTATTGTTAAATTATCAAAAAGTCCCTCAAACTTTAATGCCAAAGTTTGTTTGACCAATAAGTAGGGAGGAGACTAGCGGTCCTTTTTGACTATAGGTTATGTCTAAGGTTTGATTTTTATAAAGAAGAGGTTGCCCCTTGCTTTAATTTAACATTTATACGGATGGTGTATAGCTCTGATCCGGCTGAACTCCAAGTGTGGCGTCGACAAGTATCTTTCGACGCCTAAATTAGTATTTCAAAGTAGTAGGCGTTTCGATAAAATTAGAATTTTGTTTAATGATAAAGATTGAGGATTACCTCCTCCTTGTAGTACATGGGAGCAGAGATCAACCATCGCTCCTATCTTGACGTGTTTCTTAAGAATTTATCATATCGATAACTAAATTTTAAGATCTCATGAGACTCTAAAATCTAAGCACGAATATGCGCAACATTCTTATCTGACATCTAAACTTGATCTCTAGAGATTTAAGATTGAATTCACTAAGTCTATTGCTGACCTCCACAAGCCTTTCTAGCCAAGTCTCTTATATGCCTCCACTAAATCAGAAGTCACCCGCTCTCAAAATTGAGTTTTTTAGTTCAATGCGAATAATAATTATAGTCCACATAAAACAACCCTAGCACAAACAAACCAAATGTATCTTGGACCTTTCTTGATAGTGCCCCATTTGGTTTCTTGGGTTGTATGTGCTATCTCGCTCTTTTTGATCCATTTTAGTACTCCGGTAGGGTTCAAAAGACGTGAGGACAACATGTTCTCACTCTTTCTCCTCCCGATCGTTGAGTAATTAATTCCCCAGTACATGACCCATCATTGATTTTTAAATTTTATGAGAGTTCATATCCCTTTTCAATTTCCTTTTCGTTTGTGGAAAACACCATATAACGTTTTCATTCTCTTTAATCCATGCTATCGAGTTGGGGATTGCCGATTACACCAATCTCAAACGTTGCTCGTAAAAGTCTTAAATTCTCAAATTCAGACAAGCTAGTTCATAATGTCGTCCCGTGCAAAACCCGATAAGAACCGTTTTTTTTCCTTTATTAAAGTGTAGGTGAATTCTCCATCCAAAAAACGAGACGATATCAAATTTACGAATCTGCCATTCCTGGGTAGACTCGAAACAAGACCATCCCACGTATAGAAACCAAAAAGGGAAAAAGAAGATGGGGAAGAGGGCGGCAAATACTCACGAATATGATCTTGTTTAAATATTCGTCAGTTCATATCTGAAAACGGGGGAGGGAAAATATGGAAAATGGGTCAAGGGAGCAAGAGGCGCCTGGATTTGAAGATCGAATACTGCAAAACCACTATCTTCCTCCATCTTCTTCCTCGGATTCCGATTACAACTTATATAATTATAGTGAAATTGATTGCGATTTTGAGGATGAATCTCTATCAATACTTCAGCTGGACGATAATGGGTTCCCCAGTTTCCCACTTCCATCGGGACTCAAGGACGACGTCCTTGAACTCGATACAAATCAATCAATTGAAATCCAAGAAGCTCACGAAGTGGGTAGTGGCAGTTTCGCCTCTGATTTTTATCGATGTGGAACAGATTGTTCTTCTTTGTTGTTGTTGTCTGAGGAGGAAAATCGCAATCGGAAGAAGAAGAACAACGATCCCAAGGCGATTGGACGGCTCAAACAGACCAATCTTTTCCAGATGTGGGGAGTCCATAAAAGGGTAGTCCCCGATTCCAGCGGCCAACATCCCCGAGACGATGATGACGCCACTGATTCTTCATTTTCTTGTCCAAATAAGAAGATGAAGGCATTGTTATCTGCTGGTTCATCGAGCAATCCCTGACTGAAATCAAACACCACCAACGGTGACAGCGACAATGCTTTTCTTCATCTTCTTCGTGCTCGTAGTGAAGGGGCAAGTAAGAGTACTAGTAGCATTACAAGTGGTAGGACTGTTAATGCGAATAATTCCGGCGGTGTTGCTGACAGACAGCGGCCGCGTGTTTGCCCCTTCTATAAGAAAATCCCAGGTTTGTTATCCCTTGATTCCCCCCTTTTGTATCACATGGTTGAACCACTCACTGTCTCACACAGTCATATTCGGGCATTTCCACCCCAGGGTGTTAGTTGTGTCTGTTAAAGCAATATGACAAATGTACTCCATAGTCCATAGCTTTAAGCCTCTAACAATTTTAAGGTTCTTGTTTTGATAACCGAAGGCCTTCTCAGTGTCTTATCATCTTGGTATTGATTAAGTTCAGGACATGTCTGTAAGAGAAAATTGTATTTGATGCTCCATCTCCGGCGTGAAACCACCTAAGTTTTTACTTCTTTTTGAGATTTGCCCTTTTAAGACACTCATTCCGCATAAGGTCAGTGACCGAATGCAGATTCATCTACAAGTCACCATTATATGTTCTAGATGCTTCAGGAGCCTTTGTAATACATTTGACAATAGTTGCCTTTACATCCCAAAGACCATTGGCCATAGAAAATGCAAGACTCTATCCAATGCTATTGGACTTCTCATGTTGTTGTTTTAGCTCACCTCAGCGCTAAAATGGATGCCATTCACTTTTGAACACCAGTCATCCAGGAGGCTTTAAAATGCAAGCGAAAAACATGAATACCGCAAGATGAAACTAATCATGTCGTTGGTTGAAGTTTCTCCCGAGGTAGAAAATATTACATGCTATTTTGTTCTTATTCACCTGTCAACAGGGACACCATTCACTGTAGATGCATTCCGTTATGGTCGAATTGAAGGTTGCAATGCATATATACTCAGTCACTTCCATGCTGATCATTATGGTGGCCTGAGCAAGGGATGGTCACATGGCCCTATCTACTGCACCACTCTCACTGTCGCCTAGTCAGACTTTGCCTATATGTTGATCCAATGTAAGAAACTCCTCCTGCATTATGTAGTTGGCTTTGTACATTACCCCTGTTGCATCATTTAGCTTCATAACTGTGTCATATTTGTTTTGTCTTGATCTAATGGTCCGGTTCTACTTAAGCCTGCGATTCATATTTGCTTTCCACGGTGATCTCTTTGTAGATTCATCCATCCTTTGGATTTGGGTATTGAATATGTTATTGAAGGAATCAAAGTTACAATGCTAGAAGCTAATCACTGTCCCGGTGCAGCTCTTATTTATATCTGTCTTCCTAACGGACGATGTTATTTGCACACTGGAGACTTCAGAGCTAGTAAACTCATGCATACTTATCCCCTTCTTGTAAAGCACACAGTCAATGTGTTTTATCTTGATACAACGTACTGCAACCCGAAGTACAGGTGAGGACTTGCCATATAAGATCTTGTTGCATAACTTCTTCAGATTGATTTTAATTCTTATCTTAAGTTTTGGAGAACATGGGCAGGTTCCCTTCCAAAGAAGATGTTTTGAGTTTTGTTGTGAGAGTGACTCAAAACTTTCTAAGGAAGCAACCCAAAACCCTCATCATTGTTGGGGCTTATAGCATTGGGAAAGAATGTGTTTATCTTGCCATTTCCAAGGCTTTGGGGGTATGCTGATTCACCTTTTCTTTTTCGGGCTTGAGGGTTTTTCTATTGTTTTATTCTGTGGTTACATTCATTGTTTTGCTTGATCTATAAGCTTATCTGTAGTTTGTAAGATACTTTCTGAGCTTTGAATACAAGTATACCACAATGGTCTGGAAAGAAGAATGCCCGCCATTTGATGATTGAGGGATGATATGCACATGCCCACTTAAAGTAACATAAGTTTAGGAACTAATCAAACTCAACGGATTATATTTAGCTCAATCATCTCGATACCAGTTTTCAAACTCAGAACTGATGTATTTTAATGAATGAAATTTCATGCACACATAAAACCTATTTGATTATATAAATTCTAATTTAGAAACAACAACAATCTCATGTGCTGTCAGCACCGCATGATAGGGATCTGCTTGTTAGTTTAAGGTCCCGAGGATTCTTGATAAAAGAACAGGTTTATGCTTGAATTCTGTTTCATAGGCACAGAAAAAGTTATGCATTAAAAGTTGAATAGATTGAACAGTTTCCTATAAATGCTGTAGGTTAAAATATATGCAAACAGTTCGAGGAGGCGTATTCTTCAATCTTTTGGTTGGCCTGAACTTTCTGGGAACTTGTGTTTGCAAGGGAAGGAAACACCTCTACATGTTCTTCCCATATCATCTCTGAAATTTGAGGTTGGGTTCTGAACATAAGTCTAGTTCTTTTTCTTGAAGCATTTTGATGGAAACTAAGATAAGTCATCTACTTACCGCCGCCCAAAAAAACAGAAAATATGATCATTTCTTCTTCTGAAGGCACTGGAGCATTACTTGAAGACTTACGCGAATCGATATGCAGCAGTTCTGGCATTTAGGCCAACAGGTCAGACATAGACGTGGTTGCTGCTGATTAACTTTGTCATCGATGAGTGCTATCACTGTATTTGCTGTAAAATGCTAAAGCATTTTGAAGTAATTCTTGTCGTCGTCGTTCTTCTTCTGCTTCAGGTTGGACTTACTCAGAAGCTATTGGTAGCCACCTGGACCTAATAAAACCAACTTCCCGAGGCAGGGTCACAATATATGGTGAGAGCATTAGATTTTATGCGATGGATCACCTGATTACCCAGTGGTGCATTATTGCTCCAGAAAAACCAAAATTTTGTTTGTTATGGATCACTTTGGTGCTGTCTCTTGGGCAAATTCTCGTATGAATCTATGATGATGCTAAAGGTTTAGTTTTGGCCATGACTGGCTACATTATTCTTTTCAAGACTTCTTTGGATGATCTAGTTCTATGCTACCTGGAACACCAAATACCCTAAATTGTTCAACAGGTCCAGATTTATAGATTACAATAGAAGAATGTATATAAAATACTGGAGGGACACTCAAAATAGAATATTGTCTTTTTTGTTATAAAAATGAAGCAAACAAAGAACTGCAAGACACAAGATTTAGAAAAGATAGTTCTGATTTTCAAGATCTATATGATATTATTGGTATGTTTTTCACTATCTTTTTTGAATTTCCTTTTGTTTGTGAATGAATGAAACTAAGAATTAAGACTCCTATCTATAGATGAAGTTCAAAGGACTTAGTTCTTGCAAATAAATAAACTTGAAAGATTAAAGTAATTTATTACCTTCCATGGTATGAGTCATTTATTATCTTTTGTAATACGTGCCTTATTTATTGTGCCTCGTGCTACATGCAATATGTTTTTTCACCATGATGATCAACCATGTCATAGCATTTCTAACTATTTAACGTAAATGCACTTTTTGACAAGATTTCTTTAATTGTTGTCCTATTAAACTCCATTTTTCTGGTTGCCATATTATATTTCTTTCTGAGGAAAATATTAAGGAAAGAAATAGAAAGAACTTCGAAATTGCTTTGGAACGCTAAATTTACTGTTTTGAAAACGTTGGTCTACCATATTTGGATTCGCTTAGGTATTTGCGATTTTTGGCAACATGGGTTTTGTTATCAACCTGACACCAAGGTTATTTCTGCAGGAGTTCCCTACAGTGAACACTCCAGCTTCACAGAATTACGAGAGTTTGTACAGGTTTCATTCTAAAATTTACTTCATGGATGAGATATTTTCATCCCCTGATTAGTAATCACAATGTCATTTCCTGTTTTTCTTTTTCAGTTTCTTAGGCCAGAAAAGATAATTCCTACTGTCAACATTGGAAATGCTGCTAGTCGAGATAAGATGCAGTCATACTTCAGAGAATGGCTGAAATGCTGAGGATTGTAGCCGCTGCTATTGCTTGCACAACTGATGATGTTGTGATATGGCTATTTCTAACTTCTACATGCATATTGATATTTTTGCTACTTCGAACCATTTCTTTCGGCTGCTAAGGACATCCATTGCAGAAGTAGCAGTCCCATGGTACTATGACGACGTTTTCATCCTATCACAGTCCCTCCATTTTCCAAGGGTATTACATGCTCATGGATTCATAACCATGCATTGCATTGAGTACCCCTTCAAATCAAAACGTGCATTTGGATTCAGGGAAGACCTTCAAATCAAGAAGAGCATTTGGATTCCAGAAAGAGGATTTTGGTGGCTGATGCTCAGGAAGGAGCTGAACTATACCCTGCACTGGTCCAATGGTGTCTATGAAGAGTACGTAAAACAAGTGGAAGCAACCACTGCCACCAATGCCTTCTACTTGGCTCGGAAGGAAGGGATGTATACCCTACCTATTTGAGTCTACTTGTGCCCAAATAGAATGTTCACTCAGGCATATCATATAACAGTTTTTGCAGCTACAGCTACAATTCATTGGGAAATCAACCACTCATTTCCTTTTGAAATTAGATAGATGACTTCTTCAAGTTGAGTTTCTTCTTGTTTAGTATTGCATTGTATGTTTAATTATTGCTGTTCCAAATGTATATTTGCTATTCTATATAGCTTTAGCTTGATTTGTTTTGATCTCTTTAGGACTGTAACGTAGCTCGTTCTATATGTATTATCATGGTGTTCACTACTATATTTGGTAAAGTTTTAAGTTCTATGAAAAGAGAGTTCATCTGGCTCATGTTAGGAGCGGATCATATGTGTTCATCTTAAGGATAGTCTTTCTTGAAGAATTTTTACATTTGCGACATTATGTAAAAGATGGGACTATCTTGAAGATATTTTTTTTTTATCAGCAAATATCTTGAAGATATTGAGAGAACTTTTTAAATCGTTTAGGATTTTCGAGAACTTTTTAATTTGTTTAGAATTTTTCGATATTCCATTCATATGATTTATTGCGTTAATAATATTCATGTAAAAATGGACAAAATAAACAGTTTGAATCGTTAAAACATTAAGTGAAACCGCACTATCGGGTGGTTTGCGTACATAGATTTGCTTCACATAAGAAGCCATCCAAGTGGAAGCAAGATGATGAATGTTGTAGACTAGAATTGATACTACCTTAATTAACATGTAACATTCGGGTAAACTGATGTTTTGAAGGACATAAATTTAGGGAAAAAGTTATTCACATGTTCATGGGTCCAATATATCAGTCTTGCTAACACAATCAGCCAGTAATATACAAACAAATATTTATAGATTTGCTTATGGATTAAATTGCACTAGGGTTATTTTTGGAGAGTATAGAGCTAACAAAACCGTCTTGGCTTTTTTGCAAATAACCCACTGTCTAGAACTGTCCAGAACAACTTATGTGTAGCTTGACTAATTCTAAGGCGCTGAAGTTAATTCACGCTATAAACTCTAGTAACCCTAAGGATCTTCAATTGTTGGCAGTGACAGTGGGGGATGACTTTGAACTTCTATTAGAGTACTAGGTGGTTCAAGGTTCTTGATGGTCATGACCTGGCCCTGGGCAGTCTCCGTTCCTCTTCAACTGACTAGGAAGCCGAGCAACTCATTGAACCAACGTCGAAGGCGCACTTCTCGACGTTGAGCTTTAACTGGTAGATTTCAAAACATCGAAGACTATTTAGAGGTTGGCTTTGTGTTTACTCTTTACTCCCATGTCATCAATGTATGTTTCCATTGTATTCCCGAGCTGTCCCCCAAAAATAGGAGCAAGCAAGTTACAAATGGAAATCCAGAAAGGCTGTTGATATCGAACACTAAAAAGGTAATCAGTGAATACCCATATATGCTTTTACAAGGCCATATATGATATCCCCAGTCTTTAAGTAACCATCATAGCACTTGTTATATCGGAATAATTGATGAAAGAAAGAAAATGGTGGCTAGGGAACAGGACACTGCTTAATTTGGGCTCATCATGCTATACTCGAGTGGATATCAATTCAATGAGCTTCCAAATGACACACAGCAGAAAATCACAGGTCTCTTCAGTCCTCACTTTCTTTCTGCAGATTTCGCTCGTCCAAGCTAAATACATGGTTACCGACATCAATGCCACACAACCTTCAACCTTTCAATCACTAACGGGTCTGAATATTTTGATGCCAAAGGATCAACTGAAAGACATGGTTCCGTGATGCAATAGAGTAGTACACCAGATCTCTGTTCACTTCCTAGCCTAACCTACTGGTCAGGAAACAAATAATGTCACAGACAAAAACAGGCAGCAAACGATAAATAGGTACAGTAACGGTAATTCAAAAAGACACGTTTAACCCACATTGTAATCCCAAAGCTGAAAATGTTTTGTTCAGACATCAGATTAACACCACAGCCACCATTTGCTGCGTGTTTAGGCAAATAACAACTGCACACAAAGTCGATTATGGTTAAATGCAATAACCAATGGAACTATACGTTTATCCAAGCAGAAACTACAAACAACGAAAGTATGATGAATTGGAATTTGAAACCCGACATTGTGGAAATCATGCAGCTATGGTAGGACAATTCATCGTGGAATTTGAATCAGCAATGGTTGCACAATTCAAGGCTCTGATTCTTGGAAATCCTAAAACTGGCTTATCTTCGAAGAATTATCGCGGATACATCTTTCTGTTTCATTTTTTACACTTCTATCCAATGGCAAATCAGAGGGCAAGGTTCTAAGTTATTCATCATCCTTCATGCTCTAAACTCAAAATTCAACTAAATTTGCTTCCATTTGCAGCAAATGGCACAATATTAAATAGCTCCATTTCATGCTAACCGTGTCCACTAATCTAGTATATAACAGTCTTCAACATTTTTGGCAACTACATGACTGAAATGGCAGGTGATGCCGACTCTTAAATTCTAAGAATCAGATATCATAGAGGGTAGAACTCGAAGTTGTTCAGCATCCTTCATGCCCCTGTCCAAAGAATAGGGGATCCCTGTTCTCATAAGAACACACTACTTTGCTCACTCCAACAAGTCGAGCTCGATACTTGCTCAACAATGCTAGCCTGTTGACCCAGAAGCATCATGCAATGATTAGTCTACAGAAGGATTCAGGCAGTCAAAAGAAAAATGATTAACCAAAGCATCAAAAACAGGCAAGCCGAAAGGACATGCATTGCATTTAGCGCTCGAGTAACGAGACATCAGCTATGATCCTAAAGGGAGAATTGAGAAGACTTGTAAAATGAGATAGGGTCAAGAAAATGCTCAGTTGAGTAAAAACAACCAACAAGAAATGTACAAAGCTGCAAGACTGCCGTGCTAAATATGTACATGATGCGCGACAGCATGCGGACAAACCCCAGACTAGCTGTCCGAGTAAATTAGATGGTGGCTTATTCAACATCTTCCAGCCTGGCTACAATCAATAGAAGGTCATATTGTCCAGAGAGAACAATTAAGAAGAACAAAGATAATTCAGAAGAACAAAGATTCTACTACATCTCCTTAATTCAATCTATCATAAAACTACTCAATACTGAAAGAAACTTTGAAACATTTGACCTCGACTGAGTTCCTATCCATCATCCATGAGACTGATACATACATCCTTTGTTTTTTGCCATTAGCAGTTCTTCCTTTTCAAGCCTAAACGTTCTAATATGTACTGAGCAATTATAATACTAACAACCAAACTATCCTCTCTATGCATCAAAATTCAAAGCACTAAGAATTATGACGATGATGTTTAACACCAAAATTCTTAGGATAGTGTCTTACTTAATTTTGCTGGAAATTGGGAGGATCATCCAAGTCAATCAAACTCTCAAAAATGTGATGTAGTGATGGCATCTCAAAACATATGAGATGAGCGAGCTCCTGCAGAAGATTTATTTACATTAAGCATTTGTACTTCATGCCAATCGTCCATCTGATATGGCAGCTCCATTAACACAAGATATAAAAGTGTAGTACTTGATGATCCGAATGAGGTGGATGTTTACAACTCAACACACCATCCCCTTCCACTCGGCCTTTCTTCGCTGCATGAACGAGCTCTTAGTATGTATGGGCACTTTGGGCAGGTCGCAATAAGTTGTTGGTCGAAGGTTTAGACCAATCACAATTCATCACCATTTTGCCCCTTTCAAAAGCCTTAAAACTACAAAGCATCCATGCACCATATACAAACCCAAGCCAAGTAACTTTCAGAAGGTTGGAAAGTATCAAATAAAAGCTAACATGCGGCTGTGATGATACTAAGGTTGCATTCTGATGGGAGAATTTGTTGTAAAGAGATTTTTGACTTTGTATTTTATATATGTTACAAGGGGGGTATTGGCTGTTGAAGTTAAATGAGGAGACCTAAGGAGGTTAAAAATGCAGGCAGGGGCATTCTACTCATATAGGATGCTCATGCAATTGATGGAAAGGATTAATGAATAACTTCCTCAAACTGCTGTTCATTGAACATTCAAGTACGTAAGGCATAAATCTTTGCAATGCATCCATGTATATTATTGAAATCTAAATGGAACCTACTGATTCTTGGAATGCCAAGTGATTAAACGCAAATCGTCTGTCTAAAGTCCGTCAAATATAAAACAACTCAGGAGCATAAATGATGAAACACTACCTCCAATTGCATATTAATCAACAAACACACAAGAAGACGTGCTTTCATTAACAAAAACTTCATACCAGAGCAGAAAATTTTAAGGATGGTAAAATCCAAGTTTTCCAAACAAGGAAAACACTAAACTTGTCTCCGTATACACTGAAACCACTGAAGACTCTAAAAGCTTACAACCTTTTGTCTATGACAAAAATTGCGACAAGAAGTTTCTAAAATCGTCATCACGAAACCAAAAATCATCCACAGATAGAGAGGACAGGGGAAAAAAATAGAACCAGAGATCAGGCCTGGGTCCCCGCCAAGGCCTTCATCTGGATGTGATTAGAGTCTGCAGAGGCGGCGGCGGCAGTGGGCAAGGCCTCGTAAGAGCCGAACCTAGTCCTTATTCCAACAGTCTTGACAACAGCAGCATAAGTGACCATGACAATGACTACAACAAACATGACGTGAACAACAAAAACCAGATCCAGGATAGCGACGGCCCTGAGCTTGGAGTCATCCAAATCGCACTTGGTGGATCCCTCCACACCGCTCACAACATCCAACAGCTTGTGGCATCCTTCTGGTATAAAAGCATCCACGTAGAGTGAGAGACCTGTTTGAAGCACCCACAGCCCTTGAAGGCATATCGACGCCCCTATTCCGACGTCTGCCACAAAGAGCCTGGGTTGGCAGGCTAGGACGAGGGAGAGGATGGATGAGAGAGCGGAGATGCGAGCGGATACGGAGTCGCACTTGGCCTGGAGGTCGGACGTCTGGACGGAGGCCGCAGCGGAGGAGACGGTGTACTGGAGGAAGAACAGACCAGAGGCAACGCCGAAGAAGAGATCGGGTGGGAATGGGAGGAGAGTGGTGGTTTCTGACAGGAGGAGGGAAAGAGACAGGATGAGAAAGAGGAAGAGGACGCCGGCGCCCTGTAGGGATGTGAATTGGTGGACGGGGGTGCGGCCCTTGAGGAGGGGGTCTGAGTCGGTGGAGATCACGATTTGGTGAGCAAGGGCTACGAAGAGGCAGATGATCAGAAGGTATAGCTGGATGTACTTGAGGCGGTGGAAGGGGGAGGAGGAGGAGGACGACGAGGGTAAAGGGTGGTAGGGTTTGGCGGAGTAATCCCGAGGGGATTTCAGATGGTTCCTGGTGGTGCAGATTATATGGTATAGTCCCATCGATGTTAGCGCCGTCGACGATAACATGTGGTAAATTAGGGCTGCCATTGCTGTAAGAAAAAAACCACAATCCTCCTCTCTTCTTCTTCTTCAATTCCTCAAGTTTCCTGTCTTAAGAGAGAGAGCGCGAGAGATTGAGAATCGTCGTCCTCGTCGGAGGCGGCGGAGGCGTCGTTAATGGAGTTCAGGAGGTGAGGAGATCTGCAACATCGTCGTCGTCGTCGTCGTCGATGGCTTCAACAGTTCGGGGAGGACGAAACAGATGCTGGAACGGCACTTGATCGCTACAGCTAAACTAATTTCATTGACTTCACTCGCCGGGAGCAGTTTATACCCAATTGATATCATTTTCTTAAGTAATTAATTTTTTATTGTTATAATTTTTTTTAAAAATAATTAGTTAGAATATAATGATGTCGAAAAATAAACAGTGACCTTTCGAGACAAGTCTTAAGGCCGGCGGGTGTTTTTCGGCTGAAGTTAGATATCGAGAGAGATGTTGTATCAGGGTAAGATTTAAGGGATGTGGTGTAGCTTCTTATAATACGTGTGCAGTGCAAGAAAAATAACGTAATTTTATCTGTTTGCTTTCGTACTATGTTGTTTTGACTTAATATGCATGAATATAGACCGGCGTAATTTCAAGAGCAACGTGAATAAATCTACGTCGTTTTTCTTGTGATATATACACTATAGCGGTCACACTACATGCCCTGAATCCATCTGGGTATGTAGAAAGGTGACTTGTGAAAACGTCCACATTGGCCTAACTGCCCATTAGGTGAAGGACGGAAGGTTTTAGATGGTCGTCACCCACGTTCCTATTTATTTGTTGGAAGAAACAAGTCATTTATTGAGAGATTTGTTTCCAAAATCCGAAGCACTCGTAGGCTTGTTTGCACGATCTTGAACGAATCCCTTGGTTAATTCCTCTTGACCAAGCGACCTAATTCTCAAAACGCTAAAAGCCAGTTAACAAAGTCATACTGAGTGTCAACACTCGAACAGATGAGTGTTGAGTGCGTGAGTGTTGAACAACTAAGTACTAAAAATCGAGAGCTGAAAAACCAAACAGTGAGCTAAGCCAATCAAAAACTCATCAAAATATTTACTTGTTATTCATCTCGATAAAAATAAGAAAATAATTATAGTCCAGTTTATACCCAAATAATATCATTTTCCTTATTTGCTTTGATTCTTGGGAGAAAACAAATAAAATAACAACTTGACAAATCATTTTATTTGATTATTTGCTCATAAATGAGTCAAACCAGCCCTTAATAAGACTTGGACCCCCTAGACTACAAAAACTCTACAATTTCACACCCTAGGGCAGTCTTCTCCGCTTATAAACGGATAGAGATTAATTTTGAGACTCGATGATGAGAGCATTAATCTCATTTTATAATAGTTATTGCAAGCTAGCATTTCCATTTTACTCGTAATGAATCATGCTGAACTTTTCATACATTTACCATACCATCTGCAAATAATTCGAGTTCACGAGAAGATTGAACTGACACGAGATAGGCTATGACCTGGGAATGAAAGGCTTTGAACTGCAGAAAGCATGTATTGTGTATTGTATTGCAAAACTTGCTGGTGTCATTTAGATTTTAGGGTGTAGGTTTTAAAAATTATAGCTTATAACATAACGAGACAGGCTGTGATCCACATACATGTTTAACATACTGGTTTTAGTACAAATAAAGAAGAAAATGCACAAAACGGACCATGATATTTGCAAATGGGCAAGTTTAGAGTGTCCAAACCAAAGTACGCGTACCTCAAGTAATTCTTGAGTGATGGGACCAATTTCACGGATGACTAATAGGGCCCAATCAAAATTTCATACGAACTGGCCACAAGAATTGATTAAGATTTAAAAAAAAACAGAAACAGGACATACGTACTTGTACATCTGCCAGAGAATCCAAAATACAACATGCACTCCTTTTGGTTTAAACCTCTACTACAAAAGATCATAAATGGACTTGAATTAAAATGAAAATAACTTGATACACTTTCTTCAGTAACCGATAACGACAACCAAAACCCAAACAAAAAAAAAGTACAATAACCAAACTCAAACAACATAAAAGCTAGACGAAGGACTGGCCCTGAAAAAGAAAACACTCAAACACATGTTTCTCTAATAAAGCAAAATTCATCGCATCCGCCCTTTCTGTTGTAATTCTCTTTTTCTTTTTTCCTTTCAACAGAGAACGTAAAGATTCATCACACCAATACCACTAAAAAAGAATAGACACAGAAAAAAATCACACTGCAACCGCAGACTTGTACTCACATGCTAGATGATAATGATAATGAGCACAACCACCACCACCACTATCGCAATTCCCAGCACCCACCAACACTGACATTACAAAGTTACATCAAAATCACAACGATATACAAAGATTTCAACACAAACATGATACAAAACAAGAAGTGAACTGAGACCATTGTGTTCGGAAACAACCAAACACTTTGCCAATGCTGTTATCAGTCACTGTCTCCATGAGTTTCAGATAGTATAATTATCCATGACAGGATACTTGTGAAATTCATGACAACATGTTCTTGCTAAAACATAGACTTAGGTTGTATTGGTTGACGGATCATGGATGTGGAAAGGACGTATTTAAACTCGGCCCTTCATTCCAACATCAGTTCTTTAATGTTCACCTTTCAGAATTGGTACTCGAGAAGATCCAGAGACAGTTGTGAGGTCCTTTCAAATGTAAATTCTTATAACAAGGCCGATGTATAATGCAAAATCATTTCTGAAAGGATGATAGCAGCACAAGGGTTGTAGTTTCACAAATCAACCTTCAGTCCCTATTCCTTCTTAGTTCATGGTCAATCTCCATTCCTATAACCAACCATTTCTCTACCTAATCTGTTGTCCTTGGTCTTATTTATCCTTTTTATGTACGTACCCCACCTGTAGACAACTTCTTCGTTCATTTTTTAGAAATGCCACCCCTTGAACAAAAGGAACTGAAACTGATAATGACAAGAGTCATTTGATTTGTTCCACTCAATGAGCAACATTCCAAGGCTTCTTTACAGGATAGAATCTTGATAGGTGCCAACTTGGCCCACAAGGGCATGAGATTATTTCATGTATGAAGCTTAAAAGAGTGAAAGTCTGAAATTACTCACCCATGAGCATTTAGATTTGGAACTTTTGGAAGCTCGAGATAGCTGTACTCTAGCCTGGGTTGTTGCACCAGATGAAGCCTCAATATTTGATTGAATGTCATCTGTTGCAAGGAAAAAATAATCAGACCGTCAAATTAACAGCATAGGAAAGAGAAATGGGATGCATGCTAGTAGGTATTTATTATCTTACCAATAACAACCCCCTGCTCATAAACCAGACCAGCTAAGTCTTTAAATATTTCATTTGTTTCTCCGATTTGATCTTGTATCTCTCTTATACCCTGTTCCCTTTCCTCCATTATGGCCTCATTGAAAGCAATTTCATTTCCTAACAGTAAAATCTCCTGCCTGCATGTTTTGACATGAAGATATATCATGTGGGGAGGTTCTACCAAATTTCCTCAAAACAAATAATGAGAAACCAGAGGGAGATGCAAATACTTATTTGGTGTCGATCAGAATAATAGAAACATTAAATCCACGTGTCAGCCTTTAACAACCAAATCTACATGGTAAAAGAAAATATATTCGCTTTGTGCAATGCAAAACACGCAAAAACAGCACAATCAACACAGCCAAGGCTCATAAGCGATTTGTACCTAGTAACTCAGAAATAGTTCTTCCTCTAATTGACTTATAAACAAGCTTTGACTTGGTGGAATTAATATGCATGACGCATCACAATCCATTGTTAAACTCCAAGAATCCCATTGAAAGTGGCTTAAAGTTTCTTAACCTTACGGACGGTTATAGACGTTTTTTATGATGAGGTGTTTTGGGCTTCTATAACCTAATATTTCGGCTACACGTATATTCCCCACCTCACATATACAAAGTAGGCCACCATAAAGGAAAGCTCTGAAAATTATCCGTCAATGAATGTAGTCGCTCAAAGACTGAACAATGGAACTTCTCGAGTTAGTCCTTCTGTCTTTCAAATTCCTGATATTTAATTCAACCATCATCAACCTTTAAAGTATCAATACAAGGTAATGCATGATATCAGGCAGGTGCCGGAATTTGAGCCAAGCACCAAAGAAAATATAATATAATAAATTCTGAAGGTAAGCCATATCAAATTTTGTGCCTGTATCAATCTTCAGGTGGAGAAGTTCAACAGTTCCCAAACAGTCCCAATCATTTGAAGGATATATACAGGTCACCTATAACTCTTTCTATCCAGCAGTTGGCATCCATGTTTCCAACTACCTCACTCATCCTAAATGGCCAACACAAAGCACAAACCAAACCAAACCAAACTGAGCCTTGTGTCCCAAATCAATTGGGGTCGGCTACATGAATCCTTTTCCTCCAAAGAGTTCTGTCAAGTGCTGTTTCCTCACTTAGCCCTAGTAGACTTAAATCCTTGCGCACTACCGCATCTAATGTCAATTTGGGTCTTCCCCTCCCCGGAGCATTGCTATGCAAAGCTATCCTATCCGCTCTCTTAACTATTGCCTCCGTAGGTCTACGATAGACATGTCCAAACCACCTAAGCCTATTTTCCCTCAACTTCTCGTCTATAGGTGCTACGCCTACCATCTCGCGGACTGTTTCGTTTCTAATCCTATCTCGTCTAGTCTTACCACACATCCACCTCAACATTTTCATTTCCGCTACACTCATCTTGGTCACCTGTTGTTTCTTCATAGGCCAGCATTCTGTCCCGTAAAGCATCGCTGGTCTTATAGCAGTTCTATAGAATTTTCCCTTCAACTTTGTGGGTACCCTCTTGTCGCACAGTACACCAGTAGCACTTCTCCACTATTGCCTCCGTAGGTCTACGATAGACATGGCCAACACAAAGCAAAGCAAACAAAAAAAGTAACCAATCCTCCAGTTAGAGAATGATGCCTGGAAGGGTGCTGCTGTATAGAGATTGGATGCCTCAAATTTATCTCAGTTAAACAGCATAGAAAGAATGATGTCTTGATGAACAAATCTGTTAGCAAGAAATTGAATTGACACAAATACCAGAAAAGTAACTGTAATCCTTAAGTGCCACCTTTTCTGTCCCATAAGAAATGGCTGGTCCTCCAGGTCCGTGCTAGGTGCCGAATATTCAACAGAGCTAGTGCTGCTTCCAAATAAGCAAAAAGTTTTGGTAAGAATTACGAGTAAAATTAATAAGATATAAATATGAGAACTGAAAACTTTTCAAGAAATATTCAAATTGCATACGCAGTGGTCGTGGAAGATGGTGGGCCAACTGGTGAGTAAGTAGACTCACGCTCAGAGGCAAACTGTTGAACTTTCTGAAATTCTTGCAAGGTAGTTTGAAAATCTCTTGCAAGCTTAGCATCCTCTATTCTCTTGCTTGGCTAAAGAATTCACAGGAACAATGTGTTATTCTGATAATACATATATGGAGTACTGAGAACTTCAAATATTCAAGTTGAAGTCTAGAAGTAGTTAAGTCTTCCAATTTAGATTCCAACATATTTCATTCCAGAACAACAATCATGTATATAAGTTGGTACGCTAATATACTGACTTGAATTGTGTGATTTCCAAATTGACAAGCAAGTTATTTCAGAAATTTAATAACAATAATACAAACTGGCCAAAACACTGACGAAATAATATTCATTAACTTCCTGGCAGCTAAAAGGAAAGTCAACAGTGCATAAAGTTTTTTTTTTCTTCTGTTAAACACGCAGAATCCATCTTACACCAACAAGACAATGACCGAATTTTACAAACCACCCTGTGTTCAACAGTTGACAGACTGTTGGAGAAGATCACAGAATTGGCCACCCATACTCATCTTCCTAAGAATTTAGTTACAACCTAACTTAGTATCCAAGTATCCAACCCAAATAATCAATGCTGAGAGTCGACAGCTACTACCAAAGTTGATGACTGTACAATATATTCATCTCTGGAAACTCACTCATTTCAAATGCCGAAGTAGCATCAATTCTGAAAACACATTCCTAACATTTCAAATTCTCGTTAAAGGTCACCACAACAGCACCCAACCACCAGACCATTTGCACATGTTCAATTTTTTCCCAATTTGGGCCCGTAGAACATTTAAAAATCAGTCAGAGACTTTTCCAAAGACATGGAAAATTACGGGGAAGAAAAATGAAGCTCAAACTTGCAAGAAAATCGTCAGATATTAGTACATGCAACTACCTTACACAACAGTCATGCTTAACAATCATTGATAAATCTATATAAATACACTAACTAGATTACTAGTTTACTAGAACTATGCACCAACTTTTTTTTGATAATTAAACTAAGAACC
Source organism: Arctostaphylos glauca (assembly GCA_019985065.2). Lineage (NCBI taxonomy): Eukaryota > Viridiplantae > Streptophyta > Magnoliopsida > Ericales > Ericaceae > Arctostaphylos > Arctostaphylos glauca. The sequence continues at coordinate 17,671,261 of JAHSPW020000014.1, read as the reverse complement.
AATTCTGCATTCACTTCAATTAGGAGGAAGTTACTAGAGAAACCGAAGGCTTCATTTTCCGTATTTTGTCACCTGACCTTACACAATATGCGCACATATATGTACTAAGAATTTCTCAGTCCTTCAATTTTTCATATTTCATTTCCAGTATCTTGTTCACTCTAATGGGTTTTTTCATACACAAACATGCAAGGTTCATCATTTGGAATTGGAATTTAGACTGAACAAAAATAGATAGTATGTGATAAATAGAAACAGATATATGTACCACCAGCAGGGAGTAACTCCATGGAGACTACGGAGTACTCGGGCCCCCAAAAATTTCAAAAAAATTTAAGACTTAGGTATAAATTTTAAAAATTATAAAAAAATTACATTTCGGCCCTTCTACATTATATTCAGTCCCATCCTTTTCAAAAAAAACAAAAAACTCAGGCCTTCAAACCTCGAATCCTACTTCCGTCCCGACCCCCAGTGAGCAATATTATTACAGGAGTAATTGCTAAGAGTAAAGTAAAATATGAAGAACAAAATGGGAGGAGGTAGGAAATTTACATCGGCATTGGGAGTACGATCGGAATCCGTGAGGGATTTGAGCTTTGCAGAAGTTTCCTTAACCAACTGCAGTATCCGTTGCCTCGTGTTGTGCCTGCTCCCCATCACCACCACCACAACTTCCAATTAATTACCGATATATAAACACGTAAATCTATATGTGAGAGAGAGAGAGAGAGAGAGAGAGAGAGAACAAACAGCTTGAGACGGTGATCGGGAGTATCCTTGGCGGTTCCGATCGCATCGACGAGCCTGCGGAAACCGGAGACGGCAGTGTTGATCTGGAAAATACCGGCGGCCACCGCTTGCGATGGACGATTTTGAGACGAGGAGGAGGGTTTAGCACCATTCTGGAGATCTTGGAAACTCATTTTGGTTTCGAAAATTTCGATTCGAAATTCAACCGAGTTAGAGAAGCCTCAAAGTGCACCTTCCTCCCTTTGGAGTTAATTGCTTGGGACCATACTCATGAAGTGGTAGACAGAGAGAGGCTCTATTGATAAAAGAAAGAGTAAATACTGAAAAAGAGGGAGACAAATACAACACAACACAAATTCAGACACATTTTATGTCCGTAATTGTCCGATACAGAAATAATTACTAATTTGTAAAAATAACTTAGACAAAAACAAATCGTGTTTTTGAGTTTTTCTTTGACAAAAGAATAAGTCTATCAATACATAAAGTTACACATCAAAATATACATCATTCATACGTAGCTTTATCATTATAAAACAAAATATAAAAGTAAGCCTCATAAATTTATTTTGATACGTGTTCAAATTAATGAATGTCACGTAGATATAATGTGTAACGTGATGTGTTAGTAACATTGCTCAAGGAAAGAGAGTCATTCCTACTTTTTCGCAAGTCTTTTAGGACTCTAATCGTTCGTAATTTCTTCCTCTAATTCAATCTTGCTTTGATTTTAATCAGCACATGTGTTTTGAAATAGATTTTCTTTTAGGATCCTCATTTTTATCGATTGAGATAGTTACATCTTTGCCAAAAAAATATATTGTAAAGGTGAGATTTACGTCATCTCAATAAACTAGAGTGAAAGTAAACAAAATTGCACTAGTATATATTTGGCATATTTGGACAAACTCCTGGACTATTTAATCTTTTAACACTGTGGCCTCTATTACTATCAAAATATGGATATGGTTTAAATAGGCTCAGACTCTCAACTCTTAGCTCCGGCAAATACGCCGGCGCCGGCGGCCTTCCCTGCAAGTATTTAAGTGGCCGACAACGTGGAGGTATTCATTTGTATACCTGCCTGTCTGGTTGTCTCAAAAGGGACCTCTACTTTTGTGGGGCTCACGTGTATGTTGCTGTCTTTTTCTGTAGAGAACCTCTCTGCTCTCTTTTTAACAGATCCCATTAAGTTTCTGAAACTTGAGTATTTTTTTTCTATTGGTACAGTATTATTGGATACCATATCGAATTTACTACAACTATTAATATATATATACAAACCATAAAGAGAAAACCCAATAAAATTAATTTTTTCACAAATCTTTAAAAAAATTCCGGTACTAGCCGGTATTGAGAATGGTATGATACTAGAGATATTTGGTACCATTTTTATACCAAAATAGTACATACCGGCTGGTACGGTACGGTATTTACAACCATGGATCCGATCTAATCTAAATTTCAGAATTATTTATTTCAGAATTAGTCAAACATACAAAATTACAAAAATTAAATTAATTTTGACGAGTACAAATCGGCTCAGTACTCAGTCTCTCAATACGCAATTCACTATTCAGTCACTCGCATCTTGGATTAAAGGCAACATGTAACAGCTTGGATTAAGGGTACTCGGTAATATGTCCCAAATTACTAGTTGACACTCATTCTTCCGGAACATAGGTCGCTCGACAAATTCTCGTAAATGAAACTTGATGGCGCTCTAAATCTAGAAGACAGAACTCTTAATAAATGACCCGCTCCTCCACAAGAGAAAATGAGAAGCAGAATCGGTGGACTCCATAATATCCTCCACCACCATTCATCATATAAAATGGATTATTAAGTTAAGGTCAATGTATATTCTTAAGCTATTAGTTACGCAATTGTTTACACATATTTTAACTCTCATTCACTTTATATCTAACTTGATTGTCGAAGGGTTCGTCGCCAAAAACACTCATGCTTTTTAACTTGTGTGTAGGAACCCTTACAATAACGTAGGAGGTTGATGTCTAATTTTTGATGCCATCAAATTGAATATATATATAAATATATGTTTATAATATATTTATTGATAGACGAATTCTGATATAAATTAAATACTCCACGAAATTCTTAAATCATCATGCGACGTCGATTTAAGGAGAAAGCAGATGTTGGATCAGGTGTTCTAATGTATGATAAAGAAATTTCAAAGACCAAAATATAATACTTTGTTCAAATGACAGAAATAACACGTGGGAAAGAGACGACATAGCGGGGATTCGATCATCGTTAATCGTGGGAGGGGCTTTAGTTAGTTTCATATATATCAGTTGTTTGTAGTAGTAGCTGTAGCTGGTAGATTTATTCGAAGGAGTTAAAATCTGAAAAGAATATTCGAATCTAAACTTTAATCGAATTTGATATTCAATTGATTATTTTGCTTTATTATTTCTATAAGTTTTTTCTTTTCTGTGTTCGATCGAATTGGGTATCAAGTGAAACAATTTCCTGACATGTACGCACCCGATTCTAAATCTAATGGTAAAATAAGCCAAATAATACGCCATTTCAAATTTTTTACGTACAAATTCTCTTGTACTTTTTTTTCAACCGAAAATACACCGAAACAAGAACACAAATGTATAAATTTCTGGACACATCTGTGTACAAATGTATCTGAATAATTTTTATTTCTGGCATAACTCTAAAATATAACAAATGGCGGAATATTATTTATTTTATTTCAGTCAATTGCCGTCCTTTGGGAATACTTTATCAGATGATAAGTTGACATTTGTATTTTAATTTCAGGACGGCAACTAAATAATCGTTAAATAAGTACCAATTCGTTAAATTATGCAGTGGGTTACTTTAAAGTTGGTTCGAATTATATATCTATATATATATATATATATATATATATACAGTGGGCTTCTAGTCAGGGAGCCTGGACCCAAGTTAGGTCCGGACTTTTAATCTCAGCCCTTGGATCTCATCCAAGGGTCAGGGTTTCTTCACTTAAAATACCTTTTAAAATCAAATACCCTTTAAGTGAAGAAACCCGGACCCTTGGATGAGATCCAAGGGCTGAGATTAAAAGTCCGGACCTAACTTGGGTCCAGGCTCCCTGACTAGAAGCCTACTGTATATATATATATATATATATATATATATATATAGAGAGAGAGAGAGAGAGAGAGAGAGATTTTCTAATAAGAATTCCTATTTTGTTAAAATAAGGACTTCTCATTTTTTGATTAAATTTTAATGATTCGAACCGTTCAATGTGTTTAAAACATGTTTTAAGAGTCCTTGGTAAGAAATCAACTCAAAATAATACCTAAAAGACCTTAATCCAAGTAATTTTTCGTAAAATAATTTCTGTCAACATTTATGAAAAAATATCTGGATCAAACTTTTTCGAATATTTTCATATGCTCAATATGGTTGCCCTGATTTATTAATATCACAAAATACAAAATAAATCCCTCCTTTAAAAAAACATAAAAGAGTTAAAAAAAAAAAATCCACCTCATCAAAAGAAAATAGCCTTCAAACTTGCTTCACTTTTAACTATCTCTTAATAAAATTTTCATATTTAGTTTCAAATCATATATCTATTACGGAATTTAATACTCTCATATTTAATATTAGAATCGTAATTTAATAACAAATTTATATTCGTTGTATCACATTATGTATTTAATATAAATAGTCAAAAGTAAATTCTGACATGCCTTCAAACAAAGTTGATGCCTAAAGATAAAGCTTAAAAAAAAAAAACTAAAACTAAAACAATCATGCTAGTATAAATTTTTTCTTTAGTATAGGCAAGAACTATCACACTTGTATAATTTGATCCTCTCAAGTTGGTTCTTCCTTCAAGTCCGATCGTACTCATAACCATATCAGGTCTCGTTGTTTATAAACGGTCTGTGAACGTGCACGACGTATTCGATCTGCATTTCAGAAACTCATACATATAGCATATATAGAACCAGGGACAAAGCAGCTGCCACTGTTATTCCTTGGGAGAAGAATGAGAAACTTGCAGAATTTGAAACTGAGTCCTTTGAATTGGGTGAACCTGCATTTTGAAAATACTTGCTGTTAGGGTTATAAATAATTTGGGACAAGTATCAAGGTAACATGAATTCGTAAAGGAAGAAGCTCCTCCACTTGTTGGGCCGAAGAATGACCGAAGACTCGGTATGTTTTCTTCTCATGATGGGTCCTCGGCCCTTCCTGTTTCAGCGTTGGGCTAGACGGAAAGGCTCTACAGGAGGCCCATAAACTACAACCAGCCTGTGTTTGGTTGCACGACCAACTTATGGGTTAGATCGAATAGAGAGTACTGGTTGGCGTGACTACAGTTGAGCAACTTCGTAACTCCACGTAGCTGACAGGTGTCTCAATACGGCGTGCGTCATGCATGAAATCAAAGATAGAAACGGCTATTTCTAATGTCATGGTGCACAGGACGGATGTCCCATACGTGGTGCACGAGGTAATTGGTCCAAGCGTCGTGGTGCACAATGCGGTTGTCTCGAACGTCGTGGTTCGTGTGCCCAGGACAATCCTCTATATAAAGTAACCAAAACACTCGAACATCGTGGTTCGTGCGTCCAGGACAATCTTCTATATAAAGTAACCGAAACACTTACCACAAGATACGTGCTATTACCGATTTTAAGTTAAAACCTTCCCTTTCAATAACTAATATGAAGAATTCTTATACTTGGGTGATATATATATATATATATATATATATATATATATATATATATATATAGACACTCTCTCTCTCTCTCTTTCTCTCTCATGCATTAATATACACAAATATATGCAAAAATCTGTATATATACCTGCAAGGCAGGAGATGGGGTTAACACGCTGGCCACATCTAGCAGGCAATTCCTGTGCCTGGGTGACGTTGATGCCAGACTGCTCAGCTGCATTTGAACCCTTTATGCTTATCATACTACACAAGCATTCTGGGCCTGTTTTGATCACCCATTTCAGAGGATCACAACAACTATTTGGCGGATCGCTGCTCGTCCCGCTGCTAAGGTAATTCAAGCAAGGTACGAGCTGGTTAAGGCACGACGATACCGACGTCGTGTCTGCACCAGCTCGGCCATCGACAATCAATATGACTAACAGTACAGCAATACCCATATTCCCCCGGCAAGTCTTGAAACTCATCTGCATCTTCATTAGCATAACTTTGTGCTTGCTTTGTCAACAAAAAAAAAAAAACTTTGTGCTTGCTAGATACATATCACGTATGGGTGTGTGTATATATATAAATGAGTGTGTGTGAGAGAGAGAGGGAGAGGGAGGGTGGGGGGGGAGAGAGAGGTATGCATGCAGTTGATGGTTGGAGTTGGTGATCAAACTTTAGGCATACTAGTTGACATGTCCGTATGTGTGATAAGTGGTGAGAGGATGATTAAACGCGGCAGTGACAGTTAAATGGGTTGAGCTACTTCAATATGACAACCCAAATATTATACCATACGAAAAGAGAAAATTCTTTCTTTCTTTCTTTCACGTCAGATCTCATCTGTTGAACAAAAACTACGAGGGGTTTTTACTTTCTTTTTTTTTAATAAAATAGCTAAGGTATTCAATTGGCTTTAGAATTACTCTTAACCTAATGCCGACTAGTCTTCGAGGGACCAATCCAACACCCGCGACTTGGATGGCCTAACTTGAAATATGTAAAAACATCAACAAGATATCCCTTTGGTTGCATTGCACAATGTTGCTAACCATCACTACATCATCGCAATTCACATGGATCGACGAATTATTATTACCATCGCAATTCACGTGCATCAACATTTTCGGACACTAACCATCCTACCTCATCACAATTCTCGTGTACAAATTCAGATACAAATGTGAAACCATCGATGCACGTGAGGCCTTTCATTATTTTGTAGACCACACGTGCATCAAATTTCCGAACACATCTGTGTCCGAATCTGTGTACAGAAGACTTTTATCGTAGACTTTCTCATATATAATTGTTGAACTACATAAATTTTTGGGTTGTGCTGTCTTTGTATTTTTTGCTTGATTATTCTTCAAGCTATTGTGGGCGTGCGGGTCGCTCAACCTATCACACAGAGAGAGAGAGATACCCAAAACACTTGGTAACTACATATAAACTAGCTAGCCAAATGAAATCTCTAGTTCTATCACAGTAATTACACAAGCACAAGGTAAAAAATTTCAAAGCAAAACTGCGAGTTGAAATTTACCCATCCAGGCAAAAGAAACCAAGTAAACCCTGAAAAGTTCATGCCACAATATTTAGGATCTATGCACAAATAAAATAGCAAAACAGAGGGAACAAAAAAAGTGAGAAGCATCTTCAGCCTTCATTTATGTCTGAATTGTGTGATTCTAGTCCCAAGAACCATCAGGTTTACAAGCATGCATCGCCAGCGAACCAACGAAATAACCTCAGCCCTTTTCGGAATCCATAACCTATATCTCAGCTCAATAGTTTCCTTCAATAATGATTAAACACCTAAACATAATAAGTCATGCCAACTTCGATAAGGCTGATGTGAGGAATATTAAGCGCGACGGAAGGGCCCCTGCAGTTCTTACGGAGGAATGAGTATCCAATGTCAATAACAAGCTTTTTCAAGAATGATGATGATCTCCTTGCCTTCACATAAGAATGTCCCATTATGTAAGCAACCCCTGCTTCTTTTGCCTGGATCAATTCCAAAAGCTCTTCTTTAACCGAAGGATCCATCCCGGTGTTTGATGGCAATTGAAACCTCACTTGCCGCCTTCTCAGTGGTGGGTTTTCATCATCGTAAGAAGATCGCAAACTCTGCAGAGTTGAAGATCTACTGTTTTGGATGGTGTTGATTGTAGCAAAATCCTCTTGTTCAGATACTATCAGGGATGAGTTCGATTGAATGGGTCTGGCACTGCTTATGACTGCCATCCTACCATCAAATGATGCAGTGTCAGGGCTTGCTAAACTTGGTTCAACTGCCTCCATTTGGATGAACTCCGCTAAACTTTCGATCAGAAGATTCTCAAAGTCTCCGTTGTCTCGTTGAATGTCTTTATACCCATACCTTACAATGCACCGATACATCCGATAGGGTCTTGGGCAAATACGACCAATAAGAAAGCGTTCCTCGGGTGCGACAGAGGGTACTGCAACAGACTTTACACAAACAAAAACCAGCACAGTGTGAAATGCTGGGAGATTTGTCACAAAGTGAGAGAAGATTGAAGGTACTCCTGTAGCCAATTCTGAGTATATGAGGCCTATTCCAGGCACACGGACGATACCAAGACTAGGTCCCAGACCAAGTATCCATTTCAGAGGAACTTTGTTATGAAGATCAAAGTTGTACTTCTTGTTAGTCCCATAGTGCCACACAAACATGATGACCATAAAGATTAAAGAAAGAACGAGGGAGACCCATCCTCCCTGAGGAACTTTCATGAGTGCAGATGACAGGTAGACGCCCTCAATAAGCCAAAAGAAGACAAGAAATGCTGCAGCTAGTAGAATGTTTGCTTGCCGGACCACAACCAAAACAAGTGCCATGAGAAATGTCGTTATAAACATAACTGTCATGCAAGCGAGACCTGCAAACAAAAAACCAGATAATAATAAGGATACTTCTTCGTGAACAAAGAAAACCGCAGAAAAATAAAATCCACTCGACAAGAAACTGGAGAAAGAGAGAGAAGGCAAAAAATTTCTCCTGCCCCCATCATAAGAATGGAACATTTGAACATCATTGAGCTACCTCAATGGACATTAAAATCAGTTCAGTACCATTTGATGTAATTGGGATCTAAACAAAATTTAAGCAAGATAAAAGGCTAGAAGTGCAATAAGTGGGAGTATGTCTGCAACCCTACGATTGTAGTGGGAGTGCTTAATGTATTTTCACGTTTTTTTGTGCTTTTGGTGTTTTCAATTGTCTTCTTTTGTGGAAGAAAAGCAAAAGCTAGAAGCAAGTTCATGCTCTAATACCTTAGATGCTATACTTGTCGATTTTTGTCGTATTTGGGGGGGAGAGAGCAAAAGCTAGATAAATCTGTGTGAGTAGCACATGCTTAGATGTATCAGAAGTATGAACAAACTTCTTCTCTCATTCCAATGTTGATTCTTCTTTTGGGACTTTTTATTTTTATCTTTTTGTGGGGGCAGGCAAATGGGCATCTTGACATCTTCATTTAGGTCTCGGTGTCTACGAGGCATGCTTGCCTCTTATCTGCTTCGTTTTGATTTTGAATGTGCAGAGCTATGTATGAAACAGAAGTATAAAGATGGACATTGGCAAATAAACTCACTACCTTCAAATCCACCAATTAAAGCCATGAAAAACTAATTTAGGCATGCAAGGTCAATGCAACGCTAAAAAATTAGAGAGAGAGAATGAATTACACCGAAATTTATTAGCATACCATAGGCATTTCCAATCAAAGTTGTATCCTGGAACCCAATAGCTATGGCAATAGTGATGATCATAAGGATCCAGTTTATTTCTGGGATATATATCTGCCCATAAATATGCTTCGAGGTGTGCACAACCTTAACTCTTGGAAAGCAACCAAGGGCGTGGCATTGCTTGACAATGGAGAATGTTGCAGTGATAATAGCCTGACTTCCAACAATACTTGCGAGAGTGGCAATGACAAAGACAGGCCAAAATACAACATCTGCAAGATAACAAGCAGTAAAAAAGAAGATTTAGACTAGATTTGGCTTTCATGACAAAAATCCTTGAAGCAATTGCGATTTGCAAGTCAGGTGAAAATGAACAAACCAGGTATTGAGTCATAGAAGCTTGTAGGGATGGAACTGAGATTTTGCGAGAGGAAAGCAGCCTGGCCCATATATTGTACAACCAAACAGGGGTATACAAAAACTGCAAATGCAAGCTGCACAGATGAAAAGAATATTCAGATCAGCACCTGCACGTAATAAAATAGGACCAGGGAAGCCTCCATTTCAATTCATCTAATTTACTATTAAGGAAACAGATCAATGGAGGATGGTAGATTTCTAGGGATAGGGCATTGATTTATTGAACCACAAAGATCCTTCTAAACCTTTTTATTTTATTGGAACGAATTTCTCATGAGAAATGGTTAGCAGCAACTAGCATTCCACTTGGTTCATTATTTGCTCCAGCAAGTAAACCTATTGCAGTGAGCACTAGTGCAATGCATGGAATGGAGATGGGTAGCAGAAAGTTAGCTGCAACAGCATTTGAAGCTCTACTTTTCAGCTCTCCCACACAATGAAACAGACTAAACTACTTCGATCAAAATTCAAAACCTAGTAATGAAACCTAGGAACCTAAGTAGAATGGGAACTCTGGTAGGTCTTCAACCCAGCATCAAAGTACCACTATACCAGTAACCCAACTATGTTATCAACATCCAAGCTCAGTAGAACTTCTATTGCCAGAACACGAGTCAGATAAAGAACCTACCCTTATTGAGAAGGTAGTGAAGTGGCCAATATCTGCAAACATAGCTTCTGTTCCTGATGAGACCCACCAAATAGAGCAGTAAGTTGGCATGCTTATAGGAAAAGACATCAGCTTAGGTGAGTGAGGAAATAAACTGTATGTGCTTAACAGATACCAAACACTATCTAAGTTCGTGAAGATGGCCAAACTGTTTACACAAATAACACTACATTATCCATGCTCGCAAAAACTGAAAAAAATTTGACCAGAGCACAGATCCAACATACCTGTTATGGAGAGAAGGACCCCTCCAAGCGAAATCCATCCATCTGCACCAGTCTCTTTAAAGAACTTAATGATATAATATGGAGATAGTGCATGAACAATTTTTGGGTTCCAACGGATGATATTGTATAGCCCAATGGCAAAAATTGTCATCAACCAGATAATAACAATTGGTGCAAATATAAAAGCTACCCTGTGAGTGCCATAATGCTGCAGTGCAAATAGGCCAACCAATATGACACAGGCAAGCAATAGCACTTCATCTACAGGTAAGAGATAGCACCCAAGATTAGAAAAATAAGCACCGGGTGCGGACAGCCCAATTGGTTGCATCAGCTATAAAATGGACAAAATTTGAATTGAATCAACAACTTACGATTGGTCAACAACTTCTCAGTAACTTGAAGCCCCGATACTGCTGATAGAACTGCAATAAAAGCCAACATTAAACCCCTTTATTGTGCAAGATAATTCTTAAAGACTTGAAGTTTCAATGTTTCATGGGTCCCTAATACAAAACTAAGACTAATAAACTATTGGAAGATTCATTTGACATTCAAATTATCTACAGACCAGCATGCAAGAAGGAAATGGTATCTAGAGAAACATTTGGTAATACGAAGTTCCATAGATAAACATCTCTTCTACTCAGCTAAAAAATGAAATCCTTACATCGAGAAAGCACGCCAAACATCAATAATTACTTGTGCAGACAACCCTTCCACAATGGGAAATAGGCAACGAAGTGAACCAAGAGGACAAAACCATCTACGGTACAGAAATGCAGTACTAATATGGGTGCAAGTATTATTGGTGTGTATCCTGTGGTTGAGTTTGTCAGACCACTGAATTGCATAATGAGCAGCACAGACACATCAAAATGTTTCGGGTTAGGTGTCAGAATAGTTAAAGAGAAACCAAACCAAACCAAACCAAACTGAGCCTTATGTCCCAAATCAATTGGGGTCGGCTCAGAATAGTTAAAGAGAACCAGCAGAAAAACAAAGAACGAGGAACGATAACATCAAAATTGTTTTGCTTAGTGTCCACCAATCCATTATAACAAGTTTCAATTTGTAACATAAGTTGGGAAACATACATTTGTGATTCAACGAGATGGTAATACTATGAAAGCTATTACTGGTTACTCGACTTGATAATATAATTAACATTAGGTCACCTGAAATTGCGGGAGTAATCACACCATCACCTATAACCATGGAAGTCCCCAATATCACCACAACAAGCAGAGCTGTTTTTGTTTTTTTATGCTTTTCAAGAAATCTCTTCAGTGCTAGAGATGACTGGCCCTGTCTTGAGGGACCATATTTGTAAGCAGACAGCTCCTCATCAGCCGCTTGTTGATTGGGAAGCAAGCCAAATTTTGCATGCCTGCAAAGCAACGAGTAAAGAGCGAATGTCCCACCTGACACAAAATGAAGCAGTTTTGGTACCATATAAGCAGATGCAAATGATATTAATGAGCATTTGTGTAAAAATGAGAGTCCAGGCGCACCTTCACCATTATCATCAGCAGCTAATACGATGATCACATATTTGAGCAAAGGAATTAATGTCAGGGTCCAAAAAATCAATGAAAATGCACCGAATATAGCATCCTCATTCTGATGCTGTTGCAACTTCCCAATGAATGTGCTTCGAAAAACATAAAGAGGTGATGTACTCATGTCTCCATATACCACACCAAAACTTTGGTATGCAAGTATTAGATTCCTCGAGAGACTCACCCATGAAAACTGCAAGATCACATAGATCAAGTGCAGTTCAATAAGCGGGTTGGGTTGATACATGCGAAAAGATAGTATGTCAAGTTTATGATGGACGTTGACAAATGAAACACCAACCCCCCCCCCCCCCAAAAAAAAAAAAAAATGAATGTCCGGAAGTAGGTTGACCTTTCTGTGTGAAATGATAATAACAAATAACTAAAAAAAACCTGAATATGATAGCGAGCTGATAAGCCTAGAAACTACTTAAAAACAGAAACCAGTAGCAACAAGTTGACCAAATGAATTGAAATCGTAACACTTCCTTATATCTCTTATAGACAAATAAACAATACAATTAAAATCTCCTGCAAGTTATGGGGTCATGAGAACCCTAATAACCATTTGAAGAAGGACGGGGCATACTAAGATGTCAAACACTTGATCACTAGTCGCTCAGCATAACTGACAGTTTTTTCTTGCAATTCTGTAATACCCCACCAGATAACTGATCAAAACTTCACGGCATATTAATCCCCCACTATAAGTTTCCAATTTTCAATTTTTAGACGTGCTTATAAACTTTCTTCAATAAAAAAAATCAAATCGACAGCAATTCAAAACCATTTTAGTTTTCTCCGAAAGAATAGATCTCCAGTTTCCATTTCAATTCGAAAGAGCAAGCGAAAGGGGCAAAATCATATTACCGTTGCAAATACCACAACCCGTAAACCGAAACACATGCGTGAATGAATGAATGAGATAGCAATATCAGCAGATAAGAATAGATAAAACAGATCAAACCGTAGGAAATTACCAAAAATTACAGATTCAATGATTTTGCTTCAAAGAAAAACTAATCCTTTGAAGAAACAGAAAATGATATGAAACGCAGAGAATTAGATAAGCGTAAACGGGAGACGAAACCTGAGAAGGATTACGAGAAATTCCGGACTCGGGCTCCATTGCTATGGGACAAACAACCTCTGTTCGAACGGGAAAAAAAACTAACTTATTCGTTTCATCATCATCATCTTCCCTTCATCCCTCCCTCCCCCCTCTCTCTCTCCTCCCTTTCTCTCTCTAATGTCGTTTTTTGATTATCTCTACAGAATTTATCTTCTGGAAGTGATGAATGTATTTGCTCCACTCCCACGAATCCAATAATAGCAGTAAACAAGTGTCATCTGCTAAAATGGGCCCTCCATGGTGATCTCGATTCGTTGAAACCGTGGGTAGAAAAATTATTGGGTGCCACACTGTCAAGTCGTGCCCTAACATCTTTCAATTTCGTAAATATATATAGGCTCCATTTAGCTAAAATTATCCAGGCTAGATTATCCGGTTTTTTTTTGTCTTTATTCAAATTTTTTTGTATTTGTTATTTTTATGTCATTTTTTCGTGAATTATTGGTTCGTATCGACGAAAGGAATCTAAAAAGTATAAAATTATGTCCAAAAGTTTAAAAAAAGTCACTAAAGACGAAAATAAGCCAACACGGACGCTATTTTTGGCTTATTTTTTGTCTTTTCTGAACTTTTTTCAAATTTAGCCGATGATTGATAACTTTTCTGAAAGCTCTTGTCGAGACGAACCAACAATCATAAAAAAATTGATAAAAAACAAAAAATTAAAAAAAAATTCAAATAAGGACAAAAAACTAAACAATGAATAATCCAATAATTCAGCCAGGCCAAATGGACTAGTAGTGAAAAATATTGAGATATCACGTCACAATATATGACTAGCCCGCAAAAAACCTACAAAGTTGCATTTAAATCAGTTTTGATTTATTACCAACCGACTTTTAAAATAATTTTTAAATAAAAGTTAAACAACTTAACAAGTATATTTAAAAAAACATTACATCATCTAATTAATTAATTAAATTTTTATATCATTGTCATAACGTTATTTTAAATCTTAAGACGAGTTTGAAAATGTAATTTCAAACCAAATTATACGTACTCGTGGGATTTGCCGTTGATATTTCCTTTTTCATTGAAGGCCAAAATTTTAACTTCAAAAAAAATATGTACATTAAATAGACATTTGAGTACTGTAGAATTTAAATGAAACGTAAAATTATTACTCCAATTTAATATTCGTTTATTTCTTTTGTTTTAATCTTATCCATTTCTTGTTTAGGCATTTGAACTATTCTCATACTCAATTCCTAAATAAAAAATAAGACAAAAAAATAATTTAATTAGTAAATCCTTAACTGAGATTAACTAAATCATTAAATACATAAAGTTTGAACACGTATCTATTTATTATTAAAAATTATTTAAGTCTTATAGGGCACTGTTACTTGACATTTTAATTCATTCTACCAACATATATTAACATGAAATTTAAGATGAAGTGTATAAGAGTGAATGTGTGATCGTAAAGGAAGTAAGAGGCCCTAAGTTGCATGTGGCAGTGCTTAAAAAACATTTATTAATCACTCGATTGTTGATACAAAAAATTGAATGCTTTTTAAGAATTTAACGATTGGAATCTACTATTGAAGTTAAAGCAGAATTGGCAATTTTGCTCGGTAATTTGAGAAACTAAATTTGATCATAAACATTTGATGAAAATCCAAACTCAATCCCAATAAATAGTTATGTAAATTGTTAGTTTGTCCGTCTATATTTTGACTAGGTAGAATTTAATCTATTTTTGAAATAAAAAAGGGCTACATATTTATCAAAATACCATTCAAATTTTAGTCTGCAAAAGTGATATTTTTAAACCATTAGATTTTTAAAATAAAGAGTTGAGATGAGAAAAATAAGTATAATTAAAATGAATATTTTTCTCCACAAAAGTTAATTTATGGGAATGATATTTTTAGACCGTTAGATGTGTAGAATAGATGGATGAGATTTGTAAGAAAAATAATATTTTTTGTGGAGATACCTCATATCTTATTATATAGATATATAATTTTTAATACATATTTGTTATGTATCATTTTTCATAATTACCAATAACTTAGATTTAGCCAGTATAATTACAATGTCTTATATTGTTATCTTTATTTACTATAATTTCCTATATTTATACCATTTAATTGTACGAAATTATAAACAATAATGCTAAACTGAGTTGATAGGAAAGAATTATTTTGGGCATTCTTTTTATAAAACTTTAAAGTTTTAAATTAGATAAGATTTGATTAAATCTCTTTATTTATGGTGTCACTTAATTTATTTAGAGAGAATATCTCTTTTGTTTTTATATTGTTTATAATCTGAAAGTTTTACACAGTTGTAGAAGATTTGTCCTTATTCTTGACGGAAGTGTTTTGTCTTATTCACGTTTTATGGCTGTATCATAATTACTAAAATTTGAGGTTACGTTGGTAAAATAAAATTGCGAAGTTATTATAAAAATTGGATTATAAATAAAAATAATTCAATATTATTTGACTAATTGTTGAATTGGTCTCTTCCGAATTATCGAGTTACGCATAAGAGTGAGTCGTGACCACCCTTTGTCGGAACAAAAATCGACTTATTTTTATCATGTTCTTATATGGTGCACTAAAAACTCTTCTGTGGAAATATTATCCAGAAAAATGTATAGTATATATTTTAAAATAAGATATTAAAATTTAGAACATTCAATACTATACATAATTTTTTTACATTTAATTAAAGACGATGCAAAATAAAAAAAATGAATTTTTTTTGGAATAAGAATAAATAATGTGAAAAAAGAATTGAATCAGATTGGATCGATTATCGGAGTTGCATACTTTGAATTGGAATCAAATTTGAATTTATTCTATTCTTATCAGATTTAGATTCTGTCTGGATCAACTCAAAGGACTCTATTCCACTCCGATCTCTAGTTGGTAATCTTTTATGATCCCTTTCAAAAACTCCAATTGAGATATTGGACAAACTAATATTCTGAATACCGGATCGGATTGAGTATCGATTTTTTTATTCGTACAGTACGTACCAGTACTGATTATATATCGGGTACTATATCGGAGTTACTGCAACTACCAATATATATATAAACCATAGAGAGAAAACCTAAAAAAATTAATTTTTTCGCAACTCTTTAAAAAAAATAAAAAATAAATCTGGTACGGGCCGGTATTTGAGAACGATACGGTATCAAATATACTTGGTACCGTTTTTGTGCCAAAACGGTACGTACCAACTGCTACTGGTCGGTACGGTACGGTATTTATAACAGTGGGACAAACTGCCAAATTCCCCTTCCAATACAGATTGGGTTTCAACAATGCTAGGTACACAGATTGTGTACACAGATCCAGAATTGGATTCGTCGGATGCACGTGGAACCCTTAAATTATCAAGGGTCTCACGTGCATCCGACGGATCCGAATACATCTGTGTCTGGATCAATGTACACAGACTTTTCAATTGGGTTTTTCTCATTGTACGAATCTCCAAACAAAGACAGATGAAAAATGAATCGAAAGTGGAAGCAAAATATTTCAACCTATAAAAATATTAAACCAACTTTAAACTCGATATTTCATACATTATTTCGCACCGAGTACATCAATTGAGAAACTGGCATTTGACGATCTTCTATTTTCGTTTGAATTTATCGAACACTGTATTAAAGTCCAAAGAGAGCTTCCTTTGTGTGTGTGCGCGAACATAAAATATAAATGAAATTTAAACTTAACATGAATAAATACATTAAAGATTAATTTAATAATTAGTAATTAATAAATAGGTTAGATAATTTTCATATTATAAGAAGTTAATTAAGTTTATAAATAATATTAAAGATTTGTATATTATTTTACATGCATATGGTGTAATACTCACGTATAATATGTAATTAAATCGGGTTTGGAAAGAGTATCAGATGGGTATGAATATTCGGATATAGAAAACAAAAAATCATACCCAAACAAATTTTTTTTTTCAATTTCATCATATCTTTTCTTATTGGAGAATTTTTTTGAGAAAACTCTGCCTTTGTATAGGGATATGAAATCCTAACGTAAACTGCGCATAATAGCACGTGTTGCGTGCCAAAACAATATCGTTTTGTATTTCTAAAACTATTCCAATATTGTCTAGCCGTTTTGATGATTTTATAGATGTTAAAATTGTATCGTTTTGGAGCACGTGCATATAAAAATCCACAGATCCTCTTAGACAAGATGGTTAGCTCGATTAAGTTTAAGCACGTTTCGTCTCTATTTGATTTAATTTTTTTTGTATTTGTTATTTTAACCTTATTTTTTATTATTGGTACATATTGATAAAAAAATTCAAAAATTATAAAATTATGTTCAAAATTTAAAAAAAAATTACTAAAGATAACGAATAAGCACACAAAAGATCATGTCTTTTGATTAATTTTATTTATAATGGCTGTGTTCATTTGCTTGTTTTGAAAAAAAAATTCAAATAAGTTTATGGAAAAAAATGTTCCAAAAATTTTTATTTTTTTCAAATAATTTCATCTCTCTATAAAATAAGAGAGTGAGAGAGAGACACCTTGAAAATGCCGAAAAAATTTAACTCTCAAATTTTTTCTGAAACACTTATACCAAGCAATATCTCAGAGTTTTTTCTTTCAAAAATTATTTTAGAAATATTTAACCGAACACACCTAAGTTTACTAACATATCAAGTTGTACACCATGCTTCTGTAGCGTGTCATTTTAAATATAAAATATAAAAACGGATCCAATAATTTTTAATATGTTTTTAAATCAGTAAAAGACACGTAAATAAAATATATAATTTAATGTGTAGTAGAGCTAAACTAAACGTGAATGTATAGATACGGGTCAAATTGGTATATCTCACATCACGGGGATTCATGCGGGTGGGAGGCTGCCCATTACCCACGGAGCAGCCTTACACGGGGTTTACGCGGGTCATTTGATTTTATCGGACATTAATAATTACGTTGAACGGGTCAAACTTTATATGAGGAAAAATAGACCGTTTCAATTTAATATTATGTTGGTCACTTATGACGAGAAAAAAAACACTTATCCGTACATATTTTTATTGATGTCCGATTAAATTTGTATTTTAGGGAGATGTTCTCATTGACAATTCTAGATGATTCCGTTCATTTGTTAACAAATTAATTTAAAAAATTATTATTAAGAAAATTTTAGTGAAGTGAAGTATAAAAAAAGAGAAAATATTTTTCATTGCGTGTTCATTTGATAACAAAAACTTATGAAAAATAATTGGAAAGTTAAAGACGTGGATAGGTGTTGGAAATTCGAAGGGTTTGAATGAACGGGACACTGGAGGGTCTCGGAACAACTAGAAAGTCTCAATCGTTTTATACTAAAGAGTCACCATAATGTTGCATTCATGTACCATCCAAAGGACTCGTTCATTCGTGCATCTTCCTAAGGCCATTCATGTATCATTCAAATATCATTCATGTACTATTCAAAGGCCATTTCGTTTTTGACTTCATTCATTTTCATTGCTAGTAGATCCCAAAGGCCTTTATATCACCAAGCTCGTTTTTAGTATTGCGGGAGAAGAGCAAACAAAATTCTGTCTATCCTGAGGTCATTATTCAAGTGAGAGAGAGTCAGACACGAGAAAATTTGACAGGCAAACAAGGTTAGGTGTGACCTAATTCGTGGAGCCATTTTACACTGGGAGACAACACCGGAGCTATCCTCCAATACCCATGGTGAGGCGGCAATTTAGTCTTAAGAAAACTATGTTAAACACAGGACTCGATTCGGTAACACTGTATTTAATTATATTTCGATTATTGTATTGCATTGTAGTTTCAATTCTGTATTTATTGATTACGTTATTAATAAAAACTAGATATATGTTTTATGGATTTTTGATTGTCTCTTCGAATCTGTCGCATTATATTTTTTCCTCCAATAGGTCCCATAATTTTTATGTTAACTGAATGCGCAAAAAATTACAAAAAATTAAATATATTTTTTTTTTCCTGCCAATTGAAGAAGGCCGATAGTGGGATAATACTCGTGCTATACATGATTAATTGCATTTAAAATCTTAGCAGATTTTTCTATTTTTTGATTGCAGATATTATGGACCACCAAAAAAAAATATTACTTGTGTGATACTATTTTAACAGTTCCCTTTAATCAAGATTATTCGGTATTAACGTTGATGTCTTTTATATTAATTTTCTTAATTTTTATTAGGATTTGTGTCTAATTTTGTATTTTATATTCGGTATTAGTAGTGATGACGTAAATAAGGGTTTTTATCAAGTGAGACCATGCCCAATTACCACCCAAGGGGAAGATATTCATATAGGATAGATCAATCATCCTCTCTCTCTCTCTCTCTCTCTCTCTCTCTCTCTCTCTCTATAACCATAAGTTAGTTTCCATATTGGGCCTTCAACTATCAAGTGAGCACTAGGCTCTGTTCAGTTGTGTTAAAAAAAACGAAAATATTAAAAACTAATCTTAATGATTCATTGATAAGGATGACAAAAAAAAAATGAAAATAAATTCATTTATTCAGAAAAGTCATGAGCTAACCTTATAACTAAAATGAAAATCGAGTAAATATTTGCCTGCGAAAACTTTACTCAACAATCCGATACGAGAAAAGGAAAAAAAGAAAAGGGTTAAAAAATGATATCAATATTATTAACTTTTTATATTTTCTAAAAGCAAAAATTCAGGATACTAATACTATGACTTTTAGTTTTTATAATCATTTCTTAGTTTTTGAAATAATTTGCAATTTCAATTAAAATTTATAATTAGAAATATTTTAAGATCAGAATTTAAGTTATAAATTGTGATTAAATGTATTAGAAAATTATTGTTTTTAATAAAAATCAAAATTGTGCATATTTGAAGATATCGATTTGTGTTAATAAAAGAAGATATAAAATAATAAAATTCATGATTAAAATAAGATCACAGGTTAGTTAAAAATCAAAATTATAATAACCTAAAATATCACATTTTAAAAAAAAATTGTTGAGAGAGAGAGAGAGCGCGCAGTGCAATGCATATCCGATAAGCCGTTAAAATTCTTAGGGCTTTTTTATTTGGGTGCTACAGAGGAAAATGAAGGGAAGAGATTTTTAGAGATTTTTTTAATGAAAATTACGTCATTTTAACATTTAACAAGCAAGATAAACTAATTAAAAAAGAGAGTACACGCCTTTTTTCCAATATTTTTTATTATTTTTTATTACAGTTGTAAACAAACTGTCATTTAAATTAATAATTATTGTTATCACGCTTATAATAACACGTACTTAAGATAATCTATTATTTTTCGTCATACTTATAAATAAAATATAATTAAAATAAGCGACTACAATCAAAGGTCTACTGAAATTTTATAAAAAAATTAACAATTACGATTTTTTTAAAAACCAATGACTATAAATTCAATATTTCTTTATCAAGCTTTTATAAAACCGTGATCTATTTTCGTTATTTAAGGTGATATTTTATCTATTATTCTAATAGTAATTTGTCTAATATGTCACGGTTTGTCCAGTCTATAATTATGATAAAAAAAATTAATTTTCTATTAAGAAATATAATTCAACATATCTATTTTATATTATTTTTAAATCTTTTTTGTCGTGATTTTTATTTTCTTACATCTCTCAATCAAGGAAAAATATATAATATATTTTGAACCCTCCCAGGCTTAACCCTGCAAATTACAAAAGCACCCCTACAAAATTAGAAGAAAAAAAAAATTCTCTCTCCGGGGGGTATTTCTAAAAGTAATTCCCGTGTCAGTGAAAATTTAAACACGAGATTGAATAAAACTAGTACCCGAATAAATAGTTTAGAGACAATTAATACCAGAACTTAATTTCGTCTATTTTTGGAACTGCTTGACGTTGCATATTTGAACTCATTAAAGCGCGATTCGCATCATTATGTTCGATAAAAGGAATGAGAGAAGCTCCAATCGAAAAATATTGGAAGGGAAAAATACTTCAAAGATGAACCTGGTCCCATGCAATAGTCAGGAATTCTCGACGATATCGAGCTAGAACAACCTGTTCTTCCGGAATATCCTGATTCAATTTTTGACTAGCTGTTTTAGTTGCCTGAGCTGATAGAGCTGTCAACTTCTCCGAAGACAAATGCAAGGATTAATGTAGCAGGGGTACTAGCTATATAATCGGAGGGGGTGCTGCCCCGCCTACGTTACTTATTCCATTGCTGGATCCACCTTCCTGGCGATGGTTCTACTGCTGGATAAACAATTCGGCAAAGTGTTGTGCCTGGCATATCTCTAGAGTCGCCCCTACAACCCCTTGACTCATGCGGGCTACGTTCGAACTAAACGAGAGTCAGGCTTTCTGGCCTATGTACTGACTCAGCAAAAGATTCAGTTACTGACCTTGGTTCGGATGAACATAAATGCCTGGTTCAAAAGGAGAAGGCAAGACAAGAGCAACCGTTGGTGATACTGATCCGGGTGATCATCTTGACTAAACCGCGAATCAAACAAGCCTAAAGTGTTATGCAAATTTGAATCTTAGTCAATCGCTTAATCAAATCCGGTTACCCTATATCTTGTCCGTTGAACCAAATATGACATCGAGTATTAGACTATACTTTCAAGATTACTATATATTAAGTGTTTGGTTAAAATCTTCACGGAGTGAATTAAATATACAATGAAGTTATTATCCACAAACATAAAATATATAATGTTGTTGGATATGGTATTATTAATCTCATCGCCATTAATTGCATAGGACCATACATAAAAGAAAGAACACGACAAACGATACGTATCTCGTTTTCACATCTTTTGATGGGACCCACGAGAATATTTCGGGTATCATGTGGTCGGGTAAATGATATTATTATCCATCCCAATTCAATTTCAATCGTTATTTCTATCTCAATTTTCAGAAAAACACAAACAATATTAACCCACTTATTAGTACTAACTTTATATATAATAGTTAGATTTAAAGAATGAAAGGAATTATTGTTAAAACAAAACAATAAGTTGCCCTATTTGACCAAAATTAATTTGGAATAAAAATGAAGAGAAAATTATTATCATATTTCCTTCTAAAGATGAAGGAGCCCCATTGCTTATTAGTATTTATCGAGTGAGCGATAAATTTATTTTAATTTCTAGTTTAATCGAGCGTTTTTAAAATGAATGAAGTTAAGCAATCTGTCGAAGCTATATATCCATATAATGTGTATAACTTGGCTTGCTAGTTCGGCCTATCAACATACGAGTGGTGAGATGGTTGAGGTGAAACTTTACGATTAATAAACATAATTTATTTAGTTTCCAATAACTGGCTGTACTCAATTCGCTCATAATTTATTTAGCCTCCAATAGGAGAGAGAGAGAGAGAGAAGGAAGGCGTTATTGACTCAAATCTATTCTAAAGTCAGATATAGTCAAATTTATTGCCCAGTTAAAGTGCACAAAAAGGCCTATAACATATGAGTGGTGAAATGGTCTAGGTGAAACTTTATGGTTAATAAACATAATTTATTTAGTCTCCAATAACTTGCTATGTGTAACTTAATAGGCTCATAATTTATTTAACCTCCAATAGGTTTAGAGAGAGAGAGAGAGAGAGAGAGAGAGAGAAAAGAAGAGAGAAAGAAGGCGTTATTGACTCAAACCTGTACCAAAAATAAGATATAGTCAAATTTATTGCCTAGTTAAAGTACGCAAAAAGACCATTCAACATATCAGTAGTGAGATGGTTGACGTAAAACTTTATAATTGATAAACATAATTTATTTAGTTTTCAATAACTAGATACATGTAACTCAATACGCTCATAATTTATTTACCATCCAATAAGTTTAGAGAGAGAGATAGAGAAGGAAGGAAGGTCTTATTGAGTCAAATGTGTACCCAAAGTGAGATATAGCTGGTCAAATTTATTGCCTAGTTAAAGTACGCAAAAAGGCCTATCAATATATGAGTGGTGACATGATTAAGGAGAAACTTTATGGTTGATAAATATAATTTATACAGTCTCTAATAACTAGCTACATGAAACTCAAATACGCTCAAAATTTATTTAGCCTCCAATAGGTTTAGAGAGAGAGAGAGAGAGAGAGAGAGAGGGAGGGAGATGTTTTTGACTCAGAGAGAGAGAGAGAGAGAGAGAGAGGGAACGAAGGAAGAAAGATGTTATTGACTCAAACTTGTACCATACTGAGATACAGTCAAATTTATTGCCTAGTTAAAGTACGCAAAATGGCCTATCAACATAAGCGGTGAGATGGTTGAGGTGAAACTTTATGATTGATAAACATAATTTATTTGGTCTCCAATAACTTGCTACATATAATTCAATACGCTCATAATTTATTTAGCCTCTAATAAGTTTAGAGAGAGAGAGAGAGAGAGGAGAAAAGAATGCGTCATTGACTCAAACCTATACCATAGTGAGCTATAGTCAAATTCATTGCCTAGTTAAAGTACGCAAAAAGACCAATCTAACACGAGCGGTGAGATGAAGGAAGGTATTATCCTCATAAAAAGTTTTGCAACAAGTCACAATACCTCACAAGTAGGCGATTAGACCAAAGATTAGTTGAGATATGAGTAAGTTGACCCGAACATCTTGTGTTATAAAAAAATAAAATGATAAATCACACAATAGCAAAAGAGACTTTACACACAAGACGAAGAAGTCACACACTTGAGGTAGAATTTCTATGAATTTTTAACAGAATCTGATCCCAGAATATATCACAAAGAAACCAAAAGAGAATATGCAACAAGCCACATTAGAAAGAAACATACAGAATGAATCCAAACCTAGCCCCAAAGTGATCACCCTTTTAAAACATAGGGTAAAATATGTAAATAGCCTCTAAAGTCTAAAGTATGTGTTTTGTGCCACTTTAGTCTCTCGTGTACCGATTTTCCCACTTCCATCCCTAATCTATCCAGTTAGTGTTTTAGTGGTCCAATTCCCAACGACAGTGTTGAAGGAACTAGGGATGAAGAGGAATACTCAAGTTTTGAACAGGGTGTTTCTAGTAATTCACAGGAAAACCCCACACGTTGCACGTGATATTCACATCAGAAGGAAATGGTTCAGATGAAGATCTCAATTCTCGATTTATTGGGTAAATCGATGTTTTGAGTGGGTAAATCAATTACGGTTAGGGGTTCGGAAAAATCTTTCTGCTTGGTCAATTCTCTATGAACCTCCATAGATTGGGTTATAAAAACCTTAGACTTGCACTAAAATGGAGTTGAAGATCAGCCTTAATCAAGCATTTGTAGGTGGTTCTAAAGGGATATGGCAGAGAAAGGTATATTTGTGGAAAGTGTTGTTCCTTTTAGTGATATTGGAAAGTACTGTAGATTTAGTATTTCTATGATCTTTCGTTGATACTATGTTGATGGTCCCCATTTATGAACCCATGGTCTCCACAGTGGCCTTCTCTTCTTGTGGCTTTTGATAATTTTGTCCCTTTCTGGAGTATTTTAATAGTTGGTTTCAATTAATGTCTTTTGTATTCGTAGTCACATTTGTTTATGTTTTGTAGCTCTTGACCTTTACCAAGGAGTGCTAGATTTCTAAAATTAGAATCAAGAAATTCTTCTTGATTTCAAAATAAAAAGTCACGATTCACTTAAAAAATCCAATTATGGGACGATAGACCTTTCTTTTCACCATAAGAGAATCCATCTTGGTGATAAATTTAGAGAAAACCCAATCAAAACATACGTTAGGGGTCAACTGTCAAGTGCACTATTCCTCTCACAAAGATCCTGACAACTCAGCTCCTATAGTACGGTGCAGTGCGAGCAGAACGACACAACTTTGTCCGTTTTGCTCTCGAAACAATATCATTTTGGCTTATCTAAGAGTTGTTACCAAAATATATGGGATCAAAACGACATAGCTTAGAAAACAAAACGGTGGAAACTACGCATGCACTACACCCGCACTTTTGGAGGCTGCACTTGAGCCCCAAATCCGTTGGTACGTGGTTTCTCATCAGTATTGCAGCCATTTCAAACACCATCTCTGCATTTTTTTCCATAGCAAAGATGACACACACTATACAAACGTTCCCGATACAATATACAGGAAGGATAGAGATACAAGGGTTGCAGCCCTTCACCAAAGGAAATATCAGAGATTATACATGTACATACTACCAAGCTGAAAGTCTTGAGAGAGAGAGAGAAAGAGAGGATCCAAGAATTACACTTACAATGCATTCAACTTGCCCGCGCATAACCTTGAACTTACATCAAGAAAGACATGCTGCAGCTCTGTCGAAGTTCAGACCTTGCCTTCTCAAAGGATGCCTTTGCAATAACCCTTTCTGCTTCCCTCTTCTCTGCTTCTTCAGCCTCCTTAAATAAAACTTCAAGATTGGATTCCCACTGCAGCTTGTCTTCAGTTATCTGATTGAACTGAGTATCTATATCCATATTCTCCGCTTCACAATGGGCCAATTCCTCCTCTGCCCGGAGAAGCATGTCCTTCAGAAGCGAGGCCTGTTCTTGAAGATACCGAAGGCGCTCATTAGAAGCTTGCAAAGCAGATGAAGTCTCAGCATGGCGACGAGAAATATCGTCTAGCCGCAGTTTTTTGCAATTATAACTGTCTAAAAGCTCCTGTGAAGACCGGTTGTCATTCTGAAAAGACAACTCAACTTGAGCTAGCAATGCTGCGTGGCCTACGTAATCAAGTACTTGTTCTTTAAAGGGTAGATAATCAACCCCCAATCTCTCTAGAGCACCAAAAACAGAATAGGATTCCTCGAGCATTGCTGCGTGATAATGAAAATCCATCGACTCTAGAAGAGTGAGAAGCTCATCTTGAAGGCTCCTTGCGGCCTGCTTGAATATCTCTTCAACTGATCCTTTCATTGTTTTTCCTTGACAATTTTTGGAAGGAGACTTCAGCAGAAGAGGACCAGAAGGCTGAAAAGAAGTATACAGGGAGAGCTTGCTAGATTCAACTGAGGAAGGGCTGCACATTTCAGTTGCATCGGCATCTTGAGGGGGGGAAACAGGATCAAAACAAGGAAAAACGCCTGTGAAAATAAATGCAAAATAAAGAACCTGCTGCTTGTAACTAGAGGTGATTGAAAAACTGACTGACTATACAGCCATACTCAGTACTTACCACAAAAGAAAGGCTTTGGTGCTGGAAATGTGAGCGACCGAGATGGTGGAAACACAAGCCGGCCACACCAACCCTTGAAGTTAAAGCCCAAAATATGATGCATGGCAGCTGTGTCAAAATAAAGATCTGCCAAAAGCTCTCCGCTAGTAGGCAAAGCAGAAAACATGTGGTAGGAAGAAGTTGAAGCTGCGCAAGAAGAAAACATTCAACCACCAATTAAAAACGAGAAGGTTTCAAATGCAACTCCTTGATAAGACACCAAAGAATCAAATAATCATATACAATAGTGTGAACAAAATGAAACCATGAAGCCCAAACGGGGACACACCTTCATGGAAAGAAGCCCCAGCAGAAGAAATCTGCCTCAAAAACTTAACTTGCCTGCGGCGAATCAAAGCCCCAGATGTTAGAATTGGAGGTCGGAGTGCTTTCACCGCAGTAAGATCAGTGGACTTTGACTGCGGCATGTCCCAGCAGTCACTGACGGGGTCAATGATGAAACTATTGATCTTTGGATCCCCATGTCGCAGGCGCTTGCAATTCTTTCGTGAAGGTTCATCTGACGTGCCTTCATATCCCTGGGAATCCACCAGTGGCTCCCTTTCTTCCATTGACAGCTCAGAATTCGTCTCAAGCTTTCTGGGATGTTCAGGAGTGTCCACCGCAGGACACTCGATCTCCATCCCTTGGCGGCTGGAATCCCCTTCCTCAAGCAAGACCCAGCTTGATGGGCTACTGTCATCACTGTCGGTCACAGTAGATTGCGGAGAAATTTGGGTTTCATCCCCAAAACTGGTAGTACCATCCAGCAAGTGTTCGTCTAGAAGATCCACAGTAGCATGCAGCAACTGTTCATCCAAAAGATCGTCAGAGGAATCCAGCAATTGTTCCTCCACTATATTGCTTGTAGAATCCACCGGTTGAATGAACTTGCAAGCACCCTGTCCCTGTAAGAATGTTGCATGTGATAAATAGGTAAGCGAAAAGTGCTTTCAGGCTTATCCAAAAAAAAAAAAAGAAGTGCTTTCAGTAACTATCGAGTCATTGATAAAATATTCTTATGCCAACAAAAAGAAGAAATTTCAGAGGTGCAAAAATCATTGAAAATCAAACATAATGTTTTAACTTCGAATTCATGTAAAGTGCAGATTCTGCATATCCAAACTCTGAAAGTAGCATTTGAATTTAAAACGATATGACCAGGATAGAAATCCAGAAAACAAAAAGTCTCCTGAAGAATAACTAAAGAGAATCGGATAAAAGACACCGAACTAAAGGGACCGGATAAAAGATTGGCATTTTGATCTATTTAATTAGGTAACAGTTTCCAAAATTAGAGGGATGAACTCCTAATTCTAAAATGCAGCAGAGAGAATAGCTCTAACAAGGACTTTGCCAAAGACAGTCAGGTACGATCTTCTTCCTTTCTTCTCAAGCAAGGTAGTTTGAGCCAAGATCCCTAAACTGATGCAAAAATTCTCCTTTCACATCATGGAATTAGTCTACCCTCCTCTGAAAGAGATTGTTTGACAAGGGTTGCTAACAGAAATAGTAAAATACATCAGTACCCTCTTCTCCCTTTTCCTTCATCGTACATACATAATGCACACAAAACTACCACTACCACCAGCACCGCCTAATCTGATGTACCACGTTAAAGCATTCAACTTGAAACCAGTTGGCAATGAGTGGAGAGACTGCCTAAATTCATATAATACTTGGAGGTTATAATTACCCGATGTAGGACAATATCTAGCAGAGTGATGCTACAAAAGCAACTTCCGAATGAGCGTGAAAGAGAAAAAGATGGGGCAAGAAGGAAGAATTTGTGTGTGTGTGGTGAGAGGGGGGGGGGGGGGGGGGGGTGTGGGGGAATTGTGTGTGTGTGAGTGATTACTAGGGTTGGTATTTAACAAAGTTTGTTAGTGGCACCAACGCAGTAATCTACCATGGGATAATAACTTTTGACTTTGGGAGGTGATGTAATTAACCTTATGTCTATAAAAGATCAATTATGAAGAAAATGTGGCTACAGAAAGTGATAGCATTGAAATTGGTAGTTTCAAAATCGTAAATTGTGTTAACCGAAGCTAGTAGTCACCGATGACCAAAGGAGTAATCTATTATGCAATCAATATTCCTAAACCCATGAAGTGATGTGTTTTTCAAAATTTAACTTTATGAATAGACTTTAAGAAAGGTCAGTGTGATTTACCAAAAGAGAAATGATTCTATACCAGTTAAAGATCAAAATAAAAGGTCTTGATTGGTGTTAACTCATATGGGAAACTAATGGTTAACACAAATTTTGTTCCCAACAGAAAAATAAAATAAAATAAAATAAACAAGAAGGTTGCTGATCATCTTTTGAAGATGGAAATAAAAGCACCTGAAAAAATTCCCTACCCCTTACACTCAAACAAGATGCCACTATAAGAACTAAAAGCAATTACAGCTAAACCATAGCTTTACCTTCTTAATTGGGCAAACAAAGAACCTGCGACCAGCATCCGGCCCACTGGTTTCCTTGTAAATACGGCAGTGTCCGGCTCCACAGGCGCATGTAGGGGTGTCGACATTCACAACACTAGTTCCCCCTTTACACCACTTGAAAAAATCACACTTTTTTGCCTACATAGCAATTTCAGGCAAACAATAAACCAAACAAATAAGTGATATACTGCCTTCAACTATGTCTCTCACAAACAAATTATGCTCTCGAATATCACAAAAAGGGGATCAGATCATCTCCAGATCTGACATTTCTTTCTTACTCAAAACTTGAAATTTAAGTGAAAAAACCCTTTCTTCCTTGACTCAAACATGTACCAATTTGCGTTTTAGTCAATTTTTTCTTCAAATAAAGAAAGACTTAAACCTTTAATCAAATGGTGAAAGCCCATCTTCTGGCTCTAAAATATAACCATTTCTTTAATAATAATTTGAGGAAGTCTGTGAACACTCTCATGCACCGATCCGGACACATCTCATCACATGCACTTGGAATTCACAAAATAATGAAGGGTGTCTCCAATGATTCCAGACACATGTGGGTGTGCAAATCTCGAATATGGAATCTCTGCACGAGATTTGTGTGTAGATTTGCTCTAATACTTTTACCCAAAAAATTTACAAACATTTAAATACTTGATATCAGATAAAGCTTTTATCCAATAAAAAAAGATCTAAAATTTTTCAGTAAAAATATGAAGGGTTTGAGATGGTCAATAGAAGTAAGCAAGCAAAAAAGGAGAGTGAAAACAGGAGAGTAAGTATAAGTACAGCGGGGAAGAGAGGGCAAGAGTAGAACTCGCGACCCATATTCCGGGAAGTCTTCGAGATGCGAACGACGCAAGGTGAGCCGCAAAGGCAGTGGACAATGGGAAAAGCGTCGGAGACAGCGGAAGATGGAGGCTGCGGTGGTCTCTTTGGGGTCTTCATGGGGCAATCCCTAACCCAGTGCCCTTCTTGCTTACAGTAGAAACAACTAGTATTCTTCTTCGTACCCTCGTCTGGAGGAAACTGCACAGGATTAGCTCGTGGAGGACGGTATGGATTTGGGGTACTGATTACACTGCTTGTAGTAGAAGGAGTAAACGAAGATCCCATTGTCGGTGGTGGAGTTGAGTTCCAACCGACCGATCCCAATGGCGGAGTTAAGTTCCAACCGACCACACTCTCCTTCTCCACCATCACCTCCATTGATGCGCTACTGCGAAGAATTGAGCCTTTATCTACCAGATTTCTTTCACACGAAGCAAGATCCAGGAGGAAGGGGAAATGGGGAATGGGAAATCGGAAATCGGAAATGGAAAAGGCGAGGTAACGGGAAAGAGCTGGGAAAGAGAAAGGACCAAGGTAAAGGAAACGATAAAAAAAGGAAATGGGAAGCTTTATTAATTTGTCCTAACTTTTTTATTATTATTTTATGTTTTTAATTACATTTTTTCCATATGTTTTTAATTATGTGTTGAATTTTCAATATTATAAATTTATCTCGACGAAATTAATTTCAAAATTAAATTAGTATGATTGATTTTTTTAAAAAATTATGAGGTACAAAAATAATTCAATACAAATAAATTTTTAAAAAATTTTGATTTTTTCCCAAGTTTTAAAATAAAATAATAAATATAAAAAAATTAAATAAAGACAAAAAAAACAGAGGCTAGTAGAGACTTTTCATTTTCTAATAAAAATGACTCTTTATCTTTTCTTTTGCCTTATAATAGTGACTCATTCCCTTTGGGCACTTTTTATATTCTTTTTTTAATCATTTTTTCATCCCACTGATGTTGACGTACTGTACTTTATTGAATAATTAATAACAGTACAACTCCACTAGTGACGCTGCCAAGGCCTTGTCTCCTCAACGTCTTCTCAATTCCCTATAATTAATAATTCATTATCTCGATACTTGTTGCGTTTTTTTTTTTTTTAACAACACTCACAATATTATTCAAATCACCTTCTGTTAATTTGGACCTAGGGATGGCAATCTCGTCTGATCCAACCCGCTCTTACCCGTTTCCCGTCCCAAATGGATAGGGGATTCGGGGATTTTTTTGGGGATCGGGTAGGATTCGGGGATAAATTTTTTAAAAAAATGGGGACCGGGTAGGATTCGGGATTAGGTGTCTCCAACCCGATCCCCGCCCCAATCCCCGCCTCCACCCCCGCCCCGCCCCTCCTCGCCCCGTGATGTTTTATCCTTTCTACGTAATAGGTTTGTAAAGAGAAAGAGAAAATAACCATGTTTTGCAATTGGTGGAAGAATACAACAATCTTTAATGGACTCAATGACAATATTCTTGAGTACATTTGGTTATTTTTGTTAGGATTGAAACTTATGGAACGATGTTATATTTATTTTAATTAGTTATTGTTGTTGTTTTTGAAATATTTTAGATTGTAAAAAGTGAATGACTTTTGCTTATAAGTTTGCATGTTTTTATTTACTTTCTTTTGTTATTTTTTTGGATGAAAATGAGAATTATTTCAAATTTTAAGTAATTACTAATGTAGTTTTTTTATTTTCGGATATCCAATCTCCATTTGGAGATCCCCGTTCTCCGTTCGGGGCGGGGGTGGAGGGCAAAAATAGTCCCCGTTCGGGGATCGGGGCGGGGATGGAGACAGTAACATCCACCCCCGATCCAACCCGTTGCCATCCCTATTTGGACCAGGCCTCCAAGCATAAATCCGAAAATCATGATGGATGGGATCGGCAAATCGAGCCGAATTAATGATTTGATTTGGTTCAATTTTCGACTTTTTACCTTTACGAGCTGAATCAAACTGAATTGGACCGATTAATTTTAGGTAAACTTTTAAAATCAAAATATTTGTTATTTTTCTTAGTGATTATGTTCCTCGGTGGTTATTTCGTTCTTTGCCATAGTTTTTGTGAACTCTTGGATGTAATTCTTTTCATCAGATTTGGTTAACAGTCGAATCGATGGGCTAAGTTTAATGGTCTAAAAAATCATGAAAATTGGTAGTTAATCTTTGTTTAAAAAAAAAAATTGAATTTGGGCCAAATTCCTACAGTTATTTTTAAAAAATAAATAAACTTGGACCTGACCCATTAGCTTGAGCCTTCTAATTTTTTAAATTTGTTGAATTTTGGGCTTGGGTCCAATCAAATCGGAACTGGACCAAATCAAACCCAAGTCGGATAAATCGAACTAACCCAAATCGAAAAATTTCAGTTTGATTTCGGTTCATAAAATTTTAAATTGAAATTATCGATTTGGTCCGATCTTTTCATCCAAATTGGATCAAATTAGGCCGATTACACTCCTAATTTAGACTAATTTTTAGAAGATTAATTTCACCATTTATTTACAGAGATCTCAACGAAAATGAGAGTAAAGCTTTATAAATATCACTCTCGTAACAATTGATAGTACCAAAAAAATTTCGAAGTTTAAGAAGGAACAAAATCATAAATCTAAAGCCTTGGTCATCAATTGCACATGAGAGCATCCACACTAGTTTTCCTATTTTTTGCACTAAATTACAAAAATCACTTTTCTATTTAGGAAATTATATTTTGTAATGTATCCTGCATCAGACTCTTTATTCTATTCTTATTTTATTAAAATATTTTTTTTCCTTTCATATTCAATTCAAATGTTTTTTTAAAAAATTATCTTACTTTGTAATGACTATATCCTAACGACTATATTCCAACAGCTATATTTGTAACGGTTATATTTGTAATAGTCATTTTTCTTTAGTATAAATAAGACTATTTATACCCAATCTTTCTTTCAATTTTTCTTCTTATATTCAATATGGATATTTAATTTCTAGAAGATTTGATTCTTAATGACTCTGACTTCAACGATGAATTGAAAATTGTAACAGTAGCTGTTATGGAAGCCGAAAGATTGGAAACTGAGAGTTCATCAAGATCACGACGGAGTTCTGTTGAACGTTGCAACTTTATTCGATGCAATCATTTGGGAGAACACGAAAGGCTATGTCTTGACTATTTTGTAGATCTTGCAGTTTTTCTGCCTAAGATATTCTTAAAAAGATTTTGGATGAGTCAATTTGTTTTTACGTATCTACTTAGAGATGGTAGCTCATGAACCATATTTTATCTAAAAATAATAATGCTTGACTGCTTGGATTATCTTCTCTTTCAAAGATCACTGTGACACTTTGATAGCTTGCTTATGGAGCTGCAGCTGATTCTGTTAGTGAATACTTAAGGATCGGAGAAAGCATCGCGCTGAAAAGCCTCAAAATGTTTGTCAAACCGATGATTGTAATTTTTTCAGATAAGCACTTGAGATCACCGAACACTAATGATATTGTTAGTTGCTGGCTATTAGTGAAAGTCATGGCTTCCCTGGGATGTTGGGGAGTATTGATTGTATGCACTGTATGTGGAAGAATTGCTCAACCGCTTGAAAAGATATGTATACAAGTCACGCACATAAATCGAAAATTATTTTAGAGGTTGTCGCTTCATATGATCTTTGGATATATATATGACATGAATTTTTTGGGTTACCTAGGTCTCATAATGATATTAATGTACTAAAGAGATCTTTTGTATTTAGCGATCTTGTTCTAGGGCGTGCGTCTCCAGTTAATTACACAGTGAATGGTAATGAATATACTATGGAATATTATCTCGCTTATGGTATATATCCACCATGGGCGACGTTTGTAAAAATAATTCCATGTCTACAAGAAAAGAAGAAAAAGCACTTCACTGCAGCTCAAGAAGCATGTAAAAAGAATGTAGAGTGTGCATTTGGAGTACTTCAAGCTTGATTTGTAATTGTACGTGGGCCTGCACGGTCTTAGTTGTGGGACTATTAAAGGTATTATGAGGGCTTGCATTATACTTATAATATGATCGTAGAGAACGAGCGAGATGAAAATGTTGGTCAAGACAAGGAGTATGAACAAACTGATGAAGTTTCTCCTATAGAATTGTTGGAAGAGCACATGCCAGAAGTTATGGTATTCATTCAACGCCATCGTTATATCCGAGACAGAGGAACTCATTCTCAACTTCAATTGGATCGTTCAAATACATATCACTTGAATTTTAGCAATTTTTTTTCAGTAGTTTTTTTTTTTTTTGCTTTTTAATGGTAATTTGCAGTTTTAGTCATTCCTAGACTTGTAAATTTTAATGGCAATTCAACTTTTGATATTGAAAAATAAAAGTAAAACTCTCACGTTTGGTGACATTGTAATTTTTAATGTTTGATATTGAAAAATGCAATTTGGAAAGAAACAAATAAGCATAACAATGCATCTAGCAGTGCAAATGAGCATAACAGCTCATCTATAAGAGGCAATGTCTGAATACATATATAAGAGGCAATGTTTGGATACATACATGAACGCTAAAACTATACAGATCATTTCCAACGTAATGGTCTAAAAAAACTGCAGCAATTCTATAAAAACTACACGAACATTACTTAAAAAATTGTAAAAATTTTCTCAAAAAACCGCAGCAATTCTATAAAAACTTGCACGCACATTCCTCGAAAAACTGCATTCAAGATCCTCCACTTAAGTTTTGTTCATTTGCCTCTCTATGATTTCCATGTGGCCTTGATGGTAATACTCTTGCAGCATTACGGTCATATATACCACTTGTATCAATCGTCATGATTCTCTCCTCCTTTTTCATTTGTTCCTTTCATATCCTTTTAGCTTGAAAATCATATCTGAAGCATTTGAAGTTTCTTCTTATTTCCTCATTTCCTCTTTTTCTATCTTCTTTCATTTCATTTAGTAGCTTCGCAATGGGAGCACGTGCTTGATCATTACTTCTTTTTTTTCGAGTTTCTTTTTCAACTTTCGTGCCTATTGGTCTCTCAAGGACACAACTGTATCAGCCTCTTCTATTGGGTTAATTATATCTGATGATAGAGGTTAATGTGTCGCAGCAGTTCTACCTCTTTTTGGTTTCTTCTTTTTACATTCCTCATGCCATTTCGGTTGATATCTCAACAGATTCCAACAATGCTCAAAATTGGT
The DNA here is from genome assembly GCA_019985065.2 of Arctostaphylos glauca. Taxonomy (NCBI): domain Eukaryota; kingdom Viridiplantae; phylum Streptophyta; class Magnoliopsida; order Ericales; family Ericaceae; genus Arctostaphylos; species Arctostaphylos glauca. The sequence continues at coordinate 17,636,408 of JAHSPW020000014.1, read as the reverse complement.
ATGCAGTGTTATCATTCATCTCGTAGTACATAATTTTTGCCTTGCTAGTCTACAAAAAAAAAGAAGAAAAAAATTACATATTTAGCAGCATGGCATATAGTGGAAGAATTAGTATTGTAGAGAAAGATGTGATTAATATATGATCTTGCTCAGTCACACCACTTTGATTGATTGATTCAATTTGGATTAGGTACCCGCAAAACTTATTGGTGCAAAATTGAATTGTAGACCAACAATGCATTAGTGAATTATCATTGCGTCCACTAATAAATGTCTTGTTCTCGTGGAAGTACTCCCTGACTCTCCTCCAAAAGTCTTACTTTTTTTTTGTCATTTTTAGTCAGCCACAAGCAAACTGTCTTCTTCTATGCTAAAGTTGTCACTATGTGATTTTTTATATGTCAATTTTGTTTGGGCAGAGAATTGAGACTCTTTTTCGTTACTTGAATACTTTGGCTGAGGTACTGAGACTCTATAAACTAGTTCTCCATGTTAGATCCTTCTGGTAAGAGACTTGAGAAGAATGGGTCTCCAAGTGAATCCATCTTTACTTTATCTTGTGTACAAAAATTATTTTATTAGCTATGTCTATGAGTACATCATTCACAATTCACATAAATCCTCAAAGTTACAATAAAAGATCTACAAAGAAAGAGAATATCAATTAAGAAATCTACTAAACAAAGAAATAAGATGAAATAGATTTGATCACAGCGCCCCGGTTCACATTTGACCACATGTTGTAGTATCAAACTTTTCCTCTAACTAACAAAATATAAAATAAAATAGCAATACTTAACTATTAACTATCATTTCGCGGGGTTAACTAGTCATCTAGACCTCTACCCACAAAACTCATACTTTATTGGAGCACTAAAGGTATGCAATTAAAGAGCACGGTGGAGGAGCTTGACCTTTGTAGTATCAATCCATTCATAGTCCATGTAAGTTCAACTTTTATTTGATAGGTATGCAATATGCTAACAAGAATCATTACCATCCTAAGTGGGCAAGTAGTTTCAGTTTGGATTGTCTACCTTAATTTTAAAGCGCAACAAAATAGAACAAGCAAATATGTTAGCAAAGTGACTATTTTGCCAAAGTTAAAGCATGCCTTGAGAGGCTTAAGCCACTCATTTCCATTGTTTGCTGAATATAATGTGGGATCTTAGAATGTTTTTGGCTGAGGTAATTTTCGTTGGGGAAGAGTTCCAAAACTATCTGCCATTAGCGAAAAAGGGTGACGACTTGATAAAAGTTTTGAGAGAACATACAACTGTTCAAAGAAAAATAGCAAATTTCCAAGTAGAACTTCAAGGTCGCAAGGTGAAGTCCTCACTCTCATGCGCATTTTATATATACACAAAAATGGCATATTGTATACCAAGCTATGCCTTATCAAGAGTATATAGCTGGGACATGGGGATGGTAGCATCTGAACAGGTGATAATCAAAATAATATAATTATATAGCTACTATTTCTAAAACCAGAGAAGGAATCGAACTAATCCAGGCCATCAAAGTGACCATACAAGGAAACAAATAAACATTTGCAACAGACCAATATATAACATTTGCAAAAAATTCTATAGTCTAAATAACTCAGAACATAAAAAATAGTGAGTTGGAAATAGGAATTGATTGCCACTTCAAAAAAACTCCAGAACTAAATAGTTTTTTATGGCCAAAACCAGTAAAATCAGGAAAAAAGTTTCAAAGATTATATATAATATGTTTCAATCAAAAAGTTTACTGTAATGAAACACATTCTTTGAGACCAAATAACAAACACTTTGCAATCAAAAGGGCAGACAACTTCAAGGGAAAGACAAAGAGGCACTGGTTGGAGTAGTTGGTGCCAATGGATCGGGTTGGACCAGTTACCTTGAATGGATGATTGTTCACTAGTTGGAGCAGTTTCATGAGTTGCCGCCAAAACTAGGGATCTTTGGCGCCATATAAACAAGCGGTGGAGGAGAAATAAAATGAAAGAAAAAATAAAAACAAAATCCTAGGATGCTACAATGACTCCTTGGAGATAGGGAATCACTGTAGCATTTCTTATTTAGGGAGGAGAAGAAGGGAGGCTAGTGTGAGGGTTAATTGACTCCTTAAATTGAGAAAGAAGGATATTCCAGGAGCCTAATGCAGATGCTCTGACGGCTTGATTTGACATCAGATAATTATTGCCTTTAAATTATTTAAATCTAATAAGTTGTGCTCATTTAAGTTAATTAAGGAAGATGAAATTGGTCATGGACAGAACAATTGTAATTCAAATTGAGTTAGTTTCGAGAATATTTTCGTCATTATATATTAGTCAGACAAAATACTATATTAAATAAGGTCAAACCACATCACAAATAATTTAGTTCAAATGAGTTGAGCTAGATTAAATTTTACTTGAAGTAATATAATTCAATAATTATTAGAGGCTAAATGAACCCAATATTTTGACATTGAAAAATTAAATAATATTGTAATATGGACAAGTAGTACCCCAATATATTTTTTGTACTGCGGCTTAAATTGAGAGTATAAGCACTACATGTATTTTAAGTGAAAAATGATATTGGGACTCAAGTAGTCGTTTAGTAATTATTCTTCTAAACACCACAAATTCACATTAGACTTATACATTTCGTGACCAGTGTAAATGTGTGGTATTAAAGAACATTAGAGTCAAAATTTTAAAAGTGTATAAAAAAATAAAAAATAATTCTAGATTTGTCCATGTTTATTTTTTTTAATTTTTAATAACTCTTTTAAGATTTTTAGTCATATATTTTTTGATTTTCAGATTCCTATTCTTATGATGAAATAATAATGCACAAAAATTAATACAAAACTAACCAACTGTGACAACTCAACCTGAATTTTTCATTAAATCGAAAAAAATAATAAACAAGTCTCCAATAGTTTTAGGTGATGGGCCGTAAAAATTTGAACTAAATAATAGACTACAATCTAATATGAAATAATATTTTCTGTTTTTTTTGGCTCGCTACTAATTCATCTCCGAACATAAAATTATAAATTACGTGAGAATTATACATTATCATGATAATGTATGCTCAAAATAATAGAATATTCGGTGTCAATGACATGAAATTTTTAATTATACTGAGACATCAAACGCGATCATCTTTTGTAAATAATGATTGTCGAGCCTTTCTCTTAACCATGCATTATTTTTTTATTTTTTTGTCTTATTGGGTAGCTTATTGGACGAGTCTTGCTAATTTTTTGTAGCAATTAGTTCAATTGTATTCGGCCATAACAAAATATGCACATTGATTCATGATTCAATAAATATAGTATGAAATTTTAAAAAAGCACGATATCAATAAAAGTACGAATTTGAGATAATAAAATAAATTACTTAGAGATTTTGAAGCGTGTTGTATACTTCTCGTACTTTAATTTTTTTTAGTGATCAGAGCTCAGTGTGGTAAATCAAAATCAATAAATTCCAAAAGGTTGCACGTACATGAATTTAAATTTTATAGACAGTGGAGTCAAGTATATATGATGTATAATATTATGGGGACAAAACACATTATCTGTAGAGGAAAAACATAATAATATTGTGTGAGGGAATTTATCAAAACATCTACAAAAGAAATATATACATATCCTAAGAGAAATTTTCACTTGTCACTGCGTAAGTCTGTCACGGTGTATTTGCCTAGGTAGTTAAGCAGTATAAAGGTCGATATTGTTGTTACTTTAGAAGTTTAGGGGTTGAACTGGTAAAATTAGAATATAGAGGCTAATGTGCGATATGGATCAAATTCTGGAGATCGAAAGAAATAAAAGAGCAAATCCTAGGTTTTTTTGGTTGATATGAATCAGCCCAAAAAACGCAAATTCTTAGGCTTCGATAGCACAAAGCTCCTGCGACGGCCACCGGTCTCTCTCTGTGTGCGCGCGCGCGTGTGCAAGCTCAGCTAACGGAAGCTCCACTGGAAGTCGGTTTGCTGTCGAGAATTTGAGTGTGTTTTTCTTTGCATTTCTCCTGTGGTTTTAGTATTGCTGCTAAGCTAGAAGGGCCAGAACTCATACTGTCCATTTTTTCCTGTGTTTTATACGAGCAAGGTCTCGTTGCCGACGGTATTTCGGTAAGGAGAAGAAAAACGTCATGTTATCCGTCTCAGAAAATTCCCATTTGCCTATTCGTGCGTAATCATTTCTGTGACAGGAGTAGAGATTGAGTGTATTCACTTGTATTCTACCTGGGTTTTGCACTAATTGTTTGTAAGAAATGGAAGGTGATTAGTGGTGGTTAGCTGCCTAGGTGGGCAGTTATAGTTTGTGACAGAGAAAAAGGATTAGGCAGTTTTTTATCACTTACATTTACATTGCATAACGCAAAGTGCGACGATGAGTGTGGCGTGTTTTGTGATTTGTCTTGCTCATGGTTGACTATTTTTTCATCTCGTATGAATAAAGCATTTTACAGAGAATTCATTGACGAAGGTTTGCTATTTCTACAATCTTGTTTCCGTTTCGGTAGATTATTATGTTGCGGTTGTAAATAAAATTGCAACTATATCTGAACCTCATACGAGATCACTCATGACTCACAATGTGTCGATTTGTTTTGAGTAGTTTTCTATCAATGATTGTGAGAGAAGCCTAAATACTACCTACTGGTATAAGTCGCAGTACTTAATTCTTTATGAATATACCAGATATGATATCTTATAGGAATTATGTTTCTCAGGGACGAATTTGATATAATCTGGAAGAGATTCAGAGGTTTGGGATCGTTGTGTTGTTGCAGTAATGGATGCGTTAATGTATTCACACTCCCTCCAATCTGTCAAAGTTTGTTCGGGAGGTCACCTTTTCTCCCCCAGGAGGAAATACCCGACTCAAATTCTCAAAAGGAATACACCTTGCTTTATCTCTGCTTGTATTCCAAAATTGCATAAAGATCCTTCGCTTGCATCATCTGAGGTACTCTACTCTTTATCTTTATCGTCAATGATCAAATGTGCTATTGTCCTTGTCCTGACTAGGGGTTAAAGTTACTGATGTGGTCAAAATAAGATTTTGATTTCCTAGTTAAAAAGTGTTAAGCTTTAGAAGTATTGTTTGACACACTTGAGATATCTGATCTCTGCTGGCTGTATGATAGATAAATATTGAGGAATGCCATGTATTCTGTTGCTTGAAGTTAATATGCAGTGAACCATACAGTTGCTAGTGATACAGCGGAGAACGGTGGATAAACCAAGCGTAGGACTTTTACGAGTATAGGACTTCGATTTTATCTTGTAGAAAATAGTTAAGAATACAACCACAAGTTTGGAAAACAGTTTGCATTTGAGGACAAAGCCACAAGTCTGCTCATGCCCATGACGGATGCTCTTCTGCATGTGGGGCCGGATAGGACAATTCTTTTGGTTTTCAACTTGCGATTGAAATGCTTCAGTGATGTGTTTTGGGTTGGTTGCTAATTTTTTTTTCCTTCCCGTCGTAGAGTATGTTAGCTTGAATTGCATGATTTAGCTTTTTATTTTGGATAGTTATTCGACTGTTTGATGGTCCAATTGCTGCTTATTATGCATGTTTCGGTGGACAAATACTTGGTTTGTGTAATTTGATGTACAATTAGTGACATGGATAGTGAGATTCGAAGCAGTTTGTTTGGTGTTGTCTGTTTTCCATTTTAGTCCGTGACACTATGGGTTTTGGGTCGTTTCTTTTATGTGGGTGGGAAGAACAATCTGCCGTAGGCTATTGGTCTGTTTTATTACTATCTTTTTCGTTAATCTTCAACCAGATTTCACCCACTCCTCTTACAACAACCCCCCAACACCACGCCCCCCCCCCCCCCCCCCCCCCCGCGCGCGGCCGCGGTCATCTCAATTCCAAGCATGTCATCATTACCCGACGGATTTGCCCCTGTTTGTTCTTGTTAGTACCATATCATTTTAAGATGCTAACAGTGCGTGGTATAACAGCAAAATATCCTGTTTCCTTTTGTGGTTTTACTAAATGGAAATCAAGGCTGAATTTAGTTTTCAACGTTAAGCATGGTCTTGTTCTTTCACATTTTTATCTTGAGCAAATGAATGCTCAATGCTCCAATACCAGACTTAGTCAGGTTTCCTCCTTGGTCCTTGACTCCTTGTGGTTGGAACCGTTACAAGTCTGGAAAAGCAAAAATAGAGATGTAGAGTTGATGGATGGGTTTCTCATTAATCATTTCGATATTTCTTGGATGGGGTCTATTGTTGCCTGATAATATTTGCCAACCAATAGTTGTTGGATCTACATCTGGACCCCACATCATCATGAAATTTTATTGGCATATAATTTACACAGAATGACAGAATAAGTTGAGACTGCGAAATTTCAGCTAATGCCGTCCCTCCTCATGGTTTGATAATTTACAGTCTGTCCACGATGTCTGGAAATGTTGGTAACAAAAACTGAGAAATTCCAACAGTGAGGTAGTGCTTATACTCCAAAATCTTTAGTTAATCAGAAATTCTTTGGATAGTGAGATTTGAAGAGTTTGCGACAGGGTTTGGTTTTATGTAGATATTCATTAGACTACTAACCAAATCAATTTTAGTCGTGACGCACTATGGGTTTTGGGTCATTTCTTTTATGTGGGCGGGAAGAAAAATCTGCCATGGGCACTCCCTCCCTCCCTTATCTCAATTCCACGCATGTCATCATTACCTGACATGTTTGCCCCCATTTGTTCTTATTAGTACCACATCATTTTTAGATGCTAACAGTGCATGGTATAACAGCAAAATGTCCTGTTTCCTTCTGTGGTTTTACTAAATGGAAATCAAGGCTGAATTTAGTTTTCAACGATTGTTCTTTCACATTTTTATCTTGAGCAAATGAGTTCTCAATGCTCCAATACCAGACTTAGTCAGGTTTCTACCTTGGTCCTTGACTCCTTGTGGTTGGAACCGTTACGAGTCTGGAAAAGCAAAAATAGAGATGTAGAGTTGATGGATGGGTTTCTCATTGATCATTTCGATATTTCTTGGATGGGGTCCATTGTTGCCTGATAATCTTTACAAACCAATAGTTATTGGAGTTACATCTGGACCCCACATCATCATGTAATCTTATTGGCACATAATTTACACAGAATGACAGAATAAGTTGAGACTGAGAAATTTCAGCTAATGCCGTCCCTTCTCATGGTTTGAAAACTTAGTCTTTTCACGATGTCTGGAAATGTTGGTAATAGAAACTGAGAAATTCCTATAGTGAGGTAGTGCTTATACTCCAAAATCTTTAGTTAATTAGAAACTCTTTAGATGACAAATTTAGTAACATCAACATGAATAAGTTGAGACTTGAAATTAATTGGACCTTTTCTTCTATAATTAATGGTCAAACTGGGAAATAATTTATTGGACAGCTTACTTTGTTTGCTGCGTTTTGCCAAGCTTGGAAATGAATTTATGGTTTCAATCCCATTTTTCAGTGGCCTGACACAATAACATACAGATGGTTAATTTAAGCTTTCTATTTCTTTTTGGGAGAACGGTGTCTATGATTCAAACCTTAGATATTCATTTTCTATGACTTTTGGTTGGTTTTTCTTGTTCTAGAAGTACCTTTACATCGTCATTAATCTGTTCCTCCTTTCATTGGAAGTTATAAAGTAGTAAGAAAGTATTTCTATATGTGCACCAGTACCTTTTTGTTTAATGCCTAACCGAGAAGCTCATATGATGTTGTTTCTGATATTTTGTTTTTGTACCGGTAATGGCTTCTACTACTTCCCTAGGTAGGATTTTGTTGCTTAAAGACAGTGCTATAATTTTTTACTTTCTAGATTTTTTTCCATCTTGACAAATGATTAGTCCAATAAAAAACGAAGAGAATATGATAAAAATTCAGAAAAAGTGGCCAAAAAGACATTGACAGTCATCCCGGAAAATTTAATCCAATGTGGTTAGTCTAATTGGGATCGTATTTGAGAGTTTATGACTAATTATTGTCGCTTTCCATCTCCTTCGTTTATTTTCCCTCTCAACGTTTTCCATATTCCGATGGATGAAGTATCTAACAAACTGAATTCTAGGTTGATATGTTGTTAGACCGTGTGAAATGGGATGACAAAGGTTTGGCAGTAGCAATAGCCCAAAATGTTGATACAGGAGCCATCTTAATGCAAGGCTTTGTGAACAGGGATGCACTAGCAACTGCCATTTCCTCTCGGAAGGCAACATTCTACAGCAGGTCACGGTCACAATTATGGACAAAGGGGGAGACTTCTATGAATTTCATTAATATTCATGACGTTTTTCTTGATTGCGACTGTGACTCTGTAAGTTCTGATAAACTTCAGTGGTATTTACCATCACCTGTATTCATGTTATTTACTCTCCTGCTTGGAATTTATTGGATCTATTTGTCAGATAATATACCTTGGGAAGCCTGATGGCCCTAGTTGCCACACAGGAGCAGAAACTTGCTATTACACTTCAGCTTTGGATTTCTTGAAAAATCCACAGGTTTTGTTTTTATTGTCTTTCTTGAACCAGGACTTGTTCACTTAACGTAATTGATAAGTTCTGTTTCTTCAAATTAAATTAGATATTTATTTGTTATAGTAGGTCGCGGAAAGCAAGGTGGCTTTAACAACTTTGTACTCGTTGGAATCTACAATCTCCCAACGGAAAGCAGAACTGTCAGAGCCACAAACAGGGAAACCCTCGTGGACAAAACGACTATTGATCGACGACAAGTTGCTGTGCTCAAAAATCAGGTATCATGAGTCATATCTGTTCGACTTCTTAATCCATTTTTCTCGACACCTTTTTAAATTGGTCAGAAGCCTAATCTTTTTCAAGAAAGAATACAGCTTTGGTGTGATATGGTGTTAATAATAGTCAGCTTGTAAATTTATTAGTACGAGTCTAAAATATTCTTCACAGGGAGGAAGCAGATGAGTTGTGCCGCACGTTGGAGGAGGGGGAGGATAAGGCGCGAACGGCCTCAGAAATGGCAGATATGCTTTATCATGCCATGGTTTTGTTGGGGCTCAGGGGTGTCAAAGCGGAAGAGGTTTTACAAGTACTCAGACAGAGGTTTCAACAATCAGGAGTTGCGGAGAAGGAAAGTCGCAAAACATGATGTTAAGCATTGAGCTCTCAAATAGCTGAATCTTTCACGTGATTCAGCTCGGCCACCAGATTTTGCACTTCCGAGCCCTCGTGGTAATTTCAAACCAAACCTGGCTTTCATTTTAACGCGGCTTATTGAAGGTAATGAAGTTACTTTTTCGAACTAGTTTTTTTTTTTTTTTCGAATCTCCAAAAAGCCCTCATCATGTAAGGGGATTTCATCATGTATGGTTATTTATACCGGTTCTAACTGTTTTGGTTCGGTTAGGTTTCGATTTTATGAGAAAATCAAAATTTGATTTGGTTTCAATTGTTTAAGTGGAATCGCTGAATTATCACCTCCCTACGAAATTATGTAGAAAGTTTGTTAGATTCTGAATCATAAAGAAAAATTATGTTCTTGAATTGGTATTACTTTCTTTGAAACGACCATATAGAAATTCGACAGTTCAAGTATTCTAATTTACACGAGAAAAACGTTAAAAGGTGAAAGATTTATGTGGTATTTATTTATCGATATATATTGCGGATATACAAATATGATAGAATCATTTTTGATTGAATGAAGGTCTCCTATAGAAGATGAAAGAGGATAGAGAATAAATTAAATAAGAAACAACACTTTCCGAGAGAAAAATCAGTATCTAATGAATTTAACGATTCCAGTATAAACGAAAGAAATGAGGAACGGTATGATACCTTTTGATAATTTATAAAAAAAATGTTTTTATTTATTAAATTAGAAGACGAGAACAAAATCCTAAAAAAAGAATTAAAAAATTAATTATTATAAATATCTTGTCTTTCATGTTGAAATATAGGTAAATAAGTGTACTTTTTCAATTCCACATGTAAAATATGATCCAAATCTGTAGATATTTGGAAGTTATGATCAAAATATTAATATATGTGTTAGTTGCTTATATTGCATGTGTGACTTGTAAGGTGTATCCAACTACCAGCCATATTAGGATGGAAGAAAATACTATTTTACATGATTAGATGGGAGCAAGCGCGGTATCCAGTCTCGGCCTCAATATTTGGGTTATTTTATCTAATCTTAACTTAGTTATCCACTAAGTAATAATAATAAGTTTTTCAGTGAATTTTTTTTTTTTTTTATATTTAAAGAAGTTGGTTATCCCACACCGAAAAATTACCCGAGCCTGCAGGCTTGCAGGATTTACCCTGGCCGGCCCCAGCAGTATATATAGTGAGTTAGGAAGTACGTAATTAAATTACTATGATTTAACATAAGGATGGTAAACTTATATTTAGAAGAGAGAAAGTTTGAATTTTTTTTTGGAGTGAAAAAACAAAAAGATTGTGAAGAGAATAAAAATGCTAATCACTGCCCACTAGGTTATAATTTATAAAAGGTGTATCAGTATCTATAGAATGCGTATTGATATTTGTGTATTGTTATCTGTAGAATGTGTATTGATATATGTGAAATATGTATTGATACTCGTATTTATTTGACATTGTGTACATATATTATCTACTGCATAGTTGAAGATGGTTAGCAAGACTTTCAAGGGAAATATTAGTGGTGATGTGAATTTTTGGTGCGATGTTTAAAAAAGAACGTAAAATCTTACAACTTATCCCGTTTCTTTGGCTTCACATTTCTCCACTTTAGACCTCGATCTTTGGATTCGCGTGTGTTCGGTTATGAGTTTGAGAGACTTTCTCTCAAACAAGTTTCTGGAACAGTTTCAGAAACAGTTTCTGGAACATTTTCCCAGACAACTTTTTCTCTCTATAAAAGAAAAAGTTTCAAAAACAGTTTCTGAAACAGTTTCTGAGACACTTATAACCAAACAACGTCTCAGAGACATGTTTCTAAAACTATTTCAGAAACACCCTAAAACAAACACACCCTGTCAACTTTTTTAATGCTACTTCTCAAGTCATTGTTTTTTGCTTTGAAATTCTTATTTTTTGTTAGCTAATTTTTAATTATTTTCCTTTTATAGGTTGGGAGATGCATCCAAACGAAAAGATCGCACCCATTCTCCATTTCCAATAGATATTTTTATAAAAATATGTAAAAATTTAGTTTAAACATCTAAAGATTCTTCCTTTTGGATAATCATCAGTTGAGAATTTTCTTAGTAGGGTTTTTATTTTGGAATAAAATATAATATACTGGAGTTCGATTGGTTGTTTAAAATTTTAAAACTATTTGTTTTCATGTGAAACAGGACTTGTGCGAACCCGCACACACATAGAGAGAATAATAACTCGAGAAGGGAATAATGAAGAATTGACAAGAATGGTTGAAGATAAAAAATTGTCAATCTAAGACCTAAGGTCGGTCCTAAGTAGAGATATGAAATCGATAAAAAGAGTAATACCTTGAATAAGTTACAATGAACTCAGGGTATCCAAACATATTCATGAGGGCGTTTGTTTTACAACTTATTTGCTTATTAATTTATTATGTGTCTGAATTTTTACGCATTTATTTTCAATTTTAATATTAAATAAATAAATAAAAGAATAAGATACGATGATTAAATAATGAGCCGGATCATATTAATTTATTTCAAAAAAGCACAACTATCTAAGGAGATTAATTATTATATACTCTCAGATTATCATGCGTAATCGCTCACGTATTTTCGGCTATTGAGTTGTCACAATTCACATTTTATGAATCATTTTATATCTCTCAATAACTCAACAATATTATTTTCTCACATGCAAAATTTATCGCAACCTAATTTATTAAAAATACCATACATAAATATTAGGGCAAATTACACTTACCTAATCCATCTGACAAGTTTACCGGTACTCCTATTTTATTTGAGATAATTGTTTTTGCTTCTTATTTTTGAACTGTTATGCACTTACTTCTCTTATTATGAAAATTAGTCAATTATCATTAGTCAAGTTATTGTAATTTCAAGTTCGAAATTTTTTATTGACAAAATAACTGCAATATAATTCTTATCACGTCTAAAATAGTTTATGTAAAAATTTTAAAATATATTATTTATCTAATTTTAGCAATACTTAAATAATTATCTAATAGATAAAATATGAGATGCCAATGAACTTGACACTTCAAGAAGGAAAGGTAAGTATAAATTATCCTAAATACAATTTGATACTTCTAGCTTGTTAAAATAATTATTGTTGATCCCTCTTTCTCTCGAATTTTTGAATTGTAGTGTAATTTGCGCTACAAATTACCATGATGTATTGTAGACGAAACGATGTTGTTTGACCCCTGAACTATCACCAAAATAGTTGAAGTCAAAATGATATAATTTCAAAGAGTAATATTTTGATAACAATTCACTTATTATCATAAAATTTGGGGAGTTATAGTGCACTTTCCTATAGTGCGTATAACATCATTAAGTTAATGTTAGAATTTTAATTCGATCATTATTCAAACTATTAGAATGTTGCATTGTCATTAGAATAAAACAATCTCAATCATTATGAAAATAAATTTGGGAATTACACACATTTCTGTACTATAATATAGATTAGTCCACACCACACAAAATATTTTGGAAAAAACACATACGTACTATATTTTGGAAAATAAATATTTATAGGAATTAATTAGCTTATCGAGTCTTGAAAAACAAAGTATTCAACTCGAGATAGAGAGAGAGAAAAAATTGTGAGCATTAATTTATATTTTTTGCATTGTTCTCTTTTATGATATAAATTTATAAATAAAAATATATCAAGTGTTCGAATCCGTGGGCCCTCCGAATAGCATTCAATTTGTTGATTTAGTTGTCAGATCTTTGGAAAGCGGAAGGGGAGGTAAGGCATATGATAGGATGTGGCACCATTTCTACCAAAGCCTCCTCCCAACGTCCACGTGGTCAACAACTACCCGTCCATCTAACCTACCCATTTTCCCCCCTTCCCTTCTCTCTCTCTCTCTCTCTCTGTCTCACATATAAATAGATCCTCCTCCGATTCCGAAAATTCAAACTCATAGCATTAGCTTCTGATCCCAATTAGCAGCAAAAAACAATGGCGCCTACCAATGTGTCTGTGGAGGAAATCCGAAAGGCCCAGCGGGCACAGGGTCCGGCCACTGTTTTGGCTATCGGAACCGCTACTCCGGCCAACTGTGTGAACCAGGCTGATTATCCCGATTACTACTTCCGCATTACCAACAGCGAGCACAAGACCGAATTGAAAGAGAAATTCAAGCGAATGTGTACGTAATCTCTCTCTCTCTCCGTATATATACATATCTAAAACTATAGATAGATCCTCCACTGTCATCTGTTTTTTTTTTACTTTGATTTTGGTCATCTATACACGATCATGTGTTAGTTTTCAAGAACTAATTAGACTGCTGTATGTCATCGAAATTTCTGTAGTTTCCTTTCAAAGAAATTGTCAGAGATTGTAAATTACAAAGTATAGAACCAACAGAAAGGCATATGCATTTTCTTATTTTGGCATTTGAATCAACTGATATCGGCATCTGATCTCGTGTTAGTTTTCAATAACTAAGACTATTGTATGTCATCAAAATTTTGGTAGTTTCCTTTCAAATAAATCGTCAATTGCAAATCGTGGAACTAACAGGAAGGCATATGCATTTTCTCATTTGAGCATTTGAATCCATTGAATATTGATGCCATATACATGATCACGTGTTAGTTTTTAAGAACTAAGACTATTGTATGTCATCGAAATTTTGGTAGTTTTCTTTCAAAGAAATCATCACGAGATTGTCAATTACAAACCGTAAAACCAAACGGAAGGCATATGCATTTTCTCATTTCGGCATTTGAATCCACTACTATTGCCATCTGAATCCAGTAATATCAGCATCTATACGTGCATGATCATGTGTTAGTTTTCGAGAACTAAGACTATGATATGTCATCGAAATTTTGGTAGTTACCTTTCAAAGAAATCGTTACGTGATTGTCAATTACAAACCGTGAAACCAACGGGGAAGGCATATGCATTTTCTCATTTCGGCATTTCGATCCACTTCATATTAGTTTAATTAAGATTCGCAGATATAGATTGATGTTGATTGGGATTTTATTGATTTGGGTTTAATTTGTTGACAGGTGAAAAATCAATGATCAATAAAAGATATATGTACTTAACAGAAGAAATCCTCAAGGAAAACCCACAGGTGTGCGAGTACATGGCACCATCGCTGGACGCTCGTCAGGATATGGTGGTCGTTGAGGTCCCAAAACTCGGAAAAGAAGCTGCGACCAAAGCCATTAAAGAATGGGGTCAGCCCAAATCCAAGATCACCCACCTCGTCTTCTGCACCACTTCCGGCGTTGACATGCCCGGTGCAGACTACCAGCTCACCAAACTCCTCGGCCTCCGCCCCTCCGTCAAGCGCCTTATGATGTACCAACAGGTAGTCGCGTCTTCAAACTTGCGTCTTCAAACTTTCTTTAAAGATAAAGTCTACAATTATAATTTTCGTGCACAAATTCAAATAAAAAATAATTTTAAATATATTTGTATTTAAATTTGTACAAAAAATTGTATTTCTAGGCTTTTCTCTGTTAAAATTCAGAAATATTTTACCAAATGTGTTATAAGTATTTTTTCATATTTACTCCGCAAACTAACATATGACATATCTATCACCCCTGCCTACAGGGCTGCTTTGCCGGTGGCACTGTTCTTCGCCTCGCCAAGGATCTCGCTGAGAACAACGCCGGAGCTCGGGTCCTCGTGGTTTGCTCCGAGATCACCGCTGTCACTTTCCGTGGGCCTTCCGACACCCACTTGGATTCCCTTGTGGGGCAAGCACTCTTCGGCGATGGTGCTGCCGCCGTGATCGTGGGTGCAGATCCCAATTTATCAATCGAGCGTCCATTGTTCGAACTTGTATCCGCCTCACAGACGATCCTACCCGATTCCGATGGGGCAATCGATGGTCACCTGCGCGAAGTGGGGCTCACATTTCATCTATTGAAGGATGTTCCTGGACTAATTTCGAAGAACATTGAGAAATCATTGGTAGAAGCTTTTAACCCAATTGGGATCAGTGATTGGAACTCATTGTTTTGGATTGCTCATCCCGGTGGTCCAGCAATTCTGGACCAGGTCGAGTTGAAACTCGGTCTCAAGGAAGAGAAACTCAAGGCGACTCGGCACGTGTTGAGCGAGTACGGTAACATGTCGAGTGCCTGCGTGTTGTTTATTATGGATGAGATGAGGAAGAAGTCTGTAGAGGAGGGAAAAGTCACCTCCGGTGAAGGGTTGGAGTGGGGTGTTCTTTTCGGGTTTGGGCCGGGTCTCACCGTTGAAACTGTTGTGCTCCATAGTGTCCCTGCCCATGGCATTGCCACTCAGTGAGTTAATACTTGAAGAGGAGAGAGAAAGAGAAAGAGAAAGAGAAAGAGAAAGAGAAAGAGAGAGATGGAAAGAGAGAGATGTAGGGTGTGGATTTTGTTGAAAGCAAAAGGGTGGTTGATTGGATGTGATTTTTATGTTAATTTGAAGTTGTTTTGATGTAATTGTGTCGTTCTAATTTCTATGTACTAAAGGAACAAATAATGGATGTTATTAGTGGAACTTTTCTGCTATTATTTTTGTATTGGACTTTTTTTAATATTATTTTAACATGTTTTGTACACATTTAGAACTATTATAAAAAAGAAAAGTAAAAAAATATACTCATTTTACTAACGTCACATTAAAAAATGTCAGACACAGTTCATTTAAACTCATTTCGGTCATATTTTTTGAATTTTATTTTCAAAAAAATTCTAATAATTTACCATTGACATAAAAAATATTTTGAAAATAATTACGAACTAAATTATATGCACACATTGAAAGATGCTAAAAAAGTCTGATCTTGGAATGCTTTTGTGAAATATTTACACTGAACAATATCTCAAAATATTTTTCTTAATAAACGGTTCAAAATCTATCAACCAAAAGAGACGATAATCCTTATTTATGGCCGAACGGATGAATGATGACGTTTGGTGTATTAATTAATAATGCTTATTTGCCTATTATTTTATTTGGTGTATTGATTTGTCTCCATTCGCTTTCAAATGTAAGATAAATAAACAGTAAAATATTAAAAAAAGATTTTTTTTTGAAAGGCATATTAAAAAAAAAATATGATGACTAAATAATGATTCGAACCATAGTATCTATTTCAAGTTAAAAAGGACAGCAATTTAAAGAGATTAACTCTCAAATTATCACGTATCGTTGTGACCGAGTTGTCACAATACCATCTCAATTGTTAAAATTATAATATAAAGATATAAGATTAAATTACACTTCTCTCTCGGGAGCTATTTGACAAGTTCACCGGCACCCCTATCTTTATCTTTACATATAATAAGAGGAGTTTGTATGTTTACTAGCCATAACTTTGGTCCTTGGTTTTGGTCTATTATTTTGGTCCTTGATTTTTACATATAATACTAATATTAATAATAATAATCATTTTTGCATATAATAAAAGAGAAGTGAAGTGTTTATTATTTATTACTTTTGTTCAAGCAATTTTCGTTTCATCTTTTAAAATTACTTTTATGTCTTTAAATTACTTTTATTTTTATGTGGCCATGTGGCAAGGTAATAAATGTAAAACTTATGTATTTATATGCACTTTGTCTTTAATTATCATTTTCTTATGCCGTTTTTGTTTTAAGCCTTTTTCTTTTTTTATCGACAAATTACTTTTTCTTAAGATTCTGGAGGTCCGAAGCGAGCTCTTCAATTGGGGCCCTTTGTATATTTTGCGCAAAAAATATACATAATGAAAAATCTCTATAAAAAAATCATTATACAAATATTATCATTTTGAAAATATATCAAATTTTAATTACATCAAAAGAAATGATTATTTTAATAAATTAAAATGTATCATATGAATATCGTCATTTTTGCATGTTTAGCTGCAAACGTATTAATTAAGTTTTTATAATCAAGCTTTTTCATCATAGCATTTTTAATGAATAATTTGGGTATTCCATTCAATATTTGTTGAGACATGATTAACAGAAGATAAATTTTGATTATTTTAAATTTTAAATTTTTTTTCAGGCTTGTTTGGATCTATTTTTATGTAAAAACAAGTTTAAATTTAAAAAATTATTTTAATATACTAAAGAAAACTAAATATTTTGGGGTCCTTACTTTTGGTATTTTTTAGGGGGGTCCGAAAAGGTGGCTTTCTCGACCTATGCCCAGAGCTGGCTCTGCAATTGATCCGTCAAAACTC
Organism: Arctostaphylos glauca; assembly: GCA_019985065.2. Lineage (NCBI taxonomy): Eukaryota > Viridiplantae > Streptophyta > Magnoliopsida > Ericales > Ericaceae > Arctostaphylos > Arctostaphylos glauca. Next base: position 17,619,065 of record JAHSPW020000014.1, on the reverse strand, counting down.
AATCCCCCAGCTTTCTCAAACCCACCATGACTGCCACATGCAGCAGCATCTTCACGACGGCAACCGCTGGAGAAGTCGCTTGCGTTCTAGCTACCGCCATCAATGGGTTAAATTCTTTTCGTACACTTGCAAAGATTCGACATCCTGATATTACATAGGCCAAAATTTCCACATATGACGTACACTCTGCAGAGGTTATTCGGTTTTGACCAAAACATGTTCTAGTTCTCTGCTTGCGACGACCACGTGTACTGCTGGAGTCAACCAGATGAGTTAAGGTGTAACTAGATCAACGGCGACCGAACGCCACTCTCCGTTGAAGTCTCTGTAAGTTTTTTATTTTATTTTATTTCCTTGTGAATGAAGATCAAGTTCGAGTAAATCTAGCAATCCATTGCAGTGTAAATAAAATTTTATAGAGTTCATATGCTGAAATCTTGTTATAGAGGACATGTCGACCGGTAAGAAACAAGAGTTGGAAATATTGAAATGGTAATCATCTCTTGTCTTGATAAAAAAATGTGAACAAGCTTCATAATAAGAGAAAAATTACAATTCTAAAAAATTTTCTTTCTAAAAGAGCAATTTAATCTGAATTTTATTTCGTATGAGTTTTTTTGAATTTTATTGTGTAGTATTTTTTGTAAAAAAAATAAAACAATAATACCTACAACTAACATAAAGCAATTTATTACTTTTTATTATTCTATTATTTACATTATTCCGACTTTGAAGAAAATTTTTATGGTAAATAATTTTATAATAGATATCCTTATTGCCATAGCCTTATCAATGCGCCTTGAGCATAACTACCTCCCTAGTTTTATCTGAAATAAATATGACATCTCTTACTTTTGATGTTGTTTGATTGATTTTATCGGCAAGATGAATTATTGCCTAATAATTTGAAAAGTTAAAAAATGGACAACTATTATAGATAAAACATGGGATGCCAATGGATTTGATACTTCAAGAAAGAAAGATCTGGGCTACTCGTCCTAGAACACAAGATCGTTGGTCATCAACCGACATTCAAAGTAACACGTTTTCTAAAATTGCCACGTGGGTTTAAGGTTATCGTGAGCAAACAAGCAGATACATGCATATAAGCAAAAGCTTATAGTCCGTCATGCCATAGATTATTTAACGCGGAAGTTAAGTAATTAGAAGATAGGAAGGTGTCGAGTACCCCATCGAACCTAAACTTGTTTTATTCTCTACTACTCATTTATGGTATTTCAAAATTCACTTCTATAATAATCGTAAAAAATGATAGTTAAAAAACTGTCATTTAATGTGAAAGATGACAATTTTGTAAGAGCTTTATAATTATCATCCATAGAAGTGACATTAAAAGTTTTAATTTTTTTTATGATAATTTGTAAATGTTATTGGCGACGGTGCTGCCGCCGTGATCGTGGGTGCAAATCCCAATTTGTCAATCGAGCGTCCATTGTTCCAGCTTGTATCCACTGCACAAACAATTCTACCCAATTCTGATGGGGCAATCGAGGGTCGCCTTCGCGAAGTGGGCCTCACATTTCATCTACTAGAGAACGTTCCTGAATTGATTTCGAAGAACATTGAGAAGTCATTGGTGGAAACGTTTAACCCAATTGGGATCAGTGATTGGAACTCATTGTTTTGGATTGCTCACCCCGGTGGGCCAGCAATTCTGGACCAGATCGAGTTGAAACTCGGTCTCAAGGAAGACAAACTCAGGGCAACTCGGCACGTGTTGAGCGAGTATGGTAACATGTCGAGCGCCTGCGTGTTGTTTATTTTGGATGAGATGAGGAAGAAGTCTATGGAGGAGGGGAAAGTCACCACCGGTGAAGGGTTGGAGTGGGGCGTTCTTTTCGGGTTTGGGCCAGGTCTCACCGTTGAAACAGTTGTGCTTCATAGTATCCCTGCCCAAGGCATTGCTACTTAATCTGTTAATACTTGAAGAGGAGGGAGAGGGAGAGGGAGATGCGGGGTGGAATAATGCTAGATGTTTTAGACATATCCGGACATAGATGTGTTCGAAATCTTTAGATACATATGAGACCCTTAATAATTTGTAGACCTTATGTGCATTCAACGATTTCAAACATATTTGTGTCTTAATGTGTCCGAATTCTACGAATACAAATATTTCGGACACATCCAAACACAGATATGTCTAAAATCATTGTATGTATATGTGTTTTCAATAATTTGTAAATCTCATGTGTTTTTAAACACAAGATGCATCCGGATATGCCCAAAAAATTTGTGTTTCTAGACTTTTAATTTCTGCTTTTATGTTTATTTGAAGTTGTTTTAATGCTTTGGCTATGTCCTAGAGTAACAACCGAAGTTTTATTATTTTTTGGTTTCACTGTATTCAATATTACTTTTGACATATTTTGTACACATTTACAGCTATTATACTTATAGTTGATAAATATTGTGAGCAATGTAAACCGAAGTTTTACATCGCGTAAATTGTTCCTTCTTTCGTTGTTTATAAGTCTTAAGCAATCATCTTCTCTCAATGCGTCATTTGACATGAGTTAAGCCCATAGTTTCTTTCAACATGTTATTAGAATCGAACATAGACTCATAGTGTGAGGTCTTCTCTCTGTTGACTCTTGGCCCTCTCTTCTAATGCAATATTCTTAAGAGTGTGTTCCATTGCCTCAACTCCGTTAGATCCCTCAACGTGGACGAGTAATCCTTTGTTTCTTGATATGGATTTGAGAACATGAAAGCCGAATGATCATAGGATTTCATTAAAGGCTCTCTTTCACCTAAAGATCCGACATTTTCCTGTGTTGTCCATCAGTTTTGAAATTCAATCTTCAACTCGATGGGTTCCTTGATAACCAAGTCCTACTGTCGTGGTGTGTCGATCTTTATAGGTTTGAGAATAGACTACTCTGATATCATTGATAAGAGGTCGAAAAGAAAAGAGTACTAATGCTAGAAACACGGATGTTTCGGACATATCTAAACACATATGTCTCTGGAATCATTAGATGCACTTAGGACCCTCGATAATTTGTGGATCCCATGTGCATCCAACGATTCTGAACACATCTATGTCCGGATGTATCCGAAACATCTATGTTCATAGATTTTTTCAAAAGAAAATGAGTTGTAATAGAAATTACAGTTATTGAAATGGAAAAGATCAGAGTGAAGGAAAGTAGAAGGAAAATTATAAGAAATTAGTTTCTTATTCTTTACTATCAAATTCAATTTAGCACATTATGAAGTACATATTTTTATTTTTTGTTATATCTTAAGAAATTAAATTAATAATCAAGTAAATTTATATCGAGTTTTCAAATGATGCAAAATTTTGTCTGATTTGAACTAATTTTTTTGGATTTATATATTTGTCCTTATTTTATTTTTTTGTAATATTTTGTCTTGCGTAAACTTTTTGTACTTTTTACTTTTTAGTTAGTCTTAAAGAGAGGTTCTAGAAAAGTAAAATATACGAAATTTTTTTGGAAAAAAGATTCAAAAAAGAAAAATAATTAAAAAGCATGGCTCTTTTTTTACTTATTTTTCATCTTTATGAGTTCTTTGGCTTTTTGATAAATTTTTATATTTTTTAAATTCTTTTCGTCAAAACAAGCAATTAATTCATAAAAGATTGAGACAAAATTATGAACCGTTAATTTTTTTATAGGTTATTGTTTTGTCGAGGTTTTAAAAAAAAGAAATAATATTAAAATAAATTTATAAAAATTCAAAAGAAAAAAAATTTCAAAAACAAGATCTATCTTTACTTATTTCGTCTTTAATGAATTGTTTTTAGCGTTTCAACATAGTGTTATACTTTGAGGTTTTAAAAAGGTAAAAGAAATATTAAACTAAATTGAAAAAATTTATAAAGCGAAAAAAATTTCAAAAACAAGATCTATCTTGACTTATTTGGTATTTAATGAATTTGTTTTAGCATTTCAACATAGTATTATACTTTTTAGATTTATTTTGTCAAAATAAACTAATAATTCGTAAAATTTCAAGCAAAACTTAAATGAGAAAATTATGCTAAATTGAGCATAAGGAGTTAGTTCTAGTTTTTTTGCTCCTCCAACATTTTCTCACTATTTAAAATCTTGTAAATTTGGCCAGTTATATTTTTCGTGAAATTAATCGTAACTGGAAACAAGTGAAAAGTAAATTAACTTTCTTGATAATTGAACACCAAAAAAATTGCAAGAAAATTAACTTTCTCATCGTCCTCCCAGATAACTACTGGCCTAAGCAGGATAAGGGTTGATACTGTTGTTAAATTAGAAATATAGGGGTTACAACGATAAAAAGTGAGAATACAGGGCACAATTTGTGATATGGATTAAATTCTAGGTTTTTTTTTTTTTATTTCCTTGCAATAGATATTTCAAGGTATGTATCAGCCCTAGCCGACTGATCGATGAGGCATCAGAACTGCCCCGAAGATCTTATTAAGATTAGCTGGTGCCTGTCTCTGTGTGTGTGTGTGTGTTTCCATTCCGAAGATTAGCTGAAAACTCGCCATTGCTACATTGGCAACAACACCCATCTGGCTGCTTTGATTTACCCGTAGTTTGCTCACTCTTTCTCTATCTCTGGTACCTCTATTGCCCAGGCAACTTCGTGATTCTGATTCGACAATTCCCGGCATCATCAGGATAATCTGAGACTGAGTACAAGGTAATTCATTTTTCACTTCTAACTCTTGAATTTGGTGTTAAAAACTTTTGTTGGCCTATATTCGTATGTCTGTAATTCAATACTATTGCCATTCTCCGTTTGAAGTCTCCTGAACACTTTTTGATATTTTCTCGGTCTTGATGCTTCATGACAGTGAATCCACATAATATTGTAGAGTTTTGAAATTCTGATGTTCAACCGAGAAGGTTTTGGGACTCGAATGTTTAGAGGAAGTTGTTATTCGCTAAAAAAAATTCTCCTGCCATCAGAAATATAATTTTGGCATGATTGTATGCATTTCGTTGTTTCTTCAGTTAAATGCCCATATAGCTTATTTAGATGAATATGTCTTGGTGATTGAATGGGTGTACAGTTTGGTGAGAGGGGGAGGGGAGGGGGAGAGCGGGAGAGTGTCCGTGTGTGCGTGTTACATGGTGATTGGGGCAGGGATAAGAGGAGAAGAGGGTTGTTTAGTACCATTCTGGTGCCCTTTGTTTTTTCTTTTCCTTTAGCTTATTTGAAATACTACTTGTGTTTTTAACTAACTGATTGCCTACAATTTTTCCTCTTGTTAATTGTTTTCTTAGGTAAGATACCAACTACCAAGGCATTATTACTTATTATTTTTGTGCTGCTTGAAATATTGTACTGGATATGGGTACCGGGTGATGGTGATGTTTGCTGCATTTCACTGCTCTGGTTGTTTAGATTTGTATAGCCTTTTGGCCCTTTACTCTTAACAGAACTCTGTTTATGCATTAGCTAGTCATTGAAAGGACTTTGTTTTCATAGATGTTTTTTTCTACAAAAATGGAAATCCTAAATTTCGCTATATCCTTACTTGAAATAGATGAGAATGAAAAAGCAGAAATGCCATCGTAAGCACGTGAGGTTCTACAAAACTGGCTTTGGCTTCCGAGAGCCCTTCAAGGTCCTTTGTGATGGAACTTTTGTTCATCACCTTCTTGTCAATCGTATTACACCAGCCGATTCTGCACTCTCAAATATCCTTGGTGCCACTGTCAAAATATTTACTACCAGGTCTGTATAATTTGTGTATTCCATGGATGATGATGATGATGATAACATGAGGTTTTACTTTGCTTTCACTTTGTAATGTAAAGTATGTGATATGCGTGCTTTCGTTTGTGCCTGCTTTGCTTGTAGATGCGTTCTTGCGGAGTTAAAAAGCCTTGGTGAATCATATTCTGAATCTCTCAAGGCAGCTTGTAACCTCATAACTGCGAGGTCAGTGAGATTCCAGGTTTTTGTTTTGGGGACGTATTATAGCACATGCTATGACTTATTTTTTCCCTTGGTTGATGCTGCACTGCATATGGCACGCTTCTTCTATTTGTTTATATACTTAGAGCACTAAGTGCCTATCAATTAGTTCCACAAAAGAACTTATCATGCCAACCTAAAAAGAGATTATTCCTCTCTGCTTTCTGCATCGAAATATCGACAAATAAAGAGGATTTGAAAAAGCAGCCCACATACCCAACGAGTTTGCAAGTATGTTTGCTCTAAAATTTTTTGCTTGAATTAAGGACGACTGCTCATATAGTTGTTGGGTGTTTCTGAAGACTGAAGACACTATCCTGTACTCTGAACCTAAGAGCTTGTTTTGTGGCATTTTCAGGTGTGACCATGAGAAAAGGAAGAGTGCCGTGGCTTGCATGATGGATGTTATTGGTGAAAACAATTCCGAGCATTTCTTTCTTGCTACTCAGGATGCTAATTTGCGGGCGAAGTTACAGGAGGTTTGTGTTTTCGAACAACATAAAATTGCATTGTTCCTTTGAGTTTGATATTAATGATGCATTTTTTTTAGCTACTTTTACCCTGACCCACGTAACCATTGTCATTCTTATAAATCGACTTCTATGTCATTTTTCTATTGGGTGGAACAATAGCCAATGTTTGTCTTGTCCATAGGTTCCCTGTGCCATATTTGTGTGCTTTTTGTTGTCAATTGAATCAAGGGTGACGGTTCTTTGCAAATCCCCATGGAACTGCAGCTCAGACTTTGTGAATTCTGCTGCTTTTGGTAGCTCTCCAGTAATATTTCTCTGGATAATGCGGGTGATTGGAGAATTTTAGTGGACAATTGACTATTTTAATGAGGCAATGATGCATGAGGGACTTTTTTAGTCGAGAGGAGAAGAGTAGTTTGCAGGAGAGGTGTGGGTCTTCCATGTGCTCATAGAAGATGGAGAAGAGGCAGGTGCAAAGGATGACGGGTACTGTGGTCATTTGTTTGGTCATGGTAATTCACAGGTTAAAAAATTTTGGGTGGGACTTGTGGTGTAAAAGTCCATTAAATGGAATTCTGAGCAAATTACCCAAGGAAATAATGTCACAGTGTTATACTACTTCATCACCAATTTGAAATATTAAAATGGCAACGGGATACCTCCTGTAATCTGAATTAATATGTTTTTCCTTTAATGTGTGTGTGTGTGTGTGTGAGAGAGAGAGAGAGAGAGAGAGAGAGAGAGAGAGAGGTGTTAGTTTTGGACAAGTTTCAAGCTACCAGTCTCCTAGATGAAATCGGTGCTTTCGTGATCGCATTTGAGTAGGTATTGTGGTTTGGATGCACATTATGAGCCAATTTCGAAGAACATGCAAGGCATGTGTATATTTGATCATCAAATAAGGAAAAATTCAAGCCATTATGTTGTCATTATGCTGGAAGCTTCTTGTTTGGAAGACCAGAAACCAGTCTAGGACAGTTTTCTGATTATGAATTCATTAGCACTGTATGGGAATATTTTATCCAAATGTTGATGCTACAAGTGCCTTCTTTTGTTTTGGCTGTGAGAACCATTTCCCTCTGCTTCATGGTCATACATGTACACTGACACACTCGCACACTCGCAGATAGTCTATTTCTTATGTTCACTTTTTTGCCTGAAGGTACCAGGTGTTCCTTTGATATTTGGTCTGCGGAATGCCTTGCACTTAGAGGCTCCATCTCCATTTCAACACCAATATGTTAAATCTACAGAGGAAGAACGCTCACACATGTCTAAAGGAGAATATAAGATGTTAAGAGTGAAGAATACATTAGCAACAGAGGAAGCAATGGAGTTCTCTGGTATGAATGAAAGTGAAGGAGATCAAAATGTGCGGACCCATGCATTGAGAAAGACAAACGCTGGAGGAAAGAGTATTGGAGTGAAGGATAAAGTTCAGTTCAAGAGAAAGAAAGCTAAGGTTTGGATCCATAATAACATGTTTCTTTACCTATTTACTACCTTCATAAGTTAATGGTTGCTCTTGTGTAGTTACTACCTTCATAAGTTAATGGTTGCTCTTGTGTTTTTAATATTAGGGTGACTACACTTGACCCCATTAGCCTTTGCCTGGAAAATATATCACCCACTTTTAATCGCCATGGGGGATTGATGGAAGTGTAAGGGACCTGATGGGATTGAAAAAAGTACATGTTGCTCATATGCTAATTTCCATCAGCTTCATAATTGCTAGACTGAGGGAAGGTCGACATTGCAACTTGACTTTAGGTGTAAGGAATAGTCTCTCACAGTTAAAAGCGCATGGGCCAAATTGGTGTTTTGGTGAAATTACGAAGGTACTAGTACAGTTGACCCGGTAAGGTCCTACATGGGGTCTTAAATAGATTCACATCCACTTGTAGAGTTGTAGCATTCTACGTGGTAGTTATTATGGTTGCTTGGAAGTGTGGCTTCAAAAGCCAAGCCATGAGTATCCGCTGCATGTCCTGCTCAGCTGATTGAGTGACATTCATGCCATTTGAGCTTCTTCAAAATCGGCAAATGAAGTCATTATAAAGGAAATGGAGTATCCAAGTGTCAAACTTGGATGGGGCGTGACAAGTCCATGCCCTTACCTGTGGGGGAATAGATTAGTCGATGTATAACTACAATCATGATGCTCAATGCTATGTTACTTAGGAACGCTAATACCCTGGCAAATTATGTTTTAGTATGCACGTTTCGAAACATGATACACTTCCGTTCCAAACTGTTAAGTTAGACGATCCAAAGCGTTTTCCCACAGCCCAAAATCAACTTATTAAGGTAAAAATCTAGGAGCAAAACTTTGGTGAGAGAAAATAATAAAAGTTCAGTCATCATGCTCTTATGAATGTGTTTTAATTTGGAAAATGAGACTTAGTTTTTACTAGATGTATATCATTGGAAAGAGTAAATTTTAATTTTGTTATCTATAGAAGTCTACCCCTAGCCTACTACAATTTAGACATGTGGCGTACCATGTTCCTGATAGATTGCAAAGGTGAGAGAGAACAACGTATTATTCCATTGGAAAGAATGTATTTACAATGAACGTAAGAGTACTTAAATAGAAAAAGAGAACAACTAAACCCTAATAACATAAAGACTAATCTACCCTTAATTAGATATAGACTAATCTACCCTTAATTAGATATAAAATGACGGAATATATATTCACACCCCCCCTCAAACTCATGATGCGAGCCCGGAGAGCATCGAGAGTTTGCCAAGGAGAAAGCGAAAGCGAGCGGCGGTGTGCGTCTTGGTGAAGAAATCAGCCAATTGAAGAGAAGAGGAGACAAATGGGAGTGTGATAGTGCCGGACTGAAGATGGTGGCGAATGAAGTGACAATCAATCTCGATATGCTTCGTGCGCTCGTGGAAAACCGTATTATGGGCAATCTGAATAGCACTTTTATTGTCACAATAAAGAGGCGTAGGGGAGGAGAGAGAAACACCCATATCAGATAAAAGCCAACGGAGCCAAACAACTTCGGAAGTAGCATGGGCCATAGCACGATACTCGGCCTCCGCAGTAGAACGAGCAATAACAGATTGCTTCTTGCTTTTCCAGGAAATAAGTGAGTCGCCCAAAAACACACAATAGCCAGAGGTAGACTTGCGGTCAGAAGGATCACCAACCCAATCAGCATCAGCGTAAGCCATAAGAGTCAAGGCAGAAGAAGAAGAGAGATGTAGACATTGAAACATGGTGCCACGAACATAGCGCAGAATGCGAAGCAAGGCAGCCCAATGCGTAGAGCGAGGGGCACATACAAACTGACTGATGACATGCACAGCATAGGAAATATCGGGCCGAGTAACGGTGAGATAAACTAAACAACCAACAAGCTCACGATACTCGGTAGGATCAGCAAGAGGTACCCCATCAGAAGGAGAGAACTTAGCATGTAATTCAATAGGAGTATCAACAACTTTGTCATCAGTAAGTTGAGCACGGTGAAGAATATCAGTGGCATACTTAGTTTGAGTTAAGAGATAGCCGTCAGAAGAAGATGCCACTTCGATGCCAAGAAAATACCGAAGAGGACCCAAGTCTTTCATCTCAAATTCGTGAAACAAATGCCGTTTAACCTCATCAATAGCAGTAGAGTCAGAGCCCGTAATAATCATGTCATCAACATAGAGCAAAATAAGAACCAAACCCTGCGAAGTACGACGAATAAAAAGAGCAGATTCGTGTGTGCTGGGTTGAAAACCAATCTGTAAAACCACATCATGAAAGCGAGCATACCAAGCACGAGGAGACTGTTTAAGACCATACAAGGCTCGACGGAGACGACAAACAAGACCAGGAGCATGAGAGAATCCTGGAAGAGGACGCATATAAACTTCCTCAGTGAGATAACCATTGAGAAATGCATTTTTAACATCCAATTGAAAGAGAGGCCATTGGTGCACAGCAGCCACAGAAATTAACAGGCGAACAGATGTCATTTTGGCAACAGGAGCGAAGGTCTCCTCATAATCAATACCATATTCCTGCGAGAAACCCTTGGCAACTAAGCGAGCTTTGTATCGCTCCAAAGAACCATCAAAATGAGTCTTAACTTTAAAGACCCATTTGCAACCAATAAGATTCTTACCATCCGGAAGGGTAACTAAGTCCCAAGTCTGAGTATTAGCAAGAGCAGGAAGTTCATCATTCATCGCAGATACCCAGTTTGGATCATTACAAGCTTCTTTGTAAGACCGAGGTTCAAAGTAGGTATGAAGACGAGATAAGAAGGAGCAATAAGAAGAGGTAAAACAAGTATTAGTAAAACCAAGTCTTACCGGTGGGCGACGGTCACGAGGGGGATACCGGGGTTCAGGCGGATCAGAGTCTGGTGAAGCAGATGGAGGGCGCGGAGTTGGAGGAGCACGTCGGACATAGTGTTGTGGAAAAGGGTAAATAGGATAGGAGGGAGAAGAAGAAACCTTTGAAACATCTGACAGGTCGAGGGTACTAACGTACTCTTCTACAGGGACTTCTAATGGGAATGGATCAATATGCACAAAATCCTCTTTGGCAACAGGCGTTTGGGTGGGTGGAAGAGAGAAAAAGGGCAAACGCTCGAGAAAGGTAACGTGTCGAGACACATACAATTTCTGAGTGACAGGATCATAACAACGGTAGCCCTTCTGCTGGATGCCATATCTTAAGAAGACGCACAAGACACAGCGAGCACTAAGCTTAGTCCGACTCTTTTGAGGGAGAAGAACAAAACAGGCGCAGCCAAAAACACGGAGAAGAGAAAAGTTGGGAACGTTGCCATAAAGCCGTTCATATGGGGTCAAACCAGACAAAAGAGGAGTAGGCATCCGATTAAGAAGATAAGTTGCAGTGAGCACAGCTTCTCCCCAAAAAACGGCAGGCACAGAGGAGGATAAAAAAAGAGACCTTGCAGTGTTTAGAAGATGACGATGCTTACGTTCAGCGCGTCCATTCTGAGATGGAGTGTCAGTACATGAAGACTGGTGAATAGTCCCGTGAGTGGCTAGAAAGTGCGTGAATTCACCCAAAGAATATTCGCCCCCTAAATCAGAGCGAAGAACTTTGATTTTGGTAGAAAACTGAGTTTGGACCATGGAGTGAAAAGTGCGATAAATGTGGTAAAAATCCGATTTATGTGTCAATAAATAAACCCATGTGAATCTAGTAAAATCATCAACAAATGACACATAATAACGGGAACCACCTTGAGTTGCAATGGGGGAAGGTCCCCACAAATCTGTATGAACAAGCTCAAATGGGGAAGTAGAAATAGAGGTACTTTTATTAAAAGGTAAAGCCGACATCTTGGCAAGTTTACAACCACTGCATTCAGAAATATCACTAACAGAAGTGTGTCCCAAATGACCAGAATTAACTAAAACTTTCAAACGTTCACTAGATAAATGCCCTAATCTAGAATGCCAAAGATAAAAAGGAGAGGACTGCTGATCTAAACGAAATGAAGACATGACAGTGGGTGTAGACTCGATAGGAACATGTAACTCCTCTAAAACATAAAGATCACCAACTCTACGCCCGGTCCCAATCTGCTTCTTGGACATCCGATCCTGCACAATACAACCAGAAGAGGAAAACAAAACATCAAAACCAGAATCAGACAATTGAGTAATGGAAAGAAGGCTAAGGGTCAACTGAGGAACATAAAACACATTAGGGATAGAGAGAAAAGAAAATGGGGTTGGGAGAATAGACCCAATAGAGACAACATGCATAGGGGACCCATTTGCAGTAGAAATACTAATAGGAGAAGTGGGGGAGACACAATGACTTAGTAGGGATAAAACGGGTGTCATATGATGGGAGCAACCAGAATCAAAAATCCATGTGGTAGGTAGGATACCTGTGGTATAGGAACCAAGCAAACCTGACTGAGTGGTGGTCATAGCTGAATGATTTGGCTGGGTAGCCAAAGATGCCTGATACTGCTGAAACTGCTGATATTGCTGAAACTGGTCAAACGAGAGAGAAGGAGGGACCCCATCAGAGGTAGCAAAAGCTGATGGAGGCCGAGAAACCTGCTTATGTTGCTGTGGTGGCCGAGAAAATTGTTGATATTGCTGAGGTGGACGAGAAGAAGTGGATGGCTTAGGACGAGAATTTTGTCCCATCAGTTTGGGGCAAGAATCCTTCCAGTGGCCCTTCTGACGACAAAAGCTACACTCATCCATAGCAACACGAGGCCTAGGCTTGCCTGTAACCTGAATTTGGTGAGAAGCTGGAGTAGGCAAAAGAGGGGACATAGACTGAGTAGGTGGAGCAGCAAATACAGACTGAGAAGGAGATGCAATAGAGGACATCTTAAGCCTAGTTTCCTCAGCAATAAGCTCATGAACTGCAGCATCAACAGTGGGAAGGGGAATACGATGAACCATAGCGCCACGAAGCGGCTCAAATTCCCCACGAAGGGCCATAAGAAACTGAACAAGACGACGCCTCTCACGATACTCAAGAATGGAGTCAAAAGACTGCATGCCTTCGGGTTCCATCAAAGCTAACTGATCCCAATATTGTGTCATCTCAGTGTAAAAATCCTGAATAGATTTACCATGTTGCTTAGCATCTCGGATTGTAGCCTCAAGCTCATACTCTGCAAAATTGGACTGAAGATACATACCCCGCAAATAATCCCAAACTTCCTTTGCCGTATCATATTTCGAGAAATTCATACCAATGCTAGGCTCCACAGAATTATGAAACCACGTAAGAATTCGTGCATTTTCCAATTCCCATTTGTCAAATGCGAGGACATATGCTGCATGTTGTTTAGTGTATGAAGGATCCTCCTCTGTTTTCGCACCTGACGAACCTGATTGCTCTGGCGGGGTAGGTTTGACAATAACCCCTGTTACATGACTCCACATGCCTCTTCCAACAACAAAGTTTTTCATAACTTTAGCCCAATAAGAGTAGTTACTGCCAGTCAATCGTACGCTAATAGCATTAAAAGTTTTATCGTCTGACATTGTAAAATACAGAGACTTCGTAACAAACCAGTACCAAAATACAGAACTTACGATGGGAGAACCCAATCAGACGATACCCAATCTGGGATCAGACGATACCCAATCAAGAACGGTGGGAGTCGCCGGTGACTGGAGAGTGGTCGCCGACGGTCGGCGAAGGGTTTTCGACGATCGATGGCGGCAGGTGGTTGGGCGACGGTGGGCGATGGTGGCTGGAAGGAGAAGATCGTCGATTGGAAGGAGAAGATCGTCGACTGGTCGATGCAAAGAGAGGAGCGTTGTTCGACTGGGGAGAAGAGCGGCGTTGATTGCAATGAACAACAGAAAATAAGCGGCGTTGTCGTTCTAGGAGGGAGACGATGGCCAGATGACTGGCTCTGATACCATGATAGATTGCAAAGGTGAGAGAGAACAACGTATTATTTCATTGGAAAGAATGTATTTACAATGAACGTAAGAGTACTTAAATAGAAAAAAAGAACAACTAAACCCTAATAACATAAAGACTAATCTACCCTTAATTAGATATAGACTAATCTACCCTTAATTAGATATAAAATGACGGAATATATATTCACAGTTCCCATTCCTGTTCTTCGTACCGGTACGATCCACGTTCCTAGTAACATAGGTTCAATGCAAGAAGTTAGGTTTCTATTCAACATGCAATTAACCACGTTTATCATGGCATTCTTTCTTTACCCCATTCCAAAGGATAAATGTACTTGTTGAATATGTTGTTGGTCAAATCTTTAGAGTGAATATCATATGGAGGTATGCACTTTTTAATTTTGTGGGTCTTAGTTCTTACATATTATATAAGTAGGCACTACATTTATGAGGAGTTAAAGGAAAAGACTGATGTTTGGTTTTAATGGATTAATTAGCTGTTGGAGAAGCAATGTTTGGTTCAATATTTGCATATTCGCAGTCTTGTATTATTGCAAAAGTGGTTGTTCTATATTTTGTTCCAAACTAAGGAAAAGAAAAAACCAACGGAGTAGCAAAATTGCTACTAATCATTATTATTACCTATAAAGTGACAGCCCTGACATCATGGGTTTACTTTCTTGGACTTTGCAGGGTCCAAACCCACTCTCATGTAAGAAGAAAAAGAATCTCGGGCATTCTTCTTTTGTGTCGAAAAAGGTGAGTTATTCGCTTTGTTTCTGATTTCCATAGATCTTCAGTCTATCTACTCTTCCCTTTTCCAAATTTTTTATCTTATGTCAATTGATTGCTATGATATGCACGTTCGATGATCCTGGTCCTATGATTGGTTGTAGCATTTCATAGAGGGGTTTGGATTTATATTTTCTTGGGGGGTTTAAACGAAGAACTTCCATGTTATACGTAACACTCTAGCAGTACCAGGACAAAACATACTCCAAGACCCGAACCTGGACAAGCAACATAAAGGACGTCATAAAGCTACCATACTATTCCCAGGCCACACATATTACAGAACAAGACACTTAGAAAGTCTCAAGGAGCTATAGTTGCTGGTCTTGACGGAAGGATGAAGCTTCTAAGAGCCTGTTTTGACACTAGCACAAAGAACTTTAGTAATCCTGCAGAAGGCCAGCTTCTGTGCTGAAGATAAAACGCTCTCCCCTAGGGCTTGATCTGCATAAGCTGTTGGTAGGGGACCAAGACACCGGGCAATTTCAAATGGAGACCAATTGAGTTTGAACTGTGATATTTGATGATAATGTCCAATATTGTAACCGAAAAACGGGCTTGGGAACACTGATCTTTATAGTACCCTTGGAGTCCTACTTAATCTGCAAATCTGTGGTAGTTTACCATAACACAGAAGAAACATTCTCTAAGTTTTTGGTTTCTAGTCATCATGTCGCTAATGTGTAGAAGTCCCGATGCAGGAAACCAATGATGGCGGTGAAGGCGTAAGAAGCAGGAGCAAGAAAAAAAGGAAAAGATCGCGCAAAGGAAACGGGCTTGAAGAGACAAAGGGTTAGCATTTCTTGTGTATTATGGTAAGGCAGTGGAAGTTATGGAATGCGGTCACTGTTTAGAAAATTTTGGTAAACTAGATGGTTTTCCCATCACTTAGGTCTTAACTTTGTATGGATTCATCCTATTGAATGAGAGACTGCATTTAGTTGAACCAGATCGGTTTTTTTACCCGGCCTGATCAGAGATTCCATTTAGTTGGAGTCGATGGGTTTTCTCACCCGACCCAATTGTAGAATGCGTTTAGTCGGATCCTGTACGAAAATAGCTAATTTTTTATTATTTTTTTGTTCAATTAGTAAAAAAATTGTGATATTCACGCCTCTAAGAATTAGTTCTCCCAAAGCAAATTTTATATAAAATATAGATTTTGTAGGAACTTTTTTTTACACTAGTTTTTTATACAATTAAATTATTAATTTTAATTTTCTCATAAGTTTTTTATCAAAAGAAAATATGTTTTATTTTTTTACTTTATTTTATTAAAATAGTTTTTTAAATATTAATTTCTTGAAAAATAAACGAAGTCTAGATACTTGACTTCTTTGGCCCACTTGGGACTCCATTCAAAGAATATCTTTAATAATAATAATAATTTAAGTCAAACTCATTTGAAATGGTTGGTGGCATAGATGTTTCAATTTCCAGCCTTTAGGTAACCTACCAAGAAAATCTGTCCAAACATATGATTCATTTTCAAACTGTTGTGGGTCCACTTCCATTAGTTGATCATTCGGCGATCGACTACTTCCATTAATTGTCCAGTACTTAATCACTCATCAACAACCTGCTCAAACGAATGGTCGGTCGGCTACTAAACACGTGCCTAACCAGTCGATTGGTATTCATCCCGATCCGCTAATCTCGGATTGGATCCATCCCACTTGGCAAAACGGAACTAATCATGAAACTCGTTCAGTAAGATTTTACAGAAAACATGCTTGAGCGCTTAGAATTCTAAAAATAGAGCACTCGATAGCTTACTCCTCCCAATATAAAAAGAGGAACGGGATCGATGGCTACACCCGCCTAGAATCCATCAATTCTCTATCTTATTTACAGGGTCACAAAGTCAAAAATCACGGATGTTTTCATCTTGGAACTTGATAGTTGGATGGTACTTGGCTGAAAAATCACCCCAACCTTAGAACTGTGTGCAGGAACCAACAAGAGTATTGGGGCATCAATCCATTTGCCCACATCATCAAGTATTGGTAGCATCATCTTATTTGAATTTTTTAATTTTGATTTATACAAATATTTTATTTTTTCTATCCTTTTCATTTAGATGAATAAAAAAAATTAGAAATTAACACAAAAATCATATAAAAATCACAAAATATCAAGTAACAATTATTGTATTTAACCAGAAAAAAATTTAACACAAATTGAGTGCCCTTGGACCAGCGCTTCATCACTATACATTAACATCAGATTGATACATTTTATTTTAATACTCGTGTTAATATATGTTAATAAGAGATCGAATATATCATGTGACAGTACCTCTATAAGACATAATAAATTTGTACAATTTTTTGCGCGTAAGACGTGTTGTACGTTAAAACGACATCGTTTTGACATACAAAAAACTATCCAAACATTGCTCGATTATTTGTATAATTTTTTGCGCGTCAAAATAATATATCGTTTTAGCGCAGAACAGGTCCTATTGTGTGTAGCACACAAGACCCCAAGTGCTGGACCATCTTGCTTCTAATTAGCAACAAAGGGTCGGATTTGTGTCTAATCTTTTAGGCATGCTTGTTAGCCGTCGAATAAGGATCCTTTGTTTATCACTCTGAATATGGCTATTTAGGTTGTCATATATTCGGAGTTTGTTTACTTTTTTTGACCCCAAATATGATATCCGGAGTACTATAGTAACCGCATAGAGGGGATAAAATTATCTAACCCCTCCCCTCTATATTTTCTTATCCTTCGTCTCTACCTTTATTTACACAAATATCATTATTAATTACGAAAATATCATTCATCTATTCACTTATGGCATATCCTCATTTCTCAAAAAATACTCATCTTTATAAATATTCATCCCTCTTTAATAAATCTCCTATTTTACTATATCTCTATCTTGCTATATCTAATATATTATTTCTAAAATTCTGACTACTAACAAACGAGCCGTCTTTTGGACTGCATATAAGGTACTTGTCGGGGACTTGTCAGGGCTCACCATAATATTCTAAGCAAACATTGTATATCATTGTTATTTAATTATTTATGTTCAAATATCAATAGCCACATGATATAATCTATTTGAAAGGATAAACAATATATTCTCAAAATTAAACTAGTGAAGTGATAATGAAATAATTAAAAATTAACCAAAAAATACAAAAAAAAAAAAAACAAAAAAACAAGTGATGGTTATTGTATTTAAAAAATAATAATAATTTAACACAACTTGAGTGTCTTTGGACCACCGTCATATGATATTTAAAACTCTTCCATAATTATACATTAACACTCAATTGATACACTTTATTTTAGTACTCATGTTAAATTTATTAATATATAATAATAAATAAGCAAGATGCATCACGTGACAGTACCTAAAAAAGCAGAATAAAATTTCCTCCATATTATGCTATTATGTAATTTTTACATGAATATTGATGGTGACTTTTGAAATGAGCAAATTTTATAGCCAATTTTTCTTGGGAAAGAAGTAGGGTTAGACCATCGGAATGGGGTCATGCTGTGTAATGTGTATAATAAGGCGTGTTTTAAGTCAAAACGATACTATTTTGACGTACAAAAAACTGTCTGAACACAGCTTGATTATTTTGACAATTTTTTATGCGTCAAAACCATATCATTTTGGCGCAAAGCACGCCCAACTCACAGAACCCCAAGTCCTAGACCATATTGCATCTAATTAGCAACAAAAATATAGAAATTTGAACATAACAGATTGTTTAAATACCAATACATTTTTCAAAGAGTATGGTTTAAATACCTTGGAATAATAACGCCCTTGGTTGGAGAGGAAAAATCTCGTTTTTCCACCTAGCAAGAAAGAACTCTAGGCGATTCATTAATGAGGAGTGAGTACGATCCCGTTGTTTGGCGTGACGGTTTTAATTTATCAGCAAAATAGCATATTCTAATTAGAAATAATCATTTGCAAGGTATGGGCTATTAGGAAATCCGCTAACTTCTTTTCCTCATTTCGTAAAGTCTTATCGATCGTACTACGTGAGTCCTCAGCAAAAATACTTAAACAAACCCTTTGTAATTATCATCTCTCTCTAATAGATCTCCTCTTTTACTGTATATCTCTTTTACTATATCCACTATATTTTTTTCTAAAATTTTAACCACTAACAAACGACACATCTTTGAGATTGCATATATTGTACGTGGTGGGGGCATGTTAGGGCTCGCCATAATATTCGGAGCAAACATTGTATATTATCGTTATTTAATTATTTATGTTCAAATATCAATAGCGACATGATATAATCGATTTGAAAAGATAAATAATTTATTCTCAAAATTATACTAGTGAAGTGATTATGAAATAATTAAAAAATAACGAAAATCATATAAAAATCATAAAAAATCAAATAATAGTTATTGTATTTAAAAAAAAATATGAGTGTCCTTAGACCACCGTCATATGATGTTCAAAACTCTTCTATCACTATACATTAACACCAGATTAATACATTTTATTTTATTACCCACGTTAATATATGATGATAAATAAACCAGATGCATCAGAATAAATTTTCCTCCATATTATATTATTATGTAATTTGTACCATCCTGGTGAAGACTAAACCCCAAGGATGTAGGTTTGATTATTTTAAGCAAACACATGAATGTTGATGGTGACTTTTGAAATGAGCAAACTTTGATATTCAATTTTTCTTGGGAAAGAATTAGGGTTAGACCATCCGAGTAGGTAGTGATGGCAACGGGGCGGATCGGAGGCGGAGGTGGCTACCTCCGACTCCGAACTCCGAACCCTCTATCAATCCCCGAATCCGCCCCGATCCCCGTCGGAGATCTACTTTGGTCCTCCATCCCCGCTCCAAATGGGGATTCGGAGATCCCCGCGGGGATTCGGAGATCCGAATTTTTATTGTATCTCTCGGTATGTGCTTTGTTGGTACAAGTATGGGGTCACGAGTTCAAATCCTTGTGGCTACGTTTTGGCAAACTTTGGCAAAAAATGTTAATGTCTGTAATTGTAAACTCTTTTTTTTCCTCTTTCTTTCCTTTTTTTTTTTGAACTTCCTCAGTAGTCAGTTCCTCCTTATTTTCCTATTGAAATGGTTCATTTTACTCAATAACCATTGACCACAAATATTCCAATATGAGAAAACGCAATGTATGACATATACTTCGTTATATTTGATTCATATTCTTTTAATGATACAATTTTTTGTAAAAACGCAATGTATGACATATACTTCGTTATATTTGATTCATATTTTTTTAATGGTACAATTTTTTGTAAAAGTTTTTCTTACTTTTGCATCCCAAAGAAAATTAACTTTGCCTACTTTTGCAATCAAAAGAAATTTTCAACCTTACCTACTTTTTGCATCCCAAACAAATTTTCATATAGTAATTGTTTTTTTATTTTTGACATTTTTATTTCTTTTATTGTCTCTCTCTATTTGCTACCAAAATATTCTTTTAATAAATTTTTTAATTTATGATTTACTAATTCTATATCTTTTCTTATACTTTTTCTCCAATTTTTTTTAACGTAAGTAGCAATTATTTGTAGTATTCTTGTAATTTTTTTTACCCCGGATATTCGGGGACGGAGCGGAGCGGATCGGAGGCGGAGCGGAGCGAATCGGAGACGGAGCGGAGCGGATCGGAGACGGATCGGAGAACGGATTCGGACCGGAGCGGAGCAGGGATAGACTTACCTCCAAATCCGCTCCGATCCCCGATTTTTTCTAAAAAAAAAATCCATACCCGCCCCGATCCCCGAAAAAAACTCCGAATCCTCGCTCCGTTCGGAGCGGAGATCGAAGCGGATTCGAACGGATCGGACGAAATTGCCATCCCTACGAGTAGGATCATGCTGTGTAATGCGCACAATATGACGTATTTTATGTGAAAACGATATTGTTTTGACGTATAGAAAATTATCCGAACATTGCTTGATCATTTGGACAATTTTTGTGCGCCAAAATAATATCATTTTGACGCAAAGCACGCCTTGTTGTGCGTAGCACACATAACCCCAAGTCCTAGACCATCTTACTCCTGATTAGCAACAAAAGTATACAAATTTGAACATAACGGATTCTTTAACTATCAATTCATTCGTCAAAAAATATTTTCTTATTTTTCAAAGTCAAAGTATGATTTAAATATTAAATAATAGTAAATTAACATAGAAAGACAGCTGAAAAGTAGTCAAGTGTTAATTAAAATTTAAAAAACCTAATAGAATCCCTATAGTGGGTTGAAATTGTCGACTTAATCCAAACTCGAATTGACGGGTCAAACGAACAGGCTGAGTCCGTGATAATGGATGAAGTTAGTAACATAGGGTTTTAGATGAGGTATTACTGAAGAGATCGAGATAAAGGCCAAGCCTGGCCTGACGAATATGGATCGTGCCTATAGCGTAGAGCTTCGGCCGACCTATTACCGAACGGACATTCTAAAGATCGACCAACCAGAGAATGAGACTCGACGCATGGGGCGCTACTATGTCGAATGATTGGGCCACGGTTCGACTAAGGCGATCAGAAGCTTCTAGAGCGGCAGAAGACCCAAATAAAAAATCGTATTAAGAAAACCCTTATATTGCAAGGAAATAGCCATATTTGGCAATGTACAACTAAGGAAAGATGTTATGTTATTCGCTTACCAAACTAAAACACTTAATGACTTATGAATAGGAGATCAAAAGGTAAAATCAGTTGTGCAGTTAATTACAAGTACAATCACTGTTATGCATTCATAACACGTGTTCTAAATTAAGCATCGGAGTGCCTTCATGTGACACCTCAGCCAGGCCGTGGTGCCAGCTGTGAGGCCGGCGTCCGAGAGATGGAGTCTCAGTAGGACGTCCGGATGGGTGGTCAGGGTCCCACATCGCTTGGTGGATGTAAGTTCGGTGGTATTTATAAGATTATGAACCTTCCTCGTACAAGGCCTTTTAAAGCCGTGATGGCGCCAACACCAAATGGAACTTCATAGTTAAGCGTGCTCACCCTGGAGCAATCCAGGGATGGGTGACCTACTGGGAAGTCTATGGGGTTTGGGCGACAAAAGCGGACAGTATTGTACAGGGCGGGAGCGGGTCGTTACACTTCCGGTTGGCAAAGGCTGGGTGACACTAATTAATTATTTCCTACGCAGGCTATAGGACAAACTCACATCAAGGAGATGAATCGAATAGAGATTGATGAATTTTCGCAACCCCGCAATACCTTATGAAAAGTTATTTTTTAAAAGTCTGAACTGCAAATGGTTAATTACATGTATCCTGACCAAATTTAAAAAATAAAGGGTCAGATTTGTGTCTAATCTCTTATTAGGACCACATCTAACATACATGTTAAGGTCTATTTTTTTTATAGTCGTGATATCTGGCCGACTTTGAATTACTTTTAACCTAATGTTAATTAGTTCTCGAGAAATCAATTCTATCGTCCACTTGCAAGAGATCCATTTAAAGTCAGGATTTTTGTCTTTTATGAACTGGTTTTATAAGAGTTGATATCACCTGAGATATTTTGAACTTAGGACTTTAGAAGGAGCATACCACTAGGTCCGAAGCGTTGACCACCCAATCAAGCTCTCGGAATTCATGTTAGGGCCTGTTAGTTCTCACTGTAATCGTTATTTGATTATTTATGTTCAAATATCAATAGTGACATGACTTAATCGATTTGAAATTATAAATAATTTGTTCTCAAAATTATACTAGGGGAGTGATTATGAAATTAAACACAAGGCTCTTAATATTTAATTAATTATATTGATAAATAAATAATTTATTGACTGAAATTGGACGATGAGGTTGAACCGGATGCTGACTCGCTGACCTTCCAATGGTAGGTAACGGAATCGGCTAAAAGACAAACAAAAAGTTCAAATGATTCATCAATAATGCAAGGGTTAATTGCACTTTCCGCCCCTAAATTATTAACATTTGTTTATTTCATCTCTAACTTTTGATTTCATCTACTTCACCTCTTAATTATCAGACTTCAATTTATGAAGTCTAATCGACAACATGAGTCAAACTTATGGACCAAAATTTTTATTGCGTTATGCGCATGGGGTTCATCTTGCTAAATTTGAGAAAAAAAAATTGATAAATTTTATCTAAACTCAGTGCAAGAATATCTTGCATGAATTCAACTTTATTCGTGATCGATTTTTTTAACACGTGTAATAACTTTCAACTAGCTCTAGCCTTCAACTTGACGAGCCAAAAGCTCGTGCAAATTAGGTAGGGTACATATTATATTAAATTTTCATCGTTCATCTAATCCTCTTAATGATTCAAGCTGATATCAAATTCTTGCAAAAATATAGTAAGGATGCTTGTATGATGCCAGTCAATACTCATCTGATGTCTATGTCAGACAACATTATTGAGAAGTAGATAATGAAGAATTCTTGAGTTTTCTAGAAAAAAAATCTCATACCTTTGGAGAATGAAAATAGGACGACCATTTATATAGCATAGAGGGTGGAATTTCATTCAAAAGCACCACCTTGCGATGCATCCCTTCCTATTAGAATATTTTCTAGTTCCTTGTGATGATCGTGATCCAGTTTTCTATGATTGAGAGAAAGATGTTAAGGTTCACCAAAGGAAAATTAAAAAAAAAAAGTAGGATTAGAATGTAGAATTAGACTATTGGCGGGACCACTAGCATGCAAGGAGGGTATATTAAAGAATTTGAATCCGTGTCTAGATTAGAGTTCCATTGAAATAAGATATTTCAAGTTCATAACTCCTAAAAAATAGGCTATACGCGGTCTCTGATCACAGTCTATCGAAAACTCATGCCCCCATAGGGGGAAGGTGAATTGTGTTGCTAAGCTAAAATACTCAATTAAAAATCATGCTAAATGCAATCAAATGTTAATACAAGCAACTAAAATAACTAGCAAGTTTTACTAGGAATTTAATCAAACACGTAAAGTGCAATGAATAATAAAGAGAATGGACACAAGAAACTTATAGTGGTTCGGTAATTCGTTGACTCGAATTTCTATTCCACTTATCCAAGATGATCTTTTGAATTCCACTAGTTGAATTCCCGTTACGATCTCTAGTTTTTTCAATGAGCTAGTGAACCGCTTACAACTTCTAGCTTTCCCGATAAGCTAATAAACCGCTTACAACTTTTAGCTTTCTCGAGAAGCTAGTGAACCGCTTTTATTTTCTTGATCTTCAAAGTAACTCTTATTTTAATTCTAAAATCCTCACAAGTGTTTATCTTTCAAACACTTAATCAAGTGTTACAAGATTTTGTATATGAAAGTTGAAACTCACTTAATATAATATAATCACTCCTCTTTAAGTAGATATAAAAATATGAGGCTTGAATACAATATAATTAACTCGAGAGAGAAGAAGTTTGTAGACTTGAAAGCTTAAAAATTTGTAATCCTTTCTTGGATGTTTGTTGTATATATAGGCAAAGTCCAACGGCTAGTGAACTGTACATTTTTTAAATGATGTTGAATAATGACAAGTGAATAGTGGCAATTCATGAACAGTGAACAACTTGGTTGTCGTGCCTTGTGCCTGGATGTCACGACTACTAATTTGACTACTAGCTAGAACTTGAAAAAGTCCTAGAAAAAATTCTTTAATAAACCTTAGTCTATTTTATAAATAATACATACAACACATCTATCATTCTATGCAATTCATAATGCACTGAAAGACATTCAAAATGTCTACATTTATGTGTCATGAATGTATTATTTGATTTTTCTTTGAAATGGTGGTTTGAGCATCCCGTAACATTAAGTTTATTTAAGAAAAATCAAAATAAATTCTTTTACGATTAAAAACTTTATACAAATTATGAAATTAATGTTAATTATCAAAATCAATATACAATACTTCTAACAAATTGGACTGACACATAGTTTGATTTTCTGATCCTCAACTCAAGCCTCCATAAGACTCTTCAACGTCTAATTGGATGACCATTATAGAGGGTTTAGAACTCCTTAAGGTCAAGTCGAAACTGCTGCCCAATTATGTATGAGAAAATTTCCAAACCAAGCAAAGCATGCGTGATACTACCGTCGGTCCCATACCTATCAGCGATATTTTTGTTCCTAATTTGGACAAATATAGGTAATTGAACTCGGTAATTTTAGATATGATAACTGAGGGATCAAACAGGTGCAATTGGAAGTTTTCAAGAGACCATAAATAAATATTACATAACTCAGGGGATAAAAGTGAAGTTAACCCACATTACAAATATCGATTCAAAATACTTAAAAAATTGTGCAATAGTGAGACAAATCCGTCTGTTTTCGCTCCATTCGAGCTAAGCGCTCTCTCTCTCTCTCCCCCCCCCCTCTCTCTCTCACACACACACACATACAGAGAGAGACAGAGAGACCCTCAATCTATTACACTCCGCGTCTCTCGAACACTGAATCTCGGAGCTAAAACAGGAAGCTCGACATAGACGTCTCCTCAGCTTCTTCTTCCGGCAACAATGGAGATTTCATGGTTTCTCATATTTTCCTTGGCCTTCACCTGCTCAGAATCAGCAATCACTTCTCTCTCCAAAGACGCAATTTCCCTTCTCAGCTTCAAAACCAGTATATACAGCGACCCCTCCGACCTTCTCTCCAATTGGGAATCTTCCACCAACCACTGTGACTGGTACGGCGTTCAATGCGACCCTATATCTGGCCGAGTTGTAGCTCTTCGCATCGCCGGAACTGGCGCCGGAAACAACAGTGTCTCCGGAATCCTTTCCCCTTCTATAGGAAACCTAACCAACCTTCAAACTCTCTCTATTCCTCACAACTTTTTCTCCGGCCAGATTCCGACTGAAGTCGGAGAAATACGGGATCTGAAAACCCTAGAGCTTCAAGGAAATAACTTCTCTGGTCACATTCCTTCTCAGATAAGATATCTCTCGTCTCTTCGCTTGCTTAATTTGTCGTTTAATTCGCTTTCAGGCAAAATTCCGGATACTTCGATTGGTTTTGGTAGAGTAAGTGCTGTTGATTTGTCGAATAATCAGCTTTCAGATGTAATTGATGCCCATAAATTTGGTAAATGTGAGTTTCTCAGTCATTTGAAGGTCTCTAATAACTATTTTGTCGGAAATATTCCTGCGGATATTGGAAAATGCTTGAAGTTGAGGACTCTTTTGCTCGATGGAAACATAATGGAAGGTCGGGTTCCGCCGGAGTTAGGTCAACTTTCTGAACTTCGAATTCTTGATGTTTCTAGAAATAGTCTCACTGGTAGGATTCCCGGGGAACTAGGAAATTGCAAGAAGCTGTCTGTGCTTGTTTTAACCAATTTGGTTTATGAAAATAGCTCTGCGAATTTTCCTGGAGGAGAATTCAATGCCTTCTATGGCGGCATACCTTACGAGGTATTTATGCTTCCAAATCTTCAGATTTTTTGGGCGCCAAGAGCAAATCTTGGTGGTAGGTTGCCTATTGAGTGGAGCAGTGTCTGCTCCCTGAGAGTACTCAATCTGGGAGAGAATTACTTTGCAGGTACCCTACCACAAAATATATCAATGTGCAGATATCTTACTTTCTTGGATTTGAGTTCAAATGGTTTCCAAGGGAATCTTCCTTGGCAGCTGCAGGTTCCCTGTACAGCGTATTTCAATGTGAGCCGAAATTCTATGTCTGGTTTCCTTCCAACATTTTTGAATACCAGTTGTGATACAAGCATGATTTCATATGGGCAAGATCCCAACTTTATAAGTGAGGAAGATGCTCAGGTAGCCTACTCTAACCTCCTCTTTTTTGGGGGTTCTGAAATGAACACCTCCCTTGGATTAAACATGGCTGATCGTTCATTAGTTGCCCATGATTTCAGTTGGAACACCTTCTCTGGTTCTCTGCCTTTATTCTCACTTGGGAATAAGTTCTTCCTCAATAATGGTGGTAATACATCATATAAATTGTTGCTCAACAACAATATGTTTAATGGGTCTCTTCCAGATGAGTTGTTTTCAGGCTGCAATGGTCTGCAGAGCTTTTCAGTTAACTTGAGTGCCAACAAGATATCAGGCGCATTAAATCCAGAGTTGTTACATAAGTGCTCACGGTTAATCGATTTTGAAGCAGCAGATAATCACATTGTTGGGTCGATTTCTCCCGAGATTGGCAGCCTGAGGATGCTTCAACGTCTGGACTTGAGCAAAAACATGCTATCTGGATCCCTGCCTGATAAGGTGGGAAGTTTGAGTGATCTAGAATGGATTTCTCTCCGAGAGAACAATTTGACTGGTGGAATTAGCTATCAACTTGGTCGTTTAACCTCTCTCACAGTTTTGGATCTATCTCATAATGCTCTAACTGGACCCATCCCTGGAAGCTTAGCCAATGCCACAAATCTTCATGTAGTGTTGCTGGATCACAACATGCTTTTTGGGGAGATACCTGTATCTTTTTCGACACTTCCTAATCTTATTACTCTGGATGTTTCTTTCAATAACCTTTCGGGTCATATACCTCATCTTCAGCATGCTAATGGTTGTGATGGTTTTAGTGGGAATAGATTTCTGAGTTCATGCCCTGACAGATACCCAGCACCCCCAACCGGGCTTCCAGTTCCCCTTGTAGTTCAACAATGGCATAGGCGAAGTAAAATGAAGTCCTTTGTAATAGCAATGGTCACCTCTGCATCTCTTGCGCTTTTCACTTTAGTTGTCATAGTTCTGCTCCTCATTTTTGGGAGGAGAAAGCTTAGTAGACTCGCCACCCTGAGAAGGAAAGTTGTGGTGACCTTTGCAGATGCTCCAGATGAACTGAATTACGACAATGTGGTTAGATCAAGTGGGAATTTCAGTATCAGTAACCTGATTGGTACAGGAGGCTTTGGGTCAACCTACAAGGCAGAATTGGTCCCAGGGTTCCTTGTAGCTGTGAAGAGGCTCTCCATTGGTAGATTTCAAGGCATTCAGCAGTTTGATGCAGAAATAAGAACTTTAGGAAGAATTCGGCATAAGAACCTTGTTACGCTGATTGGATATCATGTGGGAGAGGATGAGATGTTCTTGATTTATAATTATCTTTCTGGTGGAAACCTGGATACTTTCATACACGGAAGGTCAGGGAAAAACGTAGAGTGGCCAGTGATCCACAAGATAGCTATTGACATAGCCCAGGCTTTGGCTTTCCTTCACTACTCTTGTGTTCCCCGGATAGTTCATCGCGACATCAAGCCTAGCAATATTCTTCTCGATGAGGATTCTAATGCCTACTTGTCAGACTTTGGGTTGGCTCGGCTTCTAGACGTTTTTGAGACCCATGTCACCACTGATGTAGAAGGCACCTTCGGGTATGTAGCACCGGAATATGCCACCACTTGCAGGGTTTCTGACAAGGCAGACGTTTATAGCTTTGGAGTGGTGCTCTTGGAGCTGATGTCAAGAAAGAAGTCCCTTGATCCATCATTCTCAGAGTATGGGGATGCGTTCAATATTGTTGCATGGGCTAAATTGCTGATCAAGGAGGGACGTTTCTCTGAGCTATTTTGTCCAGAACTGTGGGATGGTGGGCCTAGGGAGAATTTGTTGGGGATGTTGAGACTCGCGTCAACCTGCACAGTGGAGTCGCTTTCTGTTCGCCCATCAATGAGACAGGTTCTTGAGAAACTGAAGCAGCTGAATTCATTTGTTTCTTGACTTCCTTGAGTTGGACTGTATTGCGAAGCTCATTGTGTTTTCTCTACAGCATAGCGACATTGAGGTAAGCTCGTTTGCGTACGATGATCGTTTTATAGTAACTTGAATCCGCCAAACGCTATCCTATTTGTGTCCTGCCACAATGTCCACTTTGATGGTCTTTTTATAGCATATTATACATGCTGCATATCTATCCATCCATACTATATACTAGGAATGTGTTGATGATCTATTTATAATGGATTATACATGCCACATATCTATCTATATATACTATATACTAAGTACGTGTTAATATCCTTATAAAAAATTGATCACTTCCGAACGATTCCGGGATCGAATCCACTTTGAATTTGATAAAATTACACAAAAATCCACATTCACATTAATATTTATCTTCCCTATCTGTTTATTTTTATATGAGAAAAGCTTTAAACTTATTCCCACATTCAAATTTTCTCTCTTAATATAACCTCTACATTTAGTGTTACATCGTAATTCCATGTGATTTCGAGTTCCCATGTATCGTACGGGTACTGCTCTTATTCTATGTATACATTTGAATGGCCATGGGCAAGTTTACAAGCATGCTATTTAAGAAGCATGGTGGACCTCCAAAAACATCACAGCTATAGTAGTGTTAATCTGATACTTTGTACAATTACAGGAAACTCTCACATGGAGCTCTTTTCACTCTGCATCGTGAATTGCTGGTTCTCGCACGACGTAAAGAAAGATAAGCTGCCTCGTGCACATTTTTTCTATGCAATCAATCATCAGAGCTGTTGAGGCAGCAGAGCATAGGAATCCTTCTATTGGGACCGGCTGTGAAGAAGCAGCAAGAAATTGCATTTTGTCTTCGTGCTGAATTCAATGGAGCTGTGAGTGGATACTCTGCTGCTTGATCTGAGCTGTGACTTAATGCGATTCAACAATTTTGAAAATGAGTGTATGTATATGTTCTTTGATTTTCTAGGAATAGCTCTCAGAAGTCATAGTTTTATTGAACCAGTCTCTGATTTGTGGATACTATCTTCTTATATTGTACTTGTGCATCCTTATATCAAAATGTAGACTATTATATGTTTATTTCGACACAGCGAAAAGCAAAAATGATTACCCAAACAACAACAGGACTTGGGACGAAAAAAAGTTCACGGATGTGGCGCAGATGAATAGATTTTGGATTAAACCATAGCTACGTCATTACTTCATAAGAAAAAGCATCAAATCACACAAAGATACCCAAAAAAAACCGTGTTATTCTATTGACAAGCGGTCATTTAAGGGTCTTAGCTGGTGATCCAGGCTGCTTTCTTCTTGACGATAAAACTTATCTATGTGCATCAAATATACAACTGTGCAGTCTTTATACAACAACAAATTAATAAAAGTGCATCAAAGCCTCACCCCACAATTTTGCAAATATATAAGAATAAATAAGTTGTGAAATAAATATAGCTTTGCAAATACATTACATTTGGAAGGGTGAAACAAAAAAAAAACCACCTTAGGTGTCACTGTGGTTTTAGGAAGGAATTAAGGATCTAGGATTCTCTGATTTCTACTACATCATATTGGCAAAGTCATAAGTTTGCATGCCATGTTGAGGAGTACCAGCACCCTGTCTAGCCTTGAGGACAACCTCTTCTGTGGTGGTTCCAATGATGTCATTAGCCCTCTTCAGATCGATGCAATCATACCTTTGATTAGCATCCTGGCCACAAAATTACATGTAAAAAAGAAAGAAGAGTAATAAGCATACTCCTTTTTTTGTGTAAATCAGAGCATTCGGTCCAACTTTCGTGAACTTTGACTAATCTCTGCGAACCAATCTCATTTTTTACTAGCTTAGAATCCAATTAAAGTCATAGCGAAGTTCTATATGGACTAGCCCCTTCAGAGTTTTTCTCGCCGGAAATGTTTCAAACTTGAGACTTTAGGAGAGAGCAACCCCTAAGTTGACAATAGACCAACTCCTTGGGATTGTAATAAGCATACTCGTGGTGGAAATATCATCATAAGGGCAAGTGCAACAAAGTGAACAAAGAACTGTTCACTTTGTATTTTACTCAGTTCAACTCAAAAAACAGGCTGCAACAAACTCCCTAAACAGGTTAACAAAATGGGTTTCATGAACAGTAGCTCCCTAAATCAACCCCCATTTAGGGAGCTACTGTTCATGACCCATTTATTTTTTTATTATTTTTTTCTCTCTCTCTCTCTCTCATTGGCTAAGAATTATAAAGAACTGTTCATGACCCTATTAAAAAATAGTATTTTAATAGTAGAGAGTGAGTATAGGTAGTATTGTTGGAGTGTTGAAAATGACATGGGTGAATAAAGAACTGTTCACTAATTTTTTTGGCTAAAAATTTGTTCTTTATTGTTGCACTTGCTCTAAAGATTGACAAGGGAGGCAAAAATAACAATCAAATGCAATCGAATATGTGAATCGCGTCTAACCTGAGTAACAATGCCTAATTTCTCCAACTTTGTAACTGCATCATCCACATCAAAATTACATCTCACACCAAATTCTTGTTTGATTAGGTCCTCACACCGCTGGTCAAGATCCTGTTTCATACCATCAAGAAACATCATTTTGAGTGACGCCACAAATTTGCAAAAGCAACAAAAGAGAATTAAACTTTTGATAAAAAGAGTTTTGATTTTATTTTTCTTTGAATTACTTTGATTTCCCACCAAGATTTTGGTGGAAAACTAGCTACAGCCCCCTCTAAAATTTCATGGAAAATGTCTAATCAAGTTGTTATTTTTTATGGATATCATAAAACATCTTTAAAATCATAAGTGGTGGAATCTTGTCCTTTAAACGTAGTGAAGCTCTTTGTTCTTAAAAGACACCTTCTATTGAAAGATTTGCTACTATTTTTCAGACATTCGTTACAAGTTTTTGGAATCGATGCATACCCGTCTGGTCGCTTTACCCTGTTCCATCAATATGAAGAATGAAATGATGACCTCTTTTACCTGCACAGTCAAAGGATATGATTCTGTGAACATGTGAAAGCATATTATTGAATTCTATCAAAGTTGAGGGACAAGTGATAGACTAACTGGCCCTAAAATCAGAATCAAAGCAAGTAACCCAAAGAAGAGAGGACTTAGGCAAGTATGATTTGAGTCATAGATGATATTCACTTAAAAAGCATGCTGTACGGGATATTCACTAAAAAAGCATGCTGTATGGGTTAAAAAGTAAATGGCAATCTGGCAATATTATCTCAAAGTTACTATTTCCTTGTTAGTAGGGTTTAGCCTGTAGAAGACTCCACAGATGTTGAGTTGAGATCTGATTAATATTTCATCACTCGGTTGAACTCACTAAAACAGCGGTCATAACCTGTAGTGCTTGAAGACCTACCGATATGCTAAACCATTAACGGAATGGCTGTATCATTCTCGTAGTTTCGGAAGGATAATATTACAAATTGTCCTAGAAGATTTAAGAGATGTACACGTATTGACTAGCCCCTTCCCTATTACTCCCAGAACACAGGACGTAGCCACGAGAGTTGCCTGCCTTTCGTGGGACACCCTACTTGGGTTTGCTAGCTAATGCTGCCTTCAGCTCGCTAGGAAGGAACTGCTTATTCGAAGGGCAAGCACACCCTTATTGTGTAAGGGACGGAGATACTGAGGCTGTGTTGAAGTTCCCTCTATTCACTTCCTGCTTGCTCTATCATGAAAAGGGCATCCCTAAAATAAATACAGGAGCTTCACATTCTTCAGCAAGTCTTCTCAAGTGTGAAGAGGAACGAGAGTTAATTGTGGAAAGAGGAAATATTAAGAGAACTTCGTATTCACGCGATCTCCAGATTTCTCTATTTTGCTCTCTATTGATATGAACAAAGGGAAAGATATCAGAGTCAGCGGCGTATAAGATAATCGCAGCGTGCATTCCTCCTTAGGTACACAATAAAGCTTTAGATTTTCCACTCCTTTAGCGACTTTTAATTGATTTGAACCCTTCGAATAGAATCAACTACTAGCTAGCGGGTCTAAACTTCTTTCTAAGCTAAGAAGATTCCATATGGCAGGGGAAAGCCAAAGAGGAAGACGGATAAGAAGGAAGAAGGAAGAATTGGGAAAAGGAGGAAATTATCCTCACTCTGCCATTCGAACAACGAAAGCCACAGTATTGCCTTGCAGCTTTGCCTGCCACCCTTCAGCAATAGAGTAGAGGATGGATAGCAAAGGCAAAAGTTTATTGCATCAGACTACTTACTTCCTGTTGAATCACTTCATCACACAAGTGAAGAAGAGTGCCTCTTCCACTATCTAGCTGTTTTTCATACATGGATCGCGTGATCAAGTTCTGATATGCAGTAAAGTTCTTCTGAAACCTGCAAGTAGTTGATAAAACTTGGACATGTTAGTAACTCATTCCAAGGCAGACTTAAAAAACAAGAAACAACCAAAACATTTGTAAACTCAAATAAACTTTCAGCATATTGACCAAGTGAAATATACATCTTAATGCACCCGAGTGAGGAAAGGAATATACTTAACGAGAAGTATGTCTTTGCGCAAAAGCCAATTACAGCAGAGAGGATGGGAGCAAGAACTTTTATATTAGCTTCAGACTTATTAATTGAACTGACTACAGTAACCTGTAAGAAACAGATATGGTACACATGAGGATGATGGCTAAAAACAAACCACCGTCAGCTCATAGAAATCTATTACTTAACTGACCAGCCCAATGATGGCAGAAACAAGGAATGTTGCCCAATCCATTGGAGTTAAACTCGGGTTTTTCTTTTCAGGCTGTACAAGGAAACAATATAAGCAATACTATATCTTAGAATATACTTACCAAACAAATATGTCTTAAAATAAAACTGGCAAGAGAGAGAGAGAGAGAGAGAGAGAGAGAGAGAAACAGTCAGAAACGAGGCTAGAGAAGTTTAAACTGGTAAGAGAGAAGCAAATGAACTAACAAGAACTATGTCCATATCAGCCATTGGAATCATTTTGAAATGCCTCACATATATCCCACGCTCTGATTCTTTTTTCGATTTGGCCCGCCTGCAAAGTTGTTGGTATGTTGGATGTCAATGAATTGTTTCTAATATCTTTAGCACATTAGGATTAGCGAATATGAATTGCAAAAACAATCAACTTAATTTGTGTATTGTGAAAAAGCAGTTATAAAAAATGTGAGATAGCACAAATAAACATTGCTCTCCATAATCCACTCTTAAAATGTCTTCAGTTTCCTTCACTGAAGAAGCCAACTCTACTGGCATAAAGAAACTAAGAAACTCAAAGAGAGGAATATTTGAATTGTTTTGATAAAACCCTCTTCTTAGCCTAGCTGCTTCTAGGTAAGACATCGTATGTAAGTATGAATGTTCATATATATATATATATATATATATATATATATATATATAATGAGAATATCTCACTTCAAAATATGACAGGAAACATCAGAAACCTGTAAACAACGATTATCCTTTCAAATGTTGGTTCTTGGATAGTGATCTTGCTCAGCAATTTACTGATACTGTGGACAACAAATAAGTATGTCAAAACTGGATTAGTTGTGACCGATCCTGGCAGGCAACTTAAACAAAATGAAGACCCATGGAAGTTTCCAAACTTCTAGGTATCACAGCAATATGTCTTAAAAACAACAGAGATGATAGAGCACCTGAGTTTCATATTTTCTATGCGGATACGCTCAACAAATAGGTCATCTTGTTCTGCTTCAATGATAATTTCATCAGGTTCGTTTCCATCTTTGCCAAACCGTGCATATGACTTTCTACGGAAAAGTTGTTTGAGCCTGCAAAGAAGTTGTAAATTATGCACTTCTAAATTAATGTCAGGTTCAAACTAAAGATCAACTCACATCATGAATCAGAGTTTTTGATCTGGTAACTTTTCCAATCAAGGATCATAATTGATACTTCTCTTAGGGCAAAGCCATATCATCTATACTGCTAAATCAGCTCCAGATAACCATTAAAAAAGTGCAGTGGAAGATTTAAAGTTTCCGCAAATAATTTGCAATGAAAAAGGGTATGTGACTTTTCATGGATTTAGTTGTCTTGCATATAATATGCACCTTAAAGCCTTCTCTTCAACAATGTCCCGAAGAATTGAAAGTAATAGTCTGCAAGGAATTAACTACTTACCCTGTCAGCCTCAAAAAGCATCTCCACAAGCGTGCAACGATCGTATTTGCTTTCTGTTTGAAAAAGTAACTAGTTGTCTGATCAATTCCAAAGCCCCTTCTGAAGATTACATACTACAAGTAAATGCAGTGATCTAGTTTAGTTTTGCAAGAGAAACGCATGATGGAGAAAAAACAGTTTATATGCATAATTTAAAGAATTTTGACTGTGATTGAACTTTCAAGTCGATATTTGTTGCCAATTCTTTAATGGCTCAAAAGGACAACGAGATCATAACCACAAAGTGTTCCCAGGTACTAATTTCATTTCAAAATCTCAAATCAAACAAGACATCAAATATATACATAGTGGTTGAATAAAAAATACCGTAACCTGAATTCTCTGTAACACATCACATAATAAACAGAAAGGAACAAGACGATTCACCTCGCCAACTCCAGATAAGTGGTAAGCGCTTAGAGTAACGATAATGAATCAAAAGATAGACATGAACAAGTGGAAGATGTAGTCTACTTGAATTCAAGATGCACAAAAGAACCATGTAGGTGTGAATAAATACACTCAGATTCCAGAAACCAAACAAAGCATTCAAGACAACTATAGCAGAAAAAGTACCAACATTTCACACGCCACCATTAGTGGCCAACAGATTTCAAGGGTAACATATAGAAAGTAACTAGACTACTGATCGACCTGGAATCTTGAAAGATAAGATCTAAAGCACTACCTTATCAGCAAAGACTGGAAGATTTTCATGAGGATTCTTCATGAAATACCTCTTCAAAAGATTTTTGTCAATCTCCATGCAAAAAAGACAAATGCGGTATCAGCATATGTGAAGAGCACTCTAAATCTGCAGCAATATCAAAAAATCTCTGCACCTGCCTTGCATGTTTATACTTCGTACAGACATGCTACATAGAGAAGTGTTTACCTAGATACATCTACTCTGCCAAATACCTTAGATTCATCAACTTTGATAGGAAGAGTCAGTAGATATTGCGCAGAAAGTGCAACATTAATTTCATCGTCAGTTGTCATCTTGAAGTTGCTCTTCTCCATTATCTACATAAAAGAAGCAATGGAAAAAAAGGTGAAAATAGTATATAAATTCAGGTCCAAAGGGAATAAATATGGAACTAGAAGACAAAAATTTGCCGCCACCAAAGCATATAACACACGGCAGTATTGCAGTAGTCTTGCCAGCCAAAATGCATGTTAATTTGAAAGCAAATCCAGGTGAGGTAGAGGAATGTCTCTTAACTAGCCAATAATGTAACCTTTAATCAGTACCTAACGTATATCTTCAGGTACAAAAATCCATTTCAGAAACGAATAAAACTAACAGGGTGGTGGCATGTAAGATTTATATGGAATAGAACACTTAAAACTAAAAACCATGCAGTTGGCTTGGTGCTTTGGTACTAGAGAGGCATGCTGCTTGCCATGGAGTATAAAGAAGATGCCACTCGATTTTGTATCTAGGGGTAGAAAATAGGGATAGTAGATATGTGCCTAACAAAAATGCAGGGGGAATGGAACCTGGAATATATATGAAAGGAAATTTTGTTCAAGAACATCAATTTCCTCTGGCATCAAGTTCTGCTGCTCCAATTTCTCAGCCCCGTGGACAGGGTCAAAGAGCGAGTACAAATGCTACAGATCAAAGCATAGCAAAATTAGATATTCAAATTAAGCAACACACGAACGGAAACAATTACCTATTGGTTATCAGATAATAAGAAGTAAAAAGACTAGTTCTTACCATCAAATCTTCAAATTGCAACATATACCAAGCTCGAATTGTGTACTCAATTCTCTTGCAAAGCTTCAAAAACTCAGCTCGGTCAGATTTATCTTCTGCAAATCATTCAAAAACTCAAGCAATTGATGTTGATTATGTCATCTTTCAGCTAGCTTTCTTTTCTTTGTATGGAAAAAGGAAAACCATGATCAACAACCCCTTGCCTATAACAAAGGCGATAGTATCTGATCCACACATGAATCAGAAGGATCACATAGGACAATATGTTGATAGGTAATGATATAAATAGCTAAACGTCACATGAATTTCCTGACATGTGACCACAGTATTTACGCACATTGTCACGTCCAAGCTGTCCCGTGTGTAGATACAAAGAAAAGCATACAGCATTTGTACTGAAAGACTAATGAACAGTAGAAGAACCCAATAAATTGAAAATGTAGATACACCCATAACCACCTTGGAGACTTGGGATGATAGCATAAGATTTGCTAGGAAAAACAAGGTTCCTAACGGTGATATCAGCTATAGGAAAGATAGAGGTGCTAGCCAAAAATTACTATTCCTGCATTCTTGTTTGTATTTATAAAAGACAAGATATAACAGAACACTTTACTCACCCAAAACCAAAAAGAACAAAATAAAGCTAGAAATAGAGCAAACTCACATACATGGACCCCCAATCACAGTAAAACAGAAATGAAGCCAAATGGTTTTATCAAAAACCACTTTTGTTAACATCTATCAATAGGCTTTGCTTCTTCAAATTGAAGGGAGGGAAAAGGTAGGATTTAAGTTTAACAAATAATCATGACAATTACGAAACTACACACACATACAACTAGCTCGCAGTGCCAATGGCATAGTCTTCTACGGGGCCGATTATCTGCTTTGGATTTAACAACTAATGATGACAATTACAGACCGCAAAAGATAAACCTGCCTCAATTTCAATAAATTGGCAAACCCCGTACATAGAAACATGCAATTGTGTGTGTTTGTCGCGTGTATATCTATAAAAATGTTGTGGGTGTGGATGTACGTGAAGAGGGAAAGAGACGAATTTGGTTAATTACAGTACCGATGGAGGTGGCCAAAGCCGCGATAATCTTGTGTTTGAGAATTGGGATAACCGATTCTGGTTCCAATCTGATGACTTCTTTCTTTTTTCTCCCCATTCTCTGCGAAAGCAATGAAACCAAGCAACTGCGGACACAGAAAAATGAACAATTACCATCTCTCTCTCTCTCTCTCTCTCTCTTCTTAAAATAGTACTCGGAAGTCGTAGCTGTAATCCGAGTTTGATGACCCGTGTCTCATGTGCCGCTCAAAAAGAGTTTGCACTTTGCAATCGCTCTTCCCTCTCCTCCCTCTGTGTGCGCGCGCGCGCTTGTAAGAGAGAGAGAGAGAGAGAGAGAGAAAGAAATCTGCTGTCTGCATCCCCGGACGCCCCGGCGGGACAATAACGAATTGAAAAACTCATGGGTTTTTTTTTCTCTACAAGCGCTACCTTCCCTAAGGTTTCTAATAAATACATTAATTCCCCCATTAGTTTGAGAATCTACTCTAATCTTTCTTACTTATAAACAATTTATGCAATTACCTTTCATAATTGTTAAATTCAGTCAATTGCCGACAGCCAAGTTACTAAAATTTAAACTTTAGATTTTTTTTTTATAAAATAAATAGCAACATAATTCATATCACGTCCGAAAAAACATACATAGAATTTTTGATATTTTTTAAAAATCAAAACTCAAACAAATCTTTTGTCAAATTTTGTTTTTAGAAAATTATTAAAAATTCAACATAGCTAATTTTGGACGATGACAACTATATTACCTTTTGTTTTGCTGCAAAAAATTTGAATTTGAAGTTTTAATAGCTTAACTAATAACGTAAAATTAATTTTAACAGTAAGAAAACTAACTCTATAATAATTTCAAAACTAAAAGAGACTTAAACTATGAGAATAGTCAATATATTTGTCAGACCATGAAAGGTCGTGTCCTAAGTCTGTGTATGGACCTATGCTAATGAGTAGCGAATTTTTTTTTTAAGACACTACGTGTTAATCCTAGATTGACTGAAGTATAATGTGTATGTATAGTTTACCTTCACGGCATGTATCAATCAGCTTAAAACCAAAGATAGCAAAACCATTGACGTCAAAAAAGTATTATGTTCTGAACACGTGTATTCAAATACAACTCATAACATAAATGTGTTCGAAAGCACCCGATCCGTGTGAACTCTACGCATATTATACAAGATTCACTTGCATTAAATGATTTTGAATACACGCGTGTCTGAATTTGTGTCTGAATATTTGTACATGCAGCATTGCTCAGCAACAAAATTTAGAGTTGTATTTGTTAAGTTGCACCAATCAATTAATTCTTACACAAATGATTTAGTCAAACTATTAGTCCGACCCTCCATGGTATTTTCGACCTCGATTGGCCATCTCATGCAACGATGAAGCAGCACCACTGCCCCACGAATTCTATGTGTTGTCTATATTGTAAACATTTTGAATCAATAAAATCTTGAAGAAGCTTGTCTGCATCATTCCTTAAAGAGATACAAGTGCAGGTAAGGTGTTCAATTAGAACATAAAAACATGACTAAATTAGCCCTAGTTACTCTTCAGGACGGAGTGAAAAATTCGATCACCGGATCAAAATGAAAGTTCGGAGTGGGTTCATTCCCGTCAATACCGAAACCCTATACTGGACTACTGGTTATCGAACATAGTGATTTGCTAATAAAAAGGTATTTTGATAACTCTCACACTCTTTACAGATCGTAAACCATTTTGCTTAGCCTCATCAGTTTCAACACCATCACCAAAACTACCAGCAGTGTGAAATTTATAAATTCTGGTTCAAAGCAAAACCAAGAGATTTGCAAGTTTCAGTGATGGATGTAGCAAGAAACTGGACCCTTTTATTCATACCAACTCAATCAGCATGTACGAATATATAAATCGCGTAAAAACAGGACCAAATCCACCGCGGGGAAAACTCGCTAGTTCATGCCATGAAATACTTTACACAACCAGGCTTTACATATCCGTGCATACGCGTTTCCATGTTTGTGTGTGTGGAAAACACACCTTGCAAATCAAATTTTACAAAATGTTGAAATGTTCTCGTGTCAATGTTGGTGAAAAATGCACTTAGAAACGCATCCTATACGTCAAAAAATTAACAATAGTATTTTTATTGTGGTTACTTTTTAGAAACATTTCTACGAGTATCGGGTGAGTATCTATATCCGATACGGGTACGACTCCTATCTAGCAATATCCGTGCTTCATAGCTGCTCATCAACTCAACCATTATTTTCTTTGTGCAAGAATCAAATCGGGGAATAAACACGATTTCGATTGAACGAGATTAGAGCTAAAAACCTGAAAACTTGGAGAGTTACTTGCAGATAAAAAATAGAACAATAAATGACTAAAGGAGGAGGAGAAGGATAAACAGGAAGAGAGGACAACCTAGCAACTAGAAAGAACAGCAGCAAACTAATTTAGTAGTTGATGTCCATCAAATGGGGGAATAAACACGATTTCGATTGAATGAGGTTATAACTAAAAACCTGAGTTACTTACAGAACAATAGAACAATAAATGAATAAACAAGAGAAAAAATAAATGGGAAGAAATGTTCACCCTCCAGTTTTCGTTACACAACAACACACTTGTGAAAAAGATGCAGACCAGCAGTGTATGTTTCCATATTAACATCAACGAGCATTTTCACCCTGCTGAGCCTTAAGGACAAGCTCCTCTGTGGTGGTGCCAATGATCTCATTAGCACGCTTAAGACTTACGCTGTAGTACCTTCCAATTGTATCCTGTTTTAGAAAGACCGCACTCTCGTCAAAACAAAAAATTAAGAACAGCATATCAGAGAAAAAAAATTGACGAAACAAGACTCAGGTCTACACTTCAACATAAATGAGAAATTCATTTTAAAAGATTTTCTAAAACTCTATCATGAGCAAATATGATTATTTCATTATTTCATTTACAAATTTCTGTTCAGCGAAGATATACATTGCAATAGGGTGTATTTATCTAGTCCAATAAATCACTAGTGATAGCACTTATTCCCTTACCGATACGCTTAGATACCTGATCCGATTTGGTCATTTTTTGAGGGGGTTACAACCTGATTTTTTCTCCTGATAGGAGCAGGCATGGAAGTACTAATAGAGTATTCAGTCGAAATGGGGAGTGTATAGTTTTCAAACCCCATACCAGAATATCCATACCTGCCCTGCCATGCCTGTTCCTCGTTATACATTTTCCTTGTACAATTATATTTTTCTTAATACATCAATGACTTGCAATTCTATGTCAGTTTCGTTCTAGTCCTTTAGATATGTTTGCAACTTTGTTATCACTTCCTCCATCCCAAATTTAATCATTATGAAGGGTCATGTCATTTTTCAGATAAAAGAATAAAGCACTTTCATGCATATTTTTTGAATATTTTTTTGCACCAATTTTAAAAATTAATTGAGATCTTTATATTCTTGCAAAAAAGATTAAAAAAATTATGCATAGAAGTGTTTTTATATTTTGTTTCAGAAAATGACACGACATTTCATAATGGATT
This sequence comes from Arctostaphylos glauca, assembly GCA_019985065.2. NCBI lineage: Eukaryota > Viridiplantae > Streptophyta > Magnoliopsida > Ericales > Ericaceae > Arctostaphylos > Arctostaphylos glauca. The sequence continues at coordinate 17,578,208 of JAHSPW020000014.1, read as the reverse complement.
AAAATCATAGAAGGGAGGGAGTCTTATCTTTAATGCAGTAACATGCATCTTTGTTGATTTTGTAACTTTGTTTTGTGGGTTGCTTTATCATGCTTGTTTTGTTGCCTATTTTATCTTGGTTGTGTTAATGTGTTGATACTACCATGTCTGGAGATTTTCTAACTAATTTGGTAGTATGTAGACATGTTTTTACTTAATTAACTTTTGTATCTTAAGTTTCATTAGTACATTTTCCTCTTACTTGATATGCAACTCGCTATCGGGTATGCACGTTCACCCATTATTCATTTGGGTATGGATTTCGTGACTCCTACATTTCCCGACTGAGTATGCATATAGTTAGAGAGGTGACCATGGGTTTGGAGATCGGGTATGAAAGGAGTATACTCGATCCAAACCCGTCCCCTTGCTCTTCCTGTAAACCACATATGTGTAGCTAAGCTCGGTCCCTATGGCAAGGTAGGTATCTGCTCCTGTTTGATGGCCACTCTAAAGGAGGCAATTTGACTCCTACGGTTGCCTTTGTTGAGACTCGGGAGTATTAAGCTAGGCAGACCACGAATATCCCAAAATGGGGAGGTTGGGAAACCAAGGGTGGGGGGGGGGGGGGGGGTGCGGTGGGGTGTTGGTTTAACAATCCAGTCAGCCGGATTCAGTCCTAATTCAGGCATTAACACATAAATCCTCTCCCCCTCAACCAAACAAACGGTAATAAATCTCTACACAATCCCTACCTCCAACTAAATAACCAATTAATCCCTCAGCACTACCAATCCCAATCTCAAACCCCTTCTCACTACCGATTACATTCAACCCATAAAATGTATCAAACGAGGCCTCCTAGTGTTGAACAGATGGAAGTTCACGTGGACAGAAGAAAGAACAAACATATTAATTGAAGGATCAGCCTTGTTCCACCAGGAAGAAGAAGACAAAGATGTCTCACCCGAGAAACAATGCCCAACTTCTCTAGCTTTTGAACTGCATCATCCACCTCAAAATTGCATCTCTCATTGAACTCTTCCTTAATTAGTTCTTCACACCGCATATCAAGATCCTATTTCCCAATATCACAAACTCATGCATCAACAACTTTTGCAACACAATTGGAAAAGAATAAAGGAAACAACTTAAAAGGTAGTAACAAACATGCACACCTGTCTAGTAGCTTTGCCCTGTTCCATCAATATAAAAAAGGAGATGATTACCTCTTTCACCTGCACATTTCAAATAATGGAGTAAGCACCTGCCATTTCAAGGTTGACAGGCTCTTAATTGATTAGCATCCTTGTGCCCTTTGGCTGAGACTGTGAAATTCATCCAGTAAAATTTAGAACTTGCTAAAAGATGGAACATCACTCCAAAATCCCATTTTACTCAGCAGCCTAACCACCATATATTTGTGAATCAGCATAGTTAAGCTTCATACAGTCACTACTTACTCGTTGACCTTGTGGAGAAGTCAATTGAGACAACTCCGACATTGCAAGTGATACATACAAAATTACCACCAGCATTTCTGACTCTTGTGATGCAAATTACTTTTAGCTAAGTAACTCCATAAACCTTTCGTCAAAGAGGTGACACAGGTAATAAAAAATTAATTTCTAGTCTGCTTACATACAGGGATATTCATCTACAGCCGTTACCAAAAACTCATGCTATTTATGAAAATAGTTAATTTAAAAGGTTGGCAGAGAAAAAGAAGAAGAGAGAATAGCTTGCAACTTACTTCCTGTTGGATCACATCATCACATAGGTGAAGAAGAGTGCCCTTTCCACTATCAAGTTGTTTGTCATACATTGACTGTGTAATTAAGTTCTGATATGTAGCCATATTTTGTTGAAACCTAGAGTCAGTAGAAACAATAGACAATTTAGGAAAGCAAAAAGAACAGAACAACCGAAGATTTGCAATCACGGGTCTCTGTCCAATGCATGATTTAGTGACTCTATCAAGAAGAAATTCTATATCAGAAGTTGCACCGATCTCTTCTACCTGTCCACTATAGCATTAAGAGTGGAAAAAATACGAAAACTAAACTAAACTATAGATGTGTTTGATCAGGCCAACTTGTTATATAAGACATGTTCTGTGCATACCTTCAAACAGTGGATCAGGCAAAAATTCATATTTTTTACTCCAAAAGTACATATTGCATGAACAAATTCAGATAATAAAAAAATACTTTACGTGAAGTAAGTCTTCGCACAGAAACCAATCACAGTCGAAAGGATAGCAAAAATGACCCAAAGATCCGCTTTAGGCATGTCGAGTGATCCCACTACTGCAACCTGTATAAAATGACATGAAAATATGTATCTGCACAACATAGATGAAACAAGAGAATATTCAATAAGATTTAAGATATCAGCAACTGACCAGCCCAACAATAGCAGAACCCAGAAATGTGACCCAGTCCATTGGCTTTAAACTTGGACTTCTCTTTTCTGGCTGTTAATTGGTAAAAGCTCACCAGGTCATAGTTAAACAAGAGGGAAATGCCACAGAAAGTATAACACGTCACTGATGAAAGCAGCCAAAAACTCACAAGGACTATTTCCATGTCAGCCATTGGGATGTTTTTGAAATGCTTCACAAATACTCCTCGTTCTGTTTTTGTTTTGGGACTTGCTCGTCTGCATAATAACCATGGTTGTTAGAAATTCACAAATTTAGCCAATATAGAGAGATGGTTTACCAATCGGTCATCCATTCTCAGCTGCCCTAGTTTTATGTACCCAAAGAGGCAGTGGAGTTAACAAGCTAGATCAACTTTTCCGAATATTGTATAGCAAACAACAATAAATGTTCAGAACATGAAGGAAAAGAACAAATTTTAATTGGTTGTGAACTGAAGGTCTGTTTCAGAAAAACTATCCAAAAATATTATTCACAAAAACATCTATAGTCCGAAATCAGAATACAGTACCTGTAAACAACAATAATCCTGTCAAAGGTAGGTTCTTGGATGGTGATCTTGCCCAAAAGATTGCGAAAACTGACAAAAGCAGATAAAAATGTCATGAGTAGTCAATATACATAAGGAATTGAAGTCAGCAACTAAATGGTTAGGTCCAATTAAGTCATCCACTAGATAATAAATCAACTAACAGTCAAACACTGATATGAAAATGGATCTATGTACTCTGATGCTGCAGTGCATGAGCTCTATTGCAACAAAAAGCTTTGCCTGGTTTCGTAATTGTGTTAGAAAGAGAACTGGTGCAATGTTTTAAGCTTCCCTGAACTCCTTTTATATTTCATAGTGAAGAAAGTGTGATGCACTGTAACTGAGGGTCAGAAAAACTTGGGCACTCTACTGCAATTCAGGTTAGTTTGACCCAATAACAAAGATCACAGATAACTGTAGATACATAGGACGTTTTGTCAACAAATTGGGATAACTGATGCAAGAAATTCAAGAGAATAGCTGGGGAACCATCTTTTATATTGTTCATACTTGAAACCAAAAGCCCAAAGCTAACACAGTCAGTATTATTTTCAAAACAAAGATTCTATTCAAAACCTGAGCTCCATATTCTCAAGACGGATCCGTTCAACGTAGAAGTCGTCCTGCTCTGTTTCGGCACTAATTTCATCATGTATATTTGTATCTCTCGTGCGTACTGAACTTGCCTTTCTGGAAAATACTCTTTCTAACCTGCACCATAATCAAATATATCAGCTTAGTCCAACCGGACGAGGTATAGCAAAGGGTATGTACACTCTCCAGACAACTCTGAATTTTCTGACATGTAATCAGATTTCATAAACAACATTCTGAAATTACAGGCACAAAAGAGTTAAGGGCCAAACACTGTTTGTCACAAATTTTAACTCACCTAGTCTTTCTCAAAATCCATGCCCATAAACATCCAATGAGCATGTCCACTTTCTCCATGAAGAAGAAATCGGTTGTTCGATCAATTCCAATGCCACGACGGAATATAACATACTACCAAAAAAAAAATGGATTCGGTAAATAAGGAGAATTTATCAGATACTATATTCCTCAACAAAGACCAAGCACCTTATCCCACTTATTTGAGATCAGCAATAAATATCCTGCTCTACCATTTCATCACAAGAACCGTGTGACTAACATAGAATACATTATTACCAGAAATCTCTCACCATTATGAGATTGTTGAAACACCTTAGAACAGTGAAATGGTGACAGTATACCAGAGAAATGGTGGGCAAAACAGTGGGACTGTGAAGTATGGGTAGACATTTGTTAGCGGATCTAGGGGTGTAGCGCTTTGCCACAAAGTATAGGACACAACAAGCATCCCCATACGGATGCATTTCCAACACGGATACGATGGCAAGGTAGGTGAGGTGTTTCATGTCGGTGCTTCATATATGATAACAGATAATGAAAGCTAATATGATGGCAATATTTGTCAAATGAAATGTGGCCCAACCACCCAGTAAAGAAAACTACGGATACAGTAGCCATCACACTCCACCATTGTCCAACGCCCCCCCCCCCCCCCCCCCCCCCCCAACCCACCACCACCACGACGCACACACACCACAAAAAAGGAAAAAGAAAAAAAGAACAAATAAAAATAGAAACCTCCCCTAGAACTCTTATCGAGGACTAAAATACAAAACCTGTCAGAGCAAAAACCTTCTCCAAGAACCATAATAGAAGCATTTTCCCTGACATCAGTACCTACGCGACCAGTTACATGCATAAATAAACCAACTATTATTCTTGCAAGCAAGATTTACAGCATTACCTTGTCGGAAAAGTCTGGAAGATTTTCATGAGGATGCTCTGTGAAGAACCTCTTCAAAAGTTTCTTGTCAAGCTGAATTTACCAAAAACTAAATGAGATTGGATATGAAAAAATATGTAGGATACTACGTCAGCAGTTACCAACCTTAGATTCGTCCACTGTTATAGGGAGATGTAGAAGATACTGCCCCGAATGTGCAACATCAATCTCCTCATCAGTGGCTATCTTGAAATTGCTCTTATCCATTATCTGCATGAACATAAGAGCAACGTAAAGACAACAAAAGCAAACATACTCCCTTTCAGCTGAAGAAAGATGAGATATTGTCGTATTGCTAAAATCACATGTCACTTGTCAGCAACCCGTAAGCAGTGCAAGATCAGAGCCGCATACCTTTGCACACACGGGGAACGGATAAAATAATGGTTCCTTAAAAAGTAATTACTTAAAAACAGATGCAAACTATGCAGCACCCAACATATGTTGCAGGGAACATATCTTGGATGATGCTGGGCAGGTTCCTGCAACCTTGGTTCGATCGAACGCGGTGCTCAGGGCATGCTCGAGTCCAAGATTCGGGCAGCATTGGCGCCTCTTAAGCATGTATTATCCTACCATCGGCAACTCCATGGCTTTCTTCAGGCACTCCAAATGCCTTGAAAAATGCACTTTTGAGTCCACTCGAGGCTTGGGCACTGTGTGCTCTCTTCTCAATCAGCAAAACTTAATTCCAAAGGGGAGTATAGCTCAGTGTATGATTGTCTCCCATGTCATATCATGACGGCAACACGTAGTGCCATGTTCGTAGGATATCAATAAAAGAAGAATGCCATTCCCACGTAGTAGAGCCAGATAAATCCAAACCAGTGTTTTCTTGATCTATGTTACATATTCAAACAAGATGATGCACTGCCAATTTGTTTCATATTCTAACTTAAGATATTCTAACTTATTTAGGAGTGTAATTGAAACTGAATGAGGTTCAACAGGAAATGAAAATCCGTCTCTACGATTCAAGTGAAAAGGCTATATTTTTCCAACTAAAAAATTGGAGGATACATGTTAATTTGGGTAACTACTCATATCTCTTACCCTTAACCTTAATATATCCGGTAGACTAGGGTACACGGGAAAGAGAAGAGTCCATTTATTGTTGTTCCATGAAACGTTCTTATAATCAACTTAGCACATATTGAGTCAATCTGACATTCAAGACAGGTGTACAGGTTTGGAGGTTATAATCAACTGATGCCGGACAAGCTCTAACACTCTTCTGAAAGTGCGACCCTGATTTGCATGTAGAGAGGTAAACATTAAACAAAGGATTCATAATTTTGAAATCATTTGTGGGGTGCACTTATGGCACAACTAAGGGGGCAATCAATCAAGACAATCTTTCTCCAAATTCTCCGAAAGTCTAGCTTTGATACCATGTTTCAACTCAAAACCAATTGATAATGAGTGGAGAGACCGCTCAGGCTCATATACTAGATTTGGAGATCATAAATAACAGTTGTGGGACAAGCTCTAATACATTCAATGCTACAATATATGTACTGCCTATACTGCTTCTGCAGCAAAACAACCCACATATCAGACAAGAGCCTCCAGAACAAAATACCAAGACACTATGCCAATGGGAACTAAGGGGAAAAGGGCCTTCTACACTTTCGCCATTCTTTATTTCCTGATTGTGGGTCAGCCATGGAAGGTTAAACTGTGCATATATAGTTGAATTGCAGCTATCTATTCTGTAATATAAAAAACCAAGCTGGAGTTGTTATGATCTTTAGTTTTGAACCTTCTGATATAATTTTGCTTTTATATTCTGCATGTTCTTCCATGTGGAAGTAAGAGAGGATTAAAAAGATAAGAAGAAACAAAAAAGAGGTAACTTACACAGAAAGAAGCGGGAGGAACTACAATGAATTGGCGAAGGAAATCAACGATGTAGGTACATTCGCATCTCACATTCCCTCCTTTAGTTCCATAGAATGCATGACCTATCCGTCAATTTGTGACGTATAATACCCTCTCCTTTGTAATTTTGTGCATAAGCAAACGTGACAATGACCAGATATTTGGTGCCTACAGCCTAGTGACTACAACCTATCATCCACCTTGGTACTCCGTATTCATATATGCTCATGTATGTAAGGAGAGCACCAGTAATTCAATGTTCAGGACATCTAATGCGTAACAAGAAGCAACAGCCATGGCATCAATACCTGAAATAAATACATCAAAAAATTCTGTTCAAGAACGTCAATCTCTTCTGCAGATAGGCTCTGCTGCTCCAATTTCTGAGCCCCATGGACAGGATCAAAGAGGGAGTACAATTGCTGCAAGCGCAAAACGTATTGGATGGAAAATTGAAACAACAAATAATAACAAAACAGTAAATATAATCAGATTAAAAAGCTTTGTGGAGGGAAGACTTCATTCATTGTAATATGACAAATGAGACATGATTATACCATCAGATCCTCGAACTGCAGAAGATACCAAGCACGAATTGTGTACTCAACTCTCTTGCAGAGCTTCAAAAATTCATCTCGGTCAGAACTATGTTCTACATAAGATTTCAATAACCGTATCATTTAGGTCCGTCCACAAATGTTTTAGTTAGAAATCACAAACTAAGCAACTAAACTTCCCAAAAGAAAGAAAGAGAGGAGGAAGAGGGATGCAGGGAGACTTCGCTGCTTAGACAGATTCGCATTTATCAAACATGATGAGAGATCAACGTTAACCCACCTTCGTTCTGAAAAGCATAGCCTACCTTGGTACTTTTTACTCCTTATATTCTCCTAACAATACCAACAATTGTTCCCGTTTAAGTACAGCATGTGCATCACCAGCACCATACTATATCCCTTATCACCAGATGTAACTTCAAATTTCAAAGTAAGTGATATAGAACTCAAGAAAATAAGTTCCTAGACTGACATAAATTGGCATTAGATTTCAGATACAATGCAAGAATTGGGTTAAGAGATACAGAAAATCCGCAGGAGTTGATATACAAAACCACGAAAGCATGTTTGAGAGATCAACATAAATCCAAAATTCGTTGAAAAGCATGACCTGCCTTTGTAGTTTTGATTCCTTAAATTCTCCTAACAACACCAACAATGGTTCCCGTTTAACTACAGCATGTGCGTTACCAGCCCCATACTATCTCCCTTATCACCAGATAAAACTTTAAATTTCAAAGTAACTGATGCAGAACTCAAGAAAAATAAGTTCCTAGACTGACATGAATCGGCTTCCATATAGAACGCAAGAATTGGATTAAAAGATACAGAAAATCGGCACGGAGTCCACATACAAAACCACAAAAGCAACAACTAGGAAAATCAAAAGGGCATTTGCAGACAGCAACAAAGCTCCAGTACGTGATTATCGTCATGAATGCATACCTTTCGTCATACATACGTAAAATGAAACAACAGAGATAAGAACGGAGTGCTGAAATACCAATGAGGTTGGCCAGGGTCATAATGAGCTTGGGCTTAAGGATTGGGATAACCGACTCCCTCTCCAATCTAATCACCTCTTTCTTCTTCTCGGCCATTCTCTCTCTCTCTCCCTCCCTCTCTCTCTCTCTCTCTCTCTCTCTCTCTCTCTCTCTCTTTATCTCTCTCGCTTTTTCCTCCAGTAGGAAACTAAACGAGCAACAAGAAGATTCGCAGGCCTCACGATCTCTGTGCGTTAGAACCCCGGTGAAATTAACTGCCCGAGTAGCAGTAAATGCTGTAATTTAGCAGTACATGATCTCAAATTTTTGTAGGCCGATTGTGAGAAAGGGTGAAAAAGAAAAGGAAAGGACAAATTTATAGCTCTGAACTGGAAAAAAAAAAATGAAAATTTGTGATAAAAGATAATATGAAAAAAAATATTCGTTTACTTTTGGTTTCTTATCAAAATAAATCACCACTTTTTAGATTTGGTGAGAAAACAAATACTTTAAACTTGATAGTCTCTCAAAATATAGTTTAAATTGAGTATTATATAATGATTTTAGAATTTTATTAATAATAGAACTAATCAAAATTTATTAAAAAAATAATTACCTTTATATCTCTTCGACTTTTAAATTAAATTTTATTTTGGTTTTTAATTTGAATACTAAATCCCTTAACATTTGACATTGGGTTCAATGTGGTCTTGCCATCTATTTCCATCCAAAATTACAAACGGAAAGTGACCATGTGCAAGTCTGAGGGTATTATGGTATTTTACGTCATCTTTTTTCTTTTTTAACTTGTATAAATAGAAATAAAATTTATTTTTTTAATTTAAAATAATAAAAATAAACAAACAAATGGAGACAAGTAATTTTTCTCAATCCCTTAATCACAAAAGGGGCTTCTTAGGAATTGGACCATTTTTTAAGTAACTCATTATGAGTTTTTCTTTTATCGACAAGAAATTCATTTCAAGAACACTTTTAAAAGGATTTAATCACAAAAATTAAAAGGTGCCCGAACCACCATTACTTAGACATGTGCTAGTACTTTTAATGTTATGAATATTATACTGTATTAGATAAAAATGGTACCGATCAACTCACGTATCATACCGATCAACGTACCGGTCAATATCAGATTGTACAAAGTTATATCGAATTAAGAACCACCATTACTTGAATGTGAACTCGTACCCTATCAACATGTATTACTAAACAGATCAAATTTCAATTTCGTAGTAGTATCTGTCAAAAGTATGACAATAAAAAAAATCACAAAATAAAAATTCAAACCAAGTAAATACACCACAAATAAATGCAAAAGTTCCTGAACGAACACAACTGGTCAAAAAAAATGCAAAAGTTTATACAAACAAAAATGCTACAAGTACAACAAATTTACACAACAATTGGCACAACATAGCAAAACTATGTAGTTTCATTAAGGAAAAAAATAGTGTGGTTTTGTTTGTTTGCATTTTTCTTAATGAAACGACGTAGTTTTGCCATATTGTACTAATTGTTGTGTAAATTTGTTGTGCTTGTAGCATTGTTGTTATACAAACGGGGGAGAAGAACAACAAAAGAACAAGAAGCCATAAAAAAAAGTGAAATATCTCTCCTATTCGTTTTTCATTATGAAATATTTAATCTGATTATAAAGTCAAGTGAAAAAAAAATATCATCACCGAGCCAACACGGAAATGTCAAATCTAATTCCGTCAGCACCGAAGATAAAGAGATTTGGGAATTGGAGAGAGAATGTAAGAGGAGGGGTGAGGAAAGATTGAAGGTGGAAGTGTCCACTCCTTCCACCTCCACCGATTCCCTCCTGCGTGAAAAACAATTCATTATTGGTTGATTTATAATTCTATAGGTGAAATTGGACCATTTCAAATATTTGTTTTGAGAACGCAAGTCAGGTGAGGCCACCTCAGCTCATACCTAGAAGATAGTGAGATTAATCCAGACATCATTTTTATCCAGAAATTAGATGCCCATACTTAAGTCGGCACGCAGACATTCGAGAGACCATTATCACTTGGCTCAGTGCGGCCCCTATCTGCTGACTTTTAGCCACCTTCCATTTTTGTCACAACTTGGAACTTTTTATTATCTTTGCCAACATCCTGATCTCTCTCTCTCTCTCTCATGCTATAAATGGAATAGATAAGTCTTGGAACACATATGTCCGAAACTGTTAAATGCATGAGGAGTTTACAAATTATTGAAAGCTCCACGTGCATCCAACATTCCGAATATATATGTGTCTGGATGTGTCCGAAACATCTATGTTACTAGCATTATTCGGAATGAAATAGAGCTCTGACCAAGAGAATAAAAAACACCACATAGCAAGTAAGAGCAAAGAAGTGTTTCCAGGGCATTTTTTGATTTCTTGGGCTCCTGGCATCCATCTCTCTGATGAAAAGAATGTGACGAAGAAGTCAAACAGGAAATTCACCAATCAACAAAAAATGGCGACTTTATTAGGGCTAAAGGACATGCCTGCATTCTAAACTGACATTACTCAATCAACAATGTATAAGAAAATTCCAAATTGAAATGATATCATCGCCTATATTTTCAAAAAGAAAAAACCTAGAGACTTCCCCAATTGCAGGAATTCGAATCCTCTATATCTATGTACAAAGTGCCATCACAAGGCTTCCAAACCCAGTTTCTAGAGACCCAAAAAAAAAAAAAGACGACTATACCATAGTCATGAAAACAAATTAGCCTAAAAACTGAGTGTTGTATGAACCTTATGCTTGGCACAACCGCCCGTCTTGCCTCTCAACAATGCTCATAAGGTGCAATTTCCCTGGGCCCAAATAAGGGTTACTCTGGTGATAAGGAACGATAGCGATCTTTCCTTACTTGTTCCAGGACCTCAAGAATGGTTTTCCCATTATATCCTGTAAAGCAGGATTCTGATGCGGCACGCTCATCCATTCTATATTATTGTTCTTTACAGGGGCAGTAGGTTCATGCCCGCTGTAGTAGTTAAGTGGATTACCTGCATTTGGCAACACATTGCTTGCTGTTGGGAAAAGTGCGCCCAACCCACCGTAGGTCCCTGACTGAATGAAACGCTCATTGGAACCAGTTGACTGATAAGGTGCACCGGGATGTAAGTCGTTATTGCATTGAGAAAGGACACCGAATAGGCTTTGATCCACATTGCTTCTATTTCCAATGCTGGTAGTTGGGCCAAGAGCATCCAAACTGGACCACCCACCACGGGGTCGATTCTCAGCTGAAAACCAATTCCGAGATACCTCTCCACCACCCAGATGAGACGGGAGAGGCGCTGAACTCCCATGAGGTGTGTTGACAGCCCAATCCTGAGCAATGACAGACGGTAAGGGATCTTGCCTTGGAATACTGTACCTACCTACATCAGAGAACAGCTTCTCTTGTATGTTTTGAGGCATGTAAACATCATTCAATCTCTCCAATGGCAGTGGGGGGCGGAGCTGCTGTCCAAAATGCCCAGAAACCTGACCTGTCACCATTGAATTTGATGCTGGCTGGAAATCTAAATGTGTCGGTTTCTGCTCATGATGGCAAGGCAAACCCTCCTGACCCTTGAACAACTGCTGCAGTAGCTCGTTTCGGTTTTGTACCTCTTGGTCAGTGAATGGATTGAAGAAAGGCATGTCAGGTTGTCTGAGCAACAAATCTTTCACAGTATCCTCTTCATGATTTTGAGATTCCAAATCAATCAGTCGTGCTTGTTGCTCTACACAAACACGTGAATGCCTAAGTGAAAGCTCCTGGGGAGAGGCATAATTGTAGTTCAAAGAACTAGGATGGTAAAAAGAATCTGGCATGCTAACTGCTGGCCAAACATGACTTGAAGAAGAGAGAGGAACCCCCCTACTAGCAACATTGTTCATGCGATTTAACGTTTCTGGATACACTGATAAATTAACAGGGTTGTCATCTTTCTCTATAACCACATGCTTAGCAGGATCCAAATTCATCAAGACAAAGTCATGGCTGTGATTTAGTGAAGGAATTGTTTGTGGATCATGGTCATCTGTGGAGATATGAAGAGACTCATAATCATCTTTAATGATAGGTCCATGGCTGTGATTCAGTGAAGGTATTGTTTGAGGATCATGGTCATGCGTGGATATATGAAGAGACTCATAATCATCTTTAATGACAGGTTCATGTTTAGCTGCTTCATCATCTGCCATCTCCCCATAAGACTTCTCTTCCTCTTCATCCTGATAACCCAATAACAAACAAGTTTCGAATAGACAGGTTCAGCTACGATCCGACCAACATGCAAAAGATTGCTTTCAAATGCTTAGATACCCACTTTCACAAAAACACAGCGGAAGCAAAGACTAAAGAGCGCAAACCTCTGATGCCGTGGCAGATTCAAGATTTTCCACGCCATCATCTATCTGCTCCAGAGGCAAGCTCTCTGAATTCCCTTTCTCTTCAACCTGAACATGACAAAATCCATAGCTAAAGAATTAACAAAGTAACAAATTAATTATCAAGAGTAGCACTGCAGAAAGATATGTGCCAAGTCTCCAATTGTCTCAAAATTAAGCTGTTAAGAAATGGACCAACAAAGTGTATTGAGCTATCCAACACCCTCCATAGCGTACAACCCCGCCTTGCACACATTGATACAAGAATTCAAACAGACAAGAAGAATGAAACGGGAAACAAATGCACGCCGAGAGACTGAACCCAAGACCAATCAGAAATTACACCTATGAAACTATGTTAGCCTGCCGTCCAAAAGCTTAAGCTGATAGGACATGGACCGAACTATTTGAACAAGTTGATTTTATATTCTGTAACCCAGAAGGCAGAGTACAAAACCTCTACCGTAACTGTGGCTTCAGAAGCAGCTGCTGCTCTAATATCCATTGGAATACGTACAGAAATACGAGCATTCTCTTTCTCCTCGTCCTGATCACCCAGTCAACAAGTGAGAAATTAGTGTTATGCAGCCAAAAGATTGGCTCTAAACAGGGATCTACTGAATAGTTTATTGTCGTCTTACCGACAGAAACACCCCCACTCGAGACATATAGATGACAAAAAGGAAAGGGATAGGATTTAAAACCTCTTTAAACAACTTTAGTTTTTCTTCCATTTCTTGCTCCAAAGATTGCGCCAGTTTCTGTTTCTTTATCTTCCATGTTCTCCACTTTGCGAATGTTAGTGGTAGGTCTGTGGTTGCCAACTGCAGCCTGCATTATCAACACTAAACTCTCAAAGGGGAGAAAGAGATTGAAAGTAAATCAATCCTCAATATTCAATTCAGGAACAACTAACCAATGCTGATGCAACTTTTTACGCTCTTCTTCTTCAAATTCTGCAAATGGTTGGATGTGAAAAGCATCGAGGTTACCTAGAACCCGATTAAGTGACCTAGATAGAATTGTACTGCTGGAATCCTTTATAGTACTCTTAACACGTTGATGTTGCTCCCTGCTAACCTGAAATGCAATTAAGACAAGTAAACCAAACCAAACTGAGCCTTGTGTCCCAAATCAATTGGGGTCGGCTAAAATGCAATTAAGACAAGTGATCAACCATAAACACCTAATTGGTTTGCTTCCATCTCCACAACTTCTTCAGCTCCCAACAACAATATACTCCCTCCGTCCCGGTTTGTTTGTCCACTTTTTGACTTTTAGATGTCCCAAATTGTTTGTCTAATTTTGAAGTTGACTTGTCAAAATTTCCCTAATGCCCTTCCTTTTTTAAAAAAACCATGCTTTGGAAAACGTAAACTCTCATTTAATGTTAAAAAAGTTAAGGGTATTCTTGGAAAGTAAAAATTTTTAAGAGTAATGATTGTGTTTCCTAAATAAGTTGGAATTTCGAGAATGGACAAACAAATTGGGACGGAGGGAGTACTATTTATTAGAAGAGTTGTGCACATTTACTTAATTCCTAGACGAGGAAATTCTATAATGCCAGCAAAAGCATGGGGGAAAAAAAACAGAACTGAGACTAGCAACCAATTAAACCATTAACAAATCAGAGGAGCTACTGAAATGGAGACAGCAAATTTTGATGACATAAATAGTTACCAATGAAAGTCCATTTTATGAAGCATGGATAGATATGAATAAATGTACAGTCCCGCGACTTTTGCAGTCGAACTTGTCATTATGTAACATAAATCACCTTGATATAAGACATATATTTAGAACCATCACCACACTGGATATTTTGCTTACGCAGCTTTTCTCCCTTCCTTGGTCTCTCTACCACCTTAATCCCAGCCGATAAATCATCATAAATGTCCTCCATGAAGCCTTTGCTGCAGATCTCAACATCCAACGAGTAAGTAGATTTATTCATCACGGGTGTACCCAGAACAAACTCACAGACTACACAAGTCACATGCACATCATAAGCAACATATGGTTACTACTTTAGACAATGTAGAACATTTGCATTTAAACATTTTCCTCACATTATCAACAAAGATTTCCTATTTTATTCACGAAGGGGGTTTGAACTCTTAAAATGCTCAATGAAATGATATGTCAGACTATGAAACCTTTCAGCCACAGTTTTCTATATGTGATCACTAAGATATACCTTGCCATTGCCAAGAAATTACATTGAAAAGTTTATACAGAACTTAAGCAAAAGCATTGTTACAAGCGAAAACTGTTATAGCATCCAGGTTCCCTGATAAACTCTGAACCGAGTCGAATTTATGGATCCAACATTCAAAAACCTGCCTAGTTAATCAAATCCTGCGCATATCAAATCACTTCTTCATAAAGTTCTAGATATATACTAAAAGAGTCATCAACGTACAGAATATTCTCCTTCCCTATATTACCATTGTAAGCTAACTAAGTATAGTGACTAGACTCGAAGTTTTTAAATCTGAAGAGCCTGTGTGACTACGTAATTACAATCATTTTTCACCCACAACATTGTCTAGTAATTTAGTAATTCACATGCAGAAAATAATAAGCTAGGTTAGTCTTCACTGCTTTTGTAGGACTAGAAAATCAGCATACACCAGAGTAACAAAGACTTCGAATAACAAAGTATCAAACAATTGCCTCAAAAAAAAAAAAAAAAATGCTCAGCGTGCAACTTGAACTATCTCAACTAGGATAAGTTTTAAGAAAAACATAATCAAAAAATTTATAAAAAAAAACACTATCAAAATGGGTTGGCTCTTGAAAATCCTGCAAGAAAATTGGCCTCTAATCCTGGCCCATGCTCAAACACTTTCGTGTGCACACAGAAAACCCCAGAAATATGTACAAACGTAATTATGTAACTATCTAGGTAAATATTTGATATGTATACAGAACAGCACAATCAAATAGAGATGGAGATCAAGGGACATAATTTCCATAATCAAATTTAAATATGCGTTGTACGTGAATAGTAAAGTTAACCGAATCCCACCAGCAATAGTACTTCTAACTTGTAAGTGCCGTATCTGTATCATGGGCCTCTTTTATATGAAACCTGGTCAAATTGAGAGAAATTGCTTCTACAAGTGCTGGAATAGCTCTACATGATCATACAACAATTACCGTTGCAGCTGTTTTCCATGCTTCCTTGTCAAGCTCTGGTTATCACTACTAACTGCCATTTCATCAGCACCCCAGGAACCAGATTCAGACGTGGCTGCAAGGTCCTCCTCAGCATCATGATATCTAGATAGGTTTCCATTAAAAACAATACTTCTCTCAGCCTGCTTTCTGTTCCTGCTAATTTAAACAACATCTCTAAATGAGCTTCAAAAGCAATATCTCCAAGACAAACAAACAAACAAAGATCTTGTCACACATATACATACACCAGTCCTTACATTCAAGCAAGATGGATGATGAGATCCTCAAATGTAACACGTGATTATTTTTAGTCTAATAGGATAGGTACCTAAATAAACATGTAACTAATGATTTGGAAAAGACGCCTGACAAAGTTATTGATTATGCATTAATTCTCAAACACGTTACCACTTGCAATGATAGAAACAAGTTTTCAACTACAAGCAGAACTAGAACAGCCCAAATCATAGACTAGTAAATGTTAAAGCATTTCAAGTTAAAACCAATTAACAATGAGTGGAGAGCGGCTCATAAACTACTTCTACAGATAATAACTAATCTCAATGTGGGACAAACTCTGACATTCGCATGCACGTACGACCTGACCGGCACGGGAAGAGAGAAACAACGCATTCATAGCACATAGATCATAATTCATAACAAAACAAGGTACACTTAAGCCACAAACAAGGACAATCAACCGAGAGAGTTTTGTTAAAAGCCTTTGAAACCCTAGCTCAGATACCAAGTTAAAGTATCCAACCTAAAGCTAATTAGCAACGAGTGGAGAGACCGCCAGGCTCATCTAATAATTTTGGAGGTAATAAACTCTAACACTCCCCTACTTGTGCAACTCCTAACCTATACATGGAAAGCAGGAAAGGTAAATGATAGATCCATTACACACAGATCATAACAACACAATGTGCACTTAAGGCACAAACAACAGGCCAATCAACCAAGAGAGTCTTGTCCAAAAGTCTCTGAAATCCTAGCTCTGATACCATGTTAAAGAATCTATCTCGAAACCGATTGGTAATTAGTGGAGAGTCCACACAAGCTCATAAACTAATTTTGAAGGTAATAACTAATCAACATGGGACAAACTAAGTAAACATAACTGCAGACCAAATAACAGCGCCCATCACATAGTTAACTCATCGTCATTAAATAGACTAAACAAGATAACCTCGAAAAATTTTAAGCCTCATCAAATCAAACAAAATTGAGCATAACTGTCTTCTGATTCGGAGTACTAGAACTGAAAATATGCACAACCCAAAGACACACGCAAGGTGATATTGAGTTCACCCATTATGGACACAGCAGATTCTGCTTCTGCAAAACTATACAATTGCTACAAAATGGAAAACAACCACAGTATTAACCTCCATATCTTGTCCGATAT
Organism: Arctostaphylos glauca; assembly: GCA_019985065.2. NCBI lineage: Eukaryota > Viridiplantae > Streptophyta > Magnoliopsida > Ericales > Ericaceae > Arctostaphylos > Arctostaphylos glauca. The sequence continues at coordinate 17,560,999 of JAHSPW020000014.1, read as the reverse complement.
TTCCTCAGGATCCTTGCAGCTTCCCCATCTTTCCTTCCACGAGAGTAAACTTCCAATCATGCTGCCACAAGAAGCATACAATTTTGTGACCCTCCAATTAGGGCAAAAACATATAGCATAGAAATGAAGCACAAGAAGAGGTAGCTCCCAAATATGTACCCGTTATGATACTTATGTAACTCTAAGTAGTATGACTTCTTACTGGACTTCAAACATTTTCCGTGATGAATAACAGCATCAGGATGAAGATTACCAGAACAAAGGGAAGCACCCCTGCAAGAATAAGAAGTTACACCATAAAAAAATCTAAAGATAACACTTTCCAAGATAGGAAGCTCATATAAGCTTCAAATATGCATATACTAAAGAGTCTATAAGAGATCAAACTATGGATAGTTCAGGGTTGGTTTAGGAGCACATTCAAATAAGCCAAGGCAAAGCATCCCCTTCACCATATACTCTGTTGTATTCAAATTCTCTTTTGAAGGAAATTCCCAAACAAACAAGCACGTGATTTGTCGAACTATTTAACTGTCTGTTGGAATTACAAAAATAAAAAACTCAAAATAATTATGATTGTTTTCTTCAAAAATTCAATACTTTCGTATTACGAAGTTAAAGAAATATGAAGTCACAACAGACTAAAAATAAAATAAAATAAAAATGACAAACAAACAGTCAGACATTTACAATTACGTTTGACAGTACGACCGCTTCTCATAATACATCATTTTCAGTATGGGGGTAATTTCTCCAAGGGTGATGGACACTTTAACAAAAAAATTAGATGTCAAATCTAACCCATTTCCTAATATCCATTCGTATTTCTAATAAGATAATTGATACTTCTTTCTTATAATGCAAACAAACACAAGTTATGTCCTAATAATCAATAAAAAGAGACTTTCAGACTAGTTCATTAATTATATCAAGGAACTGAATTGCTATTTATCTGACGTGGCATTAATGTACTTCTAAAACAAAATGTTATTGATTTCGAAGCAATAGAAAATTCCCACCCAAAATACATCAATATCAACACTTGCCATTTGAGAAAAGGATTTCCAAAGTGAAAGTTGTCTCCCACAAGCAATTCTTGCACAACTTGATGCATCTCAGCTCCTTGAGGTAGAAACTGTGTCAGATAGTTTCGCTCATTGTCGGACAAATGAGTCTGCCAGGCCTGTAATTATCGGGAAAAAAAGTTATCTAGAAAAAAAAAACTCCTAAAAAGTAAAGTGATTAAGCATTGCCATGAAATTAGCATTACCTCGCAAGAGAGCACCTCTTTTAAATTGTCCAAGTCAAAAATTTCACGAGGAACACAAAGAACATCTGCCAAGATATTATGTACGACAGGCACATGATCAATGAATGGAATCAAGTCTTTTCGTGTTAGGCCAATCTGTGCCCGCTTGGCAACAACACTCTTCTTCTTGTCATCCCACTTGAGTGAAATATTCGTACTTGTGTTTAAATCACGTTGTAGCATTCCTACTTTCTTCTTTTTTGCTCTGCCCAGCGCACGGGAACTAGAAATTATGGCAGTATTCAATCGTCTCTTCCTCTGATCAGCCGCCATTTTGACAATTCAAAAATACCCACAATAGAGGATGATAGAAAAGTCTACCGACATGCGTCCTGACAACAACCAATGAATACCTTCATTCCTTATGCCCACTGAAACCATGTTCGACAAAAGGTTATCATTAGCCAACCTCAGGGGTGATTTAACTAAGAAAATCAATACTAAACTCACACGGTTAACAAAAACAGCATCCAAACATGTGCCGTGAATCAAATATCATAATAGAGCCAAAGAATATACAAAAACTTTGCAGTGTATCCATACTACAAGCAAAAAATAAAGAAGGGCTTTAAGTTGGACGCTCTGATTTTTTATCAGCAAACAAGGCATTCTATTAGTAGTCACCCAAAATCAAGACCATGCTTCTTTGCATGAATTTGAAACTATTTAGAAGCAACAACACTGACTTCGCAGTTTGCACTTTGATAACTATACTAAACTGTTTCTTAGTTATAACTATGGATTAAAAACATACATCCAGTTTCAATATCCTTCTGTTCTTTTAATAAGCTGTTAATGAGGTCCGGACTCCTGACGCTTCAGCAAGTGAATAAATGCTAACACACAAACTCTAACAAGTAACAACACTAGCATGCATTAAAAACATTAATGAAGGTAACACTACTTGTAAGTCAAGCTATAATACTATAAACGCATGTATGAAAAATAAGTGAAAGTGGCGGCTAATATAATTCTTGTGATAAAAGAAGAATTCAAGGGACGTTACTTCCTGAAGCTGGAGCTATGCAAGACTTATTGATTAATGAAGAAATACAACCCAAGAGTTAAACAATGACAGAAACAGGAATTCAATTTCCAGCTTTAGGTTGGTCACTTTGGTTGGTTTCAAGGTATAATCACTCCCACTGCTAGTGCAACTATATCCAAGAAGCAATTATCTTCCTCGTTCGTAGCAAAACAATGAGAATTTAAGCTCTAAACAGTAACAATATCTATGTCAACCTATATTACTATATTTGCCTATTCAAAGCTTTCAAGTTGTCTTCCCTCAAATTCATAGCACTATCCATCAACGAACCAATTAAAACCACAATAGGCCGAAAATTGAGAAGAAGACAACATCTTCAAGACATTAATTATAAACATGGAGCAAAGACATTACGAAAAATAGCAAAAGAAATTGTGGAAAATTACTGAAAGAAGATAAAAATCACAAATCCAATAACTGAATTCCATCAACTCTATTACCAAATAAGAAACCAATAAATTACTACTTTCCCTTTTTCTCATGCTGACTCAACGAATTCCACCACTTAACAAAGCCAAGAAAAAAAAACTCTAGAAAAAAACAAGTTAAAAACACATAAATAGGGATATGCATAACATTTACAAAGGCATTTACCCAGAGTCCAAAGAACCTTCAGTTCATTGCATTAGGATTGCAAACAAAACTAAACCCTCACACGCAATATGCGGAAAGGGGATAAAAATAAAAAAAACAAACTATGAAGTTTCCGTCCGGGAGTTCGATTGAAGTCAAAGCCCTAGAAATTGAAGCACAATCAGAACAAAGACAATACCTTAAACAAACAAAACGCTCCCAGGAAGCGTTATACCTAATAGAATCGGCAGTTAAAAGCCCTGCAATAAATTAAGGATTCGAGAGCGAGAGAGAAGGGAGGGAGGGAGAGAGTAGACCACTGGTTTTGCAAGGAGGAGAGAGAGTAAATGGGTTTCGTGTTATCCGAATCGCAGAGATTGGGACACAGACGTAGAGAGAAGAGGGAGACAGAAAAATCAGACGACGAGTGTTGTTTGTGGGAAACCGTTACCTTACTCTTTTTACTTCATTGAATCAATTTTCCCATCATATTCGCGCGCGCTTTCGGCTCGGCTTGGCTCGAGCCCTATGCATCTAATCTCATCAATTTGATGGAATTAGGTCTCTTTTTGTCCTAATTATACTATTAATATTTAATATCATTGTCTTTTTGTTATTTTTACTTGTTCTCATATTTGTGCTAAATTTTTAAAATCATTTATTTATTTGGAGAACAAAAATTACAAGTAAAAAATATGGTCAAAAAGTTCACAGGAAATAAATTTTTTTTTTAAAAATCGAACTTTTCATTGTCGTTTTTGTCTTTAACATCGTTTAATCTAGATTTTTTAAAATTCCAATCCATCTTTTTATACTTTTTTTTTATTATTCTCGTCTACATGAAAGATAACGCAAAAAAAAAATAGACAAAATTTTACAAAAATCAAGGCATATCAAATAATATCGGTTGTCTTTAACGAAAAATAATTTAGTCCAAATTCAAATCAAAACTTAACTCGAATATGACCTATTTCATGAAAATACACGATTATTCTCCTCCATTTCTCTTCTTTCTTTCTTTTTGTTTCCATATTAATGGAATAGTGTATAGATTAATACCATAAAAAGTATGCGTGTAAATGATTTGATTTGTAGTCCAAAAAAACTCTACGGGAAATTATGATAATAAAACAGACAAGAAAAATAGTATAAAACTTTGTCTGAATATTGTCCGACTGATCGAACGATTTTTTTACGTTAAAACGATATCATTTTTTGCGCAACACGTCTTCTTGTGCACATCGCAGAGCCCCGAGTCCAAAAACAATGACGGTTGGTGAAAAATTACAATAATGTATTGACAATTTAGTGGATAAAAAGCATCCATAAAGTTATGACATGTTTGGATGGTGCTCACTTTATTGTCCCAAAATAGACGTTTTTGTTTTTCTTCATATTCTTTTGCCTTTTAGATGGGCCCATTTCCTTGCTAATTATTGTGTTTTCCCTTTTTGACTTGCTTGATCATTTATAATTATTACTGGATTTTTCCCCCTTTTTTTTATTTTTCTTTCGGTTAGTGGGTTCCTCATAAATATTTTTTCTCTTAAGAGAGAGTTATTTGGTACACGAAACTCCCGGTACTACACGACATGAAAAAAAGTTAATGTATATAGTATAATCCAATAAGTAGAGAGATTGTTTCTGTGATTATAATTTGTGACCGTCAATTTACATCAAGAAGAATTTAACGGGATTTTGAAATCTAGTCAGGAACACGCGCAGCATCCTTATTTGGTAATTAACCTAAGACTCATCCTTGTTTGTAGTTAACCTATGACTCTGAAATCAAAAAGACCTGATCAGCTTAGCCGAGCTCAAACTTTCCCTTGTTGTTGACCTCGACAAGCCTCGACTGGCTCACCCCGTCAAATCTTTCATTGCCGATCCAAATAACTCTTTCCACTCATATCCGTAAGATTTTCTAATCAAATTTTATCTTTCAGATTTCCATCATATAATAGAGAGTAAGAATATAATCGGTTCAGTTTCGGTCCGTTTCCAATGAAAAACCCGCAACCAATCGGTTTGGAGTTTGTGTGTGTGAAATCCTATTTTTGTTTCCATCAAGGGGTAACTAAAAAACGAGGAGTTTGGGATTAATCAATCAAGATTCAAGGCCAATCTACAGCAGAGGATTGAGAGTGATAAGATAAGGTCCTGTGCTAAAAAGATAAAAAATGGAGGGCTCGTCTTCTGCCAGTTTCGTGTATCTTTCTAAATGGAGGCTAAACTACTGGTATCACAGGCTCATCCTCTCTCTCCTCTCTCCCTTTATCCCTCCAATTCCAACCCCAGATCAGAATTCATCCGCCAACAACCTCCATGGCTGGGTGTACGGCTTCCAAATTACACAAAATCAAGACCCAGCAAGGGGCTCTCTCTTGGTCGGGTAGTAGCCTCTTCTCTCATCGAACCTATACTTTCATCATCGATACCATTTTCTTCTTCTTATTCTTCAGCTGATATTTTCCATCACCACCTATCCTCCTCCTCCTCCCTCTTTTTACTGGCGGCGGACACCGCTGGCTATTCAGTGGCCAGTTACTACACTTCTCTTGGTCTATTCGTCATCTCTGTTCCTGGCTTATGGTCTCTCATCAAGCGCTCTGTCAAATCCAAGGTTCGGTAATCACCAACTAAGTTTCCAATTTTTTGTGCTTTTTTTTCCTATGGGTCTGGGATTAATCCTGATTTTATGATTCTCTGTTTGGGTAGATGGGTCTTTATATTGTCTCCTAATTGAAATTTTTTGATAGGCATATGTGGTTAGGTGAGCTTATGACATAATGTAGCAAAGATTTTATGTAGATTGAAGCTTGAATAATTATGTATGACATATACTCCTATGCACGTGTGTATATATAATAATATATGCATATGTATATGTGTGTTTGTGTTTGTTTTCGCCACTGGGAGTCCTAAACCTGGTGCATCTCTTTCTGAGTTGTTTGTATTGAATTCCTCTTGATTGAATTGCTAGAAAAACAAGCAGTCATTGTTGACCGGCCAAAAGCACCTGAGCACCACCCCGATGCGTCACTTTATGAAAAGTAATGGTCTAACTGGAAAGTACTCGAGAGTAAATAATAAATAGCATGTGCCTTGTACTAGGTTCCTCAGTTACTTTATATGGAGGATTGTCCCAGGCTCACACGATGTCTGAAACCACGGCATCATGGACCACGACGCTTGGACCAATAGCCTTGTGCACCACGTATGGGACAACCGTCCTATGTACCACAACGTCCAACACAACTGCCTTTACCTCTGACGTCATGCATGACACACCAAGTATTGTGTTGTAACTCACGCGACCGTGCTGAGTCATCTGTTGACTCAGTGAAGTTCCAAAGTTGTTGTACCATGGTCATGCCGACCACTGTGCGTCCACCCGACCCATATGCTGGCTGTGCGCCTGGAGATGGGCTGGTTGCACGGCATGAGGCTCCTGTGGAGCCTTCTATACGACCCAACACTGGAGCGAACTAAGTCAAGGACCCATCATAGCAAAACGAAGGATCAAGTCTTCCGTCTGGCGGTTGCCGAATCCAAACCCGGACCCGTATATCGACGCCTTGTAGGTCCAGCTTACTACAGCCACCACTAGCTTAAAATTCTAGCTCTGTTCCTGGTTTCTTAATTTGCATACTTTCTGTTCACAAATTATTCATCTGTGGTGTATGTTGATTTCAGATAGTGCAGAAGACATATATAGGGGAAGGAGAAGGGAAGACGGCACCAAATCGTGTCGCCGGAGAAATACTTTCTTTCTTCACCCGCAACAATTTTGCTGTGTTAGAAAGAGGAGAGACAATAACGTGCGTAAACCCTGCTACTAAATATGTTCCTTCAATAAATCTGTCAATTTGATTCACAATCAGTGTTTTAAAGCCCTTATCACCATCTTACTGATGTGCCCATTTCCATCAGGTTTGAGGGCATAATGATTCCGAGCAGAGGCCAAGCAGCATTGCTAACTTTCTGCACCTGCATCAGTCTAGCAAGTGTTGCTCTTGTTCTTACCATAACTGTCCCAGATGTCGGCAACAACTGGTTCTGGCTCACCATCTTAAGTCCATTGGCGTAAGTACCGAACGCTCAACCTACTTGTTTCGTATCGATCCATTTCTCGAACATAAACGTTCTCGGAAACCTAAACAGGGGACTATACTACTGGAAACGAGCATCGAGAAAGGAGCAGATCAAAGTTAAAATGGTAGTGGCAGAAGACGGAACCCTATCAGAGATCGTCGTTCAAGGAGATGACCAACAAGTAGAGCAAATGAGAAAGGAACTGGGGCTGGCCGAGAAAGGCATGGTATATGTGAAAGGCCTCTTTGAGAGATCATAGATGTTGATCACACCATCAATCCCAGGTCAAGTCACTCAACTATAACTATACTTACTCTCTTTGCAAGCACTCGTCATCTTTTGGATGGAGGTCTGCAGTTTCATTTTGATTCTTGCATTTTGTTATTGGAGAAGAGACACATTGACAAAGGCTTGCTACCCTTACCTTTGAATTTGTCCAAGGGATTTTGATACATATAATATCACTGTATCTATATTGTAGAGATCATCTCATTTTGTTCATGTCATAGTTCTCTTCCTATTTCTTGAACTCTGCAAAACGCTAGGCCAGAGTAAGATCAATCTGACAAACAGATCATAGGGTTTTGGATATGCAATACAGAAAGCTAGCAGAATTATGTGCTTGGCTTGGAACAGAATCCTACCTGTCTACACGTATAGTGAGAACCTGGGCTCACCCCTACTAACTAGAACTATTGACTTCAAGAGCATGACGAGAGACATGCTTCAAAGACACGTTCTCTCGCTCAGTCCAGCCTTTGTGGAGACGAGCACAATTCTGTGAAGACCGAAAAGCCAAGAAGGAATTCTCAAAGAAGCGAAGTGGGACAGATATAGGAAGTATGCTTGACTAGTGACAACTTTCGTCACTGTCTTTCTAATATGGCACGCTAGCTAGTTGACAGAAATTTAACTCCTGAAGCATACTCTGTGAAAAAGTCGTGTGCAGCAAAGTAGGAAGACTAACATAAGTACTTCAAAGTAGAATTAGCATTATGCAACGAGATAAACCAGTATCAAAAGTCAGGCAATGGAATCGAAACAACTTACATGACTAAAACAATTAAGCAGACTCTGAACAAAACCTAAAATAGTAAAATATGTATATGTCATCGGTATACACACAGCATCAACCAGACAACTATTGGACAACTACAAACTAAATACAAAGTTAAAGTCTTCAGAGCTATATTTGAGATACATGAGAGTATCCCCGAGCTCCCCCAATACCCAATGCTTGAATCCACCCACAACAACAGCAACTAATCGATGATCCCTGGGAACCCTATTAACTCAACTCCTCAGGCAAACCTTGTTCATCACCGAACCTTACCCCTTCGTGCCACAGATGAGGCCTTGAAAGAGAAACTCAACAAGATAGACCGAATTGCCAAACATACCGAAAGGAAAGAGAGTAAAATACACAGATATGTACGGTGCGTATGGACTTGTATAAACTAAAAACATGATTACAGGATCCTACAAAAACTCGCAGCCTCCTGGAAAATGACCTCATCTTCATGCTGCACCAACGAGCACCTTGTTCTCATCTAAGAAAGTGTAAATGGGTACCTCCAGATTTTTAGGTGCGGGGCCCTTACGAACCCTGCCAGCCGTGTCGTAATGAGAACCATGGCACGGACAAAACCACCCGTGAAACTCGCCAGCATTTGGCAATGGGATGCAACCCAGATGGGTGCAGATCCCAACAACAACAAGCCATTCTGGTTTAATAACCCTCTCCGAGTCCTCCTGTGGGTCACGAAGGGACCGCAAATCGACACTTTTTGCCAGCTGGATATCCTTCTCCGTTCTGTGCCTGATGTGGACTGGCTTCCCACGCCATTTGACAGCTACAGTGGCACCAGGCTCAATGCTGGAAATATCAACCTCAAGAGAGGACAGTGCAAGAACATCCCTACTAGGTGCCATGCTTAGAACAAACTTGATGATAAGCATACGAATCAGTGATGCGTAAACGAACCTCCCACATGTTAAGACGAAGTAGGCAAATGCACGCTTGCTTGGTTCTCCGGGAGGGTAACGCTCATGGTTATACTCATCATACTCTATCCTCGGCATTGGGTTCTTAACAGCTGCAACAGTTGGAGGAATATCTGGAATAACACTGATTACCTTCTTTGGGCTTAGCGAGTCAGAAGCAAAACCTGCAACAACTCCTACCATTAACAGTCAAACATTTGCTGCCTTTCCAGTCATTCCAGCTCAGAAAGGTACCATAAAAAATGCCTTGTAAAATTCAAGGAGAGATGCATTTAAAACAATGCTTGTAGACGTTCTTCGGGATTCAATTACATACGTTTTCGTATGCACGTTTGTACCCTTTTTTTTGGCAGAGGATGCATGTTCTTGTCAGTATGCAATTTCAACCAATTCAAAACAGAATTATTGAAAGGCCCCATGAGAATTGGATATGCACAAGGCCAGTTTACTTTTACCTCGCTAGGTACACCTATTGTGTAATCTGAAGCAAGCACCACCTATTCTTTAGAGAATACTAACTGGGAAAAATAACAAATTAATACCAAAAAGATTAGGATAATCACACCATCCATGAAGCATCAAGCATTACTTCTATAATTTTGGTTGAGAACTACATTGGAATTCAGAATGTTTATAAATGAATTTAGAACGGGTCTCCCGAGGTAACCGAAAAGACTTCTCGTTCAAAACATTCATTGACAAATGCAGCTCACGAGGTAACTGAAAATTTTGGCCATTGATGGTTATAGTTCCAAACTTCCATCAATTTAGTATCTTAAGAGTCCATTCATGTATGTATAAATTCAACCTCTTCCATGCTTCAAAACACCAAAATGTTCAATTTTCATACTCTTGAGACAAATTGATTAATGGGCAATCCGTGGGTGGTATTTTATCGACTAAGTTAGTCGCCTTACTTTAGGAGACCCATGCGCGGGTGTGACCTTCAACATGCAGTGAGATGATAAATCTATTTCAAGAGTAATGTGATTTCACATAACTCAATTTTGTTTGTATCTATTCCGTATGGAAGTTGTTTTCCTAGAATCCAAGCATTTTAATTCTACAAAACTGTACAAAACGGCATGTTAAGAAAACTAAGAGAAATCTATAAACTAACCTAGCATCAATTACTTTCTCCTGATCGATTCTAGCAAATATGGGTAGAAGAAAAGGAAAAAAAGTTAGAAATTCTAACTATGCTCTGTTTCATAACTTCAACTTTGAAGGACGTAGAGATGACCTAACCTCTGCGTAGAACATCTAAATGCGAGGTGGACGGAAATGAGGACGGACAGTAGCCGCCGGTGATCGGTTTTTTTGAGATGACGGGAGAAGACGCGGCATGGCTCAGTCTCCACGGTAAGGAAGATGATGATGAAGAGATAGAAGAGAGACTCCTAGCTACTGCAACTCTCAACATCTTCTCACGTCGAATTCAAACTTTTTCTGAATTATTTTCGTGTTCGTCTAGGAAGAAATGTGAACAATGGTCATCACCGTCACCCAACCTCTCTCTCACTAGAAACATTAGTTCGGGAATGTGCTGGAGGGAGACAGGAAAAACATAGGAGAATCAAATTGTCTTTTTCCTTTTGTTACAAAAAATATATATAAAATGGAGGCCGCGTTACAAAATAAAGTATTACTAGCATTTTGATATAAAATTTGACTGTGTAACATTTTGTTTTTATTTTAGCTGTCCAAATCCGTGAACTTGCTATATATTTTGCATCGCTATAAGACGAACACACTTAAATACGAATTTTTAGTAAATTTTGGTAGCCTCGCAACTTTTTTATTCACCAAGCAATACGTAACCCAATTACATATCGAGACTTCTTCCTGAATGCATGACCTGCCCATCAAGCTTCGTTCCAAGACTTTCTCTCGAATGCATGACCTCACTGTTGACACCATAACATGACGTGCCACGAATTCTCCCTCTCATTTCATCCTTTTTTTTTTATATGGTAAGGTTATTCTTGAGTTGAGATGGCTTTTACTATATGTATGATATGACCTTTTTGTGTACTCTGTATGAGACGCTCTCTTCATTTGTCAAAAACAAACAAATAAGAAGACAATTTTATAGAAAAATTAGTAAGAAATGATGACATGTCACGCTAATGTGTGGATTCTGTGTAATAATGTTCTCAAAGTATTATGTGTTTTTTTTTACGCGATACTTTTAACAAATCACGTAGCGATAAATTTTTTAAGTAAGACATCAACACACATTTATTAAATTATTGAGAGTCAAAAAGTTATCCATACATGTATTACAATAATTTGGATTAAGGGGCCTGCTACGCACAGTGCATAGCAGCAAGGTGTGTTGCGCATCGAAACGACGTTGTTTTAGTGCTCAAAATACTATCTGAAAAGTAAAAAATGACCGAATAATTTTTAGTCAGTATTTAACGTGCCAAAACGATATCGTTTTAATGCGCAGCACACGCTCACCAACTGCAATATGTCGACAACAATGGTGCTCCAAAAAATAAGATAAGATAGCATAAAAATCATTACTTAAAACTAGAAGAATGATACTAGAGATACCCACAATTCATTGTGAGGGACTCTCAATTCATGTACGTGTGCAAGTGTGTGTGCCACTGATATGCCTTTAAGCTTTTTCAATCGAATAGTGTGTTTGGTTGAGTATTTTTAAAATTATTTTATAAAATATTTGTGAATTATGTTTAGGAAAAAAAAGTTCCCAAATATTATTTGGTTTATTTTTCAAATAATATTTTTTGGTTCGTGTTCTTTAAATTTTATTTCTAAAAAAATTAAAAATTTATTGTTCACTTAAAAAAAATATTTTTGAGATTAACTACGAATTTAAAATTTAAAATTAATTTTTTTTGTTAACAGAATATATGCACAAAACACACAAAAAGAAGTTTTGTTTTAAACACAATACTTATTTCCCTTGAAAGGAGAGAGAAAGACTTAAAAATGCCCAAAAAAAAAATTTGCCAAAAAACAACACCAATATGATTCTCTCTCTCTCTCTCTTATTCCTTTCCCTTTTGATTTTGTGGATTATTTCCTTTAAATATGGTCTAAAGGAACTGTTTTCTATTATATTCGCCTTTCAAGTGTCTATTAAAAAAATCTTATAATTATAATTAAAAAGTAAAATATTTTTATAAATAATTTAGAAAAATAACACCAATTTAATAAGCAAATTGAGATCTTAATTTGATGTAAAGAAATTAAAAATCTATTTGCGAAGTACTTATTTTCTATTTAAAAATTGCACGATGAACGTTTTATAAGAGAAGGAAATAGGAAATAGTATGGCTATAAAAAGAGTCAAAATGCGATAAGACAAGATAAATATATATTAAATAAACGACCTAAATTCTAGAATTAACGACCTTAAACTAAAAGTTCCTAGAAAGTAAAAAGAAAAATAGCATAAGATCCTAAGCACAAGCCGGCGCTTTGAATCCTCTCAGAGTAGCAAAAACAATCGAATCAGGTGTGATCTTGATAGGCTTTGACGCATCCACGACCTTGGGGTTCATAGCAGGGATATCCTTGCACTCTGTGAGCTCCAAAGGTTTACCATTTAGCAGCAACACATCACTTTGAATATTTCCATCTTTTGGAGTCAAGTGGTATTCTTCCCTTTGGTCTTGTTGGTTTTCATCTCCGGACGTTTGTTTCTCAGGATGCAAGTTCATGTCGTTATCAACCAAAACGTCAAAGGCAGTGGAATTCGACATGTTGATCAAGAGCAGAGTAACCCCCGGCTGAGATAAAAACATATAGTTGATGATTTGAACCATTGAAAACCATGTAATGTATAGGGAAGAAGAGGTTAGAATCATAAGAAAGTCAAAACACACAACCTTTCATGTGTAAATCGAGAAACAGATGTATTCAGAACCGTCCAATACACATGGGATCCTCTAAAATAACGTTGGTTCCATGTACATCGGAAGGTTCCGAACATATCTGTATTTGGATCGGTGCATGAGAGTTGTGCGTGTAGTCTTGCATGCTCTAATATTATTGCTTACCTTTGTCTTTGAGCAATGCGAATATACGCGTAAATAAGGAGAACTGTCGTGAGAAGTCCGAAGTATAGTACTCCCCATCAAACGATGCCAGAGAAGGGCACTGTAAAAACAAAAAGCACCGATCAAACATTTGAAAACGATAACCCTCTACACACAGGTGCGAGTACGGATGCATTCAAACTAGTCCGATGCACTTGGAGCATATATCATTTGAAAGAATTCTAATCGAACGCTTTCAGACACATCATAAACTTGTTATTAATGTACTAAAACAGAAAATATCATGACACACTAACCCATAATAATCGGGGTTAGGGATGAAAGTTGTAGTATTAAGGAAACCATAATTTCCTCCAATGAGGGTCTGTCTGCAGAAAGCCTTATGGTCGAAGGTTGATGTCATGCCGAGTTGATCCAAATACCTGTTTCACGCAAATGGTTACGGATATTTATTCGGTTAGATTAATAGTTTTTACCATTGGGTATTCTCGACAAATATCGAGGCGAATTCGGATATCCAATACGAAAATCCATCGACCATAATATTTTGCTTTTACATGCAGAGATAAGGAAGATACTAACCAAAAGCCATTGACAAAGGTATGTGATACATCTTTTCCACCACTGTTATAAGCTCCACCTGATTCCCCAACCCATGCTCCTGTCCATGGCCCATACCTCTTGACTGAATTAGAAACATCTTTGTATGTCTGAGCTACTTGGTCAAGAAAATATGGATCTTGAATCTTGTTGATTAGGGTTGAATCAACACCTACATAAATGACCACATGAAATTCGTAAGCTTTTAACACACGAGCAAGATTACAATCTTTGAAAACTCTCCCCAATTTCAAAACTAATAGATCAGTGATTCAGATTTACAGCATTACACAATAAAGTAAATCTAGAATTCGGAAATATTTTCATGAATATTTTTTCGGGAACCAAACCAATTCCTATGGAAACATTGGGGTGATTATTTATAGTTCTGTATACATACCTGCACCAAGGTTGTAGATATGGTGGGTTAACCCATCGATAACTCCAGGTCCTGAAGTCTCAAGAAATTCATTAAACAATTTCTCATCATAAAACCCTCCTGGGCCTAAGATCTTTGGCCGTGTTGTTGCATTTGGGTACAATTCTTTTACAAGTTCTCTAAGGACAATAATGTCTTTTCCATACTGCTTAGCTTCCACTCTTGCTGCAACCCCACTTCCACATATCTCATTTCCTAGGCACCATTCTTACACAGTCAAACCTCGTAATCAAATTTGACAAAAAAAATCTGAAGTAAAAGTTATCAATCTCATACCGACAAGTCTTACATTCTTTCGGTACAATACAATATTTATTAGTCTATTTATACGTACCTAATTCATACGAGTCAATCTTGTATCCCTTTGAGACGGTGTAAGCAATGAGATCACGAGCATTTTGCGAGGCCCAATCACCGTACCAAGTAATGTTATCCTTAGACTTCTTCCTCCCAATTAGAGCATTCACCGAGAATGACACCATAGCCCTGCATGAATATATGGACTATGGTTATGAATTTTATTTCGGAACACAATATTTTATATATAAATTCAAACACGTGTATTTAGAATCGCTCGATTCGATACATGTGAGCCCTTCTAAAATAATTTTGGAATACCCAGTTTTATTAAACAAGTTGTTGATATCATCCCAATTGTTCTGGGGGAGACAACCATGGCTGAACCCAAACAGGCCATCTTCTTTCTTCTTAAAATGAGGGCATCGCGTTTTTGAATTTCCCACTTTGTACACCATCTGATCTTGCAATGAACCTCCCACTCTGATCCGAAGGGGATTGAATGCTGCAATTTTTTTCAATGTTATCATAAAAAAAAAGATTTATTGACCACAAGATGAGCACTCTTCCACATAACCCCTATTTATTTTATCGGGTGTTTTCTAGGAGCAGAAGGAACCGGTATGATCTTCCCAGTAGTTCATATAGGAGCTATAGCCGTTTCATTCCTTTTCGTTGGTATGATGTTCCATACCTCAATAGATAACAAACAAACAATAAAATTGATATATTGAAAATAACAAACATGGACTTATTATGATATGTCTTGCGCAGACAAAGGGAGGTAGGGTTAGCGGGGTCACTTGACCGCACTTAATTTTTTAAAACTTATATAAGATTATTGGTTTGAAAATTAACTGCAAAATTCGACTTCACAAAAAAAATATATATATATTTTTTAGATATTTAGATTCTAAAAATTCACGTAGCAATTTAATGAAGATCAACAGACAAATAAAAAATTGATTAAGAAAAAGACATATTCAAAGACATACCTAATGGTTCTATCATGCATTATATTAAAAAAATATGAAAAATTATGAATTAATAGATTAAATTCATCTCCCGTCAACGAATATGCAAGCATGTGCGTACTTCTAATTTTGCATTAAAAAAACTAATTTTCAAAACAATTATCACATTAAAAAATATAATCTATGATTTTTTTAAAATAAAATTTTAATCCCATCAATCCAAATATCTGGTTCCCTGAACAGGTGGGAAAGCAAAGTAATACAATATGTTGCTGATTTGGAGATCACCTACTTGCCCGAGGGCAGGCACTTGGTGCAGTTGGCTGGCCAGGTCAACCAGCTCCTCAGTTTTTTTTATACAAAAATATAAATTAAATAATAAAATAATTTTAAAAAATGTTTTTTAATTTTTAGATATAATGTTATACTTTCTGGATTTCTTGTCAAGAAAGATCAATAATATGCAAAAGTCAAATGAAAAAATAGCAAATATAAAAAAAATTAAAACAGAAAAGAGAATAAAAAAGCTAAGGCAAATTGGGCAGCAAATAACTATGAAGGGACATAAGTTCTGATTTCGTCGAGACTAGAAAGTAAAAAAATATGAACTAAATTTAAAAAAATTCACAAAAGATAAAACATAATTCAATAATATGGTTCATTTTGATTTATGTTTCATCTTTAGTGAATTTTTTTAGTTTTTAAACACAATTTAATTTTTTTTAATTTCTTTTCTCAAGACAGACCTACAATTCATTAAAAAAATTGACGAAAACTAATAAATATAAAAAAAATTACATAAAGACAAAAAAGAACAAATGAAAGCCAAATTGGGCCCGCAAATAACTTGGGATAGACAAGTTCTGTTTTCATATAGGATTTTGAGTTTGATTTCTAGATTTACCTTTGATAGCGTTTGATAGAATCTCGTTCTTCAAATCCTGCTCAACAAAAAAATAACTTCGTAAGAAAATCTCTCAAACTTCCTGTCCTCTTCCGTATTTTTTTTCAATCTCTCACATATTTTTCTGAAATTCAAAAAAAAGAAGAAGATGATGAATTACCAGATTGAGAATGCCAGCATTCCCCCATGGGCACTGATTGTAATCGCATTTATTGCCAGGCCACCAGTCGAGTGTCGCGCAGATGAAATTATCATCAGTTCTGGCTATGGAGGTCACTCCTTCAACTTTCACCCTCACATCTTCAGATAGAACCAGAGGAATCAATGAAAGAAGAAGAAGACACAACGGCACACCTTTGAACTCCATTGCCTCACACTCAAGAGAGAATAAGGAAAGAATGACTCACACACTCGAGAGAAAATAATGAATGAACAAACTATCCGGGAGAAATTTATAAGGAAAAACATGGTTGTTTTTGAGTTTGAGATGGATTCAATCACTTCAAATGGTAGTTCGATAAGGATCGAAGTAACTAACTGATAGAGATAAGTAATATATATCTCTATCTATATCCTTGGGTAAGCTTTCTCTCTCATCAGTTCTATTGACTGCAGACCCACCGTCTCTCTCTCTCCATCACTATAATTCTGCGGAGCCAGTGTTCCTAATCAAAGTAGAGTGTATCTATCCTATTTATATATATAATCAATCACGTGCTTTTACGAAATTGCAGGTGTTCAATGTTAGTAATCCATAATTTCTACATCCATGGGTATATCTCCTCTTTACAAACATAAAATAAAATAAATAAATAAATTGAGATTATTAAATTTTTTAAAAACTTTCAGAATTTTCACTTTTTATTCCTCTTTCCGAGACAAATCAATAATCCTACAAAATTTAACTTAAAATTTACGAAAAGTAATTTTTTTAAACAGAATTCTCGAAAAGAATTAACGCCCGTGAATATTTAATGTATGAACTTATCTCTTTATTTTTATAAAAATAAGGAATCAACTATGTAGAAAAAGAGAAGTATTTTTATCAATAAATAAAATGCGTTAAAGACATTTATACAGCATTGTATAAATAAAAAGGTAGAATAAATACATTGCCACAAGTGAACTTCATGTGACGTATTTACCCCCAAAAAAAAAAAAAAAAGCTTAATGTTACGTAAGACAAAAACACAAGGGGTACAATGTGATTTTAAAAATATATAAATGTGTGTAATTTGATTGAGAGGGTGTTTTTAAAATTTACTCATTATTTTATTATTATTATTAAACTATTAAAGGTTCAATAATTTTGAAAATTTCAAGTGGGTGTGTTCGTTTTGAGTGTTTCTGAAACAATTTTTAGAAACAAAACTCTGAGACGTTGTTTGGTTATAAGTGTCTCAGAAACTTGTCTGGGAGAAAAATGTTTCAGAGACACTTTTTATAGAGAGAAAAAGTTGTCTGGAAAAATATTTGAGAAAATATTTGAGAAATTTGTTCCAGAAACTTGTTTGGGAGAAAATCTCCCAAACACCTAACCAAACATAGCTAAATCATTAAAATTCCAATTCATTTATAATTAATCCAATTTACGTCTCGGTATGCCCATAATTTGAGAAGAATTTATGAAATTACCCGAAAAAGGTAAGCAATAAAATTACACACACCATCGGTTTGAGAAACATTTTGGTCATTTCCAAAGAAGATTTACTTATTAGTCTAAGCTTCATACAAATATTATAAGTTATAAAGGACCATTTGATCTATGATTTTGTTATTACTAAATTATTAAAGGTCAATAATTCTTTCAATTTAAACTAAATTATTAAAATTTCAATTCACTTAAACAACCCGTATAATCAGTCAATTGCATCGAATTGTGCTCATAATTTGAGGTAAAATTATCAAGTTACCCACACATGGTAGACAATGAAATTAAACACGTGATTAGTTTGAGAAATATTTTTGTCATTTCTAAAGACAATACGTAGTTCAAAAACCTCAATAAAATTAACCCTAAATGATCTTAATTCATTTTGTGTTTAAAACAAGTCTAAACATACCACTCGTGCACGGATCCTAACACAGATATGTCCAGAACTAGTTGATACACGTAAAATTCACATTACTACAAAAATCTTCACGTGTATCGAACGATTACAGACATATCCGCGTCTAAATCTGTGCACAAATAGTTAAGTTCCTAGATTTTTTCTTATTTTTTAAAGGCCTTAACAATATAGTAATTTAATAATCAATAATCGAGTGAAACCCAATTGACCCTAAGGGCCCCCGAGTGAAACCCAATTAGCCCACAAGCAAGCCTAAGTATGAGTCAGATGCAAAAATGCTAAAGACACGTCACTTTTGTACATCGCTTTCACACATCACTCAAAACTATATAATTTTGTGTTGAAAAAAAACCATATTTGTTTTTGACCCATATCGCTGAAAATATATTTTGGTCTTCCTTAACATAAAACGACGTAGTTTTAAGTGATGTGTAAAAGTGATGTGTTAAAATGATGTTTATGTAGCACTCTTGGAGTCAGATGATACTAAGGCCCTACTTGGTCAGGATTACTTTTTTAACTTACTTTTTGTTTTTATTTAAATTTTTTTTCATTTATTATTTTGATATTATTTTTTCATAATTTATTGATTCATCTCGATAAAAAAAATTAATAAATACAAAACTATATTCAAAAGTTTAAAAAAAAAATCTCTAAAAACGAAAATAAATTAACACAAACGTTGTTTTTTGCTTATTTTTTGGTCTTTTCTGAACGTTTTAATTTTGAATATAATTTTATATTTTTCTGAAATTTCTTATTGAAACGAACTAATAACCATAAAAAAATTAATGAAAAACAAAAATTTAGAAAAAAATTCAAATAAGAACAAAAAACTTATCAGATAATAATTTAATAATTATCACAGTCCAAATGGACCCTAAGGGGGTGTTTGGGAGTCTACTTTTTAGCTTTTTATTTTTGACTTTTTGACTTTTTAGATTATGGTCAGAATGAGTTTTGAATTTGAAAGTCGTGTTTGGGAAAAATGTGCAGAATGCATTTTGTAAAAGTAGTAGAATACAAAATGGAAATAAAAATACAAAAAGGAAGTTTAAACCTTTTTTTGAGTTTTTGATCCTAAAGTCGAAAATTGAGAATGAGTTCTGCAGAACTAATTCTGGGAACTAGCTCTCAAACAACCAAAATCCGAAAATGAGAATGAAAAAATGTAAAAAATACGCTCCCAAACACCCCCTAAGCATGTCACTTCACCATTTTTTACACTCCTATAGAAACGGAAAAAAATAAAAACCAAATAAATCAAATAAACAGGAAAAATCAAGAGAAAAATCAGTTTTAGTTTGACTTTTTAACAATACCTCATCGGTTCGGTTTTGGATTTTGAGAGAAAAATAAAATTCAATTCGATTTCGATTTTAATATAAAAAAGAACTGCTATCTAAATCGAACCGAACCAAATCGAATATAAAGAATAAGATAAAAAATACTTATGTTCTAACCTCATTTTTTTAAATCTACTATTAAGCAAAAAGGGAAAAAACAATAAAAGAAATCGAAAGAAAAAGTAAAAACAACTCTATCACAAGTCTAGCTTACATCTAAATCATATGAAACCAGTTAAAACCAAACACAACCAAATTGGTTTCGGTTTAGTATTTCCTAAAACCAAATACTTCTAAAATCAGATCAAACCAAATCGATTGTAATTTTTAGCCCTACAATAGTCCATTATAATCACAGAAAGGGGCTCAAAGTTTCTCACCTGCTGACATGGGGTTTCCTTCACCACGCAACCGGCTCTATTACAAAACACTGATTTAGATCAGAAGCCATCAAACACACTCAATGAGTTGAACGCAAGTGAAAAAAGAATATACATACTGTTCTAACATCTTCGGTCTACTCGAAGCACCCGTCTCCATTTGCACGCTAGTCGTTAGTAGCAGTAGCTGCTCCGGCAACAGATGCAGCAGGTAGAATCTGCTCACCTCCAAGACCACTGCTTCCCGGTGGCAATACTTGATAAGAACCAGACAACTGATTTGGGTCACCTTCATTAACACTACTTCCAGGTGGCGGTACTTGATAATAACCGGAGTACAACTGATTTGGGTACTGGGATGGTGCAACTGTCCAGTAAGTAGGTGCCGACTGGTAGTATGTAACCTGGTCATGTGCTTGCACTGGATCATTGGTGGTTGCGAGATTCACATTATGGGTGTAATAGTCATTTGAGGTGCCTAAATGTGGAGCAAACTCATTGGCACTCCCCTGCACAGCAGAGTAAAGTGGAGCTGAACCAGAGGGTACAATCTCAGCACCTGCACCAGTATTTGTCGTCGGTTGCCATTGCCATTGGTGAGGAACGGAGTATGCTAGGTTTGGATCCTCGGAAGCCACGGCTGTCCAATAGCCAGCAGTTGTGGATGAGGATGAGGATGGTTGCAAATGCCCATTAGCATCCATGTATTTTGGGTCCTCGGAAGCCACTGTTTTCCAATAGCCAGCAGCTGAGGATGAGGATGGTTGCAAATGCCCATTAGCTTCCATGTATTTTGGGTCCTCGGAAGCCACTGTTGTCCAATAGCCAGCAGCTGAGAATGAGGATGGTTGCAAATTCCCATTAGCTCCATACAAGGGTGCTTCGAACTGCGATGGCACCAAAGCTGGTTCTTGTACAATAGGACTAGCAGATACAACTGCTGAATTGTGGTGGTTATCATTTACAGTACTACCTAGCTGCTGGAGGAGCTCTGCATCTATATTTTCCGGCACAGGAGGTGGAGTTAAAGCTGCTCCCGCAGCAGTCACAGGCAATCCCAGACCAGTGCGTCCTGATGGCATACCTTGATAAGTATCAGCATCAGCCTGTTTTAGCCCCTCGGAAGCCACTGCAGCCCAATAAGCAGCTGTCCTGGTTGAAGGCGGCAAAGGCGCATGTCCATGTAAGGGTCTCAAGAACTGTGATGGCCCAGTAACATATGGTTGCGCCGGAACTTTGTTGGTTGAAAATACACCAGTATCTCTTGGCAGAGCAACATATCTGTGGAAATTAAACAACATGAAAATTAAGTTGCGCACCTCTAGTACAGAAGCAACCAAAATGCGGATCAGATTTTTCCACTGTAACATGGATTTGGGTACGGATATGGAGTGCGGGGTTAAGTGTCATCCTCGTCTAATTTCCATCACAAGGACACAGGGACATGCCAAGATATTCATATTCTTGTATGTCTTCTTCCCTGGATAAATGGTGCTTACAAGGTGTCTTAGGACATTTCATGCATAACATAAGACTATTACATTTCAAAATAAAAAATAAGCTTGTTGGGTGTGAGTTCAACTAAAGTGGCAAAGGTACTTTATACATTTAGAGAAAGTCCACAAGGGCACTCCATCAGTTACCCTTACCCAACCGTCGCAAGTTGTAAGCGGGGTTGTTTCTTCCAATTCAAATCTCAATAGTGCTACCACTGGTTGTTGTTGTTCTGGGGAGGGTGGGGGGTTGGCAGCGGTTTTAATAGTAAAACTGGGACGGTAGAAGCATGATTATTTAAATAGAAAATGGCCTAAGTAATATGAAAAGCCCAATAAAAAGTCCAAGACCAATATTCCCACTGTCGCAAGTGGGCTCTCTATACTATCCTCCGTCGTAAAAAGATCGATATGGGACATTTCGCATTTTACCACCACCAACTTGCTGCTGATGCAATAACCAAAATTACGACGAATTTGGCTAGTCCATAGTTAATTTGAAAACTATCCAGGATAAGTCTTATGGGTTGAAGGAAGTACAATTATGTAACCAGAAAAAGGTCACTCTGCTTTGTCCCGTATTTAACATGCGAGCAGTCCTAAACTTATTTCCATAATAACAAGGGAAACATCTTGCTAAAACCTCACCTGCTGCAGTGGCTAATGTTATAGAGAAACTTCCCATAAACATCCTAGAACCATACCTGCTATATGGGTCCTGTGAGGGTAAGGCTGGATTTTGGGGACGATCTGATTGATGAGCTTCTGCTGGATAAATAAGTTCAGATGGCGGTTGTGTGCCTACTCGCGGAAGATGCATGGGATGTGTTTTTGTGGCCCATGCACGAGGTACCTGCAAACAATGTGTCACTGTATGATACACATTTCGACAATGACAACTTGGTCCTGCTTGAATAGGGTGCAGTCCGACAAAATATTGGTCATGTGAAGCAGAAAACTCAGAGGCTGGCCTGGACTGTACCTGAAAGCCTGGAGGTTCATCTTGTGCAGGTAGTGACATAGCTATTGGACGAAACAACGAAATCAGATCGGTTACCTGCAGTAAAGTATATTTTGGTTGCCTTGGAATCAGATAATTCTTTGACAGAAGAAATTCGTATTTAACATATATACCTGTTTCCCATTCAGTTCTTGCTTAAATTTACGACTTCCCTGGTAGTTATCTTTGATAATGTGCTTGAAAGCACTCTCTGGCAGAGGTAAGCAATCCTTGAATATGTCAAACCTCACCTAAATATAACAAGTCAACAAAGAAGCTTGACATGAATAACCTCTATAATAGTTGCAGACATGCTCAATAGTTTGATATTTTCTTGCGTGAGGAAAGGAGAAGAGTAAAAATAACTGGATAACGTAAAGATAACACTCTATACAGCCATAAGACTCGTAACCCTACGTTTTCAAAAAGTATGAGAGATGATGCTGTCAACCTTATGAGAAATCAATCCCACAAGGAGCCAGTTCAGTGATGTTGAACTCGTATGAACAAACCATTTGAACATCTTAACTCCTGGAATAGACTACCCCCGCTGTTAAATGTAATTACTCACCTAAATGAACTTCTCAATAGACTGGCCCTTGTGCAAATCAGAAATGGTCTTATCTACCAGCTCGTGGATATTACCCTTCGAGAAAATGTTGTCTACCCTTCTTATGGGAGTAACCTTTGAGAAATTGTTTTTACAAGTCCTCAATATCAGTGGACTCCGTATCTCGGGGAAATTTCGCGGAATGGCCAAAATACTGAAATAAACAAAATAAATGACTCCTAAGAACTCAATGAGCATGACCTCAATTTTTGTAGTCTACCTTTCTGCAAGTGGAAACCGCCATTCTTATTGTCAAGTGTCAACTGAAAGTAGTCCACATGAGAACCCAAGATGGGCTTTATGTACTTGAGCAGTTTTGTAGATGTAGCATAAACAAAACTGAAATACGGGAACTGTAAAGAAAACTTGCCTGGGCAGAAAATTTCCCTCCAAAAGCAGATGGCTCTATTGCCAATTTTCCATTTGAGGCTGCTACATAGATCCCATGTAAAAGTTTTAAATGGAAGTCATACAAAAATAACTTCATTTGCGGCTTGATTTTCTCCAAAACATCCATTCTCGCTGGAGGAAGCCCAAAAACTCTGTACTTAAAACAATCTGCTTTTGTACTTCCATTGCACATGAATATATACCCAGAAAGTTGATCCATGGAAACCATCTCTTCTCCATGGGCAGCAGGCCAACTGCTATTCGCATTACGCGCGATACCAGAGGCAAAGGAAGGGGCATTTGAATATTCAGGTACAAAAGCATAGTTTGGAGCAACAGTAGGACCTGAATGTAAATCCAGAAAATTCCTTGAAGCCTGTTGCGTATTTTCCTTTCTAAACCTCTTCTCTATTCCGTGGCTGCTACCCGATTGAGGATTAGAGGAACGTTCATGCCTCGTATTCTTGCCTTTCCCTTTTGCCATACTGTAACAATAAAAACAGTAAATGCATCACAAAAGCATATCCAGAAAGAGACAACAAAACGAAAAGACATAAGAGTACAATGCAAAGCAAAACAGATGGGACATGTAGACAAACTTAAAACTGATGTAAGGTTTGCATTCCTGTTCCTGGATATCTAAAACAAGCCACACCAGAAAGCTTTTCATTGAGAAGCAGTTACGTTAACCAACAACTTCAGATGCTTTATGAAACACAAGGGCATTCACGTGCTAGAGTTCAAGCACCAATGTGGTAAAGAAAGGATACGGTGGCATGTGTGCGTATGGAACAAGAGACGGTTACATATACAGAATAAGAGAAAAAGTGTGTGTGTGTCACTCTCAATTCAACAGCCGTCATATTGTTGATTTTACAGAATCAACCAACACGTTTTGGGAGTGGGAAAGAGAAGATCCTACATGGAAGTGAATTAAGTACTTAACTCATTTAATTTCCCATCGCATAACGCAACAATCCATATAGAAGTACATGCACTATATTAATTGCTGAATGTACAACTCTGATGTCATTTGGAAATGGAATCCGGTGACTATCCATGGCAAAAATAAAAGGGCAAGTGGCAACCCGGTGCACAGCAGCACATGCCTCCCGCTACTGCAGAATCTGGGAAAGATTGGATGAACAAAATCTTACTGTCACAAACAAAGAGACTATCTTACCGCGACGCATTCGGCAACCTTACGTTGTGCCCGAGCTGCAGTTGTACACGGGGGGGAAATGATTGGCATAGACTCTTACAAACAGGACAGAATGACTTAATAAGCTATTCTTTGTTAGATGACCTTCTTGATTCAGATTAATCACCAACTGGAAAAAAAAACTAAAACCCAGCCCATTATTTTCACAATCATAAACTACCCTGTAGCCGAATAATTTTTCAGGATTCACCCTCGAAAACTACAAATGCATTCATATAAAAAAAAACTCAAATAAACAAGCACACGATACATACGTAAATCACTGGAAACAAACCACAATTAGAAGAAATTGATGAAGGAAGAAACCTGATGATGGAGCTTCGATTCCAGAGTCGTACGAAAATCTCGAACCGACTGTTACAATTGAAGCAGAGGTTGTTTAACCCCACGAGGCATCACTGCAGCATCAACGTCACTGTTCTTCCTCTCTCTCCCTCGCGTAATCACATTGGACTGGAAATGTACAAGCTTTCGGAATTCGGATAGTTCCGAAAAGGGGTAAAAGGGCCCGCCTTTTGGGTCCGGATCCCCGGGTTGTCTTAGGTTTGGATGGGAGAAAGATAGGCCTGCTGCTTTGGGTTTACGGATGAGGTCAAGGGCCGTAGATTAATGTACTCTATGACCCTATCCAACGTGTTTGATCTTGCCACGTGTCAAGTTATCCAACTAGCTCGTGTGTCGTCGTGTTCACACGTGGCTGACCTTTGTATAGTTCTCACTATGAGTAAAATCGGTTCGGAATCAATCGATTTTTTGCGGCATGTAATTTCGAAACGGATTGATTCGGATAAAAATTTGGCAAATTGATCTCGATTGATGGTTATACGCGCTAAAAAACATGTATATTAGGAATTATTAAATAACCAATACCATTTAGAGAGTGGGCAGTTCGATTCATGTTACCAAAAATGAACCTAAAACATATTTTCGGCCGATTAGATATTAAAAGGTTAGATGTCTGATTAAGAATACCAACATATATTGTATAAATCAAAAAAATAATCAAAAGCTTAAAAACTAATTTTTTTATTTATCTATAATATGTTTGATTCAGTTCGACCAAATGAGAAAAACAAATTATGGATCTGAAATCAAATCGAGAAAACGAAAAAACCTACATTATTTTTTAAAAAAAACTACTTGAACCCTTCTTTGGACCAAACAAACCTTAAATTTTTCAATCGATTTGATTTTTTGAAATTAATTTCATCCCTGGTTCGGACAATCACCGTATCACATAGCAAACTCATCGGGCTCGACAACCTTGCCTATCCAAACCATTAGAGTTGCTACCTCAAATTATATAGGTTTGCGTATAGCTCAATGCTAAGGAATTCATTCAACGTTAATGCCTAAGTCTCATCCTCACCGCACACTAGTATAGACATCATGTTACAGTGTCTAAACTCTAGAAGAATTACTCGTATTTACTTAGGTGCCCCATAATTGACTTAGCGCTATAGATTGGTCCATTTGTTAGCAGTGTATAATATTTTTCTATCGTTGCCTTTCTAAAGACAACTTCTGTGAAAAAACATATCACAAAGATTTAGATTTGTAATAAACCCGCTTTTGATCCTGCTCTTATGCTAAGACGATTGTTGAACACGTCATTTTCACTATTCTCAAATAAAATATATTATTGTTCTTTCGCCATATAATATCACATCTATTGCTTGTGCATAAATAGCTAATAGGTATACAACTGCTGACTAAACAAATAAGACCGTTGTTTTGGTTGGTCATGTGTGGTCTTTTCAGTTTTCTCCAACTGCTTTGTCCTAGAAAGCTCTATGAAAATGGTGCATTGGGAAGCCCAAGGGACTTCAACGTGAGTCCTACTTAGCTTGGGAAGTCCTAAGCTCATAAGAATACTAGCAAAGAACCATGAAGAAAGACATAGTCCCAATAGAAGTACGCCACCAAGAAGTTAAGCACCTAAGTCAAGAATCGACTTTATCTTACCAACCTTAGATGAGGATGGCAAGACTCCACAAACAAACAAACTTCTTGTGCCTTATCCTTATCCATAAGAAAGAAAGGCGGACCCGAGGGAGCTCCACAACGCAGCTATATATAAGCGTGTCTAAATCCAATAAAAACATATATGATGCCTTTGTGAACTTATATCCTTAAATGATTCCGAAGTCCCAATCCGAAATTGTCCAAAAAAATCAATCTAACTAAAGCACCTAAAATCGATTTCGATTTACCTACAATTTCGATTGGGATCGGGCATCACATTTTTCACCCCGAATCGATCGGTTCGATCCATCATGGCCGAAAAAACCGACCGAACTAAACCAATTTCACTCCTAATAGGTAGTGTCTTAAAGAGATTTATTCAAGACACTTACCTTTCATATTCAGTGTTTATGTAGTAACAAAAAATAGATAATTTAAATCAGGGTCTTATTTGCACAAGCATCGTAGGTTTTTAACCCTTCAAAATTTGCGAGTTATGTTTTAGTCTAAACTTTATGTAATTTGACGTATTTGCCATTATATTAAGTGATAGGTTTATTCTTTTGTCATTTTTAAGTGATATCATGTAATTTATAATTTAGTAGATTGAAAATATGTCCATTTATATAGGCTTGGAATTTAGAAACAAATATGGTAAATCGTATTAAGGGAATAGAAAGAGAATCACCAAAAAATATACTAGGATCCATACTATGACTGACTTTGGGATTATTGCATTCAATCTTGTAAAATTGCTCATATTCAGTGAACTAAAAAGAGAATCACCGAAAAATATATAATGACCTATTTTTTGTCTTCATTTTACGATCACCGACTAGGATTTACTGTATTCCGTAATTTTATACCTCGGAGCTAATCTTTTAATATTGCAGTTGTATAAAGAAGGATGGTAATATCTCCAAACCAACCTATTGCAATTTTATTAAGAAGGATGATAATTTTATACCCCAAAACCAAACTATTTTTTGTGTTCATCTTACCAATCTTTTATACCCCGAAATCAATCATTATGATGATAAATTTGACGATCAAATATGGTAAATTTGTTCACTACATGATTTTTGAATACGATATACTTACTGCTATTTGGTGATGCTAAATTTAGTAAATGGTAAACGTAACGAGAAGATGGTGAATTTACTGGGCATGCTTAATTTACCATGATAAAAATATAACTCAAGTAAGAATGTTTTGGTCATTATGTTTGCATGATAAATTTAAAAAATATCGGAGTTTGATAAGTTTTATTTTCGTACATCTTATCACTGTGGTAAAATTGATTAAGGCGAAGATGATAAATTTGTTGAACATGATTAAAATTTATCATGATCATCTCAAATCACGTAAACTTACTATACTATTTATATTAAAACGTGGTATATTTTGCTCGGGTGTTGCAATAATCATTCATACTTGCTTTGTTTTGTTGCCTGTCGCCTGACGTTTTGTTGTCGTCTTCACCGTGGGTTGTTACCTGTCGTCTGACATTTTATTGTCGATGTGGTTCGTTGCCTGTTGCTAGCCCCCGTAGAGTCCTATGTTATGGTGTTTGTCGTCATCCGTAGTTGTCGCCTCTAGTTTCAACAATGAAAAAAAATTTTGATGCCCAACCATCAATGAAAATAAATTCCCTAAAGTATCTCCTCCAGGATAGGAAGAATATCGAATAATTTTGGAATAAAATTGATTGCGTGAGAAAGTTAGATTAAGAGTGTTTTTGTATTTTTTTAATATCAGGACTAAAACATAGCCTAAAAAAACTGACGGAATTGAAACATACACGTCACTAAGAAATAAGACTTAAAATTAAATTATAAAAAAATACATTTTAATTAATATTTTCAATTAAACAATACCGCTGTAGGGTTCTTAGTCAAAGACATTCCAATTAAGTGTTGTTAATTAAGATCTCATTGGTAATGAACCAAAATGTCCAAAATTACATCTATATTACCCACATGATCAATAACTCGTGACCCATTGTGCCTTACGCACATAAAGATAAAGAGATAGAGAGAGAGAGAGGTGCAATCGATACATTGTTGCTCTCTAGAAGTTGCGATCGACTTTTTTTGTTCTCCGATCTAGATCGTTGGTTCTTCAACCACCTTTGAGGTATGCAAAAGACTTTCCTTTGTTTGGATTTCGTTTTCTCTTTGGTTTACGATTTGGAACCGAGTTGTGTTGTTTTCGAAGTGATTTTGGAACAAGTTTATGAGTTTCTAACTGATTGATGTTTTCGATTTGGTTCTATTTTGAAACTAGAAAACATTCATTTGGCCATCATCTATGTAATTGGGTTATGTAAGTTTTATGTTTTTCCCCTTTAAAAATATTGACCACGTTATTTATTTTATATTGAAAAAGTCTATGTATACAGATTTTTTGGGTACATCCGAACACAGATGTATCTGGAATCGTTTGATGTACGTGGGGTCCTTGAATTATTGAGGATTCCACGTGTATTCAACGGTTCTAGACCCATCTGTGCCCGGAACATCTGTATCCTTAGCATTACCTTTTTATATTTCGAAAGTTTTTGTGTTGGTTGTGTATGGTTTTAAAATGGGTAATCTTAGGGTTGTGTTGGTTTTGATTCCAATATCATTAGTTCTGATGTGTTGTTAGTTAATCTAAGGCTATGTTGATTCCGAAGTCTTTTAATGTTATCGCGGCCGAAATTTATTCATACGGAAGAAAATAATAACCACGTTATAGATAATTTTTCCCCAATATTTATAACAAAAAATATAACATCATACAAGGGTAATAAATTTTTTTAACCCAATATTTTCTTATCACTTCATCCACCCACATAAATTACTAAACACATGAGAAATTCATAACAAATATATATCTATTATATTAATAAACGAATCAACAAAAACAAAAAACACAAAATCGATACAACAATACAAAAAACCGAAAAAAAAGAATATACCAAACCGAGTCCTTCTTGTGTGTAGCACAGTTTTCTTAAGAGTAAATCGCTACCTCACCGTAAGTATTGGAGGTTTGCTTTGGTGTCGTCTCCCAAAATAAAACGTCTTCACTGTAAAAAAAAAAACAATCTTCCAACGGCCGATTGAATGTTCTTTCGTTTGTCTCTTTCTTACTTGGAAGAACAAATTCGGGAATATTTCTTTAGACGAAATTCATGTAATCTAAAACCAATAACAATCATGGTATATACAAAACAAAGATGGACCTTTGGCTTGTTAGTAACCGAAAGCCTTTTGGCTTGCTTGCCGTGAAGGAGGCGTGAAGGAGGATTGTGAAACATTAAATGGTGACTCTCGTGCGTGTAACGGAAGAGATCTTTCGGTTATCGAAAGACCCTCCGGTGTCTATTTCATTCACAGTTTCTAGATCCTTTGAATTTTCAACAATACCAAACAAACAAAATCTAAGATAATTCATTCCCTCTTAATAAAAAGATGAATCAAATACCTTATTCCTAGATCTCTCTTTTTTTTTTTTTCATTTCTTGTAAAGTCTTTAAGACTTTGCTCATATTTTACTATTTCTACATTACTTTAGCAAACAACGAATGACAAATTTGAAAACTTTTTGCGAGTTTTAAAAAGTATTTAAAAACAAATTAATACCACAAGATGTGCACACACTGTGTATGTACAAGAGTATGTACGTATACTTGCATGTAGTTTAATGTATGGTGTACGAGTAAGGCGTGACGGTAGGATAGTCTATATAAATAATAAGTATGTTAACTACCACTCACTAAGCAACTGGTGATATCTACATAATGCCAAATAAATACGAATATCAGTACACATTTTACAGATATTAATACATATTTACAGGTATGAATACATATTTTACGAATATCGATATACTTTTTCCATATTATCTATCGCATAGTACTGTTTATGTTTTTCGTAAATAATTATACTACTTATTGTGATAATTAATTTATCTTATAGGCCCTACTTGGATGGGGTTAAAAGCCCCCTAAAAACTTATTACCCCTTTTTAGGGGTGGGTTCCTCATAATTTGGCATGATTTGGAAACCAAAAGTCTTTCCCTCTTCATTTTTACCCGGCATTCTTTTTCCTACTAATATGTCTTCTCCCTGACAATTTTTGGGTAGACCTGGACCTTCCAAAAAATTATCCGGTTGTGCATGGGAGGAATTTTGTCCATTTCACCTATTCTTATCCTTTTAAAATTCTTAATTTGCCCAATTTTAGAGGAAAAAAAGTGACTAATGCCGCTTATTCGAACCTTTTTCGGTCGTGCTTTTCGAATTTTATTTTAAAAAAAGTACAAAAAATTTACCGTTTACTTAAAAAATTATTTCAGAATTAATCGTGAGTTCGGAATATTTTTATAAAAGGTTTGTTGAATTATGGTAGGGTATTTGTTGATTTATATTTCGTTTTTATTTTTCTTCTTGTTGATTGCTAAAACAAAAAGTTAAAAATCTCTTAAATCATTGAAAAATATTCACATTCATTATATGTCCTAATGCGCTCAAGTTTAGAGGAAAAAAGTGAACAACACCTCTCATTAGAATTCTTTTTTGCAGTCATTTTTGAATTTATTCTCAAAAAAATATAAAAAATTTACCATTTACTTAAAAATTTATTTCTGGATTAATCGTGAACTCTGAATATTTTGATAAAGATTTGTGAAATCATAGTAAGGTATGTATTTGTTGATTTATATTTTGTTGTTATTTTTTTCTTTTCGTTGATTAATAAAAAGTAGAAAATCTCTTAAATTATTAAAAAATATTTACATTCATCACATGTCTTCATGTGCTTAATTTTAGAGAAAAAGTGACCAACATTGTTCATTCAAGCATCTTTTAGTTGTCCTTTTCAAATTTCATTCTCAAAAAAAGAAAAAAAATTACCATTTACTTATAAAATTATTTCCAAATTAACCGTAAGCTCATAATATTTTGACAAAAGGTTGTTAAATCATGATAATATATTTTTTATTTTTATTTGTTATTATTGTTTTTTTTTGTTGATTGATTTTTTGTTTACCATTCATTTTTAAAAATAAATTAGTGGATTTTTAATTAATTAATTAATTAATATTTCAAATTATTCAAAATTAGTTATATATTGAATTTTACATTTATATATTTTATTCAACATATAATCAAGTTTAACACTGCACATGGGCAAAATAATCATTTGACAAATTTTTCCCTTGTCGACCCACCCTTATCCCCCCATTTTATAAACTAATCCAAACCAACTCAATGTATATTCCCTCGTTTAATACCTCATCCAAATTATCTATTTTTTTATTCTCTTCATAAATATCATTGATGGGTTATTCCTCAAAAAATAATACCTTTTTTATCTTATCCATTTATAACTTATCCTCTAAAAATAATCTTTCATTCAATCAGACCCATAATAATAAATATAATTTATCTTTAAAGGTCTATAAATAATATGCATATAATGTCAAATAAATACGAATAACAATGCATATTTATGAATTTTAATACACATTTTATAAATATTGATGTATTTTTTACATATTATCCAATGGCTGGTGAATGACGGTTAGTATTTTTATATCTTTAGTAAAAACAATACTAAAAATTATACTTATGACTAGCGCCGTAACTGATTTGGTCTGATTTAGTAAAATTTAGGGGTTCGAATCAATTTTCTGGTTTGAGAAAATTTATAAATCAAAGCCGGGCTAGTTACACTCGTTTGATTTCAATCGATTCATGGCAGTTTGGATCCGAATTACATTGTTTGGTTTTTTTGCCCATACCATATTTTGTGCCAAGCCAAAAAAAAAAAAAAAATCATAAAATTAAACTTAATTGAAACATAAATTTAGACAATCATAAAATTCATCAAAAATTCAGATCAAGACCGTGAACCTAAACAAAATTAATCAATTTAATTTCAATCACCTAGTTTAATCAAACAAAAGAAAATATATGTATATAGTATACAACTGTCTCGGTCCGGATTTTAATACTAAGGGTCCATTTGGACTGTGGTATTTATTGTGGTATTTATTGAAATTTTTTTCGTCCTTATTTGAAATTTTTTTTGCAATTTTTTGTTTTTCATCAATTTTTTTTGATTTATTGGTTTATCTCGACAAGAGCTTTCAGAAAAGTTATTAATCATCGGCCAAATTTGAAAAAAGTTCAGAAAAGATAAAAATAAATAAAAAAACAGAGTGTTTTGTACTTATTCGTCGTCTTTAGTGATTTTTTTTAACTTTTTGACATAATTTTATACTCATTAGATTCCGTTCATCAAGACGGACCAATAAACTACAAAACATTGAGATTTAAACAACAAATGCAAAAAAAAAAAAAAAAAATTGAAATAAATATTAACTATAGGCCAAATGGGACCTAAGAAACCAAAGCCGATCTTTAATATTTTAAAAATTTCAAATCAAAATGAAACCGAATTAAATATTAAGATCGTTACATTGACGATCTGATCCGATTCAGTTCGCTTGTCTTTAATTTCGCCCCCATTTACGACACAACTTTAAAATTTTGTTCACTCGATGTCTCAGTCAAAAGGCACTCATTTATTTTTAAGTGGCTTTAATAATTTCAAAGTAGGATATCCAACGAGCTGTTCCCCATCCAAAAAGGCAAGCGGGAGATATCCCGCCAATAGGGGGAATCCTCTTTCCCCAGCATCGGGATCCGAATTTCGCCGACACAGATCACCACCGTACACGTGTATTTCACTTTAAACACACCGTCGGCACCACCGAGGCATTTATCACACTCTGTCTCAACCAACGGCAACTATCATCCCCCAAATTTTGAATTTTGCTAGCACCAACCCCGCCCCCCGCCCTTCTCCCGCTCGCCACCGGGCGCCGCTGTTCGGTCTCCGCAGCTCAGGTACTTCTTCTCGTCTTCTACCATCTCTCTACCTCCCGCATTCGTAAATCGTTACTGAGTTTTTCACCGCCGGCCGGACCAGTCACCCCTTCGCCACTCTCGGGCTGCAGCCTCGACCGTCAATCTTGCTGGTTCAAGTGTGCTGTCTCTCTCTCTCTGCCACTGTAATGTGGGATTAGAACCTCGATGATGCGACACGTTTGAATATACTCGCAGCTAAATGGACGGGACTTATAAAAAATTTTCAATGTTTTTTTGTGTGTGTGTTTCTAGTTTCCAGTCAAAGTATTTATTTATCGATATGGATGTTGGAAACAACTGTATTATTATGGCTTGGAAGTTGCGTTCCAAGTGTCAAGTGACAGCTATTTGTTCTGAAAGTCACCTAGGTATTTGAGAGGTCTTCTGGGAATATGATTAGAATTTAGTAGGAGTCCGCAAGAGTCGTTTGTAATGCTTTTACACATTTCATTTGTTTTAGTACGAAGATAGACGAGAGTTCACAGCAGTTGGCTTTTTGACGTGAATAGTTTCTTCTGTTTTTTCAACTCTTATCTTTCGGGGAATTTCCGGTTGGTGGCAAGTTTGCTCTATATACTCTTTGCTGAATTCCAGAGAGAGGTGAACTATTTTTATTTTGAATCTGATAAAAAAATACTCACATTGTTGTATTACGTTCATTCACTGGCAAGAAAATGTTGTTTTGAGACTTTTTGGAAAGTGAGTCGGTGCCTTTTTCCAACCCCATCATTTTTACTGTTTCGATGAAGAGGTATTTAATATTTCGTTTGCACTGGCACTTTAAGTAGAATAAGTGTTGGCAAATTTGAAACAGTTATGTCATGAGTCATGAAATACTGAAATGTATTCAACTTCCATGATAGTTATATCCTCCGTTTGTTTTGATTAATAGTATGCATATGGATGCACAAATTTCTCCAACGTTGAACTGTTAGTATTTCTCTTAATGTTCAGCTTTGATTTTCTTCTACAGATTATCAACCCTGCAGTTTAAAGGATGGTGGTTCCATCACTTCACTGCGGAAGTACATGCGAAAATGGTATTAGCACCAAGCTTAGTACTGATGTTGGAGCTTCAGAGAGACGGACGAGTCTTAGAATACAAAAACTTAAAAGCCAAAAAGAATTTTGTGTTCATGACAGGGAGGAAACATCGGATCATACGGAAGAGAGAGTGGTTCGGAAGAAAATTAAAGTATGTAAACAAAGAAACGAGAATCCAACATCTGTGGGTGTTTCAGTGGTGGATGATATTAAAACTTGCATTGATAACAAAATCTGTGAGGATACCAAAGTGGTTTTTGGGTCCAATGAGATCAAGGACAATGCTAATGATGATGGGGGTAAGGGTGGGGCGATGAGTATGGTTTTGACAGAGGTTGGAGAGACCAGGGTTAAGGTCGAGAAAAGTGCTTATGCTCGGGTTACCGAGACTCTGCGAACTTTTAATAAGCATTACCTTCACTTTGTCCAGGTTTGTTCTTGGATACATCTTTGGATTATATAAGTAAAGAATGCCTGGCATGTTATTGATCATATAAGAATGCTTAGCATGTTATTGGTTATTTAATTACTGCATCAACTACATGCTAGACTGATAGATAAGTAAAGATATACAATTGCATGCAAAGATGTGGGGATCAACACTCATGAAACGATCATAGGCAAAACCCCTTGGTATATGTCAACTGCCAACACTTGTAATAAAAATTGGCTAGCTATGGAATTTAGCTGCCGCCACACCATCAATTGAGACCTTAGTTAGTCTAATTGATATTTATTAAGTTTAACTGAATCTCCTAATTCATTTTTTGTGCAACTGCGTGAACAGTCGAAGCATTTCTCGCATCATTGAAATTGTTGGAGGTTGTCATGCATTGATTAATTTTTACATCCAAAACTTGTATTCGAGCTTGGGCAATATTTTTGTCAATTAGTTTTTGATTGGATGTTTTAACATTGTATTAGAGTTAGGATTTCGGAGGCTTTTAGGCAAGACTCTTGGTTGATTGGTCTGTTATTTGTGACTCAAGTGCACCTTATTTCGTTATGATCCGTGTGTTATGGATCAATTGTTTACTCTTCACGTGTAGGTCAAGAGTTGCATGCGCGGGAGAGTGTTAAGAGTTGTCTTACATTGATTAATTATTCCCTCGAAAACTAGTATATCATCTCGAAAACCACTCCGCTCATTGCCATTTAGGTTTGAGTTCGATGCTTTAAATGAAACAAAGGAGAATATTGATTTCACACTCCCTTATTTGCTTGTATTTAGCATCTCCCGAGGGAAGCGTGAGCAACTTAAAGCTGAGTATGAGTGTCATTTTTCTTATTTAATCTTTCCTTCCAGTTGACGTTGTGAGTGAAAAACTTGTTCTATTTTGTCTCTTTATGATTGTCTACAGGAAGAGGAAAGGAGGTGTGGACAAGCTGAAGCAGATCGAAAATTAAACAAAGGTTCAAATTATAAGGTTAGTTGTTTTGTGGAGGGTAATACTTTATACAACTCCGACTAACTATATACTTTGCATATTGTTACCTTTTTCATACTGTTTTGCCTGTCTCTTCCCAAACTTTGGGTGCTGATTTTATTTTTTGGTTTGCTTGTTGGCTAGATTTAATCCCTTATTAAATTATGTTATTGGACCAGTACATTCGAACTGGGATATTGATATTTTCTTCACTAAGATGGCATATTGAATGATCTAAGTCATTGAATTTCAATTATATTTTTCCTATGAAATGAATGCATGCTCCACTATTTTCCTATGAACTGAATGAAAATCTATATGTAAAGTTTGTGTATAACATTGTGCAGAAGGGGGAAGCACTAGAAAAGCATATTTCAAAACGACCTGATTTGAAGGCAATAACCAAGGCAAGTCATTCTTCATGGGCCAAATTCAATTCCAGTACTATTTTGTTGGCATGGCTTTCTTAGATTCACATGACCTTATCTAATTCTGCACTAATCTTCTTACTAGATTTTGTGTACTTAGGGTGTGTTCGGTTGAGTGTTTCTGAAACGATTTTTGGGGAAAAAAACTTTGAGATATTGTTTGGTGTAAGTGTTTCAGAAAAATTTGGGAGTAAAGTTTTTTTGGCATTTTCGAGGTGTTCTCTCTCTCTCTCTCTCTCTCTCTCTCTTCTTTTATAGAGAAATAAATATTGTCTGGAAAAAAAGTAAAAATGTTTGGGAAAAAATTTCCCAAACAAGTTCAGAATTTTTTTCTAAATTTTGTTGGCAAATAGCCTAACGAATACAGCCTTAATTCATAGCTTTTTCTGGTTTTAGTGTGTTTGCTTCTCTCGTTTCCAATGACTGCATGAAAACAGATTTAATGGAGAAAAGCACCGTCTTTGTTTCATCAAGATACAAGAATTGCAGGAATCCAAAGGGCCTCATAATATACTGAAATATTTTAAGTTTGAACTCAGTGGATGCACATTGTCCTTGACTTGGATCTTTATTTACACCTTATGATATTTTTCTTCTCTTTTGTATGAAAGAGCTTTTAACCTTCTTAATATTTGTTTATAGGTTTTCTATGTATCTTTCCTGGTCGAAGTCTGTATTTCAGGTTCTAAAACTGTCAATATCGGGAATTCTATGCTGTACCGTTGATGACTTTTGAAACAATATAGGGCTTAGTTTAGTTCTTTCATTCCAAGCCAAAATGTTCAGAAGTTGGGTAGAATGACAATGTCATGATGTGCATTTCCTTCTTTTAATATTCAATGACATTGGTCGTGGAATATGTATATTGGTTTAAGCCATTTATATTTTCGTCAATTTGTTGGGCAGATGATGG
Source organism: Arctostaphylos glauca (assembly GCA_019985065.2). NCBI lineage: Eukaryota > Viridiplantae > Streptophyta > Magnoliopsida > Ericales > Ericaceae > Arctostaphylos > Arctostaphylos glauca. Next base: position 17,523,506 of record JAHSPW020000014.1, on the reverse strand, counting down.
AGACTAGTGCCATATTGTATCCAAATAAGCAATATGGTTCCATCCCAGGTTGGTGGCCTTCATTGTTATCTTTTCTATTACAGATTAGGTTTAAGGTTTTCTGGGCTTGGTTGACTTTAGTATGCACATTTGAGTAATGTGAATTGCACCCGAATGGGACTTTGCTCTTGTAATGGCAGGTATTGATGTTGGGCATCAGTTCTTTTCACGGGCTGAGATGGTTGCTGTAGGTTTCCACAGCCACTGGTTGAATGGAATTGATTTTATCGGGCAAGCTGCAAGCAAGGTGATACATCACAATGGAGTAAATGAACTACTATTGGGCCTTGATTTATCCATTTTATTCCTAAGTTGTTGTGTTATGTGTACCTCAGAACGTTGAACTTTGCGTCAACTTACTGTACAAGTCTGGACATTATCTGTTATTAATTTGTTTGTCAAAACTGAGCTTGGTGTTGAAAACTTGTCTTGGAGATTAACTTTAAGTTTGGAGGGAGCATACTTGGAAATTCATCTGAAGCTTAAGCTGTAAAAGAAATGTAGATAGTCATCTAAAGCTTAAAATGTAATGTCGTTGCACAAATAATTGACTATATTGTTGTGGCTTATTATAGATAAGCCACCATGAATGACATAATCCCCATTCTCATCTGATCATAATGTAACTTGATTTGTCTTAAATCATGGTGATTTTTCTATAATTTGAATTTCACCTTTAGTAATGGTCAATGCTTAACTTTCTGGAGCTTGTCTGCTTTCACAAGCTATATGTCTTCGACTTCGTACGATACATAATCCATTGTCTCCTTAGATGATATTGTAATTTAACTTGTCTTTGATTTATGCTTATTTTGTTACAATTTGAAAATCGAATATTAATTTTGGGCAATGCTCAACTTTCTTGAGCTTGTTTGCTCTGATAAGTTTCATCTTCTGTACTACCTTATTGCTTCAGTGTTGTCTTCACAAGTGCTATCCACTGGGACCTATGCGTGCTAACAATTCAATGTTTTAGTTGCAAAAAACCATGTTTTGGTTGTTTATCAATTGTTGCCATGATATAATCTAATATTTGCTATATCTAGAAGATTGGACGGTTTGTTAATTATCAATCTTATCTTTATGTAACTTTCTTTTGCATAATGAAACTACCAAATTATTTACTTAGATCTTTTTAAATGGCATTTTGGCAGGCTTTTGGCAGCTACAAGTTACCAATTGCAGTTGCCATTGTTTTATCTGGCCAGTACGAGGATGATCTTGATAATTGTGAAGATGTTGTATACACTGGTCAAGGTGGGAATGATTTACTTGGCAAGAAACGCCAAATAAAGGATCAAGTAATGTTACGTGGCAATTTAGGATTGAAGGTGTGAATCTTTGGCTTCTCATTTTCTTGTTACAAGGATGATTTTCCTTTTGTTTGTTTGTTAATCAATACATTGTAATGCAAACATGTATATTGGTAATTCTACATTTTTGTTCCTCTACATGTTGTTGTCATTTGTTTTAGGGATACTCTCTTATATACTTGTGCAAAGCAAACCCAGAAAATATCATTTTTGGCCTTTCTGCTTGGAGCTCTTAGTTCTTGTTGGGATATTTTAGACGACCGAGTAGAGGGCTATAGCTAGAGAAGCTAGGAAAAGGGGTGGAAACAAGGAGTAGATGGGCGATCGCCGATCAGAGAGTACTTTGAGATTCGAAGATTAGCTACCGATACAAATGCCTCTCTTATTGCCTTTAGGAAGTAGTAGAGTGATTCCTTCTCTCGTCATAGATGGGTAAATGCCTGAGTGAGTCTATTCTGTATAGTAGCTATCCTTTTGCCCCTTAGATGTTCTTGTTTACTGAGCTTATTTTTTTATATTCATACTTGTTTTTGTGTATTCCTTACTAATAACCTAGGTAACTCCACAATAAAACGAATGACTGTTTCTATGTTGTAATAATTAACCAGAGTTCTGAAGAGAAGTTTAATTTTTTTTATAAAACTCTGTTTTGAAAAAGAGATCTTGCAAGAAATAGCTTATTGGCAGTCCCTCTGTAAACCTATAAGATGATTGTTCTAGGAATCGATTAAGATAGCTTTGTGTACAATGAGATTCTTTGACTTGTGGTTGCATTGTTGAAATGCAATTCAGATGCGACCATGAATCAAACCAGATCGAAACATTCAGCTGTCGATGGACAAACTTTGTTGAAATGTCGACCACAAACGAAGGATGGCCAGGCCCTGGATCCCAGTGGTATTATGATCCTATCCAAATCTTAGGATGAGTGGGAGGTCACCGGGATTGTTTCTAAACTAGTGTGAATGTTGGTTAGTGATGTGGCTGACCATTAACTCTTTAGGTAGATGGTAGGCAAATGATGGACAGAACTGGCATTCTTGTCACACAAAGAAAACTGGTAGGCAAAATGACGGCTGAAGATCACTACAGTTGAGGTGAGTAGAGTGCAAAGGCAACCCCACACGTATGAGAGAGAGAGAGAGATCCTTTTCAGTGCAGGGAGGGCCCCTTTTATATGGTGATCAAAACCACAAGAGCATGCTTATTCGAGTACAATATGCCAAGTCTGAGGATAAGTTGCTTGATCCCTTGGTTGGACGACCTGAAATAAAAAGTTTGTCATCTACCAACTACAGTTGTGTTTAGTCTCTCAGGTGTCCAATAGCATAGTGAGTTGATCTTGTCATCCTGGGCTACATTGGGTGATAAACAGATGCGTGGTCTTTGGTGCGGCATATAAAGCGTCACCTACTGTTAATGCTTTCTTTGTGTTTGTTTCTCTTTCTGAGGTTGTCAAACAACCTTCTGATTCCAGGCTCCAATTTACAAGTCCTTTGATGAGCTTGGATAACCTTGCTTTGAGTGTAAATTCTTCAAGGGGGACTGTACAAGCAACGGAAACTTGCTTCTCATTTCGGATTGACGTTTCATGTGAAAAGTGTTGCTCAGTGGATGTGAGTGGCAAGGCCTAGCTGACCGAGCAACCGTCACCAAGGAAGTAGTGCTTGGGCAAGGTTAGCTTAGAGCTTGTTGAGGCAAGGTACCTTGTTCACTCGTAAAGGAAACTTGGTAAGGTCCAAGCATACCCTTCAGGGGATAGGGAAATCATGGTCGTGTTGCTAGGTCCCCTTGTTAGTGAAGAGGTAGGCCGGAAAAATGTCAACTAAGCTCTCATCTTACATCCATGGCTGACACGAGATACCATAGGGGCTCAGTTCGAGGTGCGCAGAGAGCCTCATCGCCAATCATTGAGAATGACTAGTCTTTATGTGGTTGAACAAGAACCACAAGTTTTAATTGGAGGTAATATGGGATAAGAAATTCTTATCGTTTAGCCTAGTTACCTGGGTCGAACACTTTGCAAAACTATTTAAGCTTTAGAAATTTCTATAGAAGCAAGTTGTCTATTATATCTTGAATACTGTACTTAGTTTTTCTCTTTGCTAAGTCAAATACTGTGCTTGCTTAATGGTGAATAGTGATTACAATGTAGTGGTGTGATAGGTTACACAAGCACATGGTAGAAGTTTTCTTGTATTCTTTTTCTAACAATTAATCGATGATATGTACTGTATGTTAGAAAATAGGAAAATGAAGAGATTTGCAGAGATATACGAGTATTGTCTACACTTTGTGCCTATATTTGCTTAGAAAAACAGCATGTAACAAATTAGGTCTTGGAATTAATTTAGGTGAAGTTTTGGATAGGGAGCCGTGAGCTTTCAAGTTCACAGGAATGGCATGTGGAAATCAATGATTCGTATGTTCAAAACATGCTTTCATAGTGGGTGCATCATATTGTTAGTTCTTATTTTCTGCTCTTTTTTTGTAGCTTTTTGGGGGTTTGGGTTTTGGTGATGTCAGGGTTGCAAGAGTTTGGTGCTGCATTTTATACTTAGAAGATTATATCATGACATATCATATTCAGTGCAGAATTGTATGGAGCAAAGTGTGCCTATTAGAGTCGTTCGTGGCCATCAATGTAAGAGTAGTTACGTTGGCAAGGTTTACACGTACGATGGCTTATACAAGGTAACTAAATGGAACTTAATCATTGCAATTTCTACCATTATTATTCAGCCAGCTTCTTCAACTTTTGCATTTTGCATTGTGTTGGAAAACTTAAGCTTGTTTTTTTGTCGAATACGAGTTGGCACCTGGAGTAACATTTTCTGATTGTTTTTTCACTAACTTATCTTTACTTCGGAAGGGCAACAAAAACATCTAGGATTGAATATTCTCATTGGCGATATTGGTGATTTAGCAGTATATCTTCCTATATATGTCTGTGTGTTAATTCTTGGGTCTTTTTAGGGTTTGATGGTACCATGATGCAGCTCATGTGATGTAGTACCAATGCCAGAAAAAGGGGAACCAAACTAGAAGAGACAAGAATAACAAGGTGGACGAAGGGAACAAAAGGAGAAGAGAGAAGAGAGAAGAGAGAAGAGAGAAGAGAGAAGAACAATATGGAAGAACATGCGAGTGAATACACTATCCTAAGTTATTATTATTATTGTTAGCGAGTCACACGTCACCTATGTTGGTCAAACTTCCTCTGCTTATAAGCCTTGGACAACCCTTAATGGTTTTCAAGGTTAGGTCCATGAGTTTCTAGCAATTATAATTACTCAAATCATCGACATCTACCTTAAACCACTACATGTAAGCCTATGTATAAGCAAGGGTCAATCCAACTTGCGAGGGCTATTTAGCAATTACCTAACCCTACAACCACCTTGGACAACCCTTAATGGTTTTCAGGATTCTTTGCCTTTTTAAATCTCAAACCCCCAAAAGGAATAGCTCTTTTGGCGACCCGCTTATAAGCCTGACCAAATCCCTTAAAAAACTAACTTTTTCCAACCAAAGATAATCCATTGATAGGCTAGCTTAAAAGCTTGTGAGCCAAACAAAGTGGGAGGTTTTTATTTCTGGCCTTTTGGTTGATTTTAGCAAAAAGAAAACAAGCCAATTATGTACTGAAAAACTTTAAACAGTTTTCAATAATCAATGTATCTCACTGCACTCATTTTTTTGCAACTTTTTTTCTTTGTTGTCCACTTGTCCTACATTTTGTCCAATATAGCAGTGCTGGCCTTGTAGTTTGTATGATACTTTATCTGCAGTAATATGCCATAAATACCCCTATTCTGGGCTCTTTAATTCTTTGGGCTGCATCCTTCCCAATCTCTGCATTTCTGTTTACCGTTTGGGATCTTATGAATTCAAATTTTCAATCTTCTTTGCCATTTCTGCTTATTTTGTTACTAGTTTGCCTTCCATATATTCAGTGCTATGGTTATTTTTCCAGAGCAACCTAAGATGTTATCTGTGATTTTCTGCCGTTCCTGTCTTTTACATCATGTATTTTCTTTTTCTGTTTTTCAGTCAACAACAACACATCTTTGAGAATTGCAGGATTTTTGTTTCATAACTTTGTAGGTTGTTAATTACTGGGCTGAGAAAGGCATTTCAGGATTTACAGTTTACAAATTTCGGCTGAAGCGGCTTGAGGGACAACCTTTATTGACCACTAGCCAGGTTTTGAATATATATTCCTGCAGTTCCTTAGTAGCCTTATTTACTTTCTAGGATATATGCAATATGGACACAAGATAATAATAGGGGTGGATCAGTTATCTTCCGAAGTATGTACAGAGAACTAATAATACTTCAGTGTTATATGTTCATACTTTTCTGCTCAAAAGTGAAACTAGAACTAAAATGTTGTATTGAAAGCAATTAATTTTGGCCGTGCAAGCCTCAAAGTTTAGTTCTTAAGGTACTTGGGCTAGTATACAATCAAATGATTGCTAAGTGCTTGTATCTAATGGCACCATCTTGCCCCTTAATAATTCCAGATTCTCGAGTTGACATCCATACAAGCATAAATACCCTCTTGAACTTCTGTTCTAATGGATTGAATATATTTTATAATAAATTGGAGAAGACATGATAATTTTTTCCTAGAAATCTCCAACAAAAAAGACACTATTCCTTCTTTTTGATCGAATCAATGATAATGTCTTACAATGGGATTGCGGGTTTTTTTATTAGTGCCTATTTGTGGTGCACAGTTTTGTGGAATGTAGGTAGTGAATACTTGGCCTTCTTTGATTTTTCTTATTGTTCAATGGAAGGAAACAAATATTTGACTATTGCAATTGAAAGATTAATTCATCTGCATATACTCTTCTTGTTTATGCTTTTAAATGTTGCATATTATCACATTGTGAATTTTGGGTTTTAAAAGATGGGCACGAACTGTCATTAGAGAATGTTTCTGAGACTGATTATAATGACCTTTGTTGAAATCTATATGCAATCTCATGGACTTCCACAGTGGCTTTGAAATGATATTTTCCTCCCTTGCACATACTCCTCTTCTTTATGTTTTTTGTATACGTACAGATCAGTACTGTATGAATGTGCTTTTAAACCCTCTTGCTGACTGTTGTCACCAGCATTAAGTGTCTTAGCACCACATTGCAGTGTGTACAAAGATGATTGTCAAACCCTCTTTGGACTCTTTCAACATATTCTTGTTGAATTCTTATTTCAGGTTCAATTTACTCGTGGCCGCATTCCTAGTTCCATTTCAGAAATACGCGGGTACAAAATCGACCTTGTATCAATAACCAGATGTTTTAACTCTGTACTTGGCTTTCGATATGAAGTGTGACTTGAAATCATCTGTTTTGATAAGGTTGGTATGTGAGGACATTTCTGGTGGTCAAGAGGACATTCCGATCCCTGCTACCAATTTGGTTGATGACCCACCTGTTCCACCCACAGGCAAGTTTGATCTCATTCACTGCAAATGTGTTTGGGAAAGAGCACAAATCTATCATAATAAAATTTGTTTGGCAGTTCTTTGTCGTTGCTTGGTTTAATACATGTTAGAATGAACAAAATATGATTGTGTGTGCATAAGAATTGCACATATTTCTGTTGGTTAGATTCAATTAGGTTGCTGAAGCATAGTTGGGTGCACCCCTGTCAGGCTTCCCTGAAGCAATACCCTTTACTGCACTAACTCATCCTAAAGAATCCCATGAAGGAAGGGCCAAGAAAAAGGAGGCAGCGAGTTTTGTTCTTTTCTCAGCATGAGCGAGTTTTTGTGTCCTTTTGCTAGTTGTGTTCAATGTACATTTATGTGACGAATCTTGTCGGCTTGTGTCTATACAACTTTCCCAGATGTTGCTTAGATTTTAAACTTGTTTTGGTGTTGAACTCTGAAAAACTTTAGGTTACACGTATTTCAAAAGCCTTCAATTGGCAGAAGGCTTGAGCCTACCTGGTAATGCCCCTGGATGTGATTGTAAAGGTAACTGCATTGATCCAAACAGATGTGCTTGTGCTAGACTCAATGGCTCGGACTTTCCATACGTGCACCGTGATGGTGGCAGGTTAGTATAAGTTTTAAAAGATCCTTGTAAACTAAATCTTATGTTTAAAAAATGAAGGAGAATTTCTTTTTGCTTCATTCAGAGTTTTGATATAATTTTGGACGAATTGTTTCAGTTAAGAAAAATCCATTGATTCAGGAAATCTTGTTGGGATTGTCCCTTATGTGGTTGCCTATAAATACACCAATATGTAATGGTTAGAGAGTGACCTGAGGATATAAGTAGTGATCATATTGATTGGGATTAGATCTCCATTTCTCTCTATTTACTTATCCTTCTATCTCTTCAATCTACACTATGTATTATTTTTGGTGCTGCGTCAACGTGCTAAATAAGACAAAGTTTGTTGTTTTGTGAGTACATTGCATGTTGGATTTATTTTGTAGTTTATTTGGCTGTAGGAACAACTGAGATTTCAGTCATTTTTAGACTTGCTAGGTTGTTGTTGTATGGTCTAGGGTGCATGTTGTGGAAATAAATTTCCCCTGTTCTAACATGCATGACATTCTTAGCAGTAAAAATTAAGTTTTATGGTTTGCCGATTTGAAGCCTTAGAGTTAGCATAGGAGCAGCACCAAAAAAGGAGATGAGAAAGGCCACAAGACATGTTTTAAGCTCTGAGAAAGAACATTATTTGCTGGCATTAAGCTTAGGGTTTGACTTTTCCCATAGATTCCAGGATATGACTTTTTATATCGGCAACTGGCTGCAAAAGATAAATTAATTATTGCTTTATCTGCTTCTAATTAGTCCATTACTAACCTGATATTTGTGCTGTCATGTATTTCCAGATTGGTAGAGCCTAAGGACATCGTGTTTGAATGTGGCCCTAACTGTGGTTGTGGTCCTGGATGTGTGAACCGGATTTCACAGAGAGGGATGAGATATCGACTGGAGGTGCCTTAAACATTACCAACTCTGTATTTCATAGTATGGCTGCCAAAGACAGGCATTTATTTGGATATGTAATCATATTTTCAACAGGTATTCCGCACTCCAAAGAAAGGTTGGGGCGTGAGATCTTGGGACTATATTCCTTCTGGAGCGCCAGTTTGCGAATACATTGGAGTTCTAAGGAAGACCGATGAGATAGATTCTTCTGTTGATAACGTCTATCTTTTTGATATTGACTGTCTCCAAACTATGAAGGGCCTTGATGGAAGAGAGGTACATATATGGCAATTCAAAGGACTTCAGAATAGTTTCTAGTATTTCTTTATCCTTTATTTTATTGATGTTTCTCTGTAGTAAAATATGTTTCTTAACAATTAATGTTGCTCAGTATTCAGATGCCTGGCCATTTATTGTGCTCTGAAATGTTCTGAACCAATTGTTTGAAGTTTCTCGATTCTTGCCCTTTTGGTTGGGTCATCAAACACATTTTAAACTTTCATGTTTATACGTTTCAGCTGAATTTTTTCTGTTCATTGTCCAAGCAATAGTTGATCACACCTTTATTGAATTTTAATATTTTGGGAGCTTCTATGAGGTTTGCATAAAATTGAGATTTGTAAATGCTCCTGTGTCTGATAGTGTTGCTTGAGGAAGTTGTGCCCACATGTTTTGTCAGAGTACTGCAATAGGGTAATAATCACAGCCTTATGCAGAACAAGGAGAAGATAAAAATAACATTAAAACTCACAGCTTAAAAAAACTGTGAGCAGTGAAAGCAGAATCCTTGTACTATGCCTGTAGTTTATTGAGACTTGGGGTTTCTTTCATCCTTCTATCTCGTGGATTTGGTAAGTTGTATAGTTGTAGCCTGAAGGCAGTAGTGGTAGGAAAGTGGTGCCCCCTTGGTACCGTTGAGTTTTTTTAACCTATAAAAAGGGTGACAGTGTGGTGGGCAAAACCCTTGCATGCAATGATTATAGAATGCAAAAAATGAAGAGCTTACATGATATGGGCAGCCCCTTTGTAGTCGTTTCCATTTTTTGAAGTTAAGCCAAGTTATAAGATTTCCAATGTTAGCCTTGCCTGGATGAGCTTGAATCCGGACAGCTGAATTTAAGCATAATGTGGTACTTAATGCCCTATCACTTGTGTGAAACATGATAAATTAAGGTGGAAAAAACGTTTTGGATGGAGGGACACATCCTTGGGTTTCCGGTGAAGAATTACGGAGCTTGTAATTGTTGGCCTACATGTTTGTGAGCAGTGATCCAACTAACTCGGGTCAACTCTCACTATGCATTTTGTTTGCGATCCAAAACGAAAGTGGTGGTGTAATTGGGAACTCTTTCCAGTCTAAAAGAAAGGGTTGATGTGCATATTCTAACCATAGGTCTTAAATCAAATGGTGGGTTATAATAAAACTGCTGCTGGTGCGAAAAAGCCTAGAATAACACTTAAACTATTGTCTTTTGGCTTATTTGGCCATTACTCTATTTTTTTCTCGTTTAGCTGTAGAATTTATCGACATTAATTGCTTGTCATTTGTCAAATTTTCACTATTATGCTGCTGCCATACATAACCTCATATTTCCCTTTTGAGTCATTAATTGACCTTATTTTTGAACAGAGGCGGTTGCGAGATGTATCTATACCTGCATACATGGACGAAACTGGTGATGATAAATCTGAAAGTGTACCAGAATATTGCATTGATGCAGGTTCCTCGGGGAACATAACCAGATATATCAACCACAGTTGCCAACCTAATCTTTTTGTTCAGTGTGTTTTGAGCTCGCACCATGACTTGAAGCTAGCTAGGATAGTGCTATTTGCAGCGGACAACATACCTCCGTTGAAGGTTTTTTACTCTCTCTCTCTCTCTCTCTCACACCCACACACACAGAGTTGTGGGTCCGCTTGCTGGTTTCTATCTGATTTCTCAAAGTGGTTGTTCCTGATATTAATTCGTCTTATTGTAATACACTAAAAGTTATACTGGATTCAGAATGTTTAGCGTTTCTGGTTAACATCTATTCTTTCTATACCATAAAACACCAACATAGGGTTTGCTATGATGCTTTTTTTAGAGCTCAGTGTAGTACAAGTATGATATCGTATCCTAGGAATTAATCTTACTAGCTCATGCAGCCCTACATATCAATCATACAGAAAAAAATTAGTGTAGCCAACCCAAGTAGTTGCAGCCACAGGCTAATCCTATTGAGGTTAGATTGTCTAGATGGGATTGAAACCATGGAGGTATTATGTATTAACAAAAGTATTGAGTTCCGAATGAGTTTTAGTTTTTGATATATTATGTTTAGTGTCGAGCCACCCGATTGGATGGATTTTTTATCTGCACAATTGCTGTAAATACTAATAGCCTATGGATACACAATAAGCACTGAGCTTATTTCAAGTATGTTATAAAGCATGATTGTTTGCATTGAATTGACTGGATTATGAGGAGTTTTGTGTATGATAAACTAAACTTTTGGTCTCTTGTATTATAACCTACTACATGTGTTTCGTGTTTTTTAAGGGATATTCGAAGTTTCCCATTGTGTAAAGATCTTGTTCTCTTTTTTGGCTGCATAGGCTTAGCGATAGTTGTTTTTAGTTCTATTTAACCTTTCTTTGTTTTGTTTTATACAACTCTATTTAACCTTCAGAAGAGTTTCTATTCAGACTGTTTGCATTGAATTGACTGGATCATGAGGAGTCTAATTTTTTTCCCTTTGATCACCTGTAGGAGCTTTCATATGATTATGGTTATGCCCTTGATAGCGTCCTTGGTCCCGATGGCAAGATACGTAAAATGGCATGCTATTGTGGCGCTGCAGATTGCCGGAAACGCTTGCTATAGCGTCTTTGGCGAAAAAACTGACAATTATTTTGGATAGACTGTATTTTGTGGCTGTAATTTCTGTCCTTGGCGAAACACTTGCCGTAAACGCTTGTTGTAGCAAGTATTTTGGTGGCTGTAATTTTTGTCCACATGAATACTTTTGTTCCTGGAAGTTATGATACCTTGACATGTTGGTAACAGGTTTAAAATTAAGCCTGGTGATGTAGTAACCATTTGGTTTTTTGATCAATCCAGGATGTTGTGCTAAGCAGATTACTATGTATTGACGGTCGCGTTTATTGGACGAAGAACGATAAATATAATATTAAGGCCATGTTTGGATCTAGAATTTCTCAGCAATTATAGAAGTCTACGGTATTGTGTATCACTTGATAAATACCACAAAACAATTTTGCAAGCGACACCATCACCATCACCATCATCCCCCCCTCCCTCTCTCTCCCTCAATAATTTTGAGATGATTCTCTCGGCAAATAATATGTTGGTGAGGCTTTGATAGTCTGTCATATGTATTGACACTAATGAGTAAGCAGATAATTATATTGGATGAGTATGAGCATAGCTAATATCCATGCATATATTTGAAATGGTGAATGTTTTCTTCTACGATCTCTACATACAAAATTACACAGCAGACATTCAACTCCATCGATCCTTGAAATAACCCTAAAACAACAACCAAATGCCCCAAGTCTGTCAGTTTCTAGTTTTGAAAAACATGGTATTACTAAAGCCGAACGGTTAGTTTATTGGAATTTTCTCAAGTCACAAGTTCGTAATTAGAACAGTCTTATCTGACGTTTTCCTTGATTTTCCATACTTCAGAATGCCCCAAGTACTATCACAGTCTCATACTTCATAAAACACTTGGGTAGGAGTGAAATCGGTTCCTTTTGGTCCAAATTCACTAATTGAAAAAAATGTACTACTAATATAGAAAATCTATTACCAAATAGTCGTCTATTAAAATTTTTTTTCATCAAACATCAAATGGGGCACTTCTAGAAAATTTACATTTGGTTCGGTTAACTTTCGATTTTTCTTTCATCCGTACACGTGAGTTTTATTTTTTGCATACTAAGATACTACATATGTACGTAAAAGCACATGAGTTTTAGCTTATCGGGCTTTAAAGAAAATTACATAATAATGTGCACTGAATTGAATTATGAAACTCAATCTAGCATAATCCAAAAAATTACAACAAAATACTAAATTAATGCCCCCACGAATTCGTAATATGGTCCTGTGATTTGTTGGAGCTAGAGAGAAAGAGAGCAGTCGAGCTCAGTTCCAAACTACAGTGTTTTCTCCCACATCGACAATCTAACACCAAGGAGCTCAGTTGATGAAGTCGAGGGAAGAAAAGAAGAGTGTCCCTTCGGGGACATCCGATAAAATTGGAACGATACAGAGAAGATTAGCATGGCCCCTGCGCAAGGATGACACGCACAAATCGAGAGATGGTCCAATTTTTTTTTTCCCCATTTCTGGGCTCTGCTACTTTTGACTTGGACCTGGAAGTTGAAGCGTATTGGAAGTGTGCCAGTGTAGAAGAATCGAAGAACTAGGGTTTTACTTCCTTAGAGCAGCCTGGACTGTGATTCGCAATTTGATGCCGGTAACCTTCAGAATTCCTCTTGACAAACGGGATATTATAGCATCTGATCATTTCGTAATAATATGGTTGTTTCAATTTCTTGTTAATCTGGGATTCAGTAAGCGTTCGGTCGAAAAGATTTTTTTTCATTTTCTTGCCCGGATTACGCGAATTCAGAGGGGAATCCCTGTGGAAGGAGCTTGCAAAAATCCTTTTGGTGATAGAAGTGGAAAGATTGCCTTTTTGGTTAACATTGACTGTTCAAGAGCTTGATAGTTGTACAAAGGAGTTGGATAATTATATACTTTCTTGTGCTCCATTGTTAAGTTTCCTGAATTTGATGTGTCGTAATTATGAGCAATCCTTTTAAGTTTTCGAAAATTCCACATCTGAAATCACACTCAGCACTGGCAACGACTTTTTAGGGTCTATGGCTGAACCAAGTTTCAAATGTTCCTGCCAAGAACACCACACATATTCCGAAAGCATGCTATCAATCCACTTCGCAACTTTGCCTCTTTCCCCAACTGCCCCCCCAAACCATCACTGCCCCCTCCACACCTCTCTCTCCTCGCCGACAAATGCACTTCAATGCACCAACTTAAACAAATCCATGCCCAAATGGTTGTCTCAGCTCGCATTTACGACAACTATGCTGCTAGTCGATTACTCTCGTTCTGCGCTCTTTCGCAGTTTGGCAACCTCAATTACGCTCTCAAGCTCTTTCATTTTACCCAGGAACCTAATTCTTTTATGTGGAATAGTCTGATTAGAGCTCATGCTAGTAGCCCAAACCCTAGTGAAGCTTTGTCTTTTTACATAAAGATGCGAAGGCTTGGCATTGTACCAGGTAAGCACACCTTCCCTTTTCTTCTCAAGGCGTGTTCCAATTCAGTATCAATTAAATCTTGTAGACAAATTCATAACCATGTTTTGAAATTTGGATTGGACATGGACTTGCATGTTGTTAATGGGTTGGTCAGGGCTTATTCTGTTTCCAGTGATCTAGAAGGAGCCCGTCGAGTTTTTGAAGAAATGCCGGAGAGAAATTTGAGTATTTGGACAACAGTTATATGTGGGTATGCTCAAAATTTTTGCTCCAATGAGGCGTTGGAGTTGTTTGATCAAATGATTGCTGATGGGTTTGAACCTAATGGCGTAACTTTGTCCTCTGTGTTGTCCGCTTGTGCTAGATCAGGATGTTTGGATTTGGGAGAAAGGATTCATGTGTTTATGCAACAGAACCGGATTGAATTGGGAGTTATTCTCAGTACGGCATTGATTCACATGTATGCGAAGAACGGAGCAATTTTAATGGCTCAAAAGTGTTTTGAGAGCATGGCTGAAAGGAACACTGCAACATGGAACGCGATGATCTGTGGATTGGCCTCCCATGGACATGCTGAAGCAGCACTTAATCTCTTTCAGAAGCTAGAGAGGGAGCATGTTTCCCCGAATGATATATCGTTTGTTGGGGTATTATCTGCCTGCTGTCATGCTGGCTTGGTAGATTATGGTCTCCAAGTCTTCTATTCCATGAAACAGGTATATGGCATCGAGCCCAAGATAGAGCACTATGGATGCATGGTTGATCTTCTGGGGCGAGGCGGGAGGCTACTAGAGGCTGAGGAGCTGATAAAAGGAATGGTGTGGAAAGCTGACATAGTGATTTGGGGAGCTATGTTGGCGGCTTGTAAGAACCATGGGGATATCGAAGTTGCAGAACGGGTGGTAAAAGAAATTCTTGATTTGGAACCTCATAATCATGGCGTTTACATTGTTTTATCTAACATGTATGCGGAGGCTGGTAGATGGGAGGATGTTTCAAGGTTGAGGAAGGTGATGAAAGAAGATAATTTGAAGAAAACACCTGGGTGGAGCCTCGTGGATGGTGACAACTAAGTTTTGTTTATATACATGCCACATATTCCTGTTTAACCAACTACCCATGGTTAGACTTGCAAGTCCTATGCAAAAAAGAATTGATTACGAATGATGAGGAAGAGTTGATATGGATTCTGATTAACTGAAAGTGGAACCAGGATTTGTTATGCATGTCAGATGGTGGTGTTGGGTGGGATTTTCCTGTTTGGCTACACTGATTACCTTGCATTCCAATTTTCCTGGGGTAGGAAGTCATCAATTATGTTCTCTCACAGAAGATGTTGGCTGCTCTGCAAGTATGTATTTGCAATGGACTCTTTTGTTGGAATCCCTGGTTATGCCAAAGTCATTGTATCCTGGAATTTGTTTACAAGTTACTGTACCATAGAGATATTCTGACTTAAGATGGTATCAGACGAAAGGTAAGTATGGCATTTCACACTTACCTCGGTGCCCGTAGTCCACTCTTCCGGGCTCTTACTTTAGTTGAAAGGGTTGAGAACTGCTGGGTCAGATTGAATAAACTTCAGAAAATATATCTTTCATTTGTTACAAAGAAGACGAATAATTTCGACAGCATAGAAACCAACTTCCTTTCATTCTCATGTCATTTCTTCGCCGATGTATATAGAAATCCCAAGTTATTGTCTGACATGTTGTTAGTGCGAGTTGAACATTCGAACATGGCTATAATCAGTTTTACCTCTCTTAACTTCCTCTACTCATGTTTAAGCATATGGTGCATTAATTGGCAGCAATGAAAGACTTGGAAGTAATTCCCAGCTAGCCTGGAAAACTAGTTTTTGCCGATTTTTGCAGTTCAGTGATTTCGGGTTTTCGTGCATGGCATGAAATCGGTGTTGAAAGTGTGTTGTAGCTGCTTCTGCTGGTGTCTTTTAAGTAGTAAGCAGTTTGCAAATTTGATTTTCAGTCTCACTATCTGGACATAGTGTGTGATTTTGAGGACAGTAATCACATTCAGATAGTGTTGTTTTCATTGGTTCCTGCCTGGTGGCTAGTTCTGTTAAAATTGTGCTACATCCTCTTCTCCTCGCTCTCTCACACACACGCACACGCACAGAGAGAGTTGTGGGTTCGTTTGCTCGGTTTTTATAATTTAATTTCCCAAAATTTCTCAAAGTGTTTGTTCCTGATATTAATTCGGCTTATTGTATTACACTAAAAGTTATACTGGATTCAGAATGTTTAGTGATCTTGTTACCGTATACTCTTTGCAACACCAATATAGGGTTGCAATGATGCTTTTTTTAGAGCTCAGCGTAGTACAAGTATGATATTGGATCCTAGGAATTAATCTTACTAACTTATGCAGTCCTACATATGAATCATACAGAAAAGAATTAATATAGCTTACCCCAATTAGTTGCAGCCTGCAGGCTAATCCTATTGCAGTTAGATTGTCTACGTGGGATTGAAAGCATGAAGGTAGTATGTATTAACAAAACTATTGTGTTCCAAATGAGTTTTGAGTTTTTTATATATTCATGTTTAGTGTTGAGCCACCCGATTTTCATTGGTTATCTTTTCTTTTTTATTCTCTTCAATGTAATCTACTGTTATTATGTTGCATTCTTTCAGATATTTGGTCTTTTGTATTATAACGCACTACACGTGTTTCGTGTTTCTGAAGGGACATTCAAGCAACAGGGATATTTGAAGTTTCTTGTTATATAATGACCTTGTTCTCCTTTTTGGCTGCATAGGCTTAGCGATAGTCGTTTTTAGTCTGGTTAACCTTCAAGACTGTTTGCATTGAATTGACTGGATTATGAGGAGTCTAATTTTGTTTTCCCTTTGCTTACCTGTAGGAGTTTTCATATGATTATGGTTATGCCCTTGATAGTGTCCTTGGTCCCGATGGCAAGATACGTAGAATGGCATGCTATTGTGGTGCTGCAGATTGCCGGAAATGCTTGTTATATTGTCCTTTGGCGAAAAAACTGACAATTATTTTGGATAGACTGTATTTGGTGGCTGTAATTTCTGTCCGCGTGAAACTTCTGTTCCTGGAATGTTGGTAACAGGTTTAAAATTAAGCCTGTTGATGTAACATTTTAACCTTCTGGTTTTTGATCAATCCAGGTTGGTGGATGGCAATTTGGGCTAAGCAGATTACTGTGTATTAGCGATGGCGTTTATTGTTTGAAGAACGATAAATATGATATTAAGGCCATGTTTGGATCTGGGATTTCTTGAAGGAAATGAAGGAAAATTAGTTTTTCTTACCCACGGTCATTTTCCACTCAGTAATTCTGATAAACAAACAACATTATACTCGTTGGCAGGGGCGATAAATTACTTTGTCCCTTGTGCTGGAAAATCCTTTTAATATCCCCTGATCCATTTTCGACTTTCTTTCTGGTTTGAGCAAAACACAGTAAATGAAGTATAAGAGCTCTAAGAAATATGAATTCTTTCGAATTAATCGTTCATGGATCCTGTTGCTCGAAGTGAATTTGGCAGTTATATATTTGTGATTAGGAAGTTTGCGCCTCTTTTGGGATTCAGGAGGCTGTAGTGTGCGTGTAACGCCGATAAAGCGATATAATCTTACCCGTTTTGTCCTCAAAATTAAAATATTTTGATCATTCGAGTCAAAATGATGTAATTTTAAATACAAACAGATAAAATTACAAATGCCCGGCCTAGGCCCTCCGAACACCTCAGTTGTCCGAAGGTTAGGAAATGAGTTCCTCAGCACGCATTACAAAACTGCACTACAACAATGGTTGATCACTACAACAATGGCATCGGAGATGAATATAGAGTACCTATATCCTTGCGTATAGTGGAGAACAACCATCGGACCTGATTTGTCAAAAAAATGAGATTATTTCGGGACGCAATAAGGGGAAAAGCTTAGAGACAGAACTTTACATATACGACACCGTCACCACTTAACCAGGAGCTCCAAAATATAATATAAACAAAAATGTTACAAATGCATTAGCAACAATACCCATCACCCAAGTTGATGGCCGTTTATTCATTCCCCAGAAGTTTAATTATGCAATTGAAGAGACCACAAACAGGTTAATGGTAAAGTGTATATTTTAGCACATTACACCCACAAGGTTTGATCAGTATCTACAACATTTAAAGAGAGAGAGAAGACTGAAACCGATACGCGTTTTCTTTGGTGAAGCATCCGGGAATCCAACAAACACCAGAAGAGTGATGAAGAGATTTGCAAGATGAATACAAGACCAAAGAAAGCCCATGATGGAATCAAGTAAAAGGCTCATCCAAACCTATGTCAGCCTTTGTCCTGTACTGTCGACCCTGTCTCCGCACGCTGCTATTTTTAGTTTCTACCATTACTGGTTCGTCTTCATCCATTTCGCAAGCTTCACTTTCGTGGACTTCCTCAGCTGCAACGACAACGGGCCCACCTTTCTTGGGTACAAACTCTTTGCCAACATCTCCCTGGTTTGGCTTTGATTTCTGGCCAATTTCCAGCCCCGAATCATGACCAATCCTCTTTTTTGGAGTGAAGGTTATCGATTTTGGAAGATCACCAGAAGTGTGAACTGGCTCTGGTTCCATGCTGTTGAGACTCTTCCGCTGATTGAGGAAGTCCATGTACGCTTTCTGATTGGATTCTTCATCACTATCACTTGATGAATCGAAAGTGTAATGGGTATACTTTGAAGGATTTCGTATATAATCTGGAACGACATACCCCTCTTGGGGCGGAAAAGATGCTTCTGATTTGTCCACTTGTGTTGAACATTTATCCACCGTGACATCTTTAGTTTCTTCATCCTCTTCCTCGCAATCTTCTTTACATCCAGGGTCAAACCGAACCCGTTTCTGGGCTTTGGGATCTACCTCATTTTCCTTCCTCTTCAGAATTGATTTCGGGTTGACCCCCTCTTCCAATGTGTTGTTTTGAGTTTTAGCAACAAGTAGCCCAGTATCAGAAACTCGCAGAGAGTCAAACTTTCCAGCTGCTTCTGCATCTTCTTTAAGTCTCAGTTTCGCTGCCATGTGATTTGCGCGAGGGTCTCTCGAGGCATCCTTAAATGTATTAGGAAGCTCATCGTAGAAATTTATATCCGTCGAATAGCCTGTTATATCCCTCATGTACAAGCGATCATCGGCCTTCTCCATGCCTATAGCCACTTTGTCAAATTTATCTTCCTCTTCCTACATGAAAAGTTCAATTTCGACAATTATAAAGCATAGTATAAGGATAGCATAGGAATATGGCCCAAAAAACACACACATCAGATAGAATGTCCTCTGGCTCCAAGACACTGCAATGATAAAAATTATCTCCACGCCCCTCCCACCAACCCCAAAATAAAATGAAAGGGAAAAACCGCTATAGATGGTGAGACAAGTGACTTCCACTAATGCATTTTCCGAGTAACCTTGGACAGCATTTCTTTCAGGCAAATGAATGACAAACGTGGCATGCATAGATGCTGAGATCAAATAGTGAGATCAGATAAGTTGAAAAGGTTTGATTCTGATCATAAAATTAAGAAAGAGGTTGGCCCATTGTCACAGAGAATATCTCAAAATGGAGATAAAAGTGGATACGTGCCGGGCATTTCTTATAATATAAATGTTCCATAACCTACTCCAAAGCAAAGTCATTCACATTCACTTTCTTTTCCCATGACAGAAAGGATGTGATGATAAAGGGGAGGCCTTTCTCACAAAATCTCACCATTTTCGTGAAAGAGGAGAAGGAAACAACCAAAAAAATGTTATTCTTGTACATTTCTCACCATTTCTGACCAAATCACTCAATCCAAACGAGTGATATGATAATATTTTCTTAACAAATCACTCAGTCCAAAGGGGCTGACAGCAGAAAGACACCTTCAAACATTTTCAGTCATTAACTGAACGAACTCTATATTCACGCTGCACGAACTCGGACTAAGCTTCATGAAATTAACTGAAAAGTGATGCTTTTAGTAACAGATTTTGCAACATTAGATGCCAAAAGTGTTAAAGCTCTACCCTAAAAACTACCAGTACTTAGTAAAGGAATGATATTTATCTCTACGAAGAGATAGACAAATTCAAAAGTGAAAGTACCTCGTAGTCTAGCGTGCAGTCGAGGCCAATTGAGGATCGAATTTCCCATTCTTCTTCATTATAATCATCTGGTTTCACCAATTCACGCCTCTTCCCTTCTTCTTCTTCTTCATCATCATCATCATCATCAATACCATCACCAAGGTCTTGAAGGTCATCCTCGAGCTCTTGCTCAACATCACGGGTTTCGTCTTGATAAGAGAGCTTTTTCTGGTTAGCGAAGAAGCCATCAAGGTTGGGAGGGTAAGGTTTCGGTTCAGCGTCGTCGGCGTCGGCTCTCTCTCTGTTCCACTCTCTCCTTTCTAATTCTTCGTCTGTGAGACTCCACAGCGAACTCAGCGACGGCGACGAGGAGGAAGACGATGCAGCGGCGGCGCCGGCTAGTGAGCCGAAAGTCTTGTCCACTCGAACTCTGAAGCTTTCATCCATGGGGTTGGATGATCCTCTCTGGTAGTGGGTGCCAAGATTGATATTTTAGGGTTTTCTCAGTTCAAATTCGATGCTGCTAGCACTTTGGTTTCCCTTTTGTTTTATTTATTTTGACTCGGACGGCGTCGTTTGAAAGGGATTGCCGATGACGGTTCTAACACACTGCGTCATTAAGCATGATGTCAACGTTCGAGGACCAGATCTTAGGGCCTGTCCAAATATGGGTCCATTTGGCGTAACTAGATTATGGGATTATTGGATTATTGGATTATGTTGGGTTCCGTAGGGAATAATCTAGTTCAAAGTGTTTGGACTAAATTATTTGTAGATATGTTGGATTATGTTGTGTTTGGACTAAATTAATCCAGATTGTTTGGGTGAATAATTTAGCCCAAATGGGGCTAAATTATTTTCCTAATAATCTAGACAATCTCAAAAATCTAGTTTAGCCAAATAGGGCCTATAAATAGCGAGATATAAAATTCTGTGAAATATTTAATAAATATAATACTGGTTATAGGTAAAAGGATATCTTGTGTTTATTTGGAATAAGGCCCTATTTGGGCTGTGGTTTTTATGTGTTTATTTATTGAAATTTTTTTCGTCCTTATTTGAAATTTTTTTGCAATTTTTTGTTTTTCATCAATTTTTTTTGATTTATTGGTTCATCTCGACAAGAGCTTTCAGAAAAGTTATCAATCATCGGCTACATTTGAAAAAAGTTCAGAAAAGACAAAAATAAATAAAAAAATAGAGTTTTTTGTACTTATTCGTCGTCTTTAGTGACTTTTTTTTAACTTTTGGACACAATTTTATACTCATTAGATTCCTTTCATCAAGACGGACCAATAAACTACAAAACATTGAGATTTAAACAACAAATGCAAAAAAAAAATGAATAAAGACAAAAATTTTGAATAAATATAAACTAGAGGCCAAATAGGGCCTAAATATCTTAGGATATAGATTTTGATATGATGGGATTTAAAATTTAATTGCCTATTTTACCCTCATATAACCGTTACATGAAAATATTGTCCTCTAATTTATTTATCAACTATTTAATTTTATAAAATAATTAAAAAAGAATAACTAAAAAACATTTAGTGGTTACAAAAAATATATAAAATTAAATTGAAATATGTGTTCTTTTCCTCTATGGATTATAACGAATAACTTTTATTTTTCAGTGAAGAAAACAAATTAGATTAGAAACAATACTTTTACAAAGTGAAACTATCGAGTAAAAATAATAGACCTAACTATAAAAGTTAAACATTATAAATAATATTTTAAAAAAAAACACAAAAAAATTACAAATCTTGTTGTACGAAATTTGTTACACTCAGAAAAAATTAAAAAATGAATACTAACAAGATACTTTTAATCTACGTCGTCATCTGGAACAAATAGTAAGTTTGTTTAGGGATTGCAACAGGATGGATTGAGAATGAATATTACTGTCTCCGTCTCTAATCTCCGAATTCATATTCAATCTTCATCCCTAACCTGATCTCCGAACGAAAATTTATTTTACTCTCCACCTTTGGAGATCGGAAATTCAAAAATAAAAAATAAAAACTATTATTTTTAATATAAAAATATACATTATAAATTTTTTAAAATTTGACAAATCCTAAAAATCTTATATATTATATAATTTATAACAGTTATAGACAACTTTTAAAACCAAAGTAGAGATTGGGGACGGAGATACATATTTTTGAATTCTACCTTTTTCCTGATTATTTTGAGAATCATCTCTAAATCTTATCCAATCTCTTAAAAAACAAAAAACTTCAGAATGTCTGATCCGTTTGGGGTAGAGAACAGGACAGACGGATCGAATCCATTTATAAGCCGGTTAGATAAATGGGTCAAGTTCGGGTGAAAGTCGGGTATGATGGTTAATTTACGAAGCGGGGCAGTAGACGATACAAGTTTCCGATCTTCGACGCTATTCCAGTAATGGCGAAGTAACTCGGAGAGGAATCGAACCAGTACTGACTCAGTGCACGCGAGCGGGACGACGAACGATGACCAGACCTCTTAAATCTTCTTCTTCTCCTTCGTATTTAGCTAAGAAGCCCGCCCTCCTCCACCTCTTCTGTGCTGCTGCGATTTTCTCTCTCATCGTTTTCGCTATTCAATCATCTTTCTTCACTGGTCTGTTACCATTTCCTTGTTTACGATTGGAACCCTAACTTTTTACTTTTCAGTCGTTTGTTCATTCCTGAGTACTGAATTATGCGTATATTCTTGATTGCAGGCACAAAGCAACTCGATACTAACAGAGAAGAAGTTCGGATCTTGTCTGATTTCCAGTTCAATGTCCAGCAATGCGTGGTTAGTTACTTCACATAACTACATATCATGCATGTGCACAAACTGATCCAAAATCTACGTTTGGAAGGATGTGATGTACGATCTGTGTTAGTAAAGATTTTTATTTTGTAATTTTTGTATGATGGAGTAATGCTCGGGTAGATTTTCCATACGTAATCTATGCTTCTATTTAGTGTATGTTCCTCTGATTGGAACATTTTATTGCGAACTTTCTCTGTTGAGTTTGTTAATTCTTGCATCACTGTCACTTGCTTCGGAGATAAATTGAGCTTATCCAGTTGAATTTTAGGAAGGAGCATTCCTAAGTTGAGGTTGTTTCCATTTAAGTTAGTCAAACTAGAGGAAGCTACAACTATTGTAATTAGTTCATCATTTGCAGTGTGTATCAAACGCATTGTCTCATGAGGTAAAGTCAAAATTTCAGTGTCTATATGAGCAAATCTGCGGAGTTCTAGGGAGCTTTTGCCTTCTGTTTAACTTTTCTGTCCTGATTTTGCATTATGCATGTATGATCGTTGGTCTTCCACTAACCTTCAAATTGCATGTAGGCAAACAGAGGGCTTGGACTCACAGCACATATTATTGATCACTGTAAATTGATTCTCAAGTTCCCTGTGGGCACCAACAGCACTTGGGTATGCCTCTTCTTTCCTCTTCTCTGTCCATTCTTTCCTCTTGACACATTTATATTTTTGTGTAGTGATTGTTTTGGTTTTCTTGCAGTACAATGCACAATTTAAAATATACGAACCTTTGGAGTACAGCTATGACATTTGCGAAGCGATTCTGCTGTGGGAACAGGTTGGTTATTTTCAGTTATTCTTGGACATAGTTGGCTTTTCAATTGTACAATATAAACTTAAGATTGTCTGAAATGCAGTACCGTAATATGACTACAGTGTTGACGAGAGAATACCTAGATGCTCGACCTGATGGGTGGTTGGATTATGCAGCAAAAAGGATAGCACAACTGTATGATTCCAAACTTTGCTATGTTGAAGTTAATTTCTGTTTCTTACTTGGTTGAATCCGTTGATTAGTGTACTTTAAGTGTTGGGAAATCAATTTCTCCCTCTTTCATGGTTCTAGAGGTGCGGACAAATGCTACAACCGATCTCTTTGCGAGGATCACCTGAACTTAATTTTGCCAGCTAAGCCACCCTTCCACCCGCGGCAGTTTAAGACATGTGCTGTTGTTGGAAATTCAGGAGACCTCTTAAAGACAGAGTTTGGAGAAGAGATTGATGGTCACGATGCGGTCATACGAGACAATGAAGCCCCCGTTAATGAGGTACAATTGCAAAGTAATGCTAGTTCATTCAGTCTTGTTAAGATATGCTCTTGACGAATTAATCGGTAAAGTTAGATCTTTCAAGGAAAAAAGAAAAAATGTTTTTCTTCTTGGTTGTCTAGAGTAATCAGAGTTGATGCGGACTTCAAAGATGATATTCTATCTAGGAAGCAACCTGATTGTACTGGTCAATGAAAAGAGGAATTTATACTCTATAATCAAAGTGCCGGCATTATATGCATCCTCTGTAATATTCTTTTCAGAGATGGTAGGAAATGGTTGCCGTACACTTGCTTATTGCCACTGTTGTTTCTTTGTAGAAATATGCCAAGTATGTTGGGCTGAAGAGGGATTTCCGCCTAGTAGTGAGGGGTGCTGCTCGTAACATGGTTAATATTCTCAATGGGTCAGGCAAGTTCTTATCTATTCTTTGTGTTTACTCCCCCCATGTGGTCATATCTCTCTGATGATAAAAGAAGAAGAAGCTTATGTGTGATCACAGGAAAGAGGTGCCCTTTTTCATATGAAATCCAATTAAATATTTGCCAGCAAGAACTTCATTCCCGACGATACTGTACATACCCGCTTCCAATTTCCTAGAATTGACTTGTTTTATGCTGATTTATCATAAGATTGAGATTGCGTCTATAACGCCCTATTGCAGTTCCAATTGGGAATTTTGGTTGATTTCTCATCTTTTTGACAGATGTAAATTTTGCTTGGTAATTGCTAGTAGACATTAGGCTTATTGATTGATACTTACGATCCTCTCTCCTGCAGCTGACGAAGTGCTTGTCATTAAGAGTGTGACCCACAGAGACTTCAATGCGATGATAAAGGTGACAATTGCATCTCAAATGACTATTGTAGTTAGTATTTCCTTTTGATAAACGAATGAGGATGTGACATAGTTTTGGCAATTGTTATGGCATACAATCTTTTTTGCAATTGTTCTGCCATAACTAAAGATTTGACGATTATCACTGTTAGGGACATCTGTCTGACAAATTCTTTGCTTTGAGTATCTGAGTATCTTTTGTGCTCCTAACTTATCTGTATCTGTGCTGCAATTCGGCTCAATTCCATACTTCTAAGCATATTCAATACAGGTCTACCAAACACTACCCTTTAGGCTTCTTGTTATTGGCTCGAATTGATGAATGACTTGTTCTTGTCTTTTTTGTTGTAATGTAGTTGTCAACCTTAATTTACTTGTAAACATCATTTCAAACAAATGGGGAATCATTCTTGACTATGTACCTGTACTATTTTGGTGCAAATCCAATAGTAGACAGCATTTCGAATATGATTTCCAGATTCTACCTTCTTTCAAGCCAAAAGAACCTTGCGGGGTTGGATTGTTACTTTTTGTAGGAATGACAAGATCTGCATTTAAGGCTTGACTAACATCTTGTCTTAACATGATGCAGAGTATTCCAAATCCAGTTTACCTCTTCCAAGGTATTGTGTTACGCAGGGGTGCCAAAGGAACTGGAATGAAGTCTATAGAACTGGCACTTTCCATGTGTGACATTGTTGACATATATGGTTTCACAGTTGATCCGGGATACACTGAATGGTCAGAGCTGTTGCTCTTACACCTTATATACGCTTTCATATTTTCATCTGACCTTAATAGACAGCCAATGTCTCTCACTCTCTTCTCTCTTCTCTCTCAAATGCTGTGTTTCTTTTTGTCATAGGACCCGATATTTCTCCACACCTAGGAAAGGGCATAATCCACTTCAAGGGCGGGCATATTACCAACTTCTAGAATGCCTTGGTGTATGTACAAGTTATTTGAAGTATTTATTTAAAGTTTAAAGAAAACTGCATGGACAGTATTCAAATAAGAAATTACGCAGTTAATTGAAGCTTTCTTCCTTTCAGGTAATTAGGATTCATTCTCCCATGAGAGCTAAGAGGAAGCAAGATTGGTCGGATGTACCAGACCGAGACATGATAAGCAGAGCTCATGCTGCAGCTTTGCGCTTGAAGAGGAACCAAGCTGGTCAAGTTGCTGGGGGCCTGGGACAATTCGGTAGCTGTAAGGTGTGGGACAATGCCGCTCCTGATAGGAGCGGCCCCATCTCTGGATCTCCAGATATGAGTGCCATTCGGAAGTATTCAAATTACAGCAAATGGGAAGTACTGCCATTTGAGAGTCTAAGACACGAGGCGAAAGATCACTATATGCAGATGCAAGGCGTCTCGCTCTACAAAATGGATGGTAACAAGTTGGATGACCTGGTATGTGTGAGACATGACATAAAATCTGAGGTGTGAGCAAATCTTGTGTTGGTGCTTTTTTGATAAACCGTAATGAAGATCGGTCCGTATAGCAAACCATCCGGTTTCCTTCATATCTTGGGAAATTTATCAGGATCCCTATTGATTAGCATTCCCATTTACCTCACAGTAGAGAAAGCACAAGTATGATTCCGTTCAATCTTTGGGTACTTGAAGCAGTGTGATCATCCAATACAGCTGATAAAGGGGAGAGGTGATTTTCTAATCTTGGTGATCCGAGAGATGTTCAAACACACGAGAACAGGAAAGTGCGGAAATATGGAAAATGTTGCTATGGTTAAATATGGAAAATGTTGCTATGGTTTTATCTTGTTATATTTCTTTGTTTTGTTTCTGTACTGATGTTAGCAAACATTAGAACATTATGATGGTGCAAGTTCTCTTTTCCATTTTGATGACGGGAAGGAGAGTGCTTCAAGAAGGGCTTGGGACCAATGTTACGAATCTCGTCGGGTATGGATGGGACGTTTTGTATTTGAGACACTCACCATTGTATACCGTATCGTTTCAATTTTGGACAATACAGTGTACTAGTATGTACTGGACGTTACAGGTTATACCAGATATTTTTCAAAAAATGTACCAGTTTGTATCGGCCGTTACGAGCTATATTGTTGGTATGAATTTTTATATATTTTAAATTAATTTTGTCATAACTATTCTGAAAGTAAATTATACAGTCATTTTTAATAGAAATAATTATTTAAGTATCAATGATTATTTTTCAAGCCATTTAAAGGTAATAAAATTTTATAATTGCTCATTTTAACTACAACTTATTAGGTATTTTATCTCGTGAAAATAATTAAATCTTATATTTGTTATTTATAATTAATTTAAAATTTGTAAGGTTTTATTTTTATATTTAATATAATTTTATAATGAATGATATTATCTAAAAAATATATATTGTATAGTGATAAATTCGAAACAGTGAGTTGAAACACAATTATTCGGAGATTGATAAAGACGTACTGATAAAACATACTTAGCATGTTGATAGAAGGATTCACTGCAGGAGCAAGACAAAGGCAACAAGATATTTACTAAGAATTAGAAAGTTGAAAAGGATAAGGGATTAAATATCTTGTTATAGGGGACAAAACCCTTCAAGATAATGGGGCACTTGTCAAATGAAAGCTTCTCCATCTCTCAATGTCTTCCTCAAAACTGAAAAAGAACCAATTTGGACTGTGGTTTTTATGTGTTTATTTATTGAAATTTTTTTCGTTCTTATTTGAAATTTTTTTGTAATTTTTTGTTTTTCATCAATTCTTTTTGATTTATTGGTTTATCTCGACAAGAGCTTTCAGAAAAGTTATCAATCATCGGCTACATTTGAAAAAAGTTCAGAAAAGACAAAAATAAATAAAAAAACAGAGTTTTTTGTACTTATTCATCGTCTTTAGTGACTTTTTTTTAACTTTTGGACATAATTTTATACTCATTAGATTCCTTTAATCAAGACGGACCAATAAACTACAAAACATTGAGATTTGAACAACAAATGCAAAAAAAAATAAATAAAGATAAAAATTTGAAATAAATAAATTAGTGAGGCCAAATAGGACAGAAGAATCAAGAAGTGGAAAGGATAAGGGATTAAATATCTTGTTATAGGGGACAAAAACCTTCTTGATGATGGGGCACCTGTCAAATGAAAGCTTCTCCATCTTTCAATGTCTTCCTCAAAACTGAAAAAGAAGGCCTTGTCCACATTTACAAAATATCTTGCTCTCATAGCAGCCAATCTCACCCTACAAATTGGAACAAGGGTTCTGCTTTGTCATCCAACACCATAACATTGAAGAAAACAGAAACCCACCAAAGATTCAAAATGCAGGCAGCTTTGTGCATTGCACCAGTTATTCTCCCTTGCCAACCTTCTAAAAACTTCTCTACTACACCAGCCATGAGTGCCTTCCCCAAGTTAACAGGTTCGATTTCTACCCGAGTTTCTTCGATCAAAGCAACAGCTGCTGCGGCCAATGAACCCTCTGTTGTTGACTACAGCTCTGCATCCTCGTAAGCAATCTTTTCCATTTTATCCAGTTTCATGAAAGCAATTACTAGGCTCTTTCATCTATAAAATAATTCATCTATAATATAATCTAAAAAATGATCGAGTGTCAAGTCAAATGAAAAAAACAAAGAAACAATGTTTTCTTTGGAATCAATAACTGTATCAGTGATCATATTTTGTTGTTCTGTAGTGTGTTCCCAGCAGAAGCCTGTGAGACAATTGGAGGAGAAGCTTGTGTTGCAGAAATGTATCCTGAAGTGAAGCTCAAACCAGAAGCCAGAAATGATATAGCAAAGACTGCTTCCGAGTTGACAGAGAGAGAATATCTCGAGTATACTAGTCCAAAGACGTAAGGGCTCAAAAATAGGCGTTTGACCAATCAATTGAATTGCACAACATTAAGAACCCTATTCACTGATTTGGTTATAAACACTGCTAATGTGCTTCTCTCTGTTTATCACAGGGTGCTACCTGGAGAGGCTTGCGACGCTCTTGGAGGAGAGTTCTGCGAGCGCCCATATCAAAGGGGGGTCTACTAGAATAAAGCCATGTCAAGGAAAATGATACCCAACTTTTTAGTTTCGAGTGTTTGGGCTTGTACATAGACATGCTACGTGACTACACATGTGCATTGATCAGATATAAATCTACATATACATATAAATTAGACCGGTTATGCGAAAGGTTCCAGAGAAACAATCCCTCAACGGAAGTTATGATGGTGAAATTTAAACAATAAGCCAACACCAGAGACTGCAAGAAGCTGCCGACCAGAGAATGCAAGAAATCATCCGGTGTATAAAAAGAATCATAGTCAAAGAACAAGAACAAACAAACAGAAGATACATCTAAAACAATTAATTCCATTCAAGGCCAAGGAATCTCATGATCTATTCAAGTATTGAATTATTCTATTGGACTCATCAATTTTTCAAGTACAAACGATTGAATAGGAAAATCCCTAAACTATTCTACCTTTAAAGCCTTAATGAGTTAATCTTACTAGCCGGTCACCGCCCATGTGTTTCAGATTGGATCGTGACAATTTCTACTACGTTTACCCACAGCATACACAATGTCCAGTCATGTGATTGTCATACCATATATATCAACCGCTCTACCAGTATTTGCATACAACTTCAGGTGTGTACTTGTGGGTTTGCAATCATATAATAAATCCAAAGGATATTGAACCATTGCAGCGATGATTTTCATATAGCATTGTTGTGGTACGGAAAAAAACCTCTTTATGTGAAAAGTAAAGAAAACAGGATAGAATAGTTGATAAAGCAAGTAATCCGGCCAAAAGAAAATGACAGAAGAGAAAGAGAGAAAGCTAGCCAGATTGCAATTCTTGCTCTTGCCTGAACTTCCACAACAGCCAGACAAAATTGATCATGAAAGAAAAGCAAATCTAACGATTGCAAACGCAACCAATTTCAATTGCATTCCATCATCATAACCAAGATCTCAATGTAAACACACATCACATAATCAGATTTCTTAAACAAAAACATATTCCCATTTCCATACTACAAAAACAACAGATTGCGTTTACTCATTGGTTTTTATGTCATTACTCATAGAACAGAAGAAACTTTGACAAAAACGCTTTAAAAGCCAACAGGAAATCTCTAAGTTTACTTGTTCTTGTTCTTGTTCTTGTTAAGCATATCATCAGGGAGAACCTTGAGGAGCTTCCTCTTCTTAGATTTGGAAATCTTCTTGAGTGTCTTGGGGTTAGTGATGATCTGCAGCTTGGTCCCAGTACGTAAAATGTTCTCCTTCTTCTTTTTCTCCCTCTCCTCTTTCTTCTTCCTCTTCTCCACCTTGTTCTGCCTAATCTCCTCCTTCAACTCCGTCATCCTCTCCTTATACGCCCTCTTTACCTCCTTCTGCTTCGCCCGCTGCTCGAATGTCGTTCCCTTCCGACTCACCTGCATCGCCGACGATCTATGGGTCCTCGGCTCCTTCCACCTCCGACCGGAGACTCTTCCCGCTATTACACCGTCGTACGTGGGCTTCCCGTACACAGGCTTGTTAGGGTCATCGGAAGACGGCACGGCTTGTCTCTTTGAAGGCGGAGGGAGAGTCCCTCCGTTGTTGTCGACGTCCATGGAGGCGGCGGCGGCTGCATCGTCGACGTCGTTGGGTGGTTGAATCGAGCGAAGGAGCTCTTCGGCTTGCTCAGCTCTCTTTCTCTTGTAGGTTTTGCCGCCGAATCCTTCGTCTAGGCATCTGAAATCGATTGTGCACGCCATTTCTAAACCCTAATTTTCCCCCTCAGAAACCCTAACGAGATCTGTTTCTTATTTATGGGTTTCGACGGGACTACCATCACCACATCACATAAGTGATGGGATTAAATTACAGTAGAAACCCTGAAGTTTATTGCTCTTACAGACATTAGACCAAGTGCAACAATAATAGCTAAAATAGTTATGTCCAATTTGATTTGTAGTTAGTTTTAGATTATTTTAGAGGTAATAATTTATTTTATTTGATCTAAATTACTTGATTTCCCACCAACTCCGTCATTTATTGAATTTGACCCATATATTGTTGAATATTTTGACACATATTTGTTGAATCTTATATTGTTTACGCATTAAAATTATAAAAATATTTCTGTGTCGTTTTTCATGTACGATATTTTCGCTTTTAACTATCCAAATCCCATAGACTTCCATGTAGGTTACACATTCTTGAATTTCTCAAGGACAAACACGTTTAACTGTGAAATTTTATTTGATTTTGACACTATCACGACTTACAAGGTAAATTCATGATCTATTATAAATACCACCGAACTTACATCCACTAAATAATTTGGGACTTTTAACTACCTATCCAAACGTTGATTGAGACACTATCTTCCTGACGCTAGCCTTACAACTAGGACCACAGCCTAACTGAAGCGTCAAACATTCTAATTCAATCAAACTAAATTAGCCCTTGATAAAAAATGCGTATTTGCATAGCTACTCAATTTTTTCATCACCTCTTCAACAATATGATCTATCATCTCTGTCTATCTACTAAGGGCAGCCATCTTCAAAGAGTGAAGAGAGGATGTCCATAGAGAGAGAGAGAGAGAGAGAGAGAGTTGGATGCATGTAAGGTGTAATTGAAGTCTCATTGCTTAATTTATTTGGAGAGTCAAATTCCCTTTTGTATCCAAAAACAACTCAACTCCAATACGATCTCTTGAGTAAAAAAAAATGTTCAAGCTTCACATTTTTTCTCTTTAATATGGGAGCAAAACATGTTGCAAAATTGGATGTCTATCTATCTCACCTACTTCATCTACGTGGGGCGAAACGCGGTTAAGCATGAGTGCTCGTAAGTTGTCATTGTATACTTCCATGTTCAACCTTCACACAAGGTCGACAATGAGTCACTCGCCCTAATCGAGTTGGTAAAGAGAGAAAGCAAGAAAGAAAAGAGAACAAAAGCTATATCATGCCTTTTGTGGCGCAATAAAAAGGAAATAACGCTTAGAAAAAAAATACTCAAATCCAACGGAGTCTTCAATCCATCAACAGAGGCATAAGCTAACAGCAAATCAACAGACAAAAACGAAGGAAAAAGAAGAAGACAACTAACCCACCTGATACTAGATATAGAATCGAACATTACATACCTAATGCATCGAATTACAGTTACCGCCTTATAGTTTAAACTAAGGTAACGAGGGGTCCCCTAGGTTTAAAATGTAACCATATCCGGAGAAGAAATCAATTAAGGTTGATCCAGAAACCAGTCAACATCAATTTGTAGATATCGAGACTGAACCGTTTGAAGATCCACATTCTTCATCAAGCTCCAAACTCTCACTCGAAAAGAAGGCACAATGGAGAGCCTTCACACATTGTTCTGCTTCATTGTCATTTACTATCAATGAGATGTTAACCTGGTTGGCAGCCCAAAAAGAAGTCAAATAGAGGAAAGGTGAAAAGTTTTGGAAATTCCGCAACTAGAGCCTACATAATCATGTCGCTTGCATGAATGTCTACTGCAAATAAGACATCAGGAAACCATTGGCCTTGTTTTTAACAGCCCTGGTATTTTAGAATGAGAATGTACTCGATTGCACACATTTAATGATGGTTCACGGCCAATGAACATATGCCAGAAGAAGGTTATGGTGCTTAAGACTCTGCTTCGGTTTTGAAACCAAGACCAAACCACATACAAAACTACATGCAACAGAATAGAACAAGATACAGTGATGTCTAGATACCTTAGAGGCACCTTGAGAGATCATCTGTACATTGATACCATTGGAGCGAAGAACATGAAATACCTACCAGAAAGTGCAGTCAAGAAACAAAGATCAATAGCAGAACCAAATAGTTGTAAATAAGAAGCCAGTTTATGATAAACACATTTTCTTAAGTATTTTGACGATTCCGACAGGCGAATTAACCAAAAGATTCAACTAAATTTTGACCCAGAAGTGCAGTAGCTAATGAAAGCAGAATTGTTTTTCAGTCACATTCCATCCAATCACCCCGTAAAGTGGACTTCTTGACCCCCTAAAGATGATAGTTTATTAGACAAAAGCAGCAACTGAGAATGTTTTCAAAGATCTGGTTGCATATTATGCCGGTACTTGAGCATTTGGGGTCGGCATTGAAGCACTAGAAAACTTTGTGGCCAGAGAATATGTGCAAAAAAATAGGTCGAGGAGGATGGGTGTTCATTTGTGTCCAAAAGGAAATACCAGTTATGAAGAACGAGGAGGAGATAATTACTCATGGGAAGAGAGTAGATAACAATTACCTTTTCTAGTATCATTGACGACCTCTGAACATTCCCAATAAGAGATATTATTGATCTGTGCTGAAGGAGATTTACCACTGCAATTTTTTCAAGTTCTTCCACAACATGGTCAAGCTCCTGTTCAAAAAAGAAAGATTAAAAAATAAGCCTTAAAAAATATACAGATGAAGCAACAAATGAAAAAACATATAAACAGCACAAGTGTATTTGGTGGGGTAAAATAAATATATAGTCTCATGTCTATTGCACTCCTTGCATACAAGTGCACCCATAAAAGAAATTCATAGGCACTCAAGGGCATCATCTATATGGTGATGATTTGCCACAGTCCACCCTGATTGTGGGATGAGATGAGTAAAGTAACAAATCTAATGGCACATGAAGCAGGATATCATACGCTTGCCTGCTGAATCAGCTCCCTGCTCCAGAGCTTTGATGGATCCAATGTCAAGGAAATACTAACTTCACTTGTAGCTACAACATCCACAGATATGCCCAGATCTTCAAAGGTTGTGAATACCTGCACCGAAACAATGCCATGCAGTTCACTAGAGCTTCGAAAAGCAAGAGAGTCACAAGAGGAGAGAAAATAACTCACGCAGTAGTTAGCTCCTTACCTTGGCGAGGAAGCCAAACTGACCAAGCATGCGAGTGCTAACAATATCTAACATGGTCACATTACGTTTCAAGACAATGCTTGTTAGTACTGCCTGTAATTTGAGAAGTGTACATTATAAGCCGTTTAAAAAAACATTGAGATCCATTTTCTGTAGAGTATGATACTACCAACCTCACTCATATCTCTTGTTCTAGTGATGAGGGTGCCTGGAGCGTTAGGATTGTAAGAATTCTTAACCCTAACAGGAATATCACCTTCTCTTGCTGGCCTCATGGACTGTGGATGCAGGACCTGTAAAAGTAGAAAATCAATGCATCTATTGAACTCCTCATTAAATTTATCACAAGAGCCTTGATTTTTTTTCCCTATTCTGCATCAAATGGAAACTTGTGATGGTTAGGGGTTAACAACAGACTGTACAAACACAGGACCACTAAAAAAGGTGGAGGGAGGGGTGGCCGGCAGGCCATGCCACTCCTTCCCCATCTTGTACGTCAACTCTTTTAATGAGTCACAAATCCCTCATATTACTAAGACAAAGTGCTAACATGCGCCATTGCAAGATAATTGTGTACAGGCCATCTGAGGACATAAAATGATACCTGAGCACCAAAATACGCAAGCTCTGCTGCCTCTTCAAATGTTAGATATGGGACAGGTTCTGCGAGTGGATATATGTTCGGATCACATGTCAAAACGCCATCGACGTCCTTCCAAACCTGTAAAAAATAGGTTGTCATTGTCTATAAACTTTGTATTGGAAAATAATACCTAAGAATGCTACAAACCAAATGAGATTTCCAAATAACCTAGCTCATGAGAATAAACTGTTTACACTAGGGTTGGAAACGAGCCAAGTAACGTTGACCTCAAGCTCATGGTCATGATCCCTATAGTTAAGCAAGACTCAAAGTTGACAAGGATTATCGAAGTTGTGTTGAGCTCAGCTCGTCGAAGAGGCAACGTTATGAACTCGGCTTGTACAACTTTGTAACGCATAAACAATGAGTGGAGCAGCTTTTGTAGTGTCACTGCCAGAATCTAATTGGTTAAGCAGTGAGGCCAACTTATACCAGGCAAAGTGACAAGACAAAAAGTGTTTTTCTCCCTGTGTATCCAAGTTTAAAATTGGAGCACTCGTGGTTCTTTTGGAAATTGCAATATGCCACCGTCACATGTGTAGGCAACCTGGCTTTTAAGTATAATCACACGTCACTAAAGTCTAGTTCTTGGTCAGTAAAAAGTTTCATACTCTGGTTGTTTAAACTGAAGTGACTAAAAATAAAGATTACATTCTTTACTGGACAAACATGAACCAGACAAGTTACAACCTAAAGCAACTTGAAGGTGGCAAGCCATCCTGAGTGAGCAGGCACCTATCAAGCTCGACTTGCACAGTCATAGCTTTCAATGGTAAGTTTAACCTTTGTTTTATTTTTTTTATCGAAGGAGCTTGAGGGAGTTTACATCTGAATAATACCAAGTACATCTTGACACCCCGGTTCATCTTACAAGCCTATGTTTCATATGTTTGTGCAGTGTTTCAACACTCTTCCGCACATGATGGGTGCTCACAGAGTGGTAAATAATGTTTTTGGTGTCCTTGCTTGCATGAATATACAGAATATACGCTTGAGATGCATATATCTAAGAGTAAGCACTGACCTGAATTTCTCGCAAGCCCAGTGCTTTACCAATAGTCGTGGCTGTTAAATCACTACCGCCCCTACCCAGTGTAGTGACTGCACAAGATCTCCAGCCCTGCAACCAATGGCACACAACATCAATACTGCAATCCCTCAAAAGCACACAACTCAAGCAGATAAAGACTATTTCAAGGTAGAAAACTGTGCTGGAACCACAGGCAGGAAGACCTTTCCAAGGAAGCCTGTAACTATAGGAATTGCAGGATCATTAACCCAGTCGCTGTGTAACCTCTTTGCAACAGCAGGATAAGTTGCTTCCAAAATGTCAGCATTTGTGAAGTCATCTGTTGTTATGAAACCAATGTCAAACGCATCATACTGCAAAATGATGCTACAGTTAGTCATGATTGTAGAAACCAGTAAACATGACACCTAAAAGCACAATAGACACAATCTATCAAGCAGGAAATGCAATCAAGACTTCAAAAATACTTGAGTTCTTTAGAAGTTCTTAGCCAATTAACGGAAGTTAACAGAAAGAGACATTACAGTCATTTGGCTCAGCGAAATGTTAACCTTTGAATGACTTTAAGTCAGTTCATATATTCAACTGGAAATGAAAGGCTTCCAACAAAGATGATCACCATACAAGAAACAACAGCTTCCCAGCATAATTCTTTTAGAGGTTTCATCAATTTAAAATTGATGCCTTTTCTGCCACTAAGGCTTCATCAAACAAATCAAGAAGTCATCAATCAATATATTGCCTTCCTTTCTTACCAAAAAAGCATCGCAACTGATAATAAAAGCACAGGAAGCATGGATAATTCCATAGTTGAACACTGAAAGCAGCAGATTTAGATGTAATGTATCAGTAATGTAGGGGTAGACGAAGGTTCAACAGGATCAAGACAGCTCAGACAATGACACATGACAAGAACCCAATAGACAAAAATATAGTTCGATGGTATTCAAGAGATCAGTGACTACGCGAGGGCAGGAAACCTATCAAAACGCAACACGAATTTATAGTGGTAAAACCCATCTGAATTGTAAAAAACCTACACAACCCCTTCCATTTTTGTGTCACATGTAAATCTTTCCTTTTCGTGCGATTTAACATGGCCCATTTTAGGCCCAGCTAAATTTAACAACCACAACTAGTCTGTATAAGTTTATCTCAAACCTAATATAAACAGCCATTGTTAAGCTAGTAAGCAAAATGCTGCTAAAAAATTACCCCCGAGTAACAAAGAAAAGAAAGTGGTGCCCAAAATTTTCAGTCGCGAAGTCTAATCCCAAAATTTGAATATCACACCAAATCATAAGCCAGACAACTTTCTTCAGTTTGAATAACTTCAATATTTCATTGCTCAATGAAGTAAAATAGAATAATCAATCAGAAGAGAACATACTTGGCGAGCTTTAGCACCAACTTTATTCAAATAGGCAGCAAAAATTCTAGTTGACATGCACTCCCCAAATGAGACTAAGTAATCTTTTGTCCGTAAAGTCAACTCTTTCACTTGAGCAATTCCCTTTAGAAGTTGCTCCAATTCTTCTAGGTGAGCTGTAAAATATGTCACAAGCAAGACACGACAACAATGTACATGAGTAAGAATGCATGAATATCATCCGAAGTGAACATACACGTGAACAAGGAACACAATTT
Source organism: Arctostaphylos glauca (assembly GCA_019985065.2). Lineage (NCBI taxonomy): Eukaryota > Viridiplantae > Streptophyta > Magnoliopsida > Ericales > Ericaceae > Arctostaphylos > Arctostaphylos glauca. The sequence goes on along the minus strand of JAHSPW020000014.1, from coordinate 17,486,636 downwards.
AAAGCGCGTAAATACGTATTGGACAAATCAACTTAAAGAGACTCTTGAATGTGAAAGATGTCTGGATTTCATAGAACTGGCATTGCCGTCTTTGTTTTGTGAAATGGTTATATCTCATATAACTTGTCGTAGTGGGTACCCGTCAACTGTATTACAAAAGAACTAGTGTAAAAGCACTAGCACAAGGGATCAATAAAGCTTATTCTGATTGGGGTAAGTAAAGATCAATAAAGGTGGCATCTCCAGTTTGTTTCTTGAAGAACAGCCCCACAATAAATGAACCGCTTAAAGTCAATTATAGTCGGTTTTCAATTGCTATCAATAAATAACCTCTTCTCCACAGCTAATTCATCAACAATAGAATCTAAGAAAACTAATTGTGTCCTCCAAATCTTCCAAACATGAAAGGACCTAAACATTCTGAAAAGATATCTTTCAGAACCTGATTCATATCTCTCAATGAAATCAAAACAGGCAATGTCAGACTGAGTGGTGGCATGGATAAGATTCACAAATTGTTAAGAAGTTAGTGTATAGAATTTATGTAGAGGAAAACTGAAATAGCAATAAGGCTTAACTAAAAAATTCTCATCACCAAAGAAGGAATGTTACTGGAAAAAAAAGGAACTTACTTGAAACAGCGGATCTGTCAACACCTAACTCATCCATAGTCCTAATAATGCATAATTACATCCCATGAGAACAGATCTAGTAGATAAAACACAACAGTGACTTGGGATGGTAACAAATGTTTTCCAACCTGAGATGCAGATCTTTCACGAAGCTCAACTCCTCGATATCAGAGACATTAGAAATACCACAACTGACAGCCTTTTCCCCAGCCTAGTACACACACCGATTTCAGTTGGCATCTTCTTCAGATTACGGGAAGAGAACTAAACAAAAAAAAAAAAGAATAAAACATAGATCATGTTGATAAATTTTGATACCTGTATGAGTTTGTTAGTTGTCTTTCCCATAGCTGAGAGAACTATCACAGGCCTTTCTTCTGGGAAGCTGAGAATAAGGTCAGCAACCTCTCTCATCCTCTCAGATGACGCCACTGATGATCCACCAAACTTCATGACGCATGTCAGCTGGTTTAAGACCCCATCGACAGTTTGAGTCTCGGTTTTGCTCCACTCAAGCAAATCAAGAGATCTTTTCTCGCAACTCACTCTCAAAAATCTACTTCTACAAGAATTTTCTAAAGTTCTATTATTCAATCCAGAAACCAAATCCGTGGGTTTAGTAAAATGAAGACACTTCCATGACGGAAGCAATTGGCCATGCAGATGTCTCCTTGAAAAAGCAGAGTGAGAAGTTCTGACTCCACATAACTGCATTGTGGTTGCCATTCCTTAATGACTTGTGACTCTAAACTAGTCTATCAAAGATGCAACGTACTGGGGAAAAACAAGTTTTTTCGACGAATAATCCAATCAAATTATATCCAGAAAATAACACACTTGTGTCAAAAATCTTTCAATATGTCAAAATTAACGATTATTTTATATGAAATCCGCGCACTTGACTTCTCTGCTCAAAAGCTCATCTGCCAAACCACCTGCGAATAACAATTTACTTGTATGAATTAATTCAAAAAAACGAACACCAAGGAAAATTACAACCAACAGGACGAGAACTTCACAGAAGGCTTCATAACACGGAAGAAATTCAAATAAAAACCAAAAATCGCGGTTTAGTGCGGAAAAAATTGAAATGTTGGTCTGATTACCAAAAAAAATTAGCACAAATGAGACGTTTAAGTTCGTTTAATTTCGGATCGCAACAAAATGAAATGTGAGGGTAAAAGGATTTCCATTTCCTGATGCTATACTCATTTCTGCCGAGCCAAACGGTATCAATGGAGAAAGGCGATTAATTGAAACGGAAAAATAACCAACGACGGGAGATCGAAAATACCTTGAGATGGTTCTGAACAGAGAAGTCTTCAAAACAAGCGAGAAGGTCTAGGTTTTTCTGTGCTGTGGTTTCCAATTCCTTTTCAGAGACTCTCTCTCTCTCTCTCTCTGACCGGAAGCTGCTACGAAGGAATGCGAGAAAATGTGACTGAATATAGTTCGGCGGCGGCCCCCCATGTACTTATGCGTATCTAAACGTGTGTTTTTCCTCCCCTCAAATTCCCCTTAGAGCATCTGCATCGGCCTCTTCATTTTTTTTTCTAAATTAAAGAGAAAATTTCACTTTTCTATTTTAGGGAGCCATATTTTATAATGTCTCCTGCATCATACTCTCTATTTTATCCCTATTCTATTAAAATATTCTTTTTTTCCTTTTATATTTAATTCAAATGCTATAGGGGAGAAAGAAATGAAAAAAAAAATAAAAATAAAATGATAGGAGTGAATAGTGACACCCTAAAACTAGAGAGTCACTATTCATTTTGGAAAATAAAGAGAAGGAATAAGGAGCCTGATGTATGGGTTTTTAAGAGGATTTACTCCTCAAATTAGGGAAAGAGTAAAGATGAGGAGCCTGATGCGGATGCTCTTACAGTTTGTGTTCCCCCAATTTTTTTAAAATGTACTGACTCTCACTGAGGTTTCTAATAATTCTAGAGACCTCCCTGAGGTTTTGGAAAATGTAATAACCTCACCTATTTTTTAAACTATTAAACCATGACCCCTGTTATTAGTTTTTATTAGTTGCCGTTATTTTTTCTCTTAAATTTAATCATTTTTCTATTCATTCACACTCAGTCTCTTAATTTTTTTAAAAATATTTTTGACAAAAATTGATGTTATTTTTTTAGATTAAAAGATTAAAATATTTTCGTGCATATTTTAATAAAATTATTTGCACCAATTCAAAAAAGTAAGCAAAAAATAAAAAGAAAGAATAAATTTCTTTTGTACATAATTTTTAAAAATTTTTACACCAATATAAAAATCTTGCTTACTTCTTTGAATTGGTACAAATACTTTTTAAACATATGCAAAAAAATACATTTTAATCTTTTGATCCGAAAAAATAGCATGAATTTTCGTAATGAAAAAAATTAATTATAATATATAACAAAAAATAATTAAAAATTAACACATCAACAGAAAAATATTTATTTATTTATTTACAATAAATTAGGTTATTCAGAATAATTTACGTGTACCTCAATTAAAATAAAAAAACTTATTTCTAAAATACTTTTTAAAATTTTTTACTATTATACCCTTATCGAACAAGCAATAATATTTTGAAATATCGAACTACATATTTATTATTTTTACGAGATACTTGCTTCTAGTCAAAAGTGTCAAATTCTAAAAATAATTATTGAAAAAAATATTAAGGGATTGAGTGTGAATGAACAAAAAAATGAAAAAATTATCAAATTTAAGGAAAAAATTAACAGAAATTAATGAAAACTAACAACAAAGGTAATGATCTAATAATTTCAAAAACAGAGGAAGTGATTGTATTTTTTAAAACTTCAAGAAAGATTCTTACAATTGTCAGAAACCTTAGGAGATCAGTGTATTTTACCCTCTCTCTTTTTTTACCCATTCTATCAATTAATTGTTTTTGTACATTAAGGCTTACAGTAAATTTAATAGTTGAAGATACATGGCAAAAAAAAAAAAGACATTGGTTATAAAATATTTGAACTATTTATATTCGTAGTTTTTGGTTTTTGCGGGGTATAATTATGTCTCATTTCCTATCCAATTTTATCTATTTTTGTTATTTTGAAAGTTTGTCCAAATTTTTTATTTTATTTCTTAGATAATTTTGGAAATTTGGTTTATGAGGTCGATGATGCCGAAAATTGAATGGTAGTCTTCGTGTTCTTGAGATTGTTCGTGCATGCAAGTCTTGAGACCGCAGTGGTTTTCAAGTTAAGAAACCTCCAACGATCAAGTTAGAAATTAATTGAGAGAGGAAGTATGCAAAATGTAATTAGAAAGTGTGTAAAAACGTACTTGATCTCTGGTATGATAGTCTCTTCTATAAAGTGAAAGATGGTGGGAATTTAAGGTGCTGATCACGCTCTCTTTTCCCTCTTCTAAGATTTTATTCGTGGGATATTGCCGAACGGATTTCATGATTGATTCCTCTTTAATAATCAGCCTGACTTTTAGAAGGTTGAGTGTCAGTTGGTAATGTACTACCAAGCATTAGAAATCTGTGCAACTATGGGCCGAGCGAATGAGTGTTGAGTGGATAAGCATTGAATAATTGAGTATTAAGTAACTAAGCACCGAAAGACTGAGTAATGAGCTAAGCTAACTCAAGCTCATCAGATAACAATGGCGATGTTTTAATTGGTGATTTCTTTAAAATTATATGACTTTAAGGTACTTATGTTTATTGATTATTTTTAAAGGCAACTACTAAAAACAAATAAACGAAGTAAAAGGCTTTAATATTTTTTATTTTTTTAGAATTTCCTATTTATGTAGCAAATGATGTATGTTTTAGAGCTTTTATTTTCTTGATAATAGATAGTGTTGGTGTATTATTGAGTAGTACTTTAAGAGGTGTCGATACAGATCCACTTAATTTGAACACAAAACTTTCTAACGCTTCAATGCTTTTTATTTATAGTTTAAATTCATAATTTTTAAGACTTTATACTGATAACTATGACGTTCAGATCAGGTTATATGTTCACCAACTTATATAAGGAGGTGTTTGTGATATTAATAAATTTTAGATTCACAAGTAGTATTTAGGAACATATTTTAGATTATAATTTTAAATTGTACTTTAGATTATATATTCTAAATCTTAATTGAAGTGGGATAAATTTGTTTAACATGATTACAGAATTATGGTTAAATATAGCAAAATGTGATACTTTAAATTTAGATCATTTTTCAGTTTATAAGAATCTCTAAAATCTAAATAAAATTTGTTTGATAAACATTCACATTACTATTTCTTATTAAAAATTAAAATCTCATAAATTATCCTTGAAACTTTTTGATGAGCCTGGTTTGAGTCTGATTAGCAACAAACTAATCAGGGGTTGGTTAACACTCTCGGCCAATTGAGGATATTTCGTGTGCATAAATGGTCGATCGACTGCTTGACTGGTCAGACATTTATCTTGATCGGCTGGAGTCCGCTCATGAATACTTGGCTCAGTTTTATCTGAAAAAATCACGTAATAGGTGTCAGCTAGCAGAACCCGTTGACGTCCCTGATTACACAAACAATCTCGAATATGACGCCGCTAACCGCTCAGTATCTCAAGGATGACGCTTGAAATTAGCAAATTTCTATTCTCAATATGGAAAGGAGGCATGAGCAGCGGTCACACGCACGCATAAAGTCAAACCCTTCTCCAACCTATTAAAGAGAATCTCCGGTCATATGAGCATATACGCTTATACATATATCGTCACTGCATTCAAGACCATTCTATATTCTCAAAATTGATTCAATAGTTAGAGAGAGTACTTGACTGGACAATCACTACCGATCACAAAACTTATTTGCATGTATTCAAACAGAATTACAGACCATCTCACCAATTTCCATTACTATCACTTGTAGTCTTGGTTGTCGGCTTGACTGCAGAAGCATAGATAGAAATGCAAGCGGGCCCCGGTCTCTGTTTTTCACGTTCACCCTTTTTAGTCTTGGTGTGTGACAGCAGACCAATGGCCAATCAGATCGCATTATTTTTTATGGCTTATATTTGTGTCTGATGAAGACCCCACTAACCGAATAGAACCAGGCTAAATTTGGCATAATTTGGCCAATCAGACCCCCACTAACTGAACAATGGCCAATCAGACCCCACTCAACGTCTAGATCAAATTTAGACTATATTATTTTTTTTAAAGATAATCTGTATTAATTAATATTTCGTGATTTATTATACAATCTTTTATTTATTTTATTATATTTTTGTATCTTCATAGATAAAAATAATCAGAAAAGTATAACAATATGAGCCGACACTGAAAAAATTCATATACAATGACACTAAAGGTAACAAAAACAAAAACAAAAAAATATTCTTAAATGAATTTTTGTACTTTTTAGATTCATTTTATCTAGAAAATGATTAATTTAAAAATTCAAAAGCTAAATAAAAACTGCAAAAATGACCAAAAGAAAGTGATGTTAATATCGAATAATTTTGGCAAATATATATATTTTTTAATGTTCTAGATTCATTTCACCAATACAAATGATTAATTCAAAAATTAACATAACATAAAAATTTAAGGAAAAATGACCAAAGAGACAGTGATGTTAAAATTGAGTAAAAGTAAAACAAAAAATTAATGATGTAACGAGTGATGAGATAAGATAATACAAAATTCCCGGTGCTATTTCGGAGTCGTAATTCAGTGATTAGAAATTTCCTTACCAACTTGTGTAGCATACCGATTCCACCACCTAGACACTTAAAGTGATTTAGTCAATACAAAAGATGCACTTGAACTTGGATGTGCTATTAGAGCACTTTTTAAAAATTTGATAAAATACTACCGTGACAAGTCAAATAACGGTTTTAGCTTGAAAAAATAGTTCAAACCATTACGTTATGTTTGGATTGAGAGATTTGGAGAGAATGTGATGGATTTGAGGATAGATTTTGTGTTTATTTGTACTTTTGGAAGGATAATGACAAAATAATAGAGATTCTTTAAAAAAAATTGGAAATCAAACCAAGTCTAAGAAGTCAAAAGAAAAAAATGTGAAAATGATATAGTTTAGGAACCCGTTCCAACTTTGTAAATATAATTCGTTTTAATTGCCCAAACCCCATAAACTTCTCGATAGGTAACAAATCCATGTATTATTGTAAGACGAGCACATTTAACTGTAAAATTCTATTGGATTTTAACGCCCTCATGATTTTAAAGGTCTTGTATAAGATCATGATCTACTATATATAATACTTAGATTTGTATTCACCAAGTGATATGAAACCCTTGACCATCCATTCAGATATTTGCTAAGACTTCTTCCTAAATGCCCGACCTAACAATTGATGCCACAACTTGACTAAAGTATCACAACTTGAGTCTTTAAACCATTTGCATTTGTATAGAACTTTTCACATGTTACGAAATCATAATTGTTCTTTTCAATAATACTAATAGCAATAGAACTCAAAACAAGACAATTCTAAAGCCTTTTTCAATGCAAAAGTACCATAGCCAAAATCATTATTCATCTACACAATGAGCGCTAGTTGTTCTTCGAACAACGGCCTCTCTTCTTGTTTTCGAGAGAATTTATTTCATTATGAGAAACCAAAACATTACTCTCGATGATAATAAGGGAGATCCTCGAGTGATGGAGATACCCAAACACGAAAGATTTGGAAGCCAAGTCCCCCTCTTAGCCAACTCAACTACCATTGAATTGGCCTCCTCATAAACATGGCGAACCACGACCTCTACCCCCACCAACAACTCCCATATTTCACACAATGCTTCAGCAACTCTCATCGACGGCTCAGCTCCGTCGTTCACCCATCTTATGATCTGCACATCGTCTCCCTCCACGATCAATTTTCTCGCCGAAGTACACAAGTACTGCAAACACCTCAAGCCTTGCTTCAGTGCCTCTGCATCTGCAACTACTGAATCAGCTGCTTCTCCCCCCATGTTACTGCTATACATTGCCAAACAATTCTTATTTTCGTCGCGGAAGATTCCTCTGAATCCGGCTGCTATATTTCCATTAAAATTTAGCTTGATCCAACTGACATGAGGCGGCCTCCACAAGCAGTGACATCTAGGACCATTACGGTATGAAGAATCCATTTCAGACCAAGAATAGACAGAAGGGTCTGTGTTGTAAAAGGGTTCCATAAAGAGTTGTTCTTCCATGCTCCATGAGACTAAGAAAGTTAGTACTAGTTGATAGATGCATAGGTTACAAATTTGAAGTAATTTGAACTTTTCATTACTTTTTGAGGAGTCAAAAGTCGAAGGGACAATTTTCGAGCCTTCTTGACCTCAATCTTACTTTCATTGGAGGATCACCTATTGACATTGATAAACATACAGAATAAGAATAATGGGCAGTGTTTGTTTGATTCAAATGAAATGGTTGTTCGCTTAGAATCCTCATCCCGACGTTTTGTATGTCATATGGTTGGCATTTCTAGATTCTCTGACGAGGTTTTAAAATCAAGGTAGGGTAGGTACACCAAGATTTGACACGTTCACTCACGATCTACAAACGGTATAGCTAAGTTAGTTCGCGTCCAAATCGCGAAAATAAGTTTGCTAAAAGTACGAGCAAAGGCATATTACGAGAATCATCAAGACTAATGGGAAGAAGGACGAGAAAATGTTACCAGGCAACAAGTTTTGCAAGTTAAGATCAAGATCCAAGTCGAAGAAATTCCACGAAAACCCGTTAACAAACTGCCTGTAAGCTTCGATCGGTATGTCAATCTGTAACTCTATAACGTAGTTCTTGATGGCTTCAACATACTCTAACCTCTCCTGTAGGCGATTATAGTGAATCTTACCATTCCACACAACTTTTTTCGAGAATTGACTGCATCTTTCTGCCATTTAAGCAAAGTTGTTGCCTAGTACAAACATCTTGTTTACTCTGGTAAGGCACTAGTTTGCCTCCAACAAGTTCCCCACAAGATCATTGTCTAGATAAGGCAAATAGAACATGGTTGGTTTCTCGACCTGTCTCTTGCATTGCTCATAAATGTTAAGAACACTGCAACCAAACATCTCCAATACCTTACAATCAGCAATAGACATCATCGAATCAAAAGCTTCGATCCCTCCAATCCAACACGAGAAATCGCGTCTCAAAAGTATCACTATGGCAAGTTGGTATTGTGAAACGTAATTGTTCTCAAGGCTACCAAGACCATATATCACCATCTGCATACAAGAGTTTGGTCCCAACACACGCCTTATGTTGCTCTGGATGATTGAATGGTTTTCTATTTGTTCGACAAGTTTGTTATAACATTTTGGTTCTTGAACTTCCTGTATGGTGATATCCATCTCTTTCTTCAACCTTTGAGCCTCGTCTTCCACGTTAAAATCACAATTAGAGGCTGTTGAGAACTCGACGACCCTTTCTTCGCCCAATGCCATGATTGCTATCAGTTCTTACTTGAATTCAGCATATCTTACTCTGCTTGGTGGGAAGTCTAATGCCTCCCAGTTACTGAACAACATGTCAACATTTATACCAAGATCAGAAACTGCAGGTTGAACTCCAGTTCTTGAAGATTCTGATATCTGTTGATTTATATTGGATTTCACAGCCTGAATCACAAAGTTAACCAATACGGGTCAAAATTTCGAGTACAAACACTATGAATAAGTAGATGAGATGATACTCAACTACCGAAAGCTGACAAACACTTCTATGAACTAGCATACATTAATTATGGAACAGAAAACTTCTAATACGAGATCTCTTATTTTGCTACGGTGTCAAACCTCTTATTTTGTGATTAAATTTTGATGATCCGAACTGTTCAATATGTTTAAAACATATTTTTAAAGGTTAACGCAAGAAATCAGCTCAAAATATTATCCAAAAAGGCTTGATCTATTCAATTTTTCATAAAACTGTTATTGTCACTATTTATCAAAAACTATATAGATCAAACCCTTATCGATATTATTATGAGCCGATTTCTTGCGAGTATCCTTAAAAATATATTTTAAACACATTGAACGGTTCGAATCATAAAAATTTGATCAGAACATAAGAGGTCTGCGTCGTAGCAAAATAAGGAATCCCTTATTAGAAGGGGACTGAATTATAAAAATAGATAAAAATCCATGCAACCTGACTTTAATTGGTACCATATGAGATTTCTCGGAGGGCATCTAACCTAAAATCAATTAACAATAAACTCCGGTAGATTATATTAACTGAGTTTGATCTATTTTGATGAACGATACGAGACAAGTCTAACAATCACTACTAGAAAAAAGGCTTTTTGAGTCAACATTTTTGCGACGGCGGTATTTCCCGTCGTAAAAAATGCACCTTTTGCGACGGCATGTCTCCTGTCGCAAAAAGTACTACTTTTGGCGACCGAAGCGTTTCCTGTCGAAAAAAAGAGACTTTTTTACGACGGCTAACCTCGCCGTCGCAACTAGTGAGTACCTTTTGCGACGGGAAACCCTACCGTGGTAACAAGTGAGTATTTTTTGCGACGAGGCCGTTTGCCGTCGCAAAAACGTACTCTCTATTTGCATCGGCAGACGGTGCCGTCGCAAAAGGTGATACTATTTGCGACAATGGGTTTCCCGTCGCAAAAGTAAATATTTTTTAAAATCATACTATTTTGACAATATGTATTTTTAAAATTTAAACAATTGTTATTTTTTAAAAATTTAAAATCATAATTTTTGTTAAAATTGGGAAAAAAAACCCGTATTATACTTTTGAAATTTTATTGTATGCTAAATTAAAAAAATTAGTATTTGAGAGACATTTAATTGATTTGAAAAAATTAAACACTTATGCATAAAAGTGATTTATTCTTTAATTCAAAAAATATATGTGTATGCGTATATCATTAAAATTTATTGCCTTTTTAGTTATGTAAGTTTTTCCGTAAAAAGAATGACAAATTAATTAAAAATTTTAAACATGTAATTAAATGGAAGATCAATGAATATATGATTGATATGAATTGTCAAGTTGGATTTTCACTCAAAAATTATAACAAATAAAATTTTGTTCGAATTGGTTTTAAGTTAAATAATAATAAAAATATATTAATTAGACACTACGACGATTTTGTGTTGTTTATGAATTGTTGTGGTAATTATATATGTATTTACAACCCAATGAAAAAAATCAATCAAAGAACACTGAGGCAATTTAATGGTGATTTTAATTTTTGTAGACTACCACTTGCTCAATTCTGATGCTAAGCGGGTCGCGATCACATTTCTGAAACGCTTGGATTGATCACGGGCCGAACGGACCGGTGGCAGATTGACCCGTGGGTCACAATGTTGAAGTGAAATGACATTCTGATCACGGCCCATTGATGTGTTGATCCATGGGCCCCGGTGGATTTCAGCATAATTTCCTCATTTAGACATCCAAATCAGCGAATGTACCATTTTAGGAAAGATTTGCTTTCCTTATATCTTTTCGTAGGAAATTCTGTTTTAGTCACCGTTTGTTTTGACAATCTTAAATTTCTTTCTAGTATTTGATTACCTAAACAAATCAGAATTTTTTTATTTTTGGTGATTTTCTTATTTTCTTTTATTTAGGCTAATTTAGCAAGTCTAAATATTTGTTATTTCGTTTCCTAGTAATTGGTATAGGCTTAAGGACTAATTAGAAGTTGATTATTGATTAATAAAAACTGAGTGTTTTATTCAATTCGTTTGTTCAAGGAGAGAGTATGTACCTCTAGTTCAGATAAGGTTTTGAGATTGTCCTCGTATTACACTTATCCAATCATATGTTGCGCTACATCAATTTCCATCAACAATATACAATAATTATGATTTGAGTCTTTTTTTGTAGATCATGCATGAATACCCAAAGTACACTAAATCATAAACATTAAATAACTCTAAAATGAATATATATATATATATATATATATATATATATATATATATATATATATATATATATATATATATATATATATATATGGCTGTTCTCCACTAACCACAAGGATATAGGGACTCTATATTTCATCTTCGGTGCCATTGCTGGAGTGACTCTATATATATATAGGGACTCTATATATATCTAAATATTAAAATCTAAACGTCCTCGAGAGTACTACCCCGGCTCTTGACTGTAGACCCTAAATCCTAAACTCCAAACTTCAAACTTCATATACTCATACCCTAAACCGAATACCCTAGATCTCATACCCTAAACCCCAACCCTGACCAACACCTCTAAAACCCTATAACCGAAACTCTAAATCCAAAATTCGAATCCCTGAATTTGAAATACTAGCTAATCTTGTGAGCAAATATAAATCCATGTGACCTATAAAATAATTTCGGAACAATCTTCTCATAATTAATTTTGAAACCCTCGTAATTAAGTTTTAAAAATAATTATTTTATTTTTAAATTTTAATAAGTGGTATTGTTTTTAAATTCATAATATTTTTGAAAATAAAAAACCATACTACTTTTAAAATTAAAAAAATATATTACTTTTGAACTAATATTTGAAATTTTTTTACTCTGATTTAGAAAAATACTTGAGAACTTTAAATAGTGTGAAATTGCTTAGCTTAGTTCTCCTAACCCTATGAAAAAGGTAATAAATTTTTGGATTGAGCTGACATCCGTTACGGTCGTCATTCAAGCGATCTGTTGATTGGAATTAAGGGATAGGGCGATGCCATAATTTTATTTTAGAAGTTATTTAAATGAATTTATTTGATTTTAATACATAGGGTCCCAAATAAGGAAAGATATGTAAAAAGCAAGCCGAAAGAAAAAGAAATAGGCTTACTTTTCTTGTTCAATTGAATTAAAATTCCAATTAGAATTAAAACACATTTTCTTTTATAAAAAATTTATTGTTAAAATTTATTTTCTTTCTATTTGTAATGGGCAATTAGAATATATTTTCATAAGGAAAAAAACAAATTCGGGTCCCGCATCACCTTATTAATTTCCCGCCTAGCTTATTCATTCCCGCCCAATAATTTTGCCTCAGCTTCTTTGTTTTTATGTTTTCCAGCCTATAAGCCTTTCCCCAGCCGCGCAACACCCCCGCCCCCCCCCCCCCCTCCCCCCCCCCCCCCCCCTCTCTCTCTCTCTCCCTCCCTCTCGCTCTCGCGCGGAAACCAGATCTGTTTCTCCAGAGAGACTTTGTTGCGAAGCCTACACACTCTCTCTCTCTCCCCCTCGTGAAACCTGCTCTCTCTATCTCGAAGCCCTCTCAGTCTGATTTCTGTGCTAGTCTTCTCAAAAACAAAGGTAATGAATCCTAAATCTCAAACTGAGAAAGTTTATTTCGAAGCAATTTTATTTTCTGCTACTGTATTTTGGGCAATTTTCACAATATAGTGCATAAAAATTGGAGGTAGCCCATCGTTAAAATGAAATAGTGAGAAAACAGGCCTGAGAAGAAAAACTTACTTCGTTCATTTTAAACATCTTTTCGTACTGCTTCCCAAGTGTATTCTTTGGCTCTGTTAGCACCTACAATCAATGTTACAAGTAAAAGTCATAACATAAGAAGCTGCATGAACAGAGTCATCTATTTACTCTGGTAAACAACTTGATTTGCAAAAATAAAAGAATAAGAACAAAAATATAAACAAGCCCTGAAACCTGGCTAGTGCACATATGGTGTTTGATGAAATGATTGAGAGAGATGATGTGTCTATTTGTATGATTTCTCATGTTTGTATTTCTTTGAGTTTGTTGAGAAGAGGAAGTTGGTGAGTGCAATGTTTCTGAGAGTTGAAAGTGAGAATCATGCTTAAAACCAGCAGCTGTTTGAAAGGGAACTTGTTAAATGTGTTTTTTTGCGAGTTGGAAAATGAACCACAGCATAAGAAGTGGCTGAAGGTTGAAACCGGAAGCATGATAGGTGGTGGTATATAACTGATGATGGTTTCGCATAACCATGAGGTTTCTATTTTATTGTTCGTATCATGGAAGATTTTCATTGCCAGAAATAAGCTTACTTTCGTACGGACATCTTTTTGAATTCGATGTTCTTTCTATATCGGTCTTGTTAGTCATAGGGAACTTATGATTTTCTTTCTTGGAAAAACAATTGATGTTTGAAAATATGTTAGTACAAGTCTTCTACGGTGTTCTGAATATCCAATATCAAAATTAGAGTGAGAGTATGAGTCTCTTTGTCTACCCCATGTCCTGTGGTCAAAATCTACATCTGCGGAAGGAACTATGGCTAGAGACGAGACATATTACGCAATTTTTGTTACGTGTTACGTACTTTTTTTAGTATTTGTTATGCATTTTTGTATTAGTTACGAAAGGGTGTATTTTAGAAGTATATGATATGTGTAGTTTAGAAGTATATATATTTGATCTCGCATATTTGATTTTTACGTCATATGTGTATGTATGTATGTATCTTGCACATAACAGTAAATGTGTTTAGTCATAGTGAATTTTATTTGAGTTGTAGATTATTTAGTTGTTTGTTCAGTGTATATTTTTTTTGATGATTAAGATGGTGGCATTCTGTGAAGGAAAGAAATTTCACACCTAAAAGAGCAAAGTCCATACGAATTGCTATAAGATTATATTTTTAAACTCATTTTTATATATTCCGTTTTAAAAATGGCGTAACAATGTATAGAAGGAAAATTATTACACAAAACATTCATTGAACTACCTCTTTTATAAGTGAATATCCCTTCGAAGAATAATCATGAAGTTGGGAGAAAAGAGCGCATAATGCAGTATGCGCCATGGTTATGCTAAATTATATTCTTTCACTACTAATTTGCTTATCCACTTTCATTATTTTAGATCTTTTAGAAGTATGATAAATGATGACTTTTTCCTTCACATGTACATATACATACATATACATAGATGTGAAAAAAGATGGGAGGAGTATAAAAAAAAAAAAGGGCTTCAATGGATCATGAATTTGTAGTTTCTTGCCCATATGGAAGCTCCGCTAACGAACTTTGTAGTATTGCATTTGTACTTGTGGATATATATGTTAGTTTCCTTGAATATGCTGATGTGGTAATCGATTTGATTTATAATCCTATGTATATTTCAGCTATTTGATTTCGGAGTTGGGACCGTGTTCTCTCAAGATCACATATTCAGTATACACATATTTGAGTGTGAAATTCCAAATCCACTGCAGCAGGTATGTTCGATTTCCAAATCTAGTATTTGACTGTGGGAGTTAATGAATATTTGGGTAACTACCACGTTCTTTCTCTCGGTGTACTTTGGCCCTATTTGGGCTGTAGTTTTTATGTGTTTATTTATTGAAATTTTTTTCGTCCTTATTTGAAATTTTTTTGTAATTTTTTGTTTTTCATCAATTTTTTTTGATTTATTGGTTCATCTCGACAAGAGCTTTCAGAAAAGTTATCAATCATCGGCTACATTTGAAAAAAGTTCAGAAAAGACAAAAATAAATAAAAAAACAGAGTTTTTTGTACTTATTCGTCGTCTTTAGTGACTTTTTTTTACCATTTGTACACAATTTTATACTCATTAGATTTCTTTCATCAAGACGGACCAATAAACTACAAAACATTGAGATTTAAACAACAAATGCAAAAAAAAAATGAATAAAGACAAAAATTATGAATAAATAAAAACCAGAGGCCAAATAGGGCCAAAGTGTACTTTCTTATTTCTCTTGTTAGTACCTTGATGATTTAGATTTCTACATGTAGTCTTGCTTGACTGTGAGTGTACTTTCTTTGTTTTTTTCCACTTGAGAAGGGAGCAAGAGGAAGCGTGTTGCATCCCCCCTAATATGTGTATTTACTTGTGTGATTATTGATTGTTGGTGATGAAAGGTCATGATGACTACTTTTTGTAAATTTTTTTTCAACTCATTCATGGCAAAAGAAATTACGTGCTAATCAATAGAATATTAGGGACTTGCATGTCTTCATTTGTAATCTAGGTCTTTTTGATTTGTGAAACCATTTGTTAGGATTTTGTTTTGGTTCAAACTAGAATGAAGTTAGGGTTTTATTTTGGTTCAAATTTGGGCTTTATTTAGGTTTGAATCCTAGTTTGGGCCCTAACTTTGATTTCAGTGTTGTGGAATTGTTGGAAATTGACCTGTTTTTTGAATTAAGGGAAACAGTTGTCAATGCAATTTTATGGAATCGCGTTGTTCTTCTGCCTACTGAAATCTGATTGATCTATTGCTACTGAATCTGATTGTTCTGGAATTGTTCTACTACTGAAATCTGCTACTGTCCATTTCAATTGGTTGGTTTAAGGGCTACTTTGGTTGTTCTGCTACTGCATTGTTCTGCCACTGTTCAGTATTCTGTTATGGAATTCCATGTATGGTTACCGCAAGTTATGCAAATGGTTTTGATATGAATTTTTCGTGTATGAAACAGTTATGTATGGTTTTGGCAACTAATTTATGGATTTGTTCTTATGAATCATTGACCTTTGAGATAGTTAATTTATGGAATTTTTCGTGTATGTAAGTTATGAAATAGTTTATTTATGGAATTTTTTGGTTTTGGGAGATATGTATGGTTTTGGCAGCTGAGTCCAATGGTTATGAAATCTGTGTATGGTTATGACAGTTAAGAAATCTGTATATGGTTTGATCGAATTTCTTATTTGGCAGGTTATTCAAATGGTTATTCAAATAGTTATGCTACGTCCATCTATTTTCAGTCAAATTAGAAGTTTTGGTTTTCTGTATGGAAAGGTTATGGTTTTTCATACGGCTGTTATGGTAACTAATATGATTATGAGAAGGAAATCTGTGTATGGTAAGAAAACAAGTATGGTTAGTCACCTTAGGTTTCCAATTTCCAACTATGGTTAGTTTTTCAATAGATGTATGCAAAACAAGTTATATTAATTACTACTAATACAATAAAAAAATTCGAATTTTGCAGAAATTTTTCCTGCATATGCTGAAAGTGTGCTAAATCTGTTGAAATTTGTGCTCAAACTTGTGCTGAAACTGCTGAAACTTATGTTGCATATGCTGAAACTGCTGTTTTTTTTGCTGAAACTGCACTAAAACTGCTGAAATTTGTGCTGAAACTGCACTGGAACTGCTGAAATTTGTGCTGAAACTGCACTGGAACTGCTGAAATTTGTGCTGAAACTGCTGAAACTACTGAAACTTGTGCTGCATATGCTGAAACTTGTGCTGAAACTGCTGAAATTTGTGCTAAAAATGCTGTTTCTACAGCTACTTTAATAGTTATCAGATTGAAGTGTGAACTACATTAGCCTTCTATAGTTATGATAACTTTTTGTCAGATTCAAATATTTGAAGTGTGATGCTTATGGCCTTTGTTGCTTGACATAAGTTCATATTTTCTAATGTTTCTAATCCTTCTAATGCAGAAGTGGGAATGCCGAAGAAACGCCCGGATAAACGTCCTCGCACAATGGGTAAACGTCACCTCTGAAAAAAATGCGTATAGTTGGACAAGCGGTTGGCCGTGTCGTTGCTTGGCGAATATGTGATGTATGTTACGATGAAATCTTTTTATTTCATGTGATAGCAAATACATACGCATATTTAGATTAAATTCGCTTCTCAATTTTATTTTATCATCTTTCTTTTCAGGTGTTTGAAGAAAACTAAAGTGGTCATCATTTAGAAGATTTATATTTTGAAGCCTACTTGTTTGTGAAAGAATGAACATGTATTTTGTTGGATGAACATGTATTTTGTTGAATGTTTGGAGTAACTTATTTTAAGCATATTGCGTAGGACGATGCAAACGTCGTGGGATTGAATGAATGTGTTTATGGATGTTTATTTTAAGTGAATGACGAATCATTTAAAAATTATGTGGTTATATTTGAAATTATTATTTTTGTTGTTCTAATTATGTTAGTTAGCTTGTGGTATTTCAAATTAAGAGATTTGTTTTAAGTAAATTTAAATATTTTGTATTTTGCGACGACAAAGAGCCGTTGCAAATACTTTTTTACCTTTTGCGACGGTGACATTTGTGACGATATATCGCAAATGTAACTTTATGCGACAAACCTTTTGCGACGGCGGTTGATAGTTGCAAAAAAGTTGTACTTTTTGCGACGGCAAAAGCGGTCACAAATAACATGTACCTTTTGCGACGGAAAAGAGCTGTTGCAAAATAACGTTTACCTTTTGCGACGGAGATAGGTAGTTGCAAAAAAGTTTTACTTTTTGCGACGGCAAAGAGCGGTCGCAAATAACGTTTACCTTTTGTGACGGCATATTGGCCGTGGCAAAACAATAACTTTTTGCGACGGTGTTTTTGCGACGGGGTATTAGGCGTTGCAAAAAGTCTGCCTATGTGCGACGGTAGTGTTCTCAGTCGCAAAATGTGTAATCATTTGCGACGGTAGAAAAACCGTCGCAAACAGTATTTTACACCGTCGCAAAAGGTTTTGCGACAGCAACGTCCCGTCGCAAAATGTTTTTGCGACCCAGGCAACCGCGACCCTTACTTTGCCGTCGCAAAGCCGTCGCAAAAGACTTTTTGCGACCGCCGTCTGACTTTTTGCGACGGTCACGGTTTGACTCAAAAAGTCTTTTTTCTAGTAGTGAATGCTGAAATAGAATAGCATAAAATAATGAAGTGAAAGAACCCAACGAAACCGGATTATTTTCTCTAACTTTTTTCCCTTGATCATCCATTATATCCCAGATAAAATCACCCATTAGCAGAAGATAAAAACCAGTGGGGAAGAGCAAAACCAGCTCACTATGTCATGCCTTTTGGATGGTGAGAAAGGGAGAGAAAAAAAAAAAGTTTTTCTGCCATAGTTTGACATGTGGTCAAATTTTCAGCCAACTTGAGCGTAGAAATCTCTTTAATGCAATATAATACATACAAAAATATATTAATAATCGGATACGCAAATTGATTAAACTCCTTTCCCGCTAATGCAAAGCAAGAAACAAAAACAAAATATTATTTTTTAATTAGCGCTGCCTTTTTGTAGATAGAAACAAAATGAACCAATAAAATCCATCTTTTTCCTTATTTTATTCATTTCTTTCACCACTTCTCATCATCTATCCTTAACAAGTGAAAGATTTTCCTTCCTTTTTCTCCTCATCCTTTCTCACTATTCAGAAGGGCCATATACAAGTTGAGCAATAAACTCAAATAAGCAAACAAAACCCTAAATTCAAAATAAGAGAGCAAACTGTAAAATAGCCCCCAAAAAAAAGAAGAAGAAGGAGAAGAGGGATATGGGTACCTCCATTTCTTGGCCTGTTTTTACTTCATCAATCACCTGGTTGGAAATTTCAGGTCTCACACAAATTTTGACAAGGAATTGGAATATGGGAAGAGGGTTGATGATAATTTATATATACTGGAAATTCGGAATATGAAGGCGGGAAGGCAAATATGATAACTTTTTTTCCCCCATTTTCCAATTTTAATTTTCCAGGAAAATTGAGGTGATTATCCTTATTGACTATTGTCCCCCATTTACAATTATTGCTTTAAATTTTTTCCCATAATAAGTAAATTTGATGCGAATAATAGGCTCCCAAATCAGTTTCATTTTGGAAAAAAATTAAATTTGCATTGCAAAAAAATGATTTTTTTTTTTTTGGAGATTTTATAGATTAAATTCTCCCTTTGACTTTATATTAAATTTTCTTGATTCAATCGGAATTCTAAAAAGTGGGACCGTATATATGAAGTTGGTGAGTAAATGAATTCCAAATATAGGATTTTTGTTACTATCATGTTTGTGCATAAAGAATGCCGCGTGGGAATGAGATATTTACTCGCATTCGAACTTTTATTGCTTTTTTTATTTTTTTTTTTAATATTTCAACCTAAGAAAAAAAACTTTTTCAACATACGACAACCTACGTGGACCTATTTGGAATTCGGCCACTTACCAAACAGATTGAAGCCCGCTTCCGCTATGGACTTTTTCATTAAATTTATTACATTTTTATTCGTCTGAAGAAGGCCTAAAGACTCTTTCTGCCCTGAGTGAATTGGTTCATTATTTTTCTCCCTCAATTGATTTTTTTTCATTTCGGTCCACAATTTTATACTTTTTCAATTTATTTATAAGGCAAATGAAAAAAGTAAAAATTTTACCCAAAAAATTATACCACAAATCACATAATATCAAATAACAATGTAACAACGAGATGAGATAAAATAAGAAATAATTGTGTCACTTTGGCTCGGTGAAATTCAGGTAGAGGAGGAGCTAGGAATTTCACTACGTATGGGTGAATATGTATTCGAGACCAAAAATTTTTTTTTTTCCAAGATATTTAACAGAGACGAGCCTATATACTTCATAGAAAATTTTTTTTTTTCTATATAATAATAGAGATTTTTTTTTCTTACAGGGGCAACCGCCCTTACTGGCCCCTCTCTAGCTCCATCCACCATTGGCCCCTCTCTAACCAACTTGCATAGTTTACTGATTCCAAACACTTGAAGTGTGGTGTGCTATTAGAGCATTTTATTATAAAAAAAAATTGATAAAATACTACGGTAACAAGTCAAATAATAGTTTTAGTTTGAAAAAAATAGTTTAAACTATTACGTTATGTTTGGATTGAGGGATTTGGAGAGAAGGTGAGGAATTTGAGAGTAGATTTTTTATTTGGTATATTTTTTTGTAAGGAAAATGAAGGATAATGACAAAATAATCGAAATTATTTGAAAAAATGGTCTTGCTGACAAATATCAACACACATATTACGAATATCAAGATACAATTTACGAATATCGATGTACTTTTTATACATTATCCACCTCCTAATATAATGACAAGTCAAATAATAAAATAGTTCAATACCATTAGCAATGCAATAATACAATATCACTCATACACTAGAAAGAAAAAATTACTGCTTCAAGAAGTCGAAAACATGTCTAAGATGTCAAGAGAAAAAATCTGGAGCTAATATATTTTAAGGACCCGTTCCAACTTCGTAAAATCTTGTTCATTTTAACTGCCCAAACTCCATAAACTTTTCGATAAGTAACACATCTCTGCATTATTGCAAGACGAGCACATTTTTCTTTGTACTCAAGAAAAAGAGTATCTCTTCGGAGGATTACGGATGAATATTCTATCAATCGGAGCAACACTATTGCCTCGTACTGAGTTTTCTCTGATATTCATGAGTTGTTTGTTTCTTATATTTTCATTCTTCTGCCAACATCATTTCTTTGATTAATCAATTTATTTCTTTTACGTCTCTACTGTAGATCCTGTGAATAATTTTTTCTTTTTGATTTTTTCCCTCTTTATTTACGAAAAGTATGTTGAAGCAGATTATAATTTTTTCTTTACATACGAGAGTTTTGATATACTATTGAATTGTGACAAGTTTATATAATGGAATTTAAATTCTAATATCTTAGTTTTATTTATTTTTAATGAGAATGCATTTAGATTATAAACACATTGAGTGTTCTTTTTAATAAGTGCAAGTTCAATATTTTCAATTTACAAGGAAATAATTGGACTAGTTTGGACTATAGCAACGCTTCTACAAGCGTGCCCAAAAAGTCTATTTTTTGTCCTCTGACAGCGGTTTAGGTGTCGCTAAAAATATGGACTATTGCAACGGTTATTTAAATGTTTCCCATGCTTGATAAGCGACGGAAATTATCTACGTAAGCATCGCTAAATAAACCATCCCTAAAAGAAGATCTATACCAGTGATTG
Organism: Arctostaphylos glauca; assembly: GCA_019985065.2. Lineage (NCBI taxonomy): Eukaryota > Viridiplantae > Streptophyta > Magnoliopsida > Ericales > Ericaceae > Arctostaphylos > Arctostaphylos glauca. Next base: position 17,465,316 of record JAHSPW020000014.1, on the reverse strand, counting down.
AAAAAGTGTCGCTATAACCCTACAACGACGGTATCTTAAACCATTTGCATTTGTATATAACTTCTCACACGTTATGAATCATAATTGTTCTTTTCATGAATACTAATAGCAATAGGACTAAAAACAAGACAATTCTAAACCCTTTTCCAATGCAAAAGTACCATAGCCAGAATAATTATTTATCCACACAATGAGCTCTACTTTGTTCTTCAAACAAAGTCCTATCTTCTTGTTTTCGAGAGAACGTATTTCATTCTGAGCAACCCGAACATTACTCTCGATGATAATAAGGGAGATCCTCGAGTGATGGAGATACCCAAACACGAAGATTTGGAAGCCAAGTCCCCCTCTTAGCCAACTCAACTGCCATTGAATTGGCTTCCTCATAAACATGGCGAATTACGACCTCTATCCCCACCAACAACTCCCATATTTCACACAATGCTTCACCAACTCTCATCGATGGCTCAACCCCATTATTCACCCATCTGATGATTTGCATGTCATCTCCTTCCATGATCAATTTCCTCACTGGAGAATTCAAGTATCGCAAACACCTCAAGCCTTGCTTTAGTGCCTTTGCATTTACAACTATTGAATCAACTGCTTCTCCCCCCATGTTACCGCTATACATGGCCAAACAATTCTTATGTTCGTCATGGAAGATTCCTCCGAATCCTGTTGCTGTATTTCCACTGAAATTCAGCTTGATCTAACCAGCATAAGGCGGCCTCCATAAGCAATGAAATCTACGACCATTACGGTATGAAGAATCCATTTCGAGCCAAGAATAGACAGAAGGGTTTGTGTTGTAAAACGGTTCCATAAAGAGTTGTTCTTCCATGCTACATAAGACTAGGAAAGTTAGTACTGGCTAATAGATACATAGGTTACAAATTTGAAGTAATTTGAATTGCTGTAAATTTTCATTACTTTTTGAGTCGTCGAAAGTCAAAGGGACGGTTGTTGAGCCTTCTTGACCTCAATCTTACATCCATTGGAGGATCACCTATTGATATTGATAAACATACAGAATAAGAATAATGGGCAATGCTTGGTTGATTGGAGCGAAAAGGTTATTCGCTTAGAATACTCATCTCGGCATTTTGTTTGTCATAGGGTTTTTCTAGATTCTAAAACGAGGTTTTAAATGAAGGTAGGGTACACCAAGAATTGACAAGTCCACTCTCGATCTACAAATGGGATAACTAAGTTAGTACGCGTCCAAATCGCGAGAAAGAAGTTTGTAAAAGTACGAGCGAATGCATACTATCATTCACAATTCTATTTGGAGACCAAAACCCCCTAAAACTGTTGAATACAACAAGAATAATGGGAAGAAGGACAAGAAAATGTTACCAGGCAACAAGCTTTGCAAGTTAAGATCAAGATCCAAGTTGAAGAAATGCCACGAAAACCCGTTAACAAACTGCCCGTAAGCTGCGTTCGGTATGTCAATCTGTAACTCTATGACGTGGTTCTTGATGGCTTCAACATACTCTAACCTCTCCCGTAGGCGATTGTAGTAAATCTTACCGTTCCACACGATTTTTTTAGAGAATTGACTGCATCCTTCTGCCTTTTGACCGAAGCTGTTGCCTAGTACAAACATCTTGTTAAGTCTGGTAGGGCACCAATTTGCCTCCAACAAGTTTCCCACAAGATCATTGTCTAGATAAGGCAAATAGAACAGTGTCGGTTTCTCAACTTGTCTCTTACATTGCTCATCAATGGTAAGAACACTGCAACCAAACATCTCCAATACCTTACAATCAGCAGGAGACATCATCGGATCAAACGCTTCGATCCCTCCAATCCAATACGAGAAATCGCGTCTCAAAAGTGTCGCTATGGCAAGTTGATATTGTGACCTGTAATTGTACTCAATGCTACCAAGACCGTATATCACCATTTGCATGCAAGAGTTTGGTCCCAACACACGCCTTATGTTGCTTTGGATGATCGAATCATTTTCTATTTGTTCAACAAGTTTTTTATAAAATTCTGATTCTTGAACTTCCTGTATGGTGATATCCATCTCTTTCTTTAACCTCTGAGCCTCGTCTTCCACGTTAAAATTGCAGTTAGAAGCCATTGAGAACTCGATGGCCCTTTCTTCACCCAATGCCATAATTGCTATCAGCTCTTGCTTAAATTCAGTATATCTTATCCTGCTTGGTGGGAAATTTGATGCCTTCCAGTTGCTAAACAACATGTCAACATCTATACCAAGATCACAAACTTCAGCTTGAACCCCAATTCTTGAAGATTCTGATACCTGTTGATTTATATCTGATTTCACTGCCTAAGTCACAAAGTTAAACGATACGGGTCAAAATTCCCGGTACAACTATATGAATAAGTGGTTGAGAATCTGAGATGATACTCAACCAAAACCTAACAAACACTTCTACGAACTAGCATACATTACTTATGGAAATAGCTAAAAATGCATGCAACCTGACTTCGGTACCATATGAGATTTCTCGAAGGGCATCCAACTTAAAATCAATTAACATTGAGTACCGATAGATTATATTAACTGAGTTGGATCTATTTGGGTGAACGATACGAGACAAGTCTAACATGACTGAAATAGATAAATATAAAATAATGAAGTGAAAGAAACCAATGGAACTTTTTCCCTTGATCATCCATATTTGCCAGATTAAATCACCCATTGGCAGAAGACAAAAACCAATGGGGAAGAGCAAAGCCTGTTCATTATGTCATGCCTTTTGGATGGTTATGAGAAAGGGAGAGAAAAAATTGGATTTTTTCCCCTGCCATAGTTTGACCCAAGGTCAAATTTTCCGCCAACTTAAGCATAAATATCTCTTTACTCGCCAGTCGCCACCCAATATAATACATACAAAATATATTAAATAATCGGATACACATATAGATAAACTCCTTTCCCGCTAATGCAACGTAAGAAACAAAATAAAAATATTATTTTTAAACTAGCGCCGCCTTTTGGGTATGTGTTTCTCACCACTTTTGTAGATAGAAACAAAATGAACCAATAAAACCCATCCTTTTTCTTATTTTATTCATTTCTTTCACCACTTCTCATCATCTACTCAGAAGGGCCATATACAAGTTGAGCAATAAACTCAAATAAGCAAACAAAACCCTAAATTCAAAATAAAAGAGCAAACTGTAAAATAGGAAAAAAGAAAGAAAGAGGGATATGGGTACCTCCATTTTTTGCCCTGTTTTTACTTCAATCGATCGCCTGGTTGGAAATTTCAGGTCTCACACAAATTTTGATAAAGGAATTGGAATAGGGGAAGAGGGTTGATGATGATTTTATACTTGAAATTCGGAAGGGGTCAAACTCTATGAATACGAAGGCAGGAAGGCAAATATGGTATATATTATAATATTCGTGAATTTGCAATTACTGTGGGCCAAATATGATAACTTTTTTGCCCATTTTCCAATTTTAATAATTTCCCAGAAAATTAAAATTGATTATCCTTACTGTCCCCCATTTACAATTATTGCTTTAAATTTTTTCCCATAAAAAGTAAATTTGATGCGAATAATAGGCTCCCAAATCAGTTTCATTTTGGGAAAAAATTAAATTTGCATTGCACAAAAATGGTTTTTTTTTTCTTTTCAGATTTTGTAGATTAAATTCTCCCTTTGAGTTTATATTAAATTTTCTTGATTCAATCAGAATTCTAAAAAGTGGGACCACATGAAGTTTATGAGCAAATAAATTCGAAATAGAGGATATTTCGTAATATCATGTTTGTGTATAAAGAATGCCACCTAGGAATGAAATATTTCCTCGCGTTCGAACTTTTATTGACTTTTTTGATATTTTTTTAAAAATTTTGGCCTACTTTTCATTACTTGTGTGTTTTGAGATTCGGGGTTGCTTAGGTAACACTTCTCGTTATTGTTGTATTTGATGAGTGGGTCGATTTGATTATCTCTTACATGGACAAAGTACCTTTTTCTGTTGGAAGCGACAGTAACGAGACTAGCCCATCAAGGCCGCCTTTTGATCTCAACGAGCTTGTAGGGAGGGAAAAAGGCGGCAAGGAAAATTAGTCGAGGCATGAAATAGTGCTTTTATTACCCGGTTATTTTCAAAACCAAGCAAAGCCTAGCTATCGACACATAAGTTGACTTGGCGTCCACAACTTCATGCCATGCTGGAGTAATTTAATATGTGGTTTCGCGCATTCCATCACTTCTCTCTTCCTTAACTGAACATTATATTTTTGTTGAAATATTAATAATCACATAACCAAGAAAGATTTTTTCTTGCAGTTGATTTCCTATAGAATACAATCACATGTTTTTGCATAACAATTACCAAATATTATTGAATCAAAAGGTTAATAATTCCAAGACAAATAGCAAATACAATCATATGTTTTTTTTTTTTAATGATTTAATAGGGATGTCAATTTGTCTCATCCTTGCTTAGCAAAAAAAAAAAATTTGTCTCATCCTTTTGGGATACCGGAACAAAATTATTTTTTATTAATTTATCTTAGTGGTCCTATATTTTTACATTTGTGTCACTTCCGTCCCCGTATATTCAATTTACTCAATTTTGTGTATTTATGATTTTGTGTCATTTGAGTACAATCATTAATGTCTGTTGCTTATTTTGGATGAAAAAACGTCATGGGACACATTGAAAAGGGTCAATGGGTAAAACTAACAGCTTTTGGAATTAAAGTTTGTTCTCTCGTCCTCCACCCTCCAAATTAGGGCTGCTCAAAAAAACCGGTGAACCGTGAATCCGGTCCGGACCGAACCGATCCGTACCTTTTGGATTTTAACCGTGGATTAATGGTCCGGACACGGATTCAAAAAATAAAAAACCGTGACTTTTGGATCGGACACGGATTTTGATTTTGAAACCGTGGATTAACCGATCCGGACCGTGAGATTTTTATTATATATAATTTTTTTTAAAAAAATATATATATATATATATATATAATTTTATAATTTATATATATATATATATTTTTTATCACTTTTATAGTTATATACTATATAGATATTGTTAATGACACTGCATTTGTTGTTTTATTTGTGTTTATAAGTTATAACTATCTGCCTTTGTTGTAATATAAGTTTTCTAGTTAGTGCATTTGGTACGTGCGTGCCTTACTGGCTACTACCTTTGTTTGTTTCCGAATAAATTGAAAATCCGCGGATTAATCCGGAACCGATCCGTGACTCGCGGTTCGGATTGGAACCGAACCGTGAGACTTTTGGATCGGACACGGATTGCATTTTCAAAAAACCGTGACTCGCGGATTAGGATTGGATTCATGCCAATCCGGACCAATCCGGACCGTGAGCACCCCTACTCCAAATTGTGTTTGTGTATATGCACGAATTTACATATTATTATTTTATTAATTTTTTTTTGTATTTATCGTTTTTACACCAATTTTTTTTATAAATTATTATTTTTTTCAAAGAAAAAAATTTTAAAATATAAAATTATATTAAAAACTTAAAAATAATTCATTAAAGACGAAAAATAAGTCCAAACAGTTGAATTATTGGTTGATCATAATGTTCTTACAAATTAATAATTTTTAAAATTTTAAATTATTCTCTTCAAGACAAACTGTTTGTTTAAATAATTAGACTTTGAAAGAAAAATTATTATAACAAAAAAGCTTATTGTGGTTATTATGATAAAGAGTTGAAAAGAGTTTATTAAGTCAAAAATAATTTTAAATAGATCATTTTTTAATCTTTTTTGAATTTTATTTCAAATTGTGAATTAGAAAAGATTAAAATTAATTGTGCATATACACAAACACTATTTGGAGAGAGAGACGAATAAACTTTAATGCACAAAAAAAAAAATTGTGCACAAAAAACGTTTTGTCTCAACGAGATATTTTTAAAAATAAAAAATAGCAATTTTTCAACCTTGCTTGAGCCTTGAGGAAATTTAATTTTACTACAGCTCCTCATCTATTTTGGCGAGTTACTATTCACCAATTAAACCATAATTTATAAATTATTTTTATGAAATTACTAAAGGCAAAAAATAAACCTAAAGAGGATCTACTTCAATTTATTTTTCCTTCTTTTATGATTTTTTTAATTTTTAAACATAATTTTTTACTTTTTAGAAATATCTTGTTAAGATAAACTAATAATATTGTCTGATTATTGGTTCATCTCAATGAGATGTTTTAAAAAATAAAAAATCATATTTAAAAAATTACTAAAGTCAAACAAAAAGTCTAAACAATGTCTATTTTGGTTAATTTTTCGTCTTTTATGAATTTTTTATTTTTTAAAATGTCTCGTCAAGATGAATTAATAATATTGTCTGATTATTAGTTCGCCTCGATGAGACATTTTTAAAAAATAAAAATGTATGTCTAAAAATTTTAACAAAAAGTAAATGCAAAAAATAATTGAAACGAATTAATAATATTGTCTGATTATTAGTTCGTCTCGACGAGATATTTTTAAAAAGTAAAAATTTACGCCCAAAAATTAACAGTAAATGTAAACAATAATTGAATAAATTAAAAAATTGAGGCGAATTAATAATATTATCTGATTATTGATTTGTCACAATGAAATATTTTAAAAATTAAAAATTTATGTCCAAAAGTTAAAAAAATTTAATAAAAGCAAAAATTATATATATATAAAAATAAAAAAAAATAAAAAGACGCTTGTGAGAGAGAGTGGAGGGTATGGGGAATCTAGCTTAAATGTCCCTCTGTACTTTGCAAAAATAGATGTCCCATTTTAAGATTTTACATATTTATCCTTTTTAATGAATCCCACGATAATTTTGCGTCCAAAATAAGATATGGCTATTATCAATTGTATTCAAGTGACACAAAATCAAAAGTATAAGGATAAAATCGAGTAAATTGATTATACAAGAACCAAAGTGAGATATTTGTGCAAGTACAGGGACCATTAGGGTAAATTATTCTTTTTTTAAAAAAAAAACTGTAAGTGATTTTATCCTCGTGAATGCGCATATGATAGAGGCAGAAGAATACTTGCTCAAATTCCATTCGATTAGGATACAAGTCATTTATCCTAATCAATGCTTGAACCGGATCGAATTGTTTTAAAATTACAAAAATGCCCCTTGTATATTTAATACAAGAGATTGAATTGCCATTATGATTGGCTCTCACATGGCACAGTAATGCCCATGTAAGAATGGCCGAAGAAGATGAAGTATGGTAAGGTGGTGAAGGAAATAGCTGATGAGTTTTTAGTTTTTCAACGTGAGATTGCTTAGCGGAATGGATGAAGAAAAGTGTTTAGGCCCTCGTCAGTCCATTAGCAAAATGGCAAGTACAAAACATCCTATATATAAGTGAAGCTTCCAACTTCTTTCTCTTAATCTATTTAATCCCATTTGAGTAGCCGAGACCTAGGCAAGCCTAGCTTGAACTTGGCTTGGAACCCAACTTCCCTAGCTCGTTTCGAGCTCAAGCTGATCAATTTTGCACGAATTTCCCCTCCAATCGGCCCCATTGATTTATACGGTGAACTCTATAAATTATCCACTTCAGAATCATGACGATAATATATCGATTGAGTGCACCCACCCCTTTGTCCTGTTTTTTGACTACAGATGCCTGCAATTTTACTAGTTTGATTTTAATCTCATTGATGAGACTACTACCCTTCATACTTTTTTAAGTTGATGCCAATCGTGATCAACACTGCAGATCAAAAGACAGGACCAAAGAGAAACAAAAGCCCACAACAATGGAGAAGAAACAAATTTATTTAGAATCTGAAAATTCTAATTTAAGGTGACGCTGCTTCGAGTACGTACTTCCAAGCATTATGCGAAGATTTACCATATTTATCATCCAACCTAAAGAAGAAAAAAAAAATTCAACATACGACAACCTACACGGACCTATTTGGAATGCGGCCACTTACCAACCAGATTGAAGCCTGCTTCTGCTAGGGACTTCTCACTGAATCTACCTTGCCTATTTGCAAATGCAGGAGCAGTGCTAAATCAGGAAACCAGCTGAATCCAGAAGTACTGCTTTGATTTGCTCTGGTGGGATTTCTGGGCCTTCCCTGCATTGCTGAAAGTATACAACAAACCACATTGTCAACCTTTAGAACGCCACATTTTTGTGTGTGTGCGTGTGCGCCTGTGTGTGTGCGCGTGTGCGTGTGTGTGGTGGTGGTGGTGGTGAGGTGTGGGTACAATGTGAATTACATAAACTTTGCAGCCCATAGACACATGATAGCGGAAGAAACATGACTGCAGAACACCAAGAGGAAAGACTTTGTTCTTCTTTAACTTGAACCTCTTGCTTTCCTATTTATTTGGCATTTCAATTCTAGTCTGACGTGTGGTGGCCAAATCTACTAAGAGATTGTCCTCGTGGGATTGCCAGTTTGTCCTATAATCGCGTTTTTGCCAATTCGATGGGAACTCCTCCAACGTAGATGCCCATCAAATTGTGAACTCCACGAATATGGATGTGGAAAGGGATGCAAGCTCTTAGCATGCGAAGGAAGTTATTAACGAACACAACGACTTGCAGTAGTAACAAGTAAATGATCGTCTATCATGTTACTTTCATCAAGCACGCTACGATTTTTTGTAGAAGCACGTGAAGCTTAAAGGATAACAACAACTTGGATCCATACCTCAGCTTTAAATACATCCAAAGCAAACCCATTGAAGCAGCTGATGACGGCTTGCTGAATATCCAACCCAAGGTTGTCCAAAGCCCTCACAGTGGAGAGCAAGAGGCCTGGTCTGCCGCCACAGAACATGTGGACGTTGACAGTCCTCCCTTCTCTCAATCTTACCTCAACCTAAAGCATTCAGTGTGAAAGAGTTACATTCAATTACCACACAAAGCGAAAGAAACATCACGGGATACAATCTAACCATGCCATACTACTACTACAGTAACATGGCCTTGCGTAGCAAAGAATTCACGTTTGAAGGTAACTGTCATCCAAGTAACTGTTTGATAACACAATCAGCACTATGTATTTGGTACATGACAATATAAAAGTATCCCATGGAGGGACCATTCAATGAATATTCCAACTAGATGACTGTGCCCAACAATACAATTAAGCGTGGGCCATGAAAAACTCATGCTTCGGTATTGGGTTGAACAGGTCACCGCCCAAGACTCACAAGATGACGTCCATGTAGAAATGAGCCGGCCAAACATTATACCTACTCCTATCCCATATCTGTTCCTATTTTCATTTTTTGGGTGCTTTCTATCACTATATTACTGAATTGACAAAAGGCATATGTACTCAACACCCATTTCAGCACCTGCATGCATGTTTCATTTCATCTGTTTCGAGGTCATGATATTGACACAACTGAAGTCCTTGTCACTGATACTTGGTCCTGGTTCCTAGAAACATATTCATATATTCCAAACACAGCATAACTACCACTTAACAGGGAGACAGGGAATGTTTGGCACTTGGCAGACTCTTGAAAATAGTTTGATGTTCCTATAGCTACAGATAACATATTACACCGAAAAATATTTTTCTTGTTCTCTCTTCTCACAAACCATTCTCTGAAAAATGAGTTTAAAGAGCACCTGTTCTCAGTAAATACCATAAATGAAAGAAGGTATTCATAAAGTGTTTTCACTTTCTAGCCTTTGTTGTCTTTATAGAAACAAAAAAAATGTATTGCTTGAAACTGGACCAAATACAACAACATTTACGAGCACTCAGAGGCAAAACAAAAATGACAAGGCAAGAACTTATGAAACTTACATATTAAAATAAAGCAACTAAACAACACACACCCCTTTTTCTGAGAGTCCCACCCTAGGAGCATAATCAATTGAATCTTACCCTTGGAGGTTGGTTTTTAGGGCTGGACAATGAGCTTGGACCTAGTTCGTCCTTGACACGATATGGAAGGGTAGGTAGAGTAGGCGTCAACGGATGGAAGCTTGTTGCAGGTTGCAGCAAAGAACCAGAGGGAGGTGCCTCGAGTTCGTTATGGAGATCATTGATCCTTTGCAGAAGCTCCTTCAAGTACTCAATGGCATCCCCTAGTATTGAAGCTCTATCCATCTGCAGAAAAAGTGAGACCAAATCGGTTGCACAAAATGATTGTGAATTGAAGGGACAAACCATTTGATGAGGGTTTAAAGCACCAAAAAGCTATGACAGCAGCCAAGAAAATGCAGAAGATCTATTTCATACTTATTTTCTTGAACATCTTAATATGTTCAGAGGCCTCCCAAAATGCTTATTTCTGCCTGTCAACCACAGAAGTTCCAACTGAATACAACACACGGACGATAAGAATGACAATGTATACGGCAAAAAGTGATACAAGGGGCTATAAACAAGCCAAGTTGAGCAGTGGGTTGTTCAAGCTTGATCTGAACTCTGAAGCTTTAAAAATATGTGCAGGTTTGGTTTGTGCCGGTGCATCCCAACAGTTTATTTATCTGTTGAGCCAGTCGCAAATAAACTCAAATTGATCCTATCACACGTAGAAGTGAAGTATTTTGGTGTTTTCAAAAGTATCAAGTGCTTTATCAAGCTGAGCAATGAGTTGTGCAAGCTTGGTTCGGATATTAATGAGTTTTCTAAAACGTAATGTTACTTCAAGATGATTTTTCAGGGTATAACCAATCGCACGACAGGCATAAGACCGCTTTCACTACCAACTAGAGATGGGGCATATGCCTACCAGTGGATGCCTTTCGGACGTGTTCAAAGTTTGTTTGAGCCGAACAGTCGAGCTCAAGTAACTTGACTTGTTTATAGTCCTAATAACAAAAACACAGAACTAGAGCACAATTTTATTGTTCCAAAGGAAAGAGAGAGCCATTTCATAGCTTAGTTACACAAAGGAATATATATATTAACCTAAGCATGAACTTGTGAAGACGATGAAGCAAAAAATATAAATAGCTATGCGGATGCATAAGGGCGCATATACCTTGCTGATCCTCGGGACGACGGACCTAAGCATGTATAGCCTATCATTAAGCTTTTTCCTCCGCCGCCTCTCCGCCATCAAATTCTTCGCCGGTAGCCCCTTCTTCTTCCCCTTTTGATCTCCAACAGTAACACTGCTATTAGCATTCGAGTTATTTCCACCATTAGCAGCACTCTCATCCCCCTTAAAATCATTATCAACGAACTCATCCGAATCGTAGTTAAGAACAGAAGCATCAATACTTGCCTCTTCAATTTCATCCTCATCGTTTCTCTTCCTCTTCTTCGTAAATTCCCCATCGTCCTCGCTCTTTCCCCAATTCCCATCAATTCTGAAGTCCGAAATTTCCAAATTCCCCAATTTATTGGCTACGCCGGAGCTCTGTCGCAAAGCGGCTCTCTTCTGAAAGAGAGTTGGTTGTGCTCCAACTGGCGGTGACATTTCAAGAGGCCTCAAGACCTTATTCGACCTGTTCAGAAACAGAGCATCCCCAAAACCCTCGAAATCAGTGGAAGTAAACCCGCCACCAATTGCAACGTTGTTGTCGGGCATCGGAAGCAAATGGGTTAACTCAGAAGTAGAACTCAGTTGGGAATTCCCCAACTCAATTTGCTGGTTCAGACCCATGAAAAGAGGGGAATTAGAGCTGAGATTTGCTAGAAAACCAGTGTCACAGCCCAAATCAAAGCTATTGTCAAAAGGGTTGTTACAGACGACATTAAGGAGCGAAGATAAACAAGATGTCGGGGGAAATAACGGATGGGATTGAGATGGGTCGAAGTTGAATGCCTGTGAGGGAGAGCAGGACGATGAGGAATCCATTGGTTGTAACATTAGGTTCTCCGCTTGAAAATTTGGGTTTGAGCAGAATGTGATGTTGGTATCTTTGAATTCCTCTTGTGGGTTTGGGAGGGTTTGGAATTGTTGGTGGTGAGATGGGTTCATGGAATTGTTCGTGTACCAACCGGTTTCGAGAATGGATTTGAAGGTGGAGAGAGAAGGGTTCATGTTATCCTTGGAATCTGCTTGGTTGTTGTTGCTGTTGTTGTTGTTCCTCGTCCAAGAAACTTCTTCTTCTTCTTCACCCCCTTCCATCCAACTCACTCCATTACCCTCCGGTCGCATGTCTCTCCTCTGCTAAAATGTCGGGTGTGTGTGTGTGTGGGTGTGTGTGTGAGAGAGAGAGAGAGAGAGAGTTGATAGTATCAATTTTGAGAGCAGATTGATTACCAGTAGTACTATTTAGATGAATGGGTAGCGAGATTCGGAGTTCGAATTTTGAAGAAGAGAATTAAAACGAAATTGAAGTTGTGCATGGTGGTGGGTCTCGGGTACCAGAGCATCTCCAATCCCAATTTATCTGTATAGAATTTTTTCCTGGAATTTTTAAATAAAAATTAACCTGAATAAAACAGATAATTTTGATTATTAGCTTGAGCTTTTAAAGTAATCTTAAATAACCGAGACTGGAAAAAAACTAGATATGGATTAAAATTATAAAAAAATTGTAGATAAAAAGACTATGAAATACTAAAGAGATAAAATTTATTTTAAGATTTTTAGTTATAATTTTATACTTTTTAAATTTATTTTATCAAAACAAATAATTAATTAAAAAGGTAAAACAAAATAGTGACAATAATGCCAAAAAATTTACTCAAAAAGGGGAATCTTGTCACTTCAATCAAGAGAAAAACAGTACAAAAATCTAATAAAATTTTATCATTTCGAGGGCAGATTAGGCACAATCATACAATTATCATTCCAACCCCATTCTCAATTTGTACAGTAGCAAAAATATCATATACTGAGTAGTTCTTTTTAATTATAAAATAAATAAAAAATTTAGATATCTCAAAATGTAGAAAAATAAAATAAGATGGATAGGGTAATAATTGTAATTCAAAAAGTAACTATACTAATTTAACTATTCATACCACCCCAATCAAATTTCTTCATATTTCTAAATAAAGAAAATTGGTTAAAAGAATAAATATACGCTGATTTAGCCCATTAAAAGCATCCGCATCCGGCTCCCCAAATAACTTCCTTCTCTAATTTGAGGAGCAAATCCTCTTAATAACCCCCACATCAGGCTTCCTATTCTTTCTCCCTATTCTCCAAAATAAATAGTGACTCCCTAGTTTTAGAGTGTCACTATTCACTCCTAACATTTTATTTTTATTTTTTTTTCATTTCTTTCTCCTCTCCTATAACATTTGAATTAAGTATAAAAAAAATATTTTAATAGAATATGGATAGAATAGAGAGTCTGATGCAGGAGACATTACAAAATATGGCTCCCTAAAATAGAAAAGTGAGATTTTCTCTCTAATTTGGAGAATAAAATGAAGAGGCTGATGCAGATGCTCTAAGGACATTATAATTTAATTTATGAGTTAAGGCTCATTGTTTTAAAAGTATTAATAGTTATGGTCCATTATTTTAAACATATTAATAGGTCAGACCCGTTAATTGATGAAATTACCCTTATTGGTTCACCTTTATTTTTTTATGTTTATTTTTTCTCTTGCTTTCTTCGTGAAGATCTCCATCGCTTTCTTTTTTACGACTCATCTCCCTCAAATTGTAAGTTCTTTTTTTTATGTTTCTTTCTTTTCTGTTACATTATTAGATGATATGATTTGATAACGTAACAGATAATGTTATATGTGTTTTGTTCTTTTATGTTATCAGACAATGTTATCTGCAAATATCATAGGGTAACATTATCTGATAACATTATCAGATAATGTTATCAGATAATACCCTTGCATACAGACTAACACAAGGCCATAGATAACATTTTCCGATAATTATTTGTAAATGTCATAAATAACATTATCAGATAATATTTCCGATAAATTATATGTTGATCTATATGCAATGGTATTTTTGAAATTATGTGTCAAAAGAACTACCAACTATACCTTAGTTTTAAATGGACTAATTGCGTTAAAAATCTCTTCTTTTGGACTTTTGATCGAATCTCCCTTCTAAATAATTGCAATTTCACATGAATAACATCTTCCTTTTTGGATGACTTTTTGTACATCCATAATTATTTTCCCTCCTCAGCCTACGGAGTATAAGTAACCATTTTAAGTTGTTCTTCTTTTTTTAAGGGTAGGTTCTTACACATCATTTTCTACCAAAGTTATCAATCTCGTATTGATAAGTATATTGTTTCTATTATAATACATTTTTTTTAATAATTAACAAAAAAAATATTTGAAATATAAAATAAAACATCAGAATTTAAAAATAAATCACAAAATATAATCTTGAGGTGTAATTACATTTTTAGTTTTAATTTATGTATAATTACAAAAAATCAACAATTTAAAATTTAAAAAAAAATTGTGTACCGATCGAGATCCACTATTGGCTGGCATCTGATAAATTTTTTGGTATGGTACGTGAGATTAACTGTATCGTTTTTCTTTCTCGTCGAATCGAATTTTAAAGAACTTAATTAAAGTATGGCTGGAGGGTGCTGGTTGTACAAAATGAGAAATTTAGAAATTTGAAAAGACGTGTGTCCTGTTCATGATGAGTCCAAAACAACAAATCAACGTAACATATATAGAAAAATTATTAAGTGATTATGGAGTACCGTCACATAATATCTCAACATTTTTAATGATCATTATGTATTTATGCATAGTTTAGTAGTAAGTATTTAAACCTCACATAAATATATGACAATTTAGGATATTAAAATACAATGTACGATGCCGCAAGAGCTAATTCTGAAGTATTACTTTTTCACATATGCGAGTGATATAACTGTAAACACACGGATATCCTACTGACAATGCCATAAAATAGTGGAATGTCCGTCAAAACGACTTTGTTTTGACCACTAAAATATTGTTCAAGTATTGTCTAATTATGTAGGTCATCATTTTATTGGCCAAAAACGATACTAATTTGATGCAAGACACTCTGTTATGTCTTGTGCATGTCAAAATCCCGACGAGTACATATTTGTAATGGGTTTGTATCATCCAGCTAAGGGACGGAAATACATGGAGACCCGGGGAAGGCTTGGACTCTCCAAAACTTTCAAAAAAAATTAGGACCTGAGTATAAATTTTAAAAATTATAAAAAAATTATATTTTGATCCCCTCAAATTACATTCGACTATCTCTTTTTTTTTAAAAAAAAAAAACTCGACCACTGCAAACGTGAAATTCTGATTCCGTCCATCCAGAAAATCAGCAAAACCCAAGTGGTATAATTTGCCATTTGCACAATTCAAAAAATGCTTTGGAATAAAATCTAATAAGTAGAAACCCAAGTTTCTCGTGACTACTAATATTATTACTATTTCCCATTCACCTCACCTACTCTTACGTACGTACCCCTCCCTCCTCTTACCATCTATCACTTTCTACACCTGTAGTCGTTCAACCATTACTTTAATTGCCCCCCACCCTCTCTCCTCCCCCCTTCCTCTCTCTCTCACACACAAACACACACACTCAATACCTAGCAGATTCCCCAACTTTCAGACATATTGACAAATCTGATCAAGAGACAACTTTAACCGCCACCACCTCAAAAAGCTTAAAGCCCCTCAATTCTGACTGTTCCTCTCGGTTATAACGTATACGGTACTGTAGAAAACTTCTAATACGGAATCTTTTCTTTTTTTTTTGCTAAAATATGAAGTTTTCGTTTACCGATTATATTTTGATAATCTAAACTATTTAATATATTTAAAATATATTTTTAAGAATACTTGCAAGAAATCAATTCAACATGTTACCGAGAAGGACTTCATCAAATGAGTTTTTTATAAAATTGTTACTGGTAGTATTTATGAAAAACTGTTTGAATTAAACTCTTTCTGACATTATTAATTTTGAGCCCATATTTCTCGCGCATACCTTTAAAAATATGTTTTAAATACATTGAATGGTTTAGATTGATCAGAAAATAGGAGATCCATATTTTAGCAAAATGAAGAATCTCTCATAGGAAATGGATAACGGTATTGTACTCTGATATCTAAAAATAAAAGATTTAGAGAAGCTATAGTGCAATTTCTTGTATTGCAGTCGAAATGACGTAATTTATTCCGTTTTACTCTCGAAACTATATCGTTTTGATTCTATACATTTTGAGAAGAATTCGCGTAATAAATTAAAACGATATAGTTTCGATGGCAAAACAGACTAAACTATATCGTTTTGCCGCACTTCACACTAACTACATGAAATTGCACTACAGTCTACCCAAAATTTAAAAAAAAAAAACTCCAATTTCACTACTACTTTGAATTGTCCCCTCTCTCTCTCTCTCTCTCTCTAGTCTCTCACTAGAAAGAGTGTTTAACATGTTGTGAGGGTGCCAGAGTGTTGAATATACCAATAACCCAAGTCCTCCCTGTTCACGTGATTTTCAGGAAAGATATACAAGTATGTTGTACGTACATATAATTTGATTTCTGATGGAGGAGGGTAGCTAGGTAGAGATAACTTTAGAGATAAGACACGTGTCACACATGCAACTCATTGTCAAGGGCACGTAACGTAAACGCCCATGAAAATGCCAAAAGCCCTAGTCTCCTGTCGCCGGTTAGCTAGTGATGATACAGAAAACATGGCGGGCACACAAGAGATGGATCCCTAACCCATGTGCCCTTGCTGATGAGGAGGCAGGCCCCTCCTCTCCCTCACAATTTCATACCCAAAATTAATAAAGATCTGATTTCTTTTTATATCTCATAGCTAGTGTTCGGGTCATTAATTTACACGAAACTCGATTAATTTATGATGGATCAATTCTATTATCCACTAACGGGAGACCCATTTAAAGCCAGGACTTGCCCTATATGATGAATTGGCTCCACAACAATTAATAGCACCTGAGAGATTTCAAAACTGAAATCTAAAAAGAAACACGTCTCTAAAGGCTTAAGCCTTGACTACTAATTAATTAGCCAATAAGTTAATAAAAGGGCTGATTTATTTGACGAAATTAATAATGAAATAATATGTAATTTCATAAAATATGTAATATATAATATAAGTAAATTAAGTTTTTCCCTCCGGATATATTTATACTGGTATGGGTAATCCTTTTCTGTTTTTTTCTCACAGGTGAGTTCTTACGAGATAGAATTGAGAATTTCTAATCCTTAAAATAGAGTCAAGGGTTTCTAAAATTTCCTCTCCCATTATTAGTAGATTCTCCAGAATTTTCAAAGGAAACTTTTGTTGTTCACAAGTCAAGGGTTGATAAAGTCTTACGCGTTACATCGAATTAAATTACATGTTCCGCCACATGTACCAAGACCAAGACGTAGAGCTTCCACACTTTTTATAAAGTTTGAACACCATATATACAAAAGAGTTGTACTTTGAAGACTTATATATACAATAGATTTAGAATGTAAACTGTACAGTTTTTACAAATTGTTAAATATATTGAATATGGAATTCAATTTAATACTCATTTGGTTAAACAAAAGAGCACAAGAGGTAATTTATATTAACACTTCATATTGAATTTCCCATTCTATGTTGCATTTTGTATATATTTTCCCTCTTTTAGGTTAGAAAACCTTTTTTTTTTTTTTTTGCTTTTCACACTTTATCATGCATTTGTTTTTTGTTTATTTAATTTGAAACATGAAGAATTTTTTTTTGTTTTTCAATCCAATCAAATAGAAATCCCCAAAGTTCTATATAAAAAGTAAACGACCTTGTATGCTCATAATCTCTTAGATGATGAATAAATCAAGCATTTGAGCTTCTTATATTTCTTAATCCTAAGGGATCGGCCTAATAGTTAAAGCCTCAATTTAGAGGCTTTTCCCTCCTAAATTCTCAAATTCGAAATCTCTCAAATGTTATATGTCTTTTCTATTATGAATGTTGTTAGGGCGTTTGTTAAGATGTAGTAGATAATGGTAATACATTGCTCACCTATGTCATATTAATACTATGAGATTGTTCCATGATTTTAAAATTGAGCAAGTCTAAGTACACAATTATCGTGTACATATTTAGACACAAATATGTTCAGTACCGTTCTATGCACATGGAGTTCACAAAAAATCAAACTTTACCTAAAGGCACATTTGCTTACTTTTTCGAACAACTAATCGAAAATTCCTTAAGCCCAAACCCATTACACAACCATTAGATCCTTGATGACAGCAAGAAAGAATACAGAACTTTAAAAAAAAAAAGACAAAATAAAATGACAGAAAGGAAGAATACAGAATTCAAAAAAATAGACAAATAAAATGAAAATGAGAAACTTGAAAACAAATTTAAAAAAAACACAAATATTTTACAATTTTCAATTAATCGTGGGAAATTCAAGATTTTTAAAGGAAGTGAATCCTCCATCCACTACAAGGTTATGGCCCGTCACATATTTTGCTTCATCAGATGCCAAGTACAAAGCAGCCCGGGCCACATCTATCTCTTCCAATTGGGCCCCCTTCAGTATCCCAAGCCCATGTACAAGGCCCATAACCTGATCCTCCGTTAGGCCTGGAAATAATCCCATAAACTGGCCAACAACCATCGGAGTCGGAATTGGGCCTGGAGATATGCAGTTAATTCTCACCCCATGTCTGCATAGCTCACTAGCCACTGACTTTACAATACCTGGTATTGTAAATTTTGATATTGTATAGGGATGTGGGCCGAGCCCACCCATCAGCCCACTAAAGCTAGCGGTACACAAAATGGAGCCCGAGCCTGCGGGTATCATGACTCGAGCTGCCTGCTTTATACCCGCTAGAGTGCCCCGAACGTTGACCCGCATGACCTTGTCGAACACGTTGAGGTCCAGGTCAACGATGCTCGGTGGGAACATGGGACCGACTATGCCGGCGTTGTTGTACATTATATCAAGCCTTCCATGAAGTGTTAACGTATTGTCTACAGCTTCTGCTATTTGTGATTCACTTACCACATCACATTGTACAAAGTGGGCGTTTGGGCCGAGATCTGCAGCAACTTTTGGGCCTAATTGGGTGTCGATATCAGCAATAACGACTTGGGCTCCGTTTTGGATGAACTCGTGGGCCGTGGCCTTACCGAGCCCACTTGCTCCCCCTGTTATTAGGGCTACCTTTCCCTCTAGCCTGCTTACCCAACATGGAATATGATGTTTATGTAACAAGAAAAACACCACTTGTTTATGCAAGAAGAATATGACTTTTGGATCCTGAATTACCAATTGATTTTAAAGAAAAGAATAAAATAACATCAATCTTGGACATCGAGTAGTTTTGCGTTATGTATACACGTCATGCCATCATGATTCACGACAATTCATGTCTTCCATTAACTTTATCATTCAGTTCATCTTATCGTATAAAAAAGTCCGTGCATTTCATGTCGTGAAAAGTAAATATTTGCATCTTACAACCATTTTTTTCTTTATTAGCACAAAGTTAAAGTACATAGGGGTGTGGCACAATAATGTCACATATTATTTTATTTATGTTACGTATTTTTTATTATTTACAAAAATTGCATCTTTATGATTAATGTACGAATTTTATGGTTCATCTATTACGCATCTTTTATGGTTCAATTTTTTTTGATACTTAAGAGTGTCCAGGCCAATTTGCATGTACCTCAACTAATTTTTAAGCGACTAATTTCACAGCCACTTGCGGAGATCCCAATTAAAGCTAAAGCAAAACTTCAAGTGTGAACATTATTTTGATTTAGTTACAATTAGGTGTGTGTGAACATACGAAAATATATGCATTACTCTGATTAGTTACCATAATGTTTGGTGTTAGCTACAGTTATTTTAGTTCGGTGACACAAATTTTGGTCCAAATTGTACAGTTAGGCTTTTTCCTTTTCTAGATTGACACCCAAAAATATCAGCTTTACCTCAAATGAGAAAGAAAAAGATCCATCAAAATGAAAGTTTTCTTTTTTCGAATGGACATGAATACAACATCTCTAGGATAATTTTCGTCTTGAAAGTTAATTGTTGGAAAAGCCACGAGTCCTCTTAATTTCCAAACTATCAGAAAAATCAATTCATTCCGTCAAACTCGGTACACATTGTGTATTATCAACGATTTCCACGTAACGTGGTTTGATGATATTGTAATTTGTGAGCACTTACATATTCAGGACCTTTAATAAAAATAAAGGCATTATAAGTTTCCTATAAATTACTTTTCAATACATTGTTTTCAAATTCATTACAATTTCATGCATGAATTTTTTAATACAAACTATGACATAATATATGTGTCATTTTCTCAAATTTTAAGCGTGTGATATGTGTTGACTATGTGAAAGTGAAACCAAATGATTGAGAAACTCAACCCATTTAAACTGGATTAAACATGTTAACTTTAGGTTAAACAGTTGATCACTTATTTAACTCAAACCACGTCATAGCTTCATATTTGACTTGAAACGGGTTTAATATGAGGTGCCAAAATGACTAAGTGACTTGCCTCCTAAGGTTACGAACTCGAATCCCACTAGAATTAATCATTAAGGGCCATTAGAATTTATTCGGTCATTAACTTCAAGACTCCAAAAACTAATAAGTATTAAGCAGTAAATAATTCAAAAACCAATCGGATATCTCAACTAAAAAAAATATTTCCTAAAAAATTAAGAAACTCTCTCCGAATTCAAAAATCAAATTTTACGACTCAATTAGATTTGTGGAACCACAAATACAAATAAATCATGATAATTAATTTTAAATTTGGAGAAAAAATTTCGATTTCTTTTCTAGGATCCTAGATTTTTCTTTAAAAAAAAATGACCTACCAAAATTCATACTTCGTGAATTTTCTTGAGTAATGCTAGAAACACAGATCATCCGAAACTATTAGATACACGTGAAGTTCTCAAAAATTTGCGAACTCTACGTATATTCAATGGTTTTAAATATATCTGTATCCGGATAATCTGTGTTTCATGATTTTTCCAACTTTCCCCTCTTCAACTTTTTGCCTTTGCGTCTATTGTGCAAATCCCGGCCTCTTGACCATCCCATCAACACATTACACACAGAGAGTGACAGAGCGCCCCACACCCCCACCCAAAGAAAAAGGGGG
The DNA here is from genome assembly GCA_019985065.2 of Arctostaphylos glauca. Classification (NCBI taxonomy): domain Eukaryota; kingdom Viridiplantae; phylum Streptophyta; class Magnoliopsida; order Ericales; family Ericaceae; genus Arctostaphylos; species Arctostaphylos glauca. Next base: position 17,444,280 of record JAHSPW020000014.1, on the reverse strand, counting down.
GGAAGCCTAGCTGTTGACTTCATAGCCAATGAATTATTGGCCATATGAAATGACATGAGACTACTCTTGTGATGATTAAGATATTGAAGTTAACCGGAAATTGCGGCAGATGTGCAGCTGCATGCAGCATGTGTCACCAGACTGGCAGACCACCATTCGGTTTTCACCCCCCTCCCCTTCCTTTTAGCTCATTTCTCTACTTTTTGTTTTATGTCATCCCAATCCCACTCCCCTTTTTGTAATCACGCTTACATATTAGATATATATCACGAAAGCAGCAACACCTTTACATGGATTCGGATATCCAAATTTTATAATACAATAATGCTCTACCTATCAAAATAACGTAATTTTATTTATTTAAAATATTTCTAAACAACTTTAAAGAACTTTTATTGTACTACAAGGATATAGTATAAGGATGCACTCCACTATCTCGCACTCCACATGGATTCTAATTAATTGCTATATAATAATGTTATTGACACTATATTTTTATCTCATATTTTATTTCATATTGAGATGATACTGTTTTCCTCTCGAGTAATACTACTAACACATCGCGTTGTACATTAAATTGTACATTATGCTTACATGACATACCACACAATTAATGAGATTTACGAATTTGAACACATAATCAAAATTTATAGGAGTCTCTTTTATATTTTATACCTAAAATACATGACATGCCATATAGGCATAATGTTTGATTTGATGTATAACTTGATTTTTATGTTCCCATCTCTCTCTCTCTCGAACATGTTTTGATACTTCAAAAAAATCATTGAGAAGTTTCGATGATGAGTCACGGGGATAAAATAATGGATGGAAAATACTGTAGGAACTCTAATACACCTTTCCCTGTCCCAGGAATAACAACGAACAGCTGTCTTTTCCAAAATCACGGGGGCAAGGAGGCCCGTCAGTTCCGACCGTCGTTGCACAAAATGATACCAAAATCCGAATACATACTTGCAATATTATTATCTCATTGCCGATGATATTACTTCAGATTCAATGTCGGTGCAAATCGTCATCTAGTATATTCAGAGCGAAAGATTTCAAACAACAAGATCTGAACTAGTCCATCGAAGTATGAAGTATCGATTTAACGTCACAAACGCAGATGAAAAAATGGGACGCAAGTCAAAGCTAGCTAGACATCAAAGTGATTTAAGAGAGAAACATGTACGGAGGTGAAAGGTGAAGAACTGACCTTCTACTACCAGTGGAAGAATAATACCGGAGGCCTTTCTGGAAAACACCATAGGAATTCAACTTCAGGTCTCTGCGGGAACGAACACAAATACAGATAATCCAATCGGAATGTTTCGTGCAATGGAACGGATCGATTATTTTCACAATTAAGCAGAAGAATTATGAGATTGTAAGGAGATACCTGCTCAATAACCTGACAAGCATGTTGCCGTTCGCCTGAGACCAAGCGTTGACCTCCAATGGATCTCGGGATTGCAATCGGACTTCCGGCTTATTGTGTCTGTACTCTGTATATATCACAGAGAGAGAGAGAGAGAGAGATCTATTTGAGGAAGAGGGAAACAGCTCTGAAATTGAATTGGACGCGCATCTCCATGCAAGCGAGCCGACTAATTGAACAGAAGGAACACGCCACCACCTTCAGTGAATCTCTGCATATCATCTGGACCCCATCATATTTAATGCCCAACGTGATTTGACAAAACGGAACGGAACAATCCGAATTGCGTGGGCTCGCGGGAGGTGTATTTGTTGGAGGTACTATTGGGTTGCCTTTAGCCAACTGGGCCTTCCACTATTTCTGTGGCCCGTCTTTGCTGGGTCATGGCATGGGTCATCAACCTCGAAAAAAAATTTGTAATTATTATTTAGTACGAATGTGTAGTCAATCGAGTTCATACAAAGTAAATGATCATTCCCTAATCTTGAATTTATATTTTGAATCAAAGTCATAAGCTTCCGAAGCTTTAACAGTTGAAAACTTTAAAAAACATAGGGAAGAAGACAATCTTGACCAGTCACGCGTATCAGTCACCCATTGACCCTGGCCGATCATATCTAGCTACTGAATCAATTTTAAACCCGAAAAAAATAAAAAGACCAAAATTCAACTACCCAAACTATTGGTCGAATAATCCAGGACTTGGGGTCTCGTAAGTTTGGTTCTTTAACTAATTCGGTTTGACTCAATCTAGTTTAATTTATTTTTTAAATGTTTGGTTCGATTTTTGTGTTATGGTGTTAAAATCAAACAGGATCAGATTGGACCGGTATTAAAACAAGCCTTGTATTTTTATTTTATTTTTTACATTTTTTAACTTGTGAATTTTTTTTTTTTTTAATTTTTGAATGATAGATGCTCAACTTTGTATTAGACGGTGACTCATATTGTTACATTGTAAACACTTGTGGTATACAAGTTAATATCATTCTTTTTACATTGGACTTAATCTATTCATAACCTAGCTTCTTATTTGTGATTAAAAAAAATTTAATTTTTTAGCATTCGCCTATTCATGGTCCATCAAACCGGTAAATCACAAAAATCAGACCGATACAAAGCAAATCAAACTAAACCAGACAGAATTAATTTTGTTTGATTTCAATTTTTAAATTCCTAATCTAAAATCCAAGTTTGTTCGTAGTTCCTCACCAAACTAGACTCATTACACTTATAACTACGGAATGCAGGGCAATAGTTCATGCGTAAATAAAAATTCTTTGAGATATTATCTTCACGACATAAATCATTTATTTTTAAAAATTTAATTTGATATTCAAAGTTACATTATTGGAGAACATATGTTTTAGAATAACCCCTTTAGATGTGGTAAAATGAGAAATTTGAGAAATCCAAAAACCAATTAATAAAGTTGGAGAGAACCCATTATATTTTACTCTTTCCACAACATGTTGAGGAATATGCTCTACTACTTTGCTGAGATTCTCCGCCATGTCCCTTGCGTAAATGCCACTCTCCCACCACAGATTTATGGAGGCACCCAACTTGTATTTTTTATCTAACAAAAACAGGAATGGGCAATTTAATTGTACGTCAAAACGATATTATTTTAATATATATCTATCTTATTGTGCACACACTCAGTACAAATTTGATTTCAACTACTTTATGTTGGAAAAAAATGTCTACAAAATCTGAATAGTTTGCACTTAAATTACATTGATCTCTCTTGAGGTTTTCAACAAATACAATCTTCCATAAGATTTCTAAAAGTACTTCAACCTTTCTTACTTTTCAAAATTGTTAAAATTAATCAGACATCGTTAGTTAAATTATTAAAATATTAAATTTGAGATTTTTTTTGACAAAATAAATCATAACATAATTTCTATAACATTCAAATTAGACTATGTTGAATTTTTTAGATTTTTCTAAAGTCAAAATTCGAACAAATATCAATACTCTGTTCGAATTTTGAAGTTTTTTTTTAAATTTAACGCAAGCTATTTCGAATGTGATAAGAATTACGTTACGGTTTATTTTGTTAACAAAAATCTCAAACTTGAAATTCTAATAGCTTAACTAACGACGTTTGACTGATTTTAATAATATACAAAATAACTGCATAATAATTTAAAAAATAAGAAAATTTAAATAGTAATTTAAAAAACCTCAGACGCATTGTATTTGTCGAAAACCTCAAGTGTGGTAAGTGCAATTCACCCTAAAATTAACAAGTCTCGTGTATATACATATATAGTTAGTGACAAAAACTACAACATAAATCGTAAAAGAATTTAAATATATATAAACTTTAATTTCATGACATTAATTTAAAAATATTTTGAGATTGATTATTCAAAACAATTAATGAAAGAAACAATGTGATCTAAAGAATATTTTAGGTTGGTGTTTCAAGAATTCAATCGTGAAACCAATTAATAAAATATAGTATATGTGTGATGTAAAATTTTACTTAGGGTGGTCTGTTTTTTTTTAAAAAATTTGTTGAGATGTTTATAACAAAATAAGAAAACATCACGTAGACTACACGTGTTTAGTACATAGTATAGATAGATAAATAATTATGAGATATTTTCTACGAAGTTATAATTGCGTATTGAAAATCGTAAGATTTAAGAAACTAAGCTATTGACAAGAGATAGGGTAACAAAGTTAGAGAGAGAAGATGAAGGACTATAACCTATTACACAATATAGAGGAGTAAGAATCGATTCTATATATCAAATAGGATTTTTAAGATATCATGAGCTAGCAAAATACTTTATCTAATACGTCAACCAACCAAAGCTGCAGGGTCTACGTGTACCAACTGCAACTAGGAAAAAACTACTACTGTTTGGGCTGTATGGTGCCCTTTTTTATTGGTATATGATATACGTGTTATTACACTGACGTAATATCGGTAATATTTCAAATTTATTGCTATTAATTAAAAAATTTCTATACATAATTACATACTAAATTACATCGAAAAAGTTTAAAATACTCAGCAAACGTTAAAATAGGTACTAAATTATTGTATAAAAATAGCTGAAAATATTTAATTGTCATCATTTCCGTCAAGATTATTTCCAATAAAACAAATACCAACGAGCATTCAATTTCAAGTAATATAGAAAGTGAGAGATAAATCAAGCTAACGTAGAAATTTGATCCGGCGAAATTCTAAGCTCGCATAGTCTAATTTTTGTACTTTTTCTACATATATCAGAGTGAATATCACCCATAACACTTCTTTTCACGTGTCTGTTGACAATCAATGAATACAAGAATCCAGGAGCATACCCAAGAAGGGGTTAGGTGTCACGTGACACCTCCATGGTCCATAAAAAAATAATTTGTTTTCCAAGTTTAATAGTAAATCAAGGTTTACCAAAACACTCTAACGTTCCCATACTCCATTTGTTCTGTCAAATTATATTCTTAATTGCTCACTTATTTTGATAGTAACATTTCCAAGTTAAAATTCTGAATCTACTATTGCGAGAATTTGATCTCAACATCCTTATCTGGTGGTTAACCTAAACACATTTAATATTCTTATTTGGCAATTAACTCTAGAGATTGGGTATTGAATCAGCTTAGTCTGACTCAAACCAACCTCAAACTTCCCTGTCTTTGTAACGCCCCGGATTTCCGGAGACGTTAATTTAAAACAATTTATCAAAAGTCAACCATACTTCCATTACTTAGTCAAAATAAGTTTGATTACAACATTCGAATTTAAAGAAATTACATTAAGATTAGAAATTAAGAGCTCAAAATATATCTAGGTGAACCACGGGCTACGACATCCTCCTCGAAAGTACCGCCGTTGGTATCTGGATAAACGGGCTCAGCAACGTCATCTTCGACACCTGGCATGAAAGGCCAGGGGCAGAGAAGTTGCACCAGATGAGCGATTAACGCTCAGTAAATAAAACTACCCTAAATCTCAAATCTATGCAATGGATCAAATGATGCATGATCATGACGATAGTATGAACAGTCAATCAAGTATTATGAACAGAACAATTTAATCAGAGTTGACATAATCAGATTAAACAATAAGCGGAAGCATTAAACACGTAAGTACATTAAATGAATGAATTGTCGACAATATATCCTTAAGTCAAAACCCTATGACTTGTTTCTAAGTTTCTGACACACGCAACCGACTTCCCACAAGTGTCCATCATTGTTGACAAGTGTCCAAAATTTCTTTCAAATACAAAGTTCGGGTTGACACAAGCATTGCCCGTCATCAAACTTTCATTTTCCAAAGTGGTGTTATGATGTTCCCGACCAATATGGTCCCGACCCCTACGCTGACCTCGTATCCGGCGCTAGTGTACCCAAACATCGGCTCCCGTATCCCATGCTCCCAACCATTATGCTCCCAGCATTATGTCTCCCATATGTCGTGCCTTGACTCGGAAAATATCTAACTCCTCCCCTTCAACTATATTTTATTTTTGAAAAGACACGACACGGCTTACGAACATAACCGGCTCACGACATAACTTGGCTAAATACATGAGACGTGACCGACTCGGCTCCAAGACACAGCCCGGTGGTAACAGACGTAGTTCGGCTAAAATCCATATCCCGGCTAAAGACATCCTAACACATCTCCCCCAAGGAGTAAGTCAAATCTCGAGTCACCAAACATAAGAGTTTATCAAATTTTCGATTTTCGTTACAAAGCTCGTGACTTTTATGACTCGTGTCAAAATCTCGAGTGTCATCTCCACTAACCTCAAACGTTTCTCATTGACTCTATATAAGTTTCGTTTCAACGACTAGACTCATGATAACATGATGATGTGTTGGAGATGCAAGATTAATCAAGCGAACAAGATAATACAAATAAGCAAGCTATGGCACATAAACGATAAGCGCATACTTTCATTTCGCAAGAAAACTTCTAACACGTTAATTTTTGAATAAGATGTCATCTCCTAATGATATAGGTTACCTAAAGTTTCAAAATGATAATCTAAACTTGATTATAAGTGTAGTGGTCGTAATGTAAGAATTTGGGCGATGTTCTAATTTTTTTGAAAATTTTCACTGTCTGAAAATTTTTCTAAGTATAGAAAAAGTTGCATTTTTTCAAGTTTCGAATTAGGGGATAAAAAGTCCCGGAAATGATTCCTTGATTTTTTCTAAGCACAATGGTATATTCATACGCCTCAAACGCATAAGTTTAGGGTGAGTTTCGGGCCAAAATATAGGAAGAAAACGGGTGATTTTTCGATTTTGTACTAAAATAGGGAGGGCGACATTTTGATTCGAATCGAATTTCAATTTTCTGTAAATGCCATTGTTTCCAAATGGGGGGTACTTCCTTATTTTCATTAAATAAAATTAAAGTAAAGAAATCTAGAATAATGTATTTACTTAAATTTATTTATAGAAAATAAGTATATTTTCATAACACATGCCATGCCTTAACAAAGCCTAAGTCAGAAACTAAGTGTCAAAATTCCATAACAGAGGCACCGGTGTAAGGTTTCAGAGGCACCGGTGTAAGGTCTGTTCTGTAGTGTAATACTAAGATACAGAGAGTTGAGGCACCGGTGTAACCAAAACTGAGGCACCGGTGTAAGGCCTATTCTGTAGTGTACTACTGAGATACAGAGAGGTATGACACCGGTGTAACCAAAACAGAAGCACCGGTGTAAGTATGAAACTACAGGACATTGTAAAATACAGAGAGCCAAGGCACCGGTGTATCAAAAACTAAGGCACCGGTGTAACCATGAAAACACAGAACACGTTAACATACAGAAAGCAAAGACACCGGTGTAACAAAAACTATGACACCGGTGTAACCATGCAAATACAGAACATTAAAACATACAGAGAGCAAAGGCACCGGTGTAACAAAACTAAGGCACCGGTGTCAACATCATCTTCTACGAAAAACAGAACTGGGTTTCGTTTTCTCCGAGCTCCGTGGAGCTCAACATCGATCACTGGCATAAATTAAAGGTTAGGATAGATTCATTCACCTTAGTATTGAAGAATCAAAGGTTGAATTCGAAAGTTTTGGCTTGGATTTTGGTGATTCGAACTCCCAACAAGGTTCTCCCTCTTCTCTCTCCTTCTACTGTTTTTTCTTAATTTCTCACCCTCAAACCACAGCCATGGCACTCTCTCCACTCTCTAAACTCTGAAATTTCGTAGGTGCAATGGTGAGGAGGGTAGAATAGAAATAGAGAGGGCTTGAGTGTAGAAGTCTCTCTTGCATGGGGTGCCATTGGTTAGGGGAAAATTATTGCAGATTTTTGATGGAGTGAGGGAATAGTATTGCTCAGCCATGATGAGATTTGGAAGGGAGATTTGTGGTAAAACAAGGATACAAGGTGGTTTGGTGGGGAAGAATGGAAGTAAGCGTACAATTTTGGAGAAGAACATGTGGGAGTGATGATTAAGGGAAAAATTATCCCATGTGGCAAGCTCCATGAAAAAATGGCTGATCCAAAGGGTTTTGGGTCAAGTCAAAAGGATTTGGGTCATGGGCCGGGTTAAACCAAGTTGGGTTTGGGTTAAGATTTAGTCCAATGGGTTGAATCCAAATACACACATGCACAAACCCATGAATATAATGTATGGCTAAAATCAAAAACGCGCAAACTAAATAATTCAATAAATGATTTCATACATCAAAATTTAATTATTATTATTATTATTATTTTTTTAATTTATAAAAAATTTAGGGTCTTTACAACCTATCCCCCTTAATAAATTTCGTCCTCGAAATTACATAGTAGAAGTTTCAAAAAGATAGGGGTGGTTGGCGCGCATAGTATCCTCTCGCTCCCAAGTGGATTCCTCCACATTCCGATGACGCCACAGTATTCTGACTAGGCGGATAGTCTTCCCTCGCAGAATCTTCTCGCCATGATCAAGGATTCGTACTGGTTGCTCTTCATACGTCGTGTCTGCGTCGATGGTGACTTCTTTCCAATCAATGATGTGAGTCGGGTGAGCTAGGTACTTCCGAAGCATAGATACATGGAAGACATTGTGGACTCGATCAAGCTGAGGTGGCAGAGCTAGGCGGTAGGCAGTCTCTCCAACGCGTTGTAGAATCTCGAAAGGTCCAACGAATCTTGGTGAAAGCTTTCCTCTCTTGCCGAATCGGATAATTCCACGTCGAGGGGAAATCTTCAGAAACACATGATCGCCAATGTTGAAAGTTAGAGGTCTGGTCCGCTTGTCAGCATAGCTCTTCTGTCGGCTCTGTGCTGTCAGTAGTCGTTGTCGGATGATCTTGACTTTCTCTGTCGTCTCTTGCACAATCTCGGGTCCCAACAAACTTGTCTCTCCCACTTCGGTCCAACAAACTGGTGATCGACACGGTCGTCCATAAAGTGCTTCATATGGTGCCATCTCGATGCTAGCTTGGTAACTGTTGTTGTAAGCGAACTCGACAAGTGGCAGATGTCTCTCCCATCCTCCTTGAAAATCTAGTACACACGCTCGAAGCATATCCTCTAGCGTCTGAATCGTCCTCTCAGATTGTCCGTCAGTCTGTGGATGAAAAGCGGTGCTCAAACAAAGCTCGGTTCCTAAGGCCTTCTGTGTGAATATGTACTTGAGGCTCTTATGATCTGTGAATACCTCAAACTTCTCTCCATACAAGTAATGACGCCAAGACTTCAGCGCATGAACCACGGCTGCGAGTTCCAAGTCGTGCGTTGGATAGTTCTTCTCATGTGGCTTCAGTTGGCGTGATCCATAAGCAATGACCTTATCGTTCTGCATCAACACACATCCCAATCCATCCTTGGATGCATCACAATACACGACATAACCCACATCTCGCTCTGGAATGGTGAGTATCGGTGCATTAGTGAGTCTATCCTTCAGCTCCTGAAATGACTTCTCACAAGTTTCATCCCAGTCAAACTTGATTCCTTTCTGAGTCAACCGAGTCATTGGTTTAGCCAATGTCGAGAAATTCAGAATGAATCGTCTATAGTATCCTGCGAGTCCCAAGAAACTCCGAATCTCAAATACTGTAGTAGGCCTCTTCCAATCTCGAATCGCCTCAATCTTGCTATTGTCCACAGAGATTCCTTTCTCTGACACTACGTGTCCCAAAAATTTCACTTCTCTTAGCCAAAACTCACACTTGCTGGCTTTGGCATACAGCTGATTGTCTCGTAAAGTTTGAAGTACGATCCTCAAGTGCTGCTCGTGAGCTTCTTCTGATGCCGAATATATCAAAATATCATCAATGAATACTACAACAAACTGATCCAAATATGGCGCGAAAATCTTGTTCATCAAACACATGAAGACTGCTGGCGCGTTGGTCAAACCAAAAGGCATCACTACAAACTCGTAGTGGCCATAGCGAGTTCGGAATGCCGTCTTAGGTATATCCGATTCTCTAACTCGCAACTGGTGATACCCGGATCTCAAGTCAATCTTAGAGAACCAGGTGGCTCCTCTGAGTTGGTCGAACAAATCATCAATTCTCGGAAGTGGATAGCGGTTATTGACTGTCACACGGTTGAGTTGACGATAGTCGATACACAATCTAAGTGTTCCCTCCTTCTTCTTCACGAACAAGGCTGGTGCTCCCCATGGTGACGTGCTTGGTCGAATAAATCCCTTATCCAAAAGTTCCTGCAACTGTATCTTCAATTCTCTGAGTTCCGCGGGTGCCATTCTAAAAGGCGCCATGGAGATCGGTGCAGTACCAGGTACAAGTTCTATGGTGAAGTCCAGCTCTCTCGATGGTGGTAGTCCTGGAAGCTCTTCGGGAAAAACGTCGGCATACTCGCACACGACACGTGGTAATCCCAACTCCGTACGATCTTCATCATTCAGCGTCAGGCTCGCTAGCCATCCAGTCAAACTGTCGTGCCATCTAGATCGTGCCTTCAGCAACGATGAAGGTTCCTGCCTATCCCCCTTAAATTTGAAACACGTTCCATCTAAGGAGTAGGCGGTCACCGTCTTCTGATGGCAGTTGATAATAGCTCGGTGGGCAGATAGCCAATCCATGCCCAAAATAACATCAAAATCCGCCATGTCTATAACCCGTAAGTCGCATGTCAAGCGTAAACCCGAAATCTCAATCTCGCACCCTCTACATACTAGTCCCACAGATACGATACCTCCCAAGGGTGATGTAACATTCATGACAGATTCAAGTGGTTCAGTCTCTAATCCCAAAGTGTCAGCACATGCAACAGATATGAACGAGTGCGATGCTCCGGAATCAAATAATGCCTTGATGCAAGAGTTGAATAGAATCAGGTTACCTTGGATAACAGAAGGGTCGAAAACTTCCTCTTCTTCAGCTTCTCCTTGGAGTGAAAAGATCCTGCCTCCATTATTCTGGCTTGGTCCAGCTGGTCCCTTAAACTTTCCATTTTGCTGATTCTGACCAGGCTTGGGCTGGTTCCAAGTATTCTTTTGCATCTGTCCCCCGGTCGGGGCCTTTCCCAAAGGTTGCTGGTTCACTCCTATAACATTCTGAGGGCACTGGCTGCGGATGTGACCTTCTTTTCCACATCCATAGCACACAACTGGGTTTGACCTTGTCTGCTGCCTGTTGGTCGGATTCTGATTCTGATTAGGGTACTGATTACCCCTCTGCTGTTGAGGTTGGTGCTGTCGCTGTGGTTGCTGTTGGCGATTGTTGTTGTTGTACGGCTTCTGGTTGTGGTGGTTGGAGTTGTTCCTGATTGGTCCTCCTAGAGTCTGCTTGTTGCGTTTCTGATCCCATATCCTCTTGGAATCAGTAGATTCTCTCTCCATCATTAGTGCTCCACTGACAACACCAGCATAGGTCTCCTCCTTCAATGACATGACGTTCCTTCGGATATGGGGGCTCAGTCCCCATTCGAACTTCCTTGCTCTCGAAGCATCGGTCGGCACGAACTCAGGTGCATGACGAGATAGTTCGTCGAAACGTGCGGCGTATTGGGTCACTGTCAGTCCTCCCTGCTTGAGGTTCATGAACTCTTGAATGAGCGCTTGCTTGACAGGTGTTGGGAAGAACTTGGCCAGAAAGAGAGTCTTGAAAGCATTCCAAGTCATTGTCTGCACATCTTGCGTTGTCTTGACCACATCCCACCAGTGGTCAGCTTCGCCTTGCATCTGGTAGGCTGCTAGTGCCACTCGGTCACCATTGTCTCGAACTTCCATGATCTCGAGTAGTTTCTCTGTCTGTTTCAGCCAGGTCTCCGCTACAGCTGGGTTTGTCTCACCAGAAAAGATTGGCGGTCGGCGTTTGCAGAATTCGTTGAGTAGTACACTCCGGTTCGGTTGAGCATGATGTTGAGGTTGCGTTCCAAACTGTTGGGGGTTTCGTGCAGCGTCGAAGAAAGCTCGCATGAACTGGTTAAAGTCGTTCAAACCAGCTGCAACGTGAGGTGGGGGTGGAGGTGGAGGTGGCGAATTAGCATGCGCGTTGCTGGATCCAGCTTGGTTACCAGTGTTAGCCCCGTTTCGTGTCTCAACCATCTACAGTTAAGTAAATATGCTAAGTTTAGGGACAAAATAGATGACAAAAGTCCTTTTTCATTAATACTAGGAATATCATAACATTATAGCATCATTACATCACGTCACTTCATCATAAGTCAAAACATCCAAATACATCTGAAATATGCATGTATACAGCAAAATGGCACATGGCCTACATGCAAACAAAAAGCCTATCCGACTAAGGGTGCATCCTACGTCATCTGACGTCCCACAAAATGATCACCCTACTACTACCCTACTAACCCTGCTCAAAGAAAGAGGCTCGGATAATCGCGTCGAAGCAAGTACTCCCGCTCTAAGGTGGCCTCGACAATCCCATAGCACCTCCAGTAAACCTTGTAACACCATGAGTCTGGATCCCATGGGTCGACCTGTCGTCGATCCTCAATCTTGAATGGGGTGTCAGTATAGTTGTCAACGTCGAAGAAGTTTAGGTTGCCTCGTGGGTTGATGATTCGCTGGCGGTCCAGTGGTGGATGTTTCTGCAGCATGTGTCTCGGCACAGAGTTTCCTACATTCTTTCGAAATCCGGCTGGTACGTTGAGTAGGTACCTCTGATCTCGCAGCTGCTCGATGATGGCCAAAGGTCCTAGGTAGTAAGGCTCTCCTCTAGCTTTCCAAGGGCAACAGATTGCTGGGGCGATCCTCGCGTAAATCATCGTGCCTGGTGCATACCAAACTGGGCCATCCCAAGTACTCCAGCCTGTCACGTCCAAGTGCACTCCGGTCGGCTCTGGGGTCGGGGGGTGCTCTAAGTCACTCTCCGGGTCTTCCTCTGGGGGCTCTTCTTCTTCAATGTCAAGCTCACCAAAGTCATCGCCATCCATATCCGAATCTGCCTCGTCATCAGCATGGTTTTCCTCGGGATCATCATCATCCTCGTTCCAATCTAGCAGCATGTCACCCTCAAAAGGTGGTAAAGGTGCAATAATCTCAGGCGGTGGTAATATCGCATCAACTCCGTCTAGTTCTTCCTCGGAAAGGTCAACAAGGTAGTGCTCCACAGGGTCGAAGTCAGAGTCGGAAGACATCTACAAGAAAAATATAGGTATATGCGTTAAACTTATGTTATATGATATCGGTCAAGATAATTAATCGCATAATAGTAACTATCCCGGTATACGACGCTCAGAATGTGTGCTACCCATTCTACCCTAGGTCTCAAGTAAAGGGGAACCTAGAGCTCTGATACCACTCTGTAACGCCCCGGATTTCCGGAGACGTTAATTTAAAACAATTTATCAAAAGTCAACCATACTTCCATTACTTAGTCAAAATAAGTTTGATTACAACATTCGAATTTAAAGAAATTACATTAAGATTTGAAATTAAGAGCTCAAAATATATCTAGGTGAACCACGGGCTACGACATCCTCCTCGAAAGTACCGCCGTTGGTATCTGGATAAACGGGCTCAGCAACGTCATCTTCGACACCTGGCATGAAAGGCCAGGGGCAGAGAAGTTGCACCAGATGAGCGATTAACGCTCAGTAAATAAAACTACCCTAAATCTCAAATCTATGCAATGGATCAAATGATGCATGATCATGACGATAGTATGAACAGTCAATCAAGTATTATGAACAGAACAATTTAATCAGAGTTGACATAATCAGATTAAACAATAAGCGGAAGCATTAAACACGTAAGTACATTAAATGAATGAATTGTCGACAATATATCCTTAAGTCAAAACCCTATGACTTGTTTCTAAGTTTCTGACACACGCAACCGACTTCCCACAAGTGTCCATCATTGTTGACAAGTGTCCAAAATTTCTTTCAAATACAAAGTTCGGGTTGACACAAGCATTGCCCGTCATCAAACTTTCATTTTCCAAAGTGGTGTTATGATGTTCCCGACCAATATGGTCCCGACCCCTACGCTGACCTCGTATCCGGCGCTAGTGTACCCAAACATCGGCTCCCGTATCCCATGCTCCCAACCATTATGCTCCCAGCATTATGTCTCCCATATGTCGTGCCTTGACTCGGAAAATATCTAACTCCTCCCCTTCAACTATATTTTATTTTTGAAAAGACACGACACGGCTTACGAACATAACCGGCTCACGACATAACTTGGCTAAATACATGAGACGTGACCGACTCGGCTCCAAGACACAGCCCGGTGGTAACAGACGTAGTTCGGCTAAAATCCATATCCCGGCTAAAGACATCCTAACACATCTCCCCCAAGGAGTAAGTCAAATCTCGAGTCACCAAACATAAGAGTTTATCAAATTCTCGATTTTCGTTACAAAGCTCGTGACTTTTATGACTCGTGTCAAAATCTCGAGTGTCATCTCCACTAACCTCAAACGTTTCTCATTGACTCTATATAAGTTTCGTTTCAACGACTAGACTCATGATAACATGATGATGTGTTGGAGATGCAAGATTAATCAAGCGAACAAGATAATACAAATAAGCAAGCTATGGCACATAAACGATAAGCGCATACTTTCATTTCGCAAGAAAACTTCTAACACGTTAATTTTTGAATAAGATGTCATCTCCTAATGATATAGGTTACCTAAAGTTTCAAAATGATAATCTAAACTTGATTATAAGTGTAGTGGTCGTAATGTAAGAATTTGGGCGATGTTCTAATTTTTTTGAAAATTTTCACTGTCTGAAAATTTTTCTAAGTATAGAAAAAGTTGCATTTTTTCAAGTTTCGAATTAGGGGATAAAAAGTCCCGGAAATGATTCCTTGATTTTTTCTAAGCACAATGGTATATTCATACGCCTCAAACGCATAAGTTTAGGGTGAGTTTCGGGCCAAAATATAGGAAGAAAACGGGTGATTTTTCGATTTTGTACTAAAATAGGGAGGGCGACATTTTGATTCGAATCGAATTTCAATTTTCTGTAAATGCCATTGTTTCCAAATGGAGGGTACTTCCTTATTTTCATTAAATAAAATTAAAGTAAAGAAATCTAGAATAATGTATTTACTTAAATTTATTTATAGAAAATAAGTATATTTTCATAACACATGCCATGCCTTAACAAAGCCTAAGTCAGAAACTAAGTGTCAAAATTCCATAACAGAGGCACCGGTGTAAGGTTTCAGAGGCACCGGTGTAAGGTCTGTTCTGTAGTGTAATACTAAAATACAGAGAGTTGAGGCACCGGTGTAACCAAAACTGAGGCACCGGTGTAAGGCCTATTCTGTAGTGTACTACTGAGATACAGAGAGGTATGACACCGGTGTAACCAAAACAGAAGCACCGGTGTAAGTATGAAACTACAGGACATTGTAAAATACAGAGAGCCAAGGCACCGGTGTATCAAAAACTAAGGCACCGGTGTAACCATGAAAACACAGAACACGTTAACATACAGAAAGCAAAGACACCGGTGTAACAAAAACTATGACACCGGTGTAACCATGCAAATACAGAACATTAAAACATACAGAGAGCAAAGGCACCGGTGTAACAAAACTAAGGCACCGGTGTCAACATCATCTTCTACGAAAAACAGAACTGGGTTTCGTTTTCTCCGAGCTCCGTGGAGCTCAACATCGATCACTGGCATAAATTAAAGGTTAGGATAGATTCATTCACCTTAGTATTGAAGAATCAAAGGTTGAATTCGAAAGTTTTGGCTTGGATTTTGGTGATTCGAACTCCCAACAAGGTTCTCCCTCTTCTCTCTCCTTCTACTGTTTTTTCTTAATTTCTCACCCTCAAACCACAGCCATGGCACTCTCTCCACTCTCTAAACTCTGAAATTTCGTAGGTGCAATGGTGAGGAGGGTAGAATAGAAATAGAGAGGGCTTGAGTGTAGAAGTCTCTCTTGCATAGGGTGCCATTGGTTAGGGGAAAATTATTGCAGATTTTTGATGGAGTGAGGGAATAGTATTGCTCAGCCATGATGAGATTTGGAAGGGAGATTTGTGGTAAAACAAGGATACAAGGTGGTTTGGTGGGGAAGAATGGAAGTAAGCGTACAATTTTGGAGAAGAACATGTGGGAGTGATGATTAAGGGAAAAATTATCCCATGTGGCAAGCTCCATGGAAAAATGGCTGATCCAAAGGGTTTTGGGTCAAGTCAAAAGGATTTGGGTCATGGGCCGGGTTAAACCAAGTTGGGCTTGGGTTAAGATTTAGTCCAATGGGTTGAATCCAAATACACACATGCACAAACCCATGAATATAATGTATGGCTAAAATCAAAAACGCGCAAACTAAATAATTCAATAAATGATTTCATACATCAAAATTTAATTATTATTATTATTATTATTTTTTTAATTTATAAAAAATTTAGGGTCTTTACAGTCTTATTGACCTCAACCTAAATAAACAATTCCGGTTAAAAATTTTTAGATATCACGCCTGTGTTCGAATTAAAATTTTTATTTGTTCATTTAGCATGTTATTGATAACTTGTTAGATACTCAAAGGCCCTATTTGATGACCTTTCTATATTCTAGGTGGAGGCTTGAATTTTCGCAGCCAACGGTTGATTGTTTTCATTAAGTGCCCGTTTGGATGGGAGATATTCCCCCCTCCAAAAATTATCACCCCTTATTAGGGGTTTTGGCATGGTTTGGATGGTGGAAAAGCTCCCCTCCAAAAATTATTACCCCCTCTTATCCCCTATTACCCCCTCTTATCCCCTCTAAAAATTATTATCCCCTCTTAGATTTTCACCCCCTCCCAAAATTATATTTTTCTCTTTTTTATTGTTAACTAAATTTTTCTGTTTTTCTCTTTTTTATTGTTAACTAAATTTACGCGAGCTAAATTATATTTTTCTCTTTTTAACTAAATTTTTTATTGTTGATTTATATTTTGTTGTTATTTTTTTCTTTTTTTGTTAATTGGTAAAACAAAATTAAAAAATCCTTAAATTATTCAAAAATATTCACATTCATCACATGTCCCAATGAGCTTAACTTTGGAGAAAAAAAGTGACCGACACTGCTCATTTGAATCTCTTTCAGTCGTGAGCTTAACTTTGGAGGAAAAAATACAAAAAATTTATTGTTTACTAAAAAAATTATTTCAGGATTAACCGTTAGCTCGGAATATTTTGATTAATGGTTATTGAATATAATACATTAATAAATTTCTCAATTAATTAATATTTTAAATTATCCAATATTAATTATATATATTCAATTTTCTATTTATATACTTTATTTAATACATAATAAAGTTTAATACTGTACAAGGGTAAAATAGTCATTTGAGGGGCCGATTGGATAAGGGATTATAGGCCACATTTGGGCTATAGTTTTTATTTATTTGTTATTTTTATCTTTATTCTTTTTTTTTTTTTGCATTTGTTGTTTAAATCTCAATATTTTGTAATTTATTAGTCCGTCTTGATGAAAGGAATGTAATGAGTATAAAATTATGTCCAAACGTTAAAAAAAAGTCACTAAAGACGACGAATAAGTATTCAAAACTCTATTTTTTTTATTTATTTTTGTCTTTTCTGAACTTTTTTCAAATTTAGACGATGATTGATAACTTTTCTGAAAACTCTTGTCGAGATGAATCAATAAATCAAAAAAAATTGATGAAAAACAAAAAATTACAAAAAAATTTCAAATAAGGATGAAAAAAATTTCAATAAATATCGCAGTCTAAATGGACCCTATTTTTAGGGGGATAAGTTATTGAGGGGGGATAACATAAGAGGGGGTATTATTTTTAAAGGGTTGGCCCACATTGATGTGATATTTATAGAAGGGGTAATAAAAAGTAGATAGTTTGGATGAAGTATTAAAAAATGAGGGATAAAATAGTACTTGATTTGGATGGAGGATAAAATAGGGGGATAAAGTTATTTTGTATTTGTAACGAGGAACTGAGGAAGAATGGGTATTATTCTTGCATAATACGCACTCCCCTCTTTATCCCTCCCCTCTTGGATTATTTTTGGGCACCTTCCCCCCTACCCAAAAATTATCCCCTTTTATCCATCTCCGGGAGATTATTTTTGGAGGGGTGAAAAATTATCCCCCTGCATTTTTTGCTCCCAAACCGTGCTAAACATGTCACGTCGATCCTTTTACCTCCTCCAAAAATTATCCCCCTTCTTTTTTTCCCCATCCAAACGAGCAACAGTTTTTTTCCTTATCCACTCACTCTTATCCCCCTTTACCCCCCTTTATCCCCTTGTTTAATCCCTCATCCAAACCATTTACTTTTTTATATCCCTCTATAAATATCACATCAATGTAAGCCATCCCTCCAAAAATAATACCCCCTCTTATCTTATACCCCCTCCAAAAATTATCCCCCTGAAAATAATACCCCATCCAATCGGGCCCTAAGGTCCAAAGGTAATATTATCTATGACAACTTGTTGAAGCGGACTTGACTCTTCAAAATTATAAAATTCAAAAGTTCGGAGATTGCAATTGTCACGTTACATTCTTACTTTTCAACCAAAACAAATTTAGTTATCAGATTTTTTACTTCTAATTGTACAATTAATTTCATTAACACAACCTCGTCGTTATAAATTCTAATCCTTTTCTTTTCAGCTAATATTACCATTCAACCTTTAAAATATGAGATTTTATTATCTCTGGGTTTTTTATTTTTGTCTTTTTTTTTTAAAGATTTTATCAAATTCACGTCAAAGTTTGTAAATTAATCATTTACCTCGAGGAACAATCAATATGGATATAAGTTTTCTAGTTTTGTACAGAGGATTGATCCATTGGGTCATCCAAGTTTTGTGAGCGTCTACTTAATTGTCGCTTTGCCATGTATACGCATCGTCGTTGCCTGTCTGGATTGAAACTGGGGCCTCTGCGTCCCATTGCAAGGATCCGTGACCTTTGGTTTATTTTAGAGAATCAATAGAGCAATCAGGCCTGCATCACTTACAAAACTGATAGGTCCACTTTTTATGACACTAGTTTATGCCTGAAATTAACCAATCTTGATGGATGAAATTGATCAACCATCAGTTGAAAAGTTTTCCGTGTTGAATAAGTACTGGCCTTTGGATCATATTCAACATGCAAAAAATTCGTGCAACTTTCAACCAAAAAAGTTATGTGTTCCGTACTTTTTCCAGCAAAACAGATATTGTCTCAGTTCTGTTTCGTCAGAATTGAGCTATTTGGTACTACAATTTTGTTCAAGATGTCATTGTATTATGTGAGACAAACATCGACGAACCCTCAAGCATCGTCTGGTGAGGTGACGATTATGTCTTAAAAAAATTGTGTGAAACACAAACCCGACTGAAACTCTAACAAAAAATTGACGTTCTTCCTTTCCGAATTTACTATTTATATGTCATTTAGTTTTTCAGGGTTTAATTTTTATTATAATTCTATAACTGAACTGAATTTAATCAGATTAAAACTAACAGATTTCTCTTTTACGTCTCTACATTGAAGCGCAACAACTTATATAGTGTCAAAATCTATAAATTTTAACCCCTTCAAGTTAATAAGCCCAATTTTCAAACCATCATCAACAAATATGGAATTCAATATCAGTCCTAACTGTGCAGATCAACGAAAAAGAAGTGGAAGTCGAGAGAAGTGAAACTCGTGAAATTTGGGGAGGCTGTAGTTAGGGCAACAAACGAGCCGAGCTGAGTTGAGTTTTGGAGTGACCGAGCTCGGCTCGGCTTATTAACTAAAAGAGTCTTAAGATTTAAACTCGAGCTCGGCTTGTTTGTAAATGAGTCGAGCTGACCTTTTGACAATCAAAATCGGCTGGTTTATGAAACGAGTGAGTTCAAGCTCAGCTTGTTAACTAAACGAGCTGAGTTGGACCGAGCCATTATAGAGCTGAGCCGAGCCAAGCTTGCAAACGCCTCATTTAATTTGCAACCCTCGCTGTAGTACATTTTTTATTGTAGAGACAAAACGTCGTAAAAAGCCAAGTTTAGCTGGTGTAGGACAAAACAGAGAAAAACAAAAGAAGAAGAATAAAAATGCGGTGGTGACATCCAAGCGTATTGCCGAGTCAATTTTTGGACACTTACTGGGGATTTTATGGGAAACTTGTTTTGAAAGCGTAGACTTCCTCTTTCTTTTGCTTGATCGGCGACTTCCTCTTTCTTTCCCCATTAGAAATCAATTCTCCTTTGTCTTCCATTGATCGCCGTATATAAATCAACACGGAGAGGGGTTTGCCCAATACAAATCACCTTTGGCTTTCTGTTTGCAGCTTCGGACAGAGGGGAATTGCCGAATTGGGAGGCTGTTCGATTGGGTGGGTGAGGCCTGACCGTCCTCTCCGTTTCTGATCAATTCCGATCTCGCTCTCTCGCTCTCTAGCATCACTGTGTCCATACTACGATGGCGTTCTCCGAGAATTCTCGACAGTCTCTCATCCCAAGCTTCCTCTACTCTACTTCCTCATCATCCAAAACCCTACTCCTCGAGAAAATGACGAACAGTTCAAACCATAGCTTCTCGTCTCCAGTATCGCCGTCACCTCCCGCAAATGGAAAGAGGTTCGTGATTCCAGCTCCCTTCGAGCGAGGCAAGATCCAGATGTACTCGCCGGAATTCTACGCCGCCAGTGGGATCGCTGGAGCTATCAGCACTGGTCTTACGCACGTGGCCGTCACTCCTCTTGACGTCGTCAAATGTAATATGCAGGTAGGGCTCTATTTTACGATTATTAAATTATTTTGTTATTTTTATATTAAATTTTTTATAATTTTTTAATTTTCGTCAATTTTTTTTAGGTTACTAGTTCATCTTGACAAGAGTTCTAGAAAAAATTATAAATAATAGGCTAAATTTTAAAAAATTCAAAAATAATAAAAATAATTTAAAAACCGAATTTTTTTAAGTTATTCGTTGTTTTTAGTGATATTTTTAATTTTTGAACATAATTTTATATTTTTTATTAAGACAATCTAATAATTCACAAAATATTAATGTTAAAATAAATAAATACATTGAGACAAAAAAATAAACAGGCCAAATAGAGCCCTAATCACCTCTCGCCTCAAATTTTTCATTCGCTATCAAATTTTAGGAAACCGTCCTTTAAAATGAAATATTCTTTTTGGATTTAAGTAAATATCTAACTCTTCTTAGAGCATGTCTAAGAGTATAAGTATAATACCTATTCAAAATTTAACTTTTTTCATCTAACTAGTGATTTTTTATTATTCATTCGAACAACCTCTCTATTATTGTTAAGGGTGAAAGTGTAAACCGAAAAACTAAACCGGCGGTTTGGTTTGATTTTTTAGTTCATTTGGTCTGGTTCGGTCCGGTTTGAAAATTTAGAGAAATTTCAGTCTGGTTTTCGATTTTAGACCCTTCCAACCCAAATCAAACCAGATTAAACCGGTATATGTAAAAAAATTTAAAAATTTAAAAATATAGCTACAGTGGTACACCGCGTATAATCGTGTATATGTAAAAAAAACCTAATTATTTTCCTCAATTTCACTTTTCATTTACCCTCCGCCTCCACTTCTCATTCTTAGTGTTCTGCCTCTCATAATCTCACTCACCCTTAGCCTTTCAAGCCCTCCACCTCTCGGCTCTCAGTAATTTTTTAATAAAATTTAGTTTGGATTGAGTTTACTTGACATGGGCCTAGTAATTATTTATAATTTTTTTCATTTTTGGCCCAAGTCCAATTACACCAAAATTGAACCGGAACAGATCAAACTGAAACCGACTGGACCACTTCGGTTTGGTTTCGGTTTTAAAACCTTCAAACCGAAATGACCTATTTGGTCCGAATTTTTTGGCCAAACAGGACCGGTATCACGCCTAATTATTGCTATTTTCTTTTAAGATATTATTTATTTAATAATATATTAGCATAGATGAAAGAAAATGAGAGAGAAGATTGAATAAATTGTGAGATATCTAGTGAACAGTGACTCAACGGATTTATCTATGCACTATTCACAAAACTAGATATCTAGCATTTTATTGAGACTTTTGGAGCACAATTTTTATGTTTTGAATAGCTAAAGTAGCTAAAAATCACAATAATTACTGTAATGTTTCTTATTTTTAACACTATGATTTAATTTATTTATTTGAACCATAATAATTATTGTATTATTATCTTACTATTTTGTTGTTTATTTGGATTTTTAATTTTTAATTGTTTTACATCAATCTTTATATTTCTTAGTTTTTTTCGTTGAGATAAAATAATAATTCAAAACATTTAATAAACAAATAAAAAATAATTTAAATAATTAAAGTCAAATAAGTCTATTTGTGTTATAGTTTTAAATAGATTAAGTTCTTATTTTGTTATCAATAATCCCGTGATTTAGGCTAAATTAACAAGATAAAAGACAAGGTCTCTAGCAAGACAAAAAGACGAAGTGTCTTAATAAGATGCATTAATGGATTAGGGTTCACGTGCATTTCTGTCATTTAAATCAAATGCTTTCTTAAATACATTAACATACACTTAGGGTCTATTTGGCCAAAAAAAATTTTTTGGCTTATTTTTTGTCTTTATTCAAAATTTTTTTGTATTTGTTATTTTTATGTCATTTTTTCGTAGATTATTGGTTCGTATCGACGAAAGGAATCTAAAAAGTATAAAATTATGTCCAAAAGTTAAAAAAAAATCACTAAAGACGAAAATAAGCCAACACAAACGCTGTTTTTGACTTATTTTTTATCTTTTCTGAACTTTTTTCAAATTTAGCCGATAATTGATAACTTTTCTGAAAGCTCTTGTCGAGACGAACCAACAATCATTAAAAAATTGATGAAAAACAAAAAATTTAAAAAAAAATTCAAATAAGAACAAAAAACTAAACAGTGAATAATCCAATAATAACCACAGGCCAAATGGACCATGAGTTAGTCTAAATGGACTTAATTAGATTATATTCTATAAGAACAACATAATCTAATAATTCATTAATCTAATAATAACGAGAGGCTAAATAGGTATAGTCTGGGTAAGGATGAAATGACATCAATAAGATGCGTTAATGCTTTAGGATTCAAGTGTATTTTCGTCATTTTGTCCTACAAGTCAAACAAAACTTTTCAATAAATGCGGTCAAAACACACTTAAAATAATTTAGTCCAAACGGACTTGACTAAATTAAATTCAACATGAACAACATAATACAATAATTCAATAATATTATTATGCTAAGTAGAGACGAGATTTTGCTTTTGTGACCAGCTCGGTAAAAATACTTATTAAAATATTTACTGTCACTATTTTATATCGTTAGTTGCAAGAAAATATTTAATTGTCTCAATTCTTTTAAAGATTATACTGTGCATCGCTTAGCACTCCTTATTTTTAAAATAAATCACTTTAACCTCATTATTATTAAATAGCTTCACCATGACGCTTGACGAATAATTTTTCAAACCTAAATTTGATTTATTTATGCAGTTGTACTTGAATTTTGAAATTTTATAGATCTGAGAAACGTATTTTTTTGCATCTGGGTCTCCAATTTGCAAATTCCAAATGACTTAGTGACCGTTAATTTAATAATTATTAGAGCAATTTGTAATTAAAATAAACTAATCAGTTGGTATTTTTTCATTCTCCAATTTTTTTGTTTTATTGTTTCAATCACATTATTTTTCTTTGTGACAAGAAATGATTATTCAAATACATGTTGTGAGGAATGTGTACACACAGAGCTTTTTGTTTGGAAATGTGAATTTTGAACAAAATGAGTTTTTGAGAAATTAAAAGTCTTGATTAAGTTGTCTACCTTGTTAGATTTCTTTATTGAAAAATTCGAGTCTCTAAATTTGGAACTTGATTTTGCGGGATGGTGATGATTTTGATTTTCCGATTGTAGTGTGTGTGTGTGCAATGATTGTGATTATAGAGAAAGAATATTTGTGCGTGTAAAATTTATTTTTTCTCTAAAAATAAGTTGACGTTAGTTTTCCTCACAGAATATTAATTGGATATTAAATTCGGACGGGTACTTCGATTATAAAAAAAATAAATATTTACCAAAGTCATAATAATACTGTTTGATAGTTATAGGGATCAAAGTGATACGTTTTAAAGATGGTGGTAGCTAGGTAATAGTCAGTGGTAAAAGATATTTTTTAAATTATAAAATATTAAGGGTCCATTTGGCCTGTGGTTATTATTGGATTATTCACTATTTAGTTTTTTGTCTTTATTTGAAATTTTTTTAAATTTTTAATTTTTCATCAATTTTTTGATGATTGTTGGTTCGTCTCGACAAGAGCTTTCAGAAAAGTTATCAATCATCGGCTACATTTGAAAAAAGTTCAGAAAAGACAAAAAATAAGTCAAAAACAGCGTCCGTGTTGGCTTATTTTCGTCTTTAGTGACTTTTTTTAAACTTTTGGACATAATTTTATACTTTTTAGATTCCTTTCGTCGATACGAACCAATAATCCACGAAAAAATGACATAAAAATAACAAATACAAAAAAAATTTGAATAAAGACAAAAAATAAACCAAAAATTTTTTTTTGGCCAAATAGGGCCTAAATAATACATGTTTTCTTCGACAAAACATGGAAAGGGTGAATCACAAGGAGGCAACACGCGCGTGGCGTTAACCTTTTTGCAGGAAGGGGAACATGCAACGACGTCGTCCATTACCTGAAGATGTTTCCTGGGAACCCCTAGATATCAATTCGCCCTTTTCTTTCATTGGTCGCCGTATATATAACGCGGAGAGGGGTTTGCCCAATGGAAATCGCATTTGGCTTTCCGTTTGCTGCTTCGGACAGAGAGGAATCGGGAGGCTTTTCGATTCCGATCTCTCTCTCCCTCCCTCTAGCGTTACTGTGTCCGTACTCCGATGGCGTCCCGTGAGAATTCTCGTCAGTCTCTCATCCCAAGCTTCCTCTACTCTACTTCCTTGTCATCCAAAACCCTACTCCTCGAGAAAATGACAAACAGTTCCAACCACAGCTTCTCGTCTCCACTATCGCCGTCACCTCCCGCAAATGGAAAGAGCTTCGTGATTCCAGCTCCCAGCGAGCCAGGCAAGATCCAGATGTACTCGCCCGAATTCTACGCTGCCTGTACGTTCGGTGGAATTCTCAGCTGTGGTCTTACTCACATGTCCGTCACTCCTCTTGACCTCGTCAAGTGTAATATGCAGGTCGATCTAGTCAACTCTCGCCTCAATATTGTCATTAGTCTTGATTGGTCAATCGTTT
The DNA here is from genome assembly GCA_019985065.2 of Arctostaphylos glauca. Classification (NCBI taxonomy): domain Eukaryota; kingdom Viridiplantae; phylum Streptophyta; class Magnoliopsida; order Ericales; family Ericaceae; genus Arctostaphylos; species Arctostaphylos glauca. The sequence continues at coordinate 17,419,167 of JAHSPW020000014.1, read as the reverse complement.
TCGATCTGATTGTGTCTTGACCAGAATCGTTTTCTTATGTGATATTGTCCTATAACTGACTTAGATTGTGACAGATGTTTAGATCTATAGCTTTTGGTTCTTTCCCTTTGACTTTGGTTATTGATTCTCTAATTTGATGCTTCTAACTCGCATCCCGATTTGATCCATGGTTAGTGTCTCAATTAATTGTCTCTTGCTTCAGATCTTCTTCAGTCTTAGTTAATTGATCTGTGATATACTAAATATCTCCTAGGCTTGCATACAAAACTTTTGCCTAATTGTAAGTTGTAGCTGATTAAGTCGTATGCTGGATCCATATTATATGCCGTCATCTTCTTACTTCATCACTATTCTGCGAAAATAAGAAGGAAGATAAGCTTCTTTGATATCCTGTAGTTTTTGTCCTCTTATGGGGTTTGAGGTGACACATGTGATGGTTAACCTTTCATCCGTATTAGTAGATTACTTCATACTGGTAATCGGTAATTCCCTTATTGCTTATGGTTGGTAGATTGATTCCTATTGCTTACGGTTATTAGATTGATCTACTGTCTTCAATGTATTGGGCCTGTGTGAAGTTTATGTATTCATGGTTATTACAGCTTGGGCGAGCGATAGGTAAATGGCTTCATATTGTTTCCACTTCATGTTTGAATTTCTGAATGTAGTGTTTTCACTTGAGCAAGCAATTTACTTGTCTCATCGGTTAAATATGTTGATCCTTAAAATACAAGAGCATCTTCTCTAACCGAATTTGCATCCAATAACTTCAAAGGAAGAAGGAAATTTAAAGAATTATACCATCACTTAAACTACTATTAGTTGAACATGTATTCCATGTCAGTAGTTTAAGTGATGGTATAATTCTTTAATTTCCTTCGTCCTTTGTAGTTACTAGATGCAAATTCTGTTTTGAATCTACTGGATCTTTGTGAAGTTGAACATGTAGTCCATGTCAAGTAGTTTAAGTGATGCTACAAGTCTTTAATTTCCTTCTTCCTTCGTAGTTATTGGATGCAAATTCTGTTTTGAATCTAGTGGATCTTCGTGAAGTTTATGTAACATTATTTTCACGCATCTAACATGTAGTTTCCAATTTATGCGGGATTTCTGTATGTCGAGTTCTCATTAGAGCAAACAAATTAACTGATTCATTGGTTCACTAGATTGACCCTGCAAAGTACAAAAGCATCTCCTCTGGTTTTGGAGTGTTGTTGAAGGAGCAGGGGGTCCGGGGTTTTTTCAGGGGATGGGTGCCTACTTTGCTGGGTTATAGTGGCCAGGGTGCCTGCAAGTTTGGTTTCTACGAATTCTTTAAGAAATACTACTCTGACATTGCTGGACCAGAGTACGCATCCAAATACAAAACTCTGATCTACCTTGCTGGCTCAGCATCTGCAGAGGTGATTGCAGATATTGCTCTATGTCCGTTTGAGGCAGTCAAGGTCCGTGTTCAGACTCAACCTGGTTTTGCCAGAGGAATGTCAGATGGATTTCCTAAGTTTGTCAAATCTGAAGGCTATCTGGGGTAATGCTCATGAACCATTTCTTTAGTTTTAACATTAAGCTAGTTGTTGGAAAATGTGTGTAAGCTAACATTCAGTAAATCTGTGTAGGTTGTACAAGGGCATTGTTCCTCTCTGGGGACGCCAGATTCCTTGTAAGTATAGGCATCAACATAACATCTCAGCTGTTTTTCCCCTCTCTATGTGGATCTTCTATGATGTCTAAATTAGTAAATTAGCTTATGGTTTAACTGGAAATGCTAATTGTTGACATCTTGCCATAGCTCTTAAGGCTTATAAGTTTGCCTGCTAATTTCTGCTAGATTTTGTTGCATTCATTTGTTAATATTGCATTTCTGCTATGTTAACTTTCATGCATTTGTAGGTCTCATATCCTTGTTTTCTCGATGTTTCTATTTCCAGTTGTTTTTTATATTTTTCCTTCGTGTGTCCCCCCAAAAAATGAAGATCCCTTTTTTCCAGTTATATCTTTATATGAGTATGAACGCCTTAATGCTATTTCTCGTGATGTCTGCGTAATACCATCCGACTTTTCATGTTTTCCACCTTTTCTGGAACTTTCAAAGCATACACCTGTTTCCCTTGGAACAGATTAAAACCGAAGTATAAGATTCAAAATTACTTTTGGGCTCAGTATGAGCAATTCATCGTCATGGACATGGTCGTAGTATTGCTGGTCAGCTTTCATTTCAGCCAGCTTAATGGACATCTGTTTGTCTCATTGGTGTTAATGTCTTCTGTTAACATCTAGTTTAGCAGTTTTCCAACTTCAGCTGTTATATATTAGTCTGCACTACTAGTAGCTACTAGTTGGAAAGTAACATCTGCTGTGTATTTTGCTGCAAAATAGGTTGAAGTACTTTCTTTCTTGATTCTTTTTGTTTCATAGCATGACCACGTAATGTTTTGAGGGTTGATTTAGGGAAACATGATATGAAATAACTTCTTCAAAGGTGTCGCGCGGCACTTGGCAATGATTTGTCATTATGGAAGTGGAAGGAGAAACAGGAGATACTTAGAGATGCTAACCAATAACCACGATGTTCTTTATATTGCTTATGAACTGTTGTCATGCTGACTATGAGATTTTTATTTGTGCTCTTTAAGCCTTGTCCACATCTATTCTAGCAGTTACTTGGACTAAGTTGGTTAATTTGCACAGATACAATGATGAAGTTTGCCTCTTTTGAGACCATTGTAGAGATGCTCTACAAGTATGCCATCCCAACCCCCAAGGAGGAGTGCAGCAAGCCTTTCCAGCTTGGTGTGAGCTTTGCTGGTGGATATGTTGCAGGCATTTTCTGTGCAATCGTATCTCACCCTGCTGATAATCTTGTCTCATTCCTTAACAATTCCAAGGGGGCAACTATTGGTGATGTGAGTGCTGTGCTCTAGCATGCCTTATGAGAATTGAGATCATGAAAGAATTATGTCAATTTATTTTATTCTTCTGTTGTGCAGGCTGTGAAGAAAATGGGGGTCTTGGGTCTCTTTACCCGTGGGCTTCCTCTACGTATTGTTATGATTGGAACTCTGACCGGAGCGCAGTGGGGAATTTATGATGCTTTCAAAGTCTTTGTTGGCCTGTAAGTTTCTGTTGCTACTATATGCGCCCCCTTCCCAAACTACCACTGTTTTGAAGTTAATTCGGTTTGTCCTTGGGTTGATAGTTCTGATGGGGTTTTATATGTTGTCCAGGCCAACCACTGGTGGAGCTGCTCCTGTTGCTGTGCCCGCCGCCACTGCCGAGCTTGCAAAGGTGTAGAGCAAACTCAAATAATTTTGTCTGCAAGGAAGGAGGTGATAGTTCTTCTTCAGAGGGGTCAATAAACATTTCATATAGCTGATCTTGCTCTAGAGTATTCTTTTCCCATTGCAACTTTTTGTCTTTCACTAACTTTATGCTATGGGGTATGGTTTTCGCCTCATTTTGTAAAACCTGTGGGCATTTTTTTGGTAGCCAGTAAGTAGAAAAGTTACATTCCCGTATTTTTGCATTTTGTTTACCCGCCTTGTTGAGGAAGGATGAAAACCAAACAAGATAGGTTCGGGGGTTATACGCAGTTCGTTCATTTGGTTTGAGATATATTTGGTTTATGCAAGTGTCTGCCTTTTGGTTATGCAAAGGCTTGAGGGTTGTGGTTCTCGTTGTTGTTATAACCTTATAATCATCCTCTTCAGCCTAGTTCCTGCGTAAGCCATGTTTTAGACTTTTGGATCATGGGTTAGTGCAGCAGTTTGCGGAGAGGAGAGGAAAATGTCAGCCAAAGTTTTCAGTTTATTTTCTTCTTTCCCTTTCTTCTACTTTCAGAAATCACTCCACAAATCCATGGGTCGAACACTGCCTGAATTGTGGTTCGTAACAGTCGTATTGTATGAGCTATCTCACGATATCCAGTTATGATACCAATTGCTTGCCAGGCATGGTTAGCAAGCTTATTGACTTCATTATACGCAACTGGAGAATTGGTTCAAACTGTAAGAACTGGGGAGAAGAACCATTCACTATAAGAGCTATGCTGTGAATACATCACATTATATATCCAATTGTGCATAATGCTCACGTGACATGTTACACAATTCATGAGATTCACTAATTTTAGAATTCATGGTTTCACATTTTATATTTGAAGAGCAATGCTACGAACACATCAGTTGTACATCAAGTTATACATTATGTCCATGTGACGTTCATTAATTTGAACACATCAAAATTCATAGGATTCGTTTTTACATTTTGTCTTATAATATTATGTCACGTATGCATGATGTACACTTTGATGTATAATTTGATGTGTTAAGACTTGTTCTATTGTTCATATTTAAAACATGAGTTGTGTTTTGTCATATAGTCATGATGTATGTAAAATATGGCGTTAGTGGACTTATTCTTCATTGTTTGCTCTCTGCTGTTGGATTGTAGCCAATCCTTCTCAACTAAACGGTCTTCCGTCCGTTTTTTTCATTTGCCTATTTAGATGCTGTTGTGAGTGTGAGCATTTCGCTCATTTTTTGGATGTAGCCAAGCTATGTGCAAGCACTAGGCAATTGACGTGTGCCGTTTCGGAACTGCGTAAGCCAAAACGAAATTAGAATACTCAAAGTAAACCTATGCTATCAATACATTAGCATAGGATAATATCATAGGCTTTCAATTCTATGTTGTTCGCCTTCAAAGTCGAGTAATGATTGATAGGGACAGTTAGGAGTAATGATTGATAGGGACAGTTAGAAGCATTCGTATTTCATAATCAAATGTAAGGCTAGTACAGTTTGTTTTTGCAAAATCAACACCTTGTCAATTGACAACGGTAAGATGACGGCAACCATTGCTAGTGCCATTTTCAACATTTCACGAAGATGACCAAGAAGAGATCATCCTTGGTTTTTCCTGTTGAATCTCACTTCATTAATGGCCTTTCAAACGGGAGGGCATCTCCTCATCCAAATAAAAAAAATATGCCAAACGATCATTCAAGGTCCAGTTCTTGAAATGCCCTAGTTACTGGAAAACATAGCCAGTCTCCAGTTTTTTGGTACTCCCTCTAAGAATCAGCCAGGAATTGAAAGCGAATCACAATTCACACCCACTATATTGTGTTCATTTTGAGTGTTTCTGAAACAATTTTTAGAAACAAAACTCTGAGACGTTGTTTGGTTATAAGTGTCTCAGAAACTTGTCTGTGAGAAAAATGTTTCAGAGACACTTTTTATAGAGAGAAAAAGTTGTCTGGGAAAATGTTTGAGAAATTGTTCTAGAAACTTGTTTGGGAGAAAATCTCCCAAACACCTAACCAAACAGGGCCTAAACTTCGAACGAAGGTTTCAAAAGAAAAAAAAGGATGGGAATAATTAAAAAGGACAATGTCCTTGTTCTGTTTTTTTTCCTTTTATGCTTTACCCAAGTTGCAGAATGAAAGAGTTTTCGAATGGGGACCACCTTACTTTCTGTGCTAAAAATAGAGTAATACGTCCAAACAAAAAAAGGGGACTCCGCCCACCGTGGGGCTCGAACCCACGACCACAAGGTTAAGAGCCTTGCGCTCTACCAACTGAGCTAGACGGGCTTGATGCCTATTGAGGCACCTTGTAGCCCATATACTTGGCATATCTAATCTTCCTAACTAGCACAGGATTATCAGGATAAGATAATTCAGCCGTGCTAAAAGATCTCTGAAGCAAAACTGACATCAAAAGGAACAGTTTTTCTCAAGTCTTAACTAATTAAGAAAAGTTTTGACTCACTAATCCAGACCTATTTTCAGTAATTTGATGTCCAAATTTTTCACGACAATGAATATATCTATGTTTGAATCTCTGTACAAATTGCATTAGTTGTTTTAGCTAATTAAGATTCTCTTTAGTCATTTAGCTCGAATTTGCTGGTAAAAAGTGGCAATTAATTTCATTTAGACTCCTTAATTTACAGTTGATCATTGAGAATATAAATCACGTTACAATATGTTAAAATAAATTTCTAATTCTAAATGCACGTTGTGATATGTTTCACTACAGTTCTTAGGTTTTAAAAAGACTTGTAAAAACTATTTCCAATTTTCCACGCCCTCTTATTCATTTAACAAGTTAAAATTCTAAAAACTGAACAAACAAACTGACACAAAAAGAATTTTATTTTCAATTAGTTTAAATACAGTCTAGAATTACCGGTTTCAAAAGAGCAAAGAAAAGAGAAAGGAGATTTTTGTAAATAGGAACACGAAAGCTTTTATAAACAAAAAAAAAAAATGGCATTTAGGCTAATAGTATCCAAGTGAAGGGAAATAAAAACTCACATCTGTCTATTTATACTATATACTAAGCATACGTATAACAAATAACACACTTGCATTTTGCGAAAAAAAGTTCAAAATTCACATCAAAAATAATTTTTCTCTTCCCTATTTATTGTTTTTTCAACTCAACAGAAAAAACCCATCAAACTTTTCTCGTGTTCAAACTTTATTTGCTGACATAATTTCAATATTTGATGTTAAATTATAATTCAGTGAGAGATTTACGTACCCCGTGCGTATTCCGTGCATAGTACGGGAACTGCCCTTATACAACATTAAAAGACAGAACCAAAGACCCTATGATTTAATCGGCTCGCCACGTAAAATAAAGAAAACCAAACAGTGAGGAAATTAAAAGGTGAACCCTACCAACAAATAAAAGCAACAGACAGAGACCTTCAATTGAAAAACAGAAGGCAAGTACCAAGAGTTTCTCCTCTTGTTAACTTGTATAATACATACATATATTTTACAGCAAAATGAAGTCCATTGCTTCAGTGCCATGAAGTTTCTCCCTATTATTATTACAGGTAACATACAGTAGTAGGCTTTTCTTTTTGTGTGGTCACCACAGGTTTAGAAGCTTAACATAAGCTCGTCGAGCGACAAGCTTTCAAAGCTTCCGGTAGGTTCAACCCTCGAGTTATAGGTCATCGGTCCGTTCCAGAAGTCAAACACAGTATCGTTCAAGAAGGTGGTGTCATAAACATATGATGAGTTGGAGGAGTCGGTTGAGAATGTAGTGCCAAAATCAAAAGGCAACACAGTCTCGTTCGATAAGGTGGTCTCATAAAGATAAGATGCGCCGGAGGAGTCATTTGAGAAGGTAGTATTGTCATAGACAAAAGGCATCACAGTCTCATCCACGGTCGGGGAGTTTAGAGGAACAAGCTGATCGAAGTCATTTACCTCGTAGTCATCGGGGGAGAGAGAGTCTTCGTTCACAGCATTTGCTGCAGAATCGCTTTGTGAGTCCTGATCCAAAGCTTTCCTAGCTCGAATCACCTGATAAACAACAGATTGAGCTATCAGTTATTATTGCAATAGATGTAAATCAGATATTACACGGATAGAAATTGCACGCTTACGTAATTCTGGTTTTCATCATCTCGATACAGCATCATGTAGTCTCCTGGTTGTAAACCATGCATATTGACAAATTCACCTACGTAAATTCAATGGGTAAATCATCCAAGGTTTGTATGAAGGGAAATCTGACCCAAAAAAAGGAAAATAAAAAGACTGGGTGGGGAAGGCTGTGAAGATCATACCGGTATTCTCAAGCACGTACATACGACTGGTGTTGTTTGGCCAGTACCTGTACGCAAAAGGAGTTAAAAAAAATTCAGAAAACTGAGTTGCATGCATATGCATTGACTGATCTTGTCATCCAAATAACTGGAACCGGGGACCCTGCTATGCAGTGCGCTAAAATGACGTCGTTTTGGCATGCGTCTGGATGCTCAAGACATCGCTTCTGGATGGCGGATGCATATTGGGCGCCAAAACGACATCGTTTTACCCTGCTGTGCGTGTGCAGAGCAGGGTCTCCGTGTCCCAAATAACCTTACACACTTCATCTTGTCAGAAATAAAGGAACTATGCATAGAAGACCAATATCATCTGGCTTTTAGACAACCATTGAAAGAAAGTGCTTTCATTTCCGAAGTACCAAAAAAGAAGAAGAAAGAAAGTGCTAGCAAGAATATAACAGGACTGGAACCCAAGTCTCTAACGAGAATGGTCCATACGTGATCGGCTGTTTCCTCCCCGGGAGACCACCACTTTAGAGTTTATACCGAGATTTAAGAAACTTAATAAAATCAATGAGGGCTGTTTTCAGATATGGAAGTTTTTAGCAGAGAATATTCGGTAAGTAAAGTTGCTGGAATGAGTAATACCAGCCATGGTCAAGAGCATTAGAGATCGCTACCTTCTGATAATAAAAAAGGAGAGATGAGCACCAACCTGAACCTGAAAGTCCAGATATGCAGGCCGTCCATGTCATGCATACCGATGAAAACACCTTCCTTCTCTGCGAGGGGAGGGAGGTGATCCTCTGCTGATTTCTGAAAACAAATTGTGCCATAACCACAAATGTATCAATACGACAATGGCACATAGCTACTACATTTCCATATCAATTTGCACCAAGTGAACAAAAGTAAAAACTAATATTCACGTGATTCTATCAATGAGCCATTGAGCTTAACGATATGATTTTCTCAGTAGGAACGTAAAATGCAAACCTTCGGGACTATCATTCTCCTGAGAGAGCTGACATCACTCATCTGAAGTTCCTTCTTGAAAAGGAACCTCAGCCTCGTTCGGTCAATTTCCTATAAAGCACAAAGACAAAGAGAGGTTGTCAAATTAAACACCTTCGCATTATGTACATAAAGACCGAGTAGCAACACCAACAACAGCCAACATCAAGCAAAATCAACCACCATAATATTTTCATTGGAATAAACAGATGGAACTAGAAAATATTAATAACAAAAATATCTGCAAAGCAAGAAACGGTGGCAAATAATGTTGGCCAAAGTATTTTCCAACGAGTTGCATGCCAACAAATCTTCCATGACATATTCCCAAAGATGCTTAGAAACTTACATGCATTCGTGCTGGAATTAAACAGGAAACGTGGTAAAAAGTTAAGCATTCTCATGTACGGCACTTCTTGTCTGGCCGCCGCCTATTAGTTGGTTAATATAAAAGGCGATTGGTGATGGCCGCCGCCTATTAGTAGGTTAAGATAAATGGCGGTTGTTGATGGCCGCTGCTACTTGTTCGCTAAACTTTAATGCCATTTCTTGCCTAATTGCTACTAAGCGTTCGAGATTCCTAGAGTTTCCTGTCTGAGCACTGCCAATTAAATGTCTCTGATTAATGACACAGAGATAAAAAAATAAAGCGTTCTCACTATAGTTTTGGCGGTTCTGGTCTGACCGCCGCCTATTAGTTGGTTAGGATAGAGGGCGATCGACGATCGTTGATGGCCGCTGCTAATACATTACATTGACACCAATTCTTTCCTAACTTCTACCAACGAAAATATAGGACCACTGCAAATTAAATGTCTAAAATTAACGGTGGTTTCTATTGGCCGCTGCTAATTGATTGTGCGACACTTGTGGCGGTTGCTATTGGTGTGCGACACTTGTGGCGGTTGCTATTGGCCGCTGCTAATTGATTGTGCGACACTTGTGGCGGTTGCTATTGGCCACTGCTAATTAGTTGTTTTTTGTAGCTGCAAATAGAATTCCTTCGACCACTCAAGGGCACGTTTTCGTTGTCTTTCTTCAATATCATGCAACTGCAGTATGAAACCTCCTCGGTTTCATAAACCTCAACTGTAATATCAAAACCTTCAGTCAGACTATTGACATTGATTTAGGCAAACCTCGAGACTCAATGCTATGTATTGGAGAGGAAGGAATAATTTTCCAGTTACAATCACGCTGTTTTTCATTAGTAATAACAGCTTGCACTTCTCCAAACAAGTTTGGGATTATTTCGTCGCCCAATTCTTGAAAAAGTGGAAGAAGAACAAAAGCAAATGGAAAGAGCCCGAGCCAAAGAACATGACTAATTTGCTACTTTTCATATAATTACCTACAACAAGCATAGATTCATCATTATTCCTCATGGCTCGTGAGTAACTCACCAAGATTCGCCATATTACATTCCCATGTATGGATATCTATAATCTTCATATTAGTTTTCCATACATGTGAGGTATGATTTCCCAAAATGCCCTATATCTTCATCAATGGAGTTTCAAAACATAAACCGTTAATGAAGGAAAACCTTCTCTACATCCGAGTAACGTACACCAACTACCTTCAAACTCCCATAAATCCCTCAGCTGTACCCCTTACCAACTTTGTTCGTGGAATTAAGTCCGGTAAATGACATTCTCATAATTCTAGCATAAATGGTCAAATATCCATCCTATATGCTAACTTTCATGGGACAAACATAATTACTATGTCAAATATCCATCCTATATGCTGACAATAGTATATAGAATTTCCATCTCTATCACTACTAATTGTACACTTTCTTGCAAAGAAACTGTGGAGTTTTGAGTTGGGTTTAAAACAAGAAGACACCCATCTCTATCACTACCAGTTGTACACTTTCTTTATGCTATAAGATGCTATTGAATGTAACTTCCCGTAAATGAAAGGTCGAAAATAAGGTTATAGTTAAAGCAGCTAATAAAAAACTGAAAAAACTAGTTATCGTATTCGTAGGCATCAAGGAACTAACTGAAATAGATTCGTCTTATCTTATACATCAGTCTCAATCCATATAGACATCATTAAAAAGAAAATATGAAGTGACAGGAGTATAAAAAGAAATTGATTCATTATGACATCTCCATGTACCTTAATTCCAATCAATAGATTCGATTCATTGAACAACTCTTGAGTAAACTCGGAAGTAATAATAACTATCACGTATCTAACTTCAATAAAAAAATAAAACTCTTTTGAAATCACTATAAAATTTAAAAATTCTTTCTATTTTTTAATCAACTCTTTTTTAAAAAAATTGGATAATTTTTATTTGAAAATGAATAGTGACCTTATGGCTTATAAAACTTTTGACTTTAAGTTACTTTTAACTCATTCATTCAGGACGAGAAGAAACAAGTTATTCTACGATCACACGAAATTGGTAAAAAACAAAGAAATAAACTTAAAATTAACCCAGATAATCAAATGTTTTCAAAAAAAAAAAAGGATGATAATTTTATTTTGAGAAACTTAATAAATAACATAAACTCATGTGGCTATGGTTACTGGGTCAATTTATTTTCTTTTTACACATAAAAATAGAAGAGTCAATGGTCCCACCGACTCAGTGAACAATCAATTCAAACAAAGATCTGATAAAGAAACTGCAAAAAAAAAAAAACCACAACTCATCAGAAAAAAATTAACAAATGACAATTTAAGAAAGAAAAAGAAATGAACAAACAGAAATCGGCTTAAATTGGGGAAAAAGGCATACACGTGAGGGCAGTGGTGGTGCCACGTGCGAGAGATGGGTTGAGAAAGGCAGGATATTGACGGTGGGTGGCCTCAGTCGAGGAGTCCTCCTCTTCCTCTGCACACCGACACTTATCGCCGCGACGATCTCCTGAGTCAACTCGGTCTGATCCAAATGATCATCACGAGTCCTACGAGCTGCGACCGTTGGTCCGATTTCAACACCACCAACTGCCACGAAACCAAACGCCTCGTTTTTCGCCATCAATCTCGTGGTGGTACTAGCAGCGGCAGAAGCTATGGTTAGGGCTTTCTGCGAAATCCACCCTTTCGTGGGTGTCTGGGTAACTAGACGATCGACGCTCGGCAATCGTGAAATGGGGGGTGATGAAAAGAAGGGAAACCTAGAAGTGAGATTTTCGTAGTCATAACCGGGGTTAAAAACCGCTTGATTCTGGTCTAGTTTCCGATTCGATTGACACCTGTGAAACGCTCATTCATGGTAAAAAGTGTGTTGAGTTTTTGTTTTCATTGAACAAAACAATGTGGGTAGATGGGCTAATGGGGGGAAGTAATTACGAGGATAAGGGGGTTAAAGGTTGAGGGGATTTTGTGATTTTAGGGCGTGGTAGTGAAAATGGGGAGGAGGGTTTTCAAGGTTAAGGCCAAGGAGGAATTGACGGTTGGAAAGTGGAGGAGAGTGAGGTGGGGAAAGAGGAGAAGGTCCAGGTGTTGAAAAAGCTCTGATTTATTACTCCCCAACTGAAATCAATGGCGTTTTGTTTGGGTATATCGGAGTTTTCCATCTTTTTTTTTCTCTGTGAAAAACGAGACGTATTCACACACGAAATCGCTAAAACCCACTCTTTCTCTCTCTATATCTATACATGTATCTCTCTCTCTCTCTGACCTTTGGCACTAGGGAAGGGATCAAACTCTCAGATGAGGCGATACAAACGAAGACGGGAGATTTGAATTTGCAGTAGGTTAAGTTCGCGCTAAATCCACGTCAGCAATAACTGACGGAAGCTTGGATCTGGTACATACGCTTCTACCAGAGAGTAATATTATATAGCACTGTAAAATGACACGTGGAAATGACATATTTTATTTATAAATGAAAAGCACAATTTGGTGTCTCGTTTTTGTAAAGCTTTGTCATATTTTTTTACTAACCAAAATTATGCAACAAAAAAAGTTATTTTTACACAGTGAAACGCAGACAGAGAATTAATTATTTGGACAAAATTGATATTTTACCACGCATTAAAAATATTATCATGTTGTCTCGCTTTTTTTTTTGGCATAAATCAATTTGAACAAATACCTCTGATGTTGATCTGGAAAATCTAAAGAAGCAAAAAGAAAAAATTAAAGTAATTTATTTTGTACTGTACTGACCACTGGTGGTACCGGTCATCTCTTGTACCATGATAGCCTATTTTGATCTGTTTTGGTTTTGTTCTGTCATGTTTCGACCACTATTGTTATGTACCCGATAATACTTTTATTATTTTTAATTTTTAATTTTTTGACTAATTACATATAAATTGAGAGTAAAATTATACTACTTTATTTGGTAATTTATTTTTCAGTTGTAAGGCATGTTGAAAATGATTTTTGTTTAAAAATATTATATATATATAGAGTAAAATTATACTACTTTATTTGGTAATTTATTTTTCAGTTGTAAGGCATGTTCAAAATGATTTTTGTTTAAAAATATTTTATATAATATATATATATATATATATATATATATATATATATTAATTTTAACGATAAATTCAAAATGGTATGTCGACACACACCGATACTAATAACGTACAATACTAATAACAAACGCTTACTGGTATGAAATTAATATGGAACAAACAAGACAAACAAACAAGAAAAAAATAAATAGCAAAAAATATACATCATTCAACCAAAGAGAGATGTGGAAACAAGCATATTGACTTCAATTAGCATACTATAATTGCCAATGCGACATCAACATGCTTTTTGTTTTTTTATGTATTTCATAATATTCAATTTGCACACACATTACGTATGCCCAAGCTCTAGCAGATATGTCATCAATATGTTTGATTTTTTTTTCCTTCTGCTTACCTAGTGTTGCATGCTCCGACGTGCAATTGATCTTTCGGTGAATGGCAGTGGCAAATTTCTCGCCCACATAAAGGAGATGTCTTATTAGGGATGAGACAAGAGACATATGTCCTAAATCATGTTATCATTTAGTATAGTTCTACAAAAATAACCCACATGAATAATGACGTCCGCTTACCTCATGGATAGGTAGCAAGATGAAGACGAAGACACATATTTTAAGGGCGTCGCCATTGAAACTTTTGAGAAGTAATAAAAGAAAGTTTTGACTTTAAGACTCCACAATACACCTTCATGGCCAAGCCAAAGGTCTCATAATTTTGGTATCTCAAAGGTTCTCCTTGGTTAACACGGTTGGCATTTTTTTATATTGTATAATGTGGGAACAAGAGTAATGACGTCAATTAGCAGAGTATGATGGTGTGAAAATTAACAATATTTTAAACCAACGGATGACATTATTTGTAATATTTTATCAGTTTAATTTTCCTGTTTGATTAGAAACGTATAATGTATTTAGCGTAAATTATTTAAATTAATTTTTTTATCTCTATTTAACTTTTTTTGTATTTATAATGGTTTGTGGTTCGTTTGTTTGTCTCGACAAAAGAAATATAAAAAGTATAAAATCATGTCAAAAAATTAAAAAAATTCACTAAATACGAAAATTAAGTAAAAAAACTATTTTTTGACTTTTTTCATTAATTTTTGTGTTTTATTAGTTTGTCTCGGTGAAAGAAATAAAAAAAATATAAAATAATGTAAATTTTTTAAAAAAATCACTAAATACGAAAAATAAGTCTAAAAGGATCATTTTTTAGCTTATTTTTTATTTTTCAGAATTATTTTTACCTTTCGGACATGAATTTATACTTTTCACATTTCTTTTGTTGAGAGGAATCAACATACCACAAAAAATATTGATGAAAAAATAATAAAGACAAAAAAAATTATGCTTTGGATAATTGGAAGAGTGTAGGAAATATCAGGTAACAAAATAAATAACCAATAAAAATAATTTTATCTATTAAATGACTTGACCTATTAAGATTATAAAAATAATGAATTCTAACTAAAAAAAATTTAGGTCAAAGTTTATGGGTGAATTCACCATTATTTTGTACTTTTCACCAAATTTCCCTAATTTTTGTAGAGATTCCTACCTTCTCACTAACATATTAGAAGTGGTAATTGATTGATCATTTACAAGATAAGTTTATTTAGACTCTTCGCATCTTTATCTTCTATAGTTAGGATTTCGCTCAACCATAATTTCTCGTTATAATTTAAATTGGCCTCGAATTTTTCATTCTTGTCTTAATAGAACTGACCTTGAAATAAACAAGTGTAATCCACGGCGGATCCATAAATTTCATACAGGGGGTCACTTATGTAAAATAAATTTAAAAAAAATTCTCACAATTCACACTACAATATATATAATGAGAGAAAATTTAGCTTAAAAATTCATTATTAAGCAAAAAAATAAAATCTAACAATAAACATTTCAAAAGCTTAGAAACATAAGCACACAAAAAAAGAACATTCTCAGCTAAAAGTTTTTACAATTGACCTCAATAAGTTTTCATTTTTCAAAATATGTCTTTAACGTAAACGGTATTTTTAAAAAAAATAAAATTCAGAGAACACGACCGAAAGGAATTCAAATTAGCGGTGTTGGTTTTTTTAATGCGGCGGTGATAAAAGTAAAAAAAATATCAAAAAAATATGCCCATTTTACTACTGTCGCATTAAAAAAAAGTAATCGACACTGCTCATTTATACCCCTTTTGATCATAATTTCTAGATTTTATTTTTGAATTTTTTTTAAAAATTTACCGTTGACTTAAAAAATATTTCAAGATTAACCACAAATTCTAAAAATTTACTGTTGCACACAACATAACTTCTCGTAATAATTTGAATTGGCCTAGAAGTTTTCATTCATATTGTCTGATTAGAACTAACCCCAAAATAAACAAGTGTAATACTTATCTTGATTCAATACTGTACCACCTTTCTCAGATTAAAAAATATTTTCCTCGTCTCGGCTACATGAAACGTGTGCAAGAGCATTGTGATACCCCAACTCAAAACACAGATGAAAACTATAAGCTTCTCGGTACGAGATTTATATGGATCAAACATAACAAAACAAACAAAATCAAATAAACAGCAAAAAATAGACATTATTCAGCCACAGAGAGACGTGGAAATAAGAGTAATGACGTCAATTAGCATAATATGATGGTCGAGGCGATATTAACATGGTTTGTATTTATTTATTTTTTTATAATTGATAATATTGTTTGATTGCATTATGTGTGCCTGAGCTCTATTAGATATGATTGTTACGGCGTTGATCAATATGTTAGAGCATCTTCAACCTACTAGTTATAATGTTATATGCATATCCCCTTAGCAATAACAATTAATCCAAGTATTTTTTAATCTTAAATCCACTATTTATTAGTCTAGTCAATTTGATCCAAACCAATTCAAAAATGCTACAAGCACAACAAATTTGCACAACATAGCAAAACTACGTCATTTCATTAAGGGAAAAAATAGTGTGGTTTTGTTTGTTTGTTTTTTCCTTAATGAAACGACGTAGTTTTGCCATGTTGTGCAAATTTATTGTGCTTGTAGCATTGTTGAAACCAATTTCACTAGCTATATGTAGTAAGTCCTTTCTCACTAGTCAAATCTAAAAATAAAAAAAAAAAAATTATTTTCACATTCTATGTCCAACACCTCTCTTTTATTGATTTTGTATTTTACTAACAAGAATTTTTTCTCATTTGTTTAATAAAATATTAATTATTATCGGTAAAGGAAATTTTAGCAATGTATATATGTTTATGAGGCAATGAGATATCAATTATAGCTAGACAATTTAACAAAATAATTTTTTGAAACATTCTCAGTAATTTGTTACCAAGAATTAATCAATAATTTATCAAAAGAAATCGGTACATAAAAACATTAAGAGTTACTTTACGAACAAGTAGTATAGTAAACCACTGTAAAATGCCACGTGGAAACAATCTATTTTGTCTATTTTTTTACCTACCAAAATTATGCATCACAACAAGTTAATTTTACACAGTAAAAGGCGGACAGACAATTAAGTTAATTAACTGTCTGGATAAAATTAATATTTTACCGCTCATAAAAAAATGCCACCGTGTTATTTCACTTTTTTTTGGCATTTCCTTTCAAAATCAGTTTGACTTCTTCTTCTTCCCAACTTTGTAATTACCTTTGACGTTGATCTAGAAAATCTAAAAAAATACAAGCAGATAGAATAAACTGGACAAAACAAACGGCAAAAATTAAACATCATTTCAACTGGAGAGAGAGAGATGGAGAGAGAGATAAAACAAGAGTACTGACTTTAATTAGCAGAGGTGACATTAGCATGTTTTGTATTCTTTTTCTGAAATGCTATTTGCAATGAGCGGGGGCCTGATCCTCCCACTGATGGTGGCCCCCACCCCCACGTGGCCCTCCCCTTTTGTTTTCTTCTTCTTTCTAATTCTCTCTCTTTCTCTCTCTCTCTTCTCACTCACCACATACAGTATTTTTTAACCAAATACAACATGGTCTTACCTAACTTTTATTTTTATTCAAAAACAATTTATATACTGTAATTTATTATTATTTTTTTAGTTTATTAGTTTGTCTAAATAAGGGTTCTTGATAATTTATCATAATTTAATAAGCCTTTATCAAAATATTTTAAACTCACGGTTAATTTTGAAATAATTTTTTAAGTAAACAGTAAAATTTTAGTTTTTTTAAGAATAAAATTTGAAAAGCACGATCGAAAAAATTTCAAATGAACGATGTCGGTTATTTTTTTTCTAAAATTGTGTGCATTATTTATCCGGTGGCAAGGTGAGGGCTACTCTTTTTTGCTTTGAAAATTTCTCTCCCCCTTCTCTTTTCTCTCTCTCTCAAAGGTTAAAAATTAAAAAATTTACCGTTTACTTTTGAAAAATACTAAAAAAACCTAGCCTCAATTTAAGTAAACGGTAAATTTTTAGTATTTTTCAAAAATAAAATTTCAAAAGCACGACTGAAAAGTGTTCAAATGAGCGATGTCGGTCACTCTTTTTTCTCTAAAATTGTGTGCATTAGGACATGTGATAAATGTGAATATTTCTGAATAATTTAAAAAATTTAACCTTGTTTTATAAATTAACAAAATATTCCAAGATCATGATTAATTATAAAATAATTTTTTAAGTAAACAGTAAATATTTAGTATTTTTTTGAGAATAAAAGTCAAAATTTACTACCGAAAAATATTCGAATGAGCGGTGTTAGTCATTTTTTTCAAAATTTGATGCATTATGTAATTAATATGAATATTTTTGAATGATTTAAACAGAATTTTATTTTATTTTACAAATCAGCAAAAAAAATACCAACAAAATATATAAATTAACAAATACAAATCGTATTTTTTTTTAATTTTTAACCTTTGAGAGAGAGAGAAGAGAAGGGGAGAGAAATTTTCAAAGCAAAAAAGAGTAGCCCTCACCTTGCCACCGGATAACTAATGCACACAATTTTAGAAAAAAATAACCGACATCGTTCATTTGAAATTTTTACGATTGTGTTTTTCAAATTTTATTCTTAAAAAAACTAAATTTTACCGTTTACTTAAAAAATTATCTCCAAATTAACCGTGAGTTTGAAATATTTTGATAAAAGCTTATTAAATTATGATAAATTATCAAGAACCCTTATTTAGACAAATCAATAAACTAAAAAAATAATAATAAATTACAGTATATAAATTGTTTTTGAATAAAAATAAAAACATTAAGTTAGTTAGGTAAGACCATGGTGTATTTGGTTAAAAAATGCTGTATGTGGTGAGTTAGAAAGAGAGAGAAAGAGAGAGAATTAGAAAGAGGAAGAAAACAAAAGGGGAGGGCCACGTGGGGGGTGGGGGCCACCATCAGTGGGAGGATCAGGCCCCCGCTCATTGCAAATAGCATTTCTGATTCTTTTTTACGTATTTAATAATGTTCGATTTGTACACATGTACATTACTTGTGCCTGAGCTCTGATAGATAGGGATGTAAGTTTAAACCTACAAATTGAACCAAATCGAAAAATCAAACCGAACCGGCAATTTAGTTTGGTTTTTTTAGCTGATCGGTTAGGTTTGGTTCGATATTTTGATTTTCTAGCTCTAAATACCGGATCGAACTGAAATAAAAAATCTCATTTTTAATTATAATTTGCATTTTTTATGATTTGTATATGTTTATTTTTAATTTGTATTATTTTAGTTCTGTTTAATATGTATTTTTTTACGTTGAATTTAACTATTTAATAGCTCAAATACTTATTTGTTGATAAAAAAAAGCCTCATTTTTTTTACATTTACCAAATTGATTGAAGACAGCAGATCAGCCATATGAAATAACATCTTGATTCTTTAGCTGTTATATATTAGTCTGCACTACTAGTAAATTGAAAACCGAACTAAATTGGACCGAAATCGAAAAAGCTAAACCGATCGAACTAAAATAATTCGATAAAATTTTAAACTGAAAATTTTGATTTCGTCCGAATTTCTCCTCTAAATCAAAATGGTCCCTTTTCCTGCTCCTCGCCTAGTGCTGGATGCTCCGGCACGCAATTGATCTTTTGGTGAATGACGGTGGCAAATTCTTCGCCTACGGAATGGAGATGGTTAATTCATTACGGATGAAATAAGAGACATATGTCTTAAATCATGTTATTGTTTAGTATAATATATTACTCCCTCCGTCCCGGTTTGTTTGTCCACTTTTTGACTTTTACATGTCCCAAAATATTTGTCCATTTTTAAAGTTGACTTGTAAAAATTATCTTAATGCCCCTGCTTTTTTTAAAAAACTACACTTTGAAAAACGTGCACTCTCATTTAATGCTTAAAAAGTTAAGGGTATTTTTGGAAAGTTAAAACTTTTAAGAGTAATGATTATGTCCCTTTAATAAGTTAGAATTTCTAAAATGGACAAACAAATTGGGACGGAGGGAGTATCAAATAACCCATGTAAATAGTAGCGTTTGCTTACGTCATACATAGATAGCAGGATGAAGAAGTAGACACATATTTCGAGTGCGTCGCCATTGAAACAGTTGAGAAGGAATAAAAAAAAGAGTTTTGATTATCAACAGATATCAGAGGAAATGAGAGAGAGAGAGAGAGAGAGAGAGGGGAGGGGAGGGTCTGTCGGTGAGAGAGAAAAAGAAGACAAACGAAAACCAGTGGATTTGAATTTGCAGCGCAATTTTGCCACACGTACAACATACTTCTACAACACGAAGCACAACAATCCAAAACGACGTCGTTTTGGGCTGTTTAAAAGAAATATGTAAAAACCCCTAATTCAGTCTTTCTTCTCCAAACCAGATCCGCCGCCGCTCCCCCTCCTCTCCTCCTCTCCTCCTTTCCAAAACCAAATCGACACCACCACCACCAAATCGCCACCGCCACTCCACCGAGTCCACACCACTACTGAATCGCCACCACCACCAGTCGAGATCTTCCAGAGATCGGCGACCACCACCAACATCGTTTCCTCTCTCTCAGCAGCCGCAATTTCGTCTTCCCCAACCCCTAAGATACTGCGATTTAACCACGAACAAGGTCTCTCTCGGTTCTCTCTCTCGATTCTCTCTCTCGATTCTATCATAAATTTACTGTTATGATTAGCAAATCTGGTTATTCACATTTAAAATTGCAAGTCATAAGAAAGAAAAAAGTTTATAGCTACCTCAAATTTGAAGATGTAATTACCTCTTCCCTTGGTTATTCTATACCCATGAACTTCATAAATCCTGCTCTTCAGAGGTAAGCCCTCACGAAGAAGGCATAACAGTGATTCAAACAGTAGAATTGGCACTTGCTAATATTACCTCTAATTAGATTATTGGATTGTTAGTTTAGCTTTGAATCAATAGCAAGTAGTGTAGTTTTGGATCATTTCCATGCCTCTAATTAGACTATTGGATTAAGTTTGCTGGGTTTTTTCATGAGTTTGCTGGGTTTTTTTTAACTGGGCAATTTGAACTGAGTTTTCTAGTTTCCATTTGCAATTTGAACTGAGTTTGCATGTGTTTCCATTTGGAATTGGTTAGATGCTTGTGTCCTTGTTCAATTTTTTAAAAACTGAAAAGGTGCTGATTAGTTGGAAGTACTTCACATATAGCCTCTCCCATTGTATGTTATTCATGTTACTGAATGAATGTTATGAAAGCAAGGCTACTTTCACAAACAGGTAATATGCTAGAAATAGATTGATAGAGCTACAACACCCAGCTATTCGTTCGAGCAAGATTTTCATTACCTTGTGTTATTGTTGCAGGATTCGTTGGAATGGCTTTGTCCTATGGCCTCTCTCATTGAACTTGTCCCTAGTTTTGTCCATTCAAAACCAATGCACTCTAGCAAATTACATTATTCTGTGGAGAGGCTAAACCAGTATATGCACATACCAAGTGAAGCTCCTGAAGTGATAGAAGAGAACCAGCCCCCAGTCAGTTGGCCTAGTGTGGGTAAAGTGGATATTCAAGATTTGCAGGTAAACTTTATGGCCATTCAAAAATTAACTGACAAAGGTTGTTTGCACACAGACTAAGAATTGTGATGTGCAAACAGATTAGATATAGGGCCGATGCACCTCTCGTTCTTCGTCGGATAAGTTGCACATTCAAAGGAGGGCACAAAATTGGTATTGTTGGAAGAACTGGCAGTGGGAAGACTACTCTCATAAGTGCTCTATTTCGCCTGGTCTAGCCTTCAAGGGGCAAGATTGTGATTCATGGAATTGACATAGCTACGCTTGGACTTCATGATTTAAGGTCACGTTTGGGGATAACACCTCAAGATCCTACTATTTTTAATGGAACAATGTCACGAAGGTGGATGAAAGAGTGAACAGAAGAGTAGTTTTCTCGGGAGGCTTATATTCACCTTTATGCCCTCTTGCCTTTTTGTTTTTGTTTTCAAGAAGGATGTAATGTGAGGCGCCTTTTTCCAGTCGGAGAAAATGGCTGAATCAATAAGTTCTTTTTGCTCTAACTTGTGATCTTGTAAAGTTTAATTGAGCTGTAAGCTTGTGTAATATTACGTACAGAGATTGTGTAATTCTACTGTGTTCGGAACTTTCGACTCTAAATGGCCCCTTTCACAATTCCTATCGATGTGTTGCAACAATTCCAAGCTCTTGCAAGTTGTACTGCTGAATTGCAAGTTACTCCTTGGCAAACTGAAATAAGCAAGACATGGGACATGAGCTAATCCAATTACAAGCTTGCACTGCTGAATTACAAGTTATTACATTTTATTCAATGACAGAAGAGTGTTGTGAAGTCGCGTTTAATTGTGTTTTTGGATTAGCCCATAGCAGGTGTTTTCCATCTCATATTACCATTAAAAATCCAAAAACACATGCACACAATTGAAGCATATATTAAACCATTACATTTTCATTGATTGAGAACTAAGTCACTGTTATTACAAAAAACTAAGTAACATTATTACATTTTCATTGATCGAGAACTAAGCCACTGGTATTACAAAAAACTAAGTCACGGTATTACATTTCCATTACAACCAACTAAATCATTGTTCATCAGCCTTGCAAGGGAAAAGCATGGACTAATATTAAATATCAGTTGAACAAGATGCAGTTCACCCCATTCCACCAATCTTCTTTGATTCAAGTTACAAAAAGAGATGTTCCCATCTTGGGATGAACAAGATGCAACTACTTAGCAGAGCAAAATCTTGTAAATGCTGATTTGGGGCTCTATACAAGAATTTCCCAATTGCTTGAATATTTGGAAGAATAATCGGTGCCTTGTTGGTTGCTCCGGCAAAGACTCGTTCGGTAGAGAGAAGTTCAGGTAATTGAAACCATCTAACATTTTGCGGCACACAAAGGAATCAAATGCAAAACACTTGTGTTTGGATTCATGTAACGAACACCCTGTTAAATTGCTCTAACCGCGGCATCTAAATCCCACTCAGATAATTCCATCTCGTTGATCATTGACCGCACAAACTCTGAATGGATTTTGCTGTTTGTCAAAGAAAGGAAATGAAATGGCTGAGACTCAAGCCTGAGACATGTAGATTATCAGCAACAGAACAATCCACTTGAGTTCAGTCTCTTGTCCATCAACTTCTCTCTGTTGGCTTCTTTCAATTTCTCCTTTAAGAAATGTAATTTCAGAATTCTTGAGCTTAAGCTCAGAATCCAGCTTCTCCCCAAAAATTTCAGAAGTAATGATAAGTGATTAACAAAAGGAACCAATTCAGCAATACGAAGAATTAGCCAAAAACATTCACTTCAAATTCCAGACCATGTGGTCTGAGGGACTTGGAGAGAAATGGTAAGAACAGAGGGAAAAGGGAACCCCTCACTTGAGAAACACCAATGACTTCACCTGCATTCAAAATGGACCCTTAGGGCAATTAGAGTTACGACACAATGTGTAGAGTTGTGACATCTTGTGGTTCCTGATCATATTGTGTTAGAACTCAACCACATCAGTAAAAATTCTTCTAACTAGTACCATTTTACAACAGAAAGCCAATATATAACCAACAACACTTGCTTCCTGATTGCAAACAAAAAAATAATCAAGGAGATACATACCCCTCCAAACTTTGATATAACCACATACAATGAGATTGAAGAAGATTGATTGATAACAGTCAATGCATTGATAACACAGAGACAGCAAATTGAAAGAAAAACCCAAAGGGGAAAGCAAGCAGAGCATTTGGTGGTCTCAAAACCACCAGGTGCATCATTTGGTGGTCTCAAATTTCCACAAATTAAGATTTTAATTACCAACCAAACCCACAAATTCGGACTAAACAAGATGGCTAAATTTAATTTGGGTTCATAGGAAATCAAACAAATTAGGGTTTACCAAATTGAGATTTTCATAGGTCACAAAAATCAAATTTCATAGAGGAAACGAGAGAGAGACCTTGTGAATCGAGTGGTGGTGGCCGTGGAGTGTGGTCGCCGTGGTATGGCGGTCGCCGTGTGTGGTGGTGACCGCAGAACTCTCTCTCTCTCTCTCCGACTAGTTGACGGGGGGCGGGGTGAGGGAAGACCACATCGGACGATTTGGTGGTGGCGGCAAGCGATTGACTGCGGTGGCGCATTGGAGTGGGTGGGTGGTGCACTGGAGTGGGATCGCTAAAGGAGGAGGGGGTGGAACAGGGGGGTGGGGGGTGGATTTGTGGGAAGAGAGGTTAATTTGCTGAGGGTGCAAATTTTTTAAAAAACAGCCCAAAACGACGTCGTTTTGGGCTGTGTTGTGCTCTGTGTTGTGCATTGTGTTGTATGTGTAGCAAAATTGTTTGCAGCGGGTTAACCTCGTGCTAAATCCACGTCAGCAGCAACTGACGGAAGCTTGGATCTGGTACATGCGCTTCTACCGGAGAGTAGTATTATAAACCACTGTAAAATGACACGTGGAAACAATCTATTTTGTTTATAAAAAGGAAAACACAATTTGGTGTTTCATTCTTATAAAGTTGTCATATTTTTTTACCTACCAAAATTATGCATCACAAAAAGTTATTTTTACATAGGTAAAAAGTGAACAGAGAATTAACTGTTTGGATAGAATTGACATTTTACCATTCATAAAAAACCGTCACCGTTTTCTTTCACTTTTTTTTGGCATTTTCTTTCAAAATCAGTTTGACTTCTTCTTCACAACTTTGGAATTACACCTGACGTTGATCTAGAAAGAGTAATGCTACTAACACACTCATTTACACATCCATTTGCACATCTTGCACACATGGCATGCCACATAGGATCCACAACATTAAACACAAGTCAAATAAACTACTTCTAAATTGAATTACAAATTTAATAATTGTGCCAAATAAGTAATGAATATTTTAATTTTTTTTATCTACAAAATATCAACAATGCGTCATTTACAAAAAAAAAAAAAATAGTGAATAGTGCAAATTCCAAACATTGCAAAATGATGCAAATTCTAAATATTGCAAATCTTGCACACATGGCATGCCACATAGGATCCACAACTTTAAACACATAAGCTAGTACATATGACAACCAAGTATTTTCATTGTAGCTCAGCCAAATTTCAGTAAAATGTTGGAAATATATGACATCACAGCAGTTAGAGAATTGAAAAATGATTGACTTTTTGAAAAGTAACTTTTTTTTTTTAAGAAGATTGATTAATTTGAAGACTTTATATTTTTGAGTTTCTTCATGTACGATTATGGTTCTTAGATAGTATCTAAGAGTTGTGGAGCTTTTTATTGTAAAATTTTATCATGCACTGTTTGTAATTTGCACTATTTACAGCTAAAGTTGTAAGATTCATGAATCTGACAAGTTTATTTTTGCAATATTTAGAATTTGCATCATTTTTGCAATGTTTGGAATTTGCACGATTCACTATTTTTTATTTTTTTTTGTAAATGACGCATTGTTGATATTTTGTAGATAAAAAAAATTAAAATATTCATTACTTTTTTCGTTTGTTAAAAAATAATTTATTTGGCACAATTATTAAATTTGTAATTCAATTTAGAAGTAGTTTATTTGACTTGTGTTTAAAGTGATAGATCCTATGTGGCAATGCCATGTGTGCAAGATGTGCAAATGGATGTGTAAATGGGTGTGTTAGTAGCATTACTCATCTAGAAAATCTAAAAAAGTAAAATCAAGTAGAATGAACTTGACAAAACAAACAGCAAAAATTAAAAAAAAAAATCCAACAGGAGAGAGATGTAAAAACAAGAGTACTGACTTCAATTAGCATAGTATGATGGTCGAGACGACATTAGCATGTTTCGTATTCTTTTTCATGTATTTAATAATGTTCGATTTGTACACACATTACGTGTGCCCGAGCTCTAGCATATAGGAATGTAAATTTAAACCTACAAATTGAATCAAATCGAACCATCAATTTACTTCGGTGTTTTTAGTTGGGTTTGGTTCGATTTTGATTTTTTAGCTCTAAATACTGGACCAAACCGAAATAAAAAATCTATTTTTTAATTATAATTTGTATTTTTGTGATTTGTATATGTTTTGTAATATGTGTTTTTTCGTAATTTTTATTTTTTTATTTGTATTATTTTAGTTCTTTGTGATATGTATTTTTTGACGTTGGATTTATCTATTTAAT
This sequence comes from Arctostaphylos glauca, assembly GCA_019985065.2. Taxonomy (NCBI): domain Eukaryota; kingdom Viridiplantae; phylum Streptophyta; class Magnoliopsida; order Ericales; family Ericaceae; genus Arctostaphylos; species Arctostaphylos glauca. The sequence goes on along the minus strand of JAHSPW020000014.1, from coordinate 17,393,517 downwards.
AGCTCAAATAATTAGTTTTCATCAAAAAACTTTTTTTTTTTTTTTTTGACATTTAGGTTGATACAACTAAATCAAAAACTGTACCAGTTCGAACTAAAATCGAACAAACTAAACCGAACCGAACTAAAATAATTTGGTTTGATAAAATTTTAAACTGAAAATTTTGATTTGGTTTGAATTTCTCCTCCAAAGCAGAACGGTTACACACCTACTAGATCAATACGTTAGATACTTTTTTCTTCTTCCCTTCTAGTGTTGGATGCTCTGGCACGCAGCTGATTTTTTCGTAAATGGCGGTGGCAAATTTCCCGCCTACAGAATAGAGATGGTTAACTACGTACGAACGAGACAAGATTCACATGTCCTAAATCATGTTATCACTTAGTATAGTAGTACCAAATATCCTACGTGAATAATGACGTCCACTTACCTCATTGATAGGCAGCACAATGAAGATGATGACCCATATTTTGAGGGTGTCGCCATTGAAACTATTGAGAAGGAGTAAAAGAGTGTTTTGACTATCAAGAAATATTAGAGGAAGGGAAAATCATTGGTGCATGAAAAATTTTCAAGAAATGTTTTTCATAATTTAAAATGAGTAAAGTAGATTTATTTGAGTTTTTAGTCTTCCAAAATCTAAATGAATCAAAACCTTTGATTTTGAATTCAGAAATATTTTCAGAAAAACTTTTCTAGTATTGTAGCACTCCTCTTAGAGGAAAAGAGAATAGAGTTGGAGAGAGAGGGCGATGGGTGGGCCTATCGGTGGAAGAGAAAGGGAGGCTAGAGGACACAGGCAAATCATACACACACGAATATTTTGGGGGACGTCACGACAAACACCCATTTCAAACTTGTTGAAAATTCGAAGGGTGTGAATGAAATGGGACAAAGGTCTCCCGGCACCTAGAAGGTCTCTTCCATTACGCACCCAAGAGTCTCCATATAAGACTCAATAATTCTCCTTCATGGTTAGCAAGCCAAGTGTTCTTCAATTTTGATAACTCAAATATCCTCGTTGGTTCTTTATATATCAATCCCGTTTCTGATTTTGGAGGACAGTAGATACATGAAGTTTTTTTGGTCTGTGATAGAACTCCCGAATTTTGCTTTCTTCAAATGAGAGAAAGGTAAACACCAGGAAGTTCAATAGGTAGTTGAAGGCCGGTGTCCCTTCAACTAATAAGTTGTTTTATCGTGGAAGATAGACGCAAATTTATGATTTTTTAACTAATTACACATATATTGAGACTAAAATCATCCCATTTTGTTTGGTAATTTATTTTTAAGTTGTGAGACATCTTCAATATAATTTTACTTTAAGAAATATATATTAATTTTAATGATAAATTTGAGACGGTACGCACGCACACATCGATACCAATACATACCGTACTAGTAACAAAAATAGTACGATTGCTGATACGAGATTCATATGGAACAAATACGACAAAACAAACTTAAAAAAATAGCAAAAAATAGACATCATTTAGCTGAAGGGAGAGAGATGTAGAAAAAAGAGTATTAACTTCAATTAGCATAGTATGAATGTTGACGCAACATTAACATGCTTCGTATTTTTTTGGTCTTTAATTATATTCCATTTGCACACACATTACATGTGCCTGAACTCTAGTAAATATGATTGGTACGACGTTGATCAATATATGTTTGATCTTTTTTTCTTTTCCTCACCTAGTGTTGTATGCTCCGACACACAGTTGATCTTTTGGTGAATGGCAGTGGCAAATATCCCGGCCCACAGAATGGAGATGGCTTATCACAGATGAGACAAGAGGCGTATGTCCTAAATCAAGTTATCATTTAGTATAGTTTTACCAAAAAACCCACGTGAATAATGACGTCTGCTTACCTCATAGATAGGTAGCAAGATGAAGATGAAGATGCATATTTAGAGGGCGTCACCATTGAAACTGTTGAGAAGGAATGAACGAGAGTTTTGACTATCAAGAGATATTAGAGGAAAAGAGAATTGACTCAGAAGAGAGAGAGAGAGAAGGGGAGGGAGGGGGGTTCTATCGGTGGGAGAGAAAGAGAAGCCAGAGGAGACAAACAAATCACATGACGTCATGACAAACACCCATTTCAAATTTGTTAGAATTTGATGGGACTCGAAGGATGTGAATGAAATGAAGCATCGAAAGATTTTTTGGCAACCAGAAGGTCACTTTCATTACGCACCCACATGATTTTTCTGTTGTTTATATTGTTCATGTACTTTAATTTCAATATCGATAATTTATGGTAACAAATATATCTTTTTTGAAAATTCTAAATATAGTTCGATTATGTTTCTTAGCATTTTCCCTACAAAACCTAATGGCCACAAGTCCGAGCATTAACAACAGGCCATATCAAAAATCGAGAACCAAACCAAAATTGGAGCGAAATATTTCTAAGCCGGGGGTTCAACGGGTGAACCGAGCAAAGCCTAGATGATTTTATATATATTTTTTTAAATTAAAATGTAACTATGTTCTAAACATTTAATTTGAACTTTTATGGGATATAATATTTTAAAATGTATATACTGAACTCTTATTTGTCTAATGTGGAAGATGGATAACATGGATTGTGACCGATACCTACTTGTCGTCCAAGGAAGAATTAGATCCAACGATCCGGTACCGTTTTGTCCAAGAACCTTTGCCTCTAATCGGGGAAAAAACATTTCGATGATTAAGTCGATGCTTGAATTAATTAAAACTCTTAATATAGTGCTTGTAACAATTAATTACATCGTACTTTTTATCCAACAGTGCATAATTTTTATAGAAGTTCTCCCTCTGGAATTTCAATCATAATTAATTCCTAACTCGAAATACAGACGAAAAAGAGTACGCTTATCAATACGAGATTGATACAAAACAAACAAAAATAAATAAATAGCAAAAAATAGATATCATTTAGCCAGAGAGAGATGTGAAAACAAGAGTAATGACGTCAGTTAACATAGTATGATGGTCGAGGCAATATTAACACGGTTTGTATTTTTTTATATCTGATAATGTTTGATTTGCACACACATTGTGTGTGCTTCAGGTCTAGTAGATATGACTGCTACGACGTTGATCAATTTATTAAAGCATCTCCAACCCACTAGTTATCTACATCCCCTTAACAATAATAGTTAATTCGAGTATTTTTTTAATCGTTAACCCACTCTTTATTAGACTAGTCAATTTTATTCGTGAGTCCATTTTTACTAGTCAAATCTCAAAATAAAAATTATTTTATTTTCACATTCTGTCTCCAGTACCTCTCTTTTATTGATTTTGTATTTTATTAACAAGAACTTTTTTTTTTCATTTTTAATAAAATATTAATTATTATTGTTAAAGAGAATTTTAGACAATGTATATATGTTTACGAGGCGATGAGATTTTTTTCAGTAATTTGTTTGCAAGAATTCAATAATTTATCAAAAAAATTGGTACATAAAATTATTAAGATTTACTCTACAAACAAACATTACAATATGTCCTTTTGTAAAATATGACGGTTCAGAAAATCATATATTTTGGCAAATTCTTTTTCAATATTGATCAAGTTAAATTGGATGGTAAAAAAATAGAAAGTGGGGTTGGAATATGTACATAAAAAGGTAAATGCACAAAATAGTGACTATCTTTTTTTTTTGTACTTTTAACTAGGTAAAATAAAGAGTAGAGCTGGAGACGCTCTTAGATTTTTTCCTGCTCCTCATCTAGTGTTGAATGCTCTGGCACATAGTAAATCTTTTGGTGAATGGCGGTAGCAAATTCTCGCCCACAGAACGGAGATGGACAAGAGACATATGTACTAAATGATATAGTATTACCAAATAACCCATGTGAATAATGATGTTCACTTACCTCATGGATAGGTAGCAAGATGAAGACGAAGACGCATATTTTGAGGGCGTCACCATTGAAATTGTTGAGAAGGAATAAAAGAGAGAGGGGAGGGGAGGGTCTGTCGGTGAGAGAAAAAAAGAAGCTAGAGGAGACAGACAAACGAAAAATGTTAGCATGGCATGAATGTTGACGCAACATTAACATGCTTCATATTTTTCTTATGTCTTTAATTATATTCCATTTGCACACACATTACATGGCCGAAGCTCTAGTAAATATGATTGGTATGACGTTGATCAATATATGTTTGATCTTTTTTTCTTCTCCTCACCTAGTGTTGGATGCTCCGGGACGCAGCTGATCTTTGGGTGAATGGCGGTGGCAAATTCCTAGCCCACGGAATGGAGATGGCTTATCACGGATGAGACAAGAGACGTATGTTCTAAATCATGTTATCATTTAGTATAGTTTTACCAAATAACCCACGTGAATAATGACATCCACTTACCTCATAGATAGGTAGCATGATGGAGATGAAGACACATATTTCAAGGGCGTCGCCATTGAAATTGTTGAGAAGGAATAAACGAGAGTTTTGACTATCAAGAGATATTAGAAGAAAGGAGAATCGACTCAGATAGAAAAGGGGGGCGGCGGGGGGGGGGGGGGGGGGGGGGGGGTCTATCGGTGGGAGAGAAAGAGAAGCCAGAGGACACAAACAAATCACATGATATCACGACAAACACCCATTTCAAATATGTTGAAAATTTGATGGGACTTAAAGGGTGTGAATGAAATAGAATATCGAAAATCAAGAACCGAACCAAAATTGGAGCAAAATATTTCTAAGCTGGCAGTTCAAAGGGTGAACCGAGCAAAGCCGATGGTTTTATATTTTATTTTAAAATTTAAGATGTAACTATGTTCTAAAAATTTAATTTGAACTTTTACGGGTTATAGGCTCCATTTGGCCTGGATTATCCAGGCTAGATTATCCGGCTTTTTTTTGTCTTTATTCAAAATTTTTTTGCATTTGTTATTTTTATGTCATTTTTTCGTGGATTATTGGTTCGTATCGACGAAAGGAATCTAAAAAGTATAAAATTATGTCCAAAAATTAAAAAAAAGTTACTAAAGACGAAAATAAGCCAACACGGACGCTGTTTTTGGCTTATTTTTTGTCTTTTCTAAACTTTTTTCAAATTTAGCCGATGATTGATAACTTTTCTGAAAGCTCTTGTCGAAACGAACCAACAATCATCAAAAAATTGATGAAAAACAAAAAATTAAAAAAAATTTCAAATAAGGACAAAAAACTAAACAGTGAATAATCTAATAATTCAGCCAGGCCAAATGGACCCATAGTATTTTAAAATTAAGTAGATCATAATATTTTTTCAAAACTGTCATTTTTTTTTATGGAAAGTAGATCATAATATTTTAAATTTAAGATGTAACTATGTTTTTCTTTATCTTTAAGTAATGAGCACCAAAAATAGTTGCGGACACTACGGGATTCATTGAAGATGAATCACGGCGAAGGTGCCGCTTCATTTGACCAAATCAAATTATTTTTCTGTTGGGTACTTTATTTTCAAAAATTTACGTCCATTTACACTTTCCAGCTAAAGTTGAATTTTATGCTTTGACTTCTACCACGTGGCACGAGTATACAGTGAAAATAAAAGACGCGATAGTCTTCAATTATTAGCTTATTAATTTGGCTTCTATTTAGACTAAATTGTTCTAACTAGAGTTATGTTTGAGAGCAATTCTATTATTTATCTTACGGAGTCAAATAGAATTTTGCGATAAATTTGGTCAAAATATACCACAAACTAATTAGTCCAAATCTTGAACTAGATTATATCCTGACTCTTACAACATAATCTAACTACCTAATAATTTAATAATTCAAAATTTTGGACTCAATAATATGTTTGATCCTTTTTTTCTTCTAGCTCCTCACCTAGTGTTGGACGCTCTGCCACGTAGCTAATCTTTTGTTGAATGGCGGTTGCAAATTCCACTCCCACGGAATGGAGATGGACAAGAGACATATGCCCTAAATCATGTTATCATTTAGTATAGTTTTACAAAATAACCTGCATGAATAATGACGTCACTTACCTCGTAGATAGGTAGCAAGATGAAGATGAAGACGCATATTTCGAGGGCATAATTCCCGACTTCTCACTAACATATTAGAAGTGCTCATTGATTTACTATTAACAAGATAAGTTTATTTAGATTTTTGGTATCCTTATTTTTTATAGTTAGGATTTTATTCAACCATAAAACTTATCGTTATAAGTTGAATTGGTTTATAATTTCTCATACTTGTCTTATTAGAACTGGCCCCGAGATAAACAACTGTAATACTTATCTTGATTCAATACACTATCACCTTTCTTAGATCGACAAACGTTTTTCTCGTCTCTCGGCTACATATACGTGCGCAAGAGCATTGTGAGACCCCAACTCAAAATACAGACGATTAAGGGTAATATAAAAATTATTAATATTAATTCGAAAGAAGATTTAAAGTTTGTTGGGGATCGGAAATTATATCGGTATTGGGATGATACCGTAACATTTCCACATTAGAAGAGAAGGTGTGACACACCATAGTGTTTTTCCTCGGTGATCATTAGTTATTGAACGTTAGTAAGATGATTTCGTGTGTAGTGGACCATATTGCTTGGCTGGCCCAACAAATAGATGATGGGCCAAAAGTTAAACCAGGCCTAGGATAAGTTGGGTTATATCGATAATGTGGATTGTCGCTGAGACTGGACCTAGAGACGACCGGTTAGAGATTGGGAGCTCGGTGCGTGGGCCGTCACCATAACTAACAGCCAACCACCACTCGGTCTTGGGGCCAGAACCTTTTGGAGTTAGAAGATAGACCGAATAGGAAAGTACAAGTTTTAGGGAACGTTCTTGTTTAGAAAACTCTAATGTTGTAAGGAAATAACCAAATTTGACAATACACAAACAAATAATCTCATGTTATTCACTCACCAAACTAAGATACTTCGATGACATATAAATCAAACTTCACAAGGCAAAATTATGTGCGTAATCAATTACAAGTACAATCGGAGATAGAAACCGGGGGTTTAGAGTAAACCTCTTGAATTAGATAATTTTGTCGTGGGTATTCTCATAGAAACCGGAGGTTTGGAGTAACAAAAATGATGGAAACTCACTTTTTGTTTTCGAACAAATTACAGGACCGGTCTAATGTTCGACTGGGACCGGTCAACTGCTCTCTGTACCGGTCGATTGGATGTAGAGCAAATAATGCCTTTGGCTCGTTTCTTGTGTTGACCTTGGGAGTTTACGGCCTGATTGGATGCAGCCTTAAGAGTTGTGTTAAGTAACCCACGCCTTAGCTAAGACCGGCCCCACACCTAACTCACCGATCAACAAAAAAAAAAAAAAATTGGATTGGGCTAGCTAGCCCACAACCTCTTTAAGAGAGCATCCACTGCCTCAGTTGATAACCGTTTAATTGAACAATATTGTATAAATAATCATATGTATTTTTGAAACGAAAATGACCCCTTTTATCATGAGAAGTGTAATGACATTTGTCCTTGCTGCGACCAATGGACCAAAGTATTTGCATTAATATCATATATTATTTTAAAAGCCAGATCATGGCATTGTGAATTATTTGGATACATGAGTACGTAGTTAAAACATGACAAACTTGTAAAGCTTGCATATTTGAATTCACATGTAGTAGTTCTATGCTAAGAAATATTGCTATGTGACATGTCAGATCACGAGGCATGAGCTGATATGCAATAAAAAGGGACTAGTTAACTATTGTTTGCTTATTAAGTGTAAGGTTATGTTTAGATAATCCTTCTACTTTTGTTGAGCATCTGGATAGATCATGTTTGGACCGGGAACCAGTTGTTGAGCTTCTGTAAACTTTGATTTACTTTTAAGATTTATATATGAATAGTAAAAGATAAAATCTCTAAATGAGTTAGACTTAATGACCGGTTACTAATTCTCCTTATATCGGGATGAATCATGACATACTTTATTACCGAGCTAAGAATCCACCTATTAATTCGGTAAATCGTAATTAATCTAATTATGTTTTACCTTCAAGATCTTCAAGTAAATTTTGGTTTTACCTTCAAGATCTTCAAGTAAATTTTGGTTTCTCATCCAAAAATCAAACTTTTAACTGCGGACTAAATCATGAACTCACAGTCATATGACCTCAACTACAGCTCATAATTTTGTCATAAGAACTACAAAAATATCGTTTCAGTTTGGATTAAATTATTAGTTATTAAAATAATAAATCTTATTTTATATTTTGTGATTCTTTATATATTCGTTTTATGCTTTTCATTCATCTCTATTCATCTGTACATGATAAATTCGAGATGCATAAAAAAAACCAAAATTTAAAAAGACTAAAAGACTAAAAAACACTCAAAAGAAAATTCAGTTTTTTCAACCAAAAAAAATAAAAAACCATCTTTTGTCAATTTTTTGAATTTGTTGGTCATATTTTTTTAGTTTTAAATTTCTTTTGTCAAGATAAATAAATAATTTGACTCTAATTTGATAAAAATAAAGTAAAAACAAATAAAAAACAATGACAATAACATCCCAAAATTTTGTCAAAAAAAAACCTAGCATTCTGAAATCAGAAGAGCTTTGAATCGACAAGTAGATTTGGGTGGCTGGGTGATTTTAAGCGAATGAAATAATGTTATGAGCAGATTCCATTTCAGCCTCAATAAACCAAACACTGTTAAATGAGGTACCCAACAGGCGACAACCTGAAAGGAGAGTTTCTTAGTTCAACTGTCCAAAACCACAGTTCATGTATCACAGCTGCAAGTAACTACGATAGTAAAGAAAGATATTCTTCTTCAGTTTCATCTTAGGGTTATGATTGCCCATAAGATGACGTATAAAAACTATACGTGCATACACGAAATTACCATAGAAAAGAGTCGAAGTCCAAAGCTAGACCCTCGTTTAGGACATGTCTGAGCATACTGTGGCATAGTATTCTGGCCCCCAAGGTCTTGCTAGCTCAACCATCTGCCCAACTCTATTTAATTAATCTCAAGAGTTGAAAATAAGATTACTGGAATTCTTGAAAGCGACTTTTGAGTGAGGGAAATCCCCTAGTTCATATCCTCACTCCCATACCTCTTCTGGAGAAAGCCTTCTCGTCCAGTGAGTAATGGAGAGGATGCCCCGTCCGGTAAGAAAGGGAGCTTTATTTAAAAATGCAGAGAAATAGGGGGACAAAAAATGACCAAGATCTTTTCAACTGGATTACGGTGCAAGAGGAGTCCAGCGGTACCAAAGGTTTACTGGAAAGAAATTGACCTATGTCAATACAAACTCTAAGCACAGATTTATGTGAGCAAGGGGAAGAAAAACATGACTAACAAAACTGCTACCCAAACAAGCCCTAACAGACTAGCTTACATTGGGCATTATAAGATCAAAGACACACAAGAAATAACCATAATATCTGTCCATGCAAAAGAATAGCTTTGGCTCTACCCAATACTGTCAATATTTCCACGCAGGCAAATCCAAATAGGCATGATACAGACAAGTTCAGATTCTAGAGCAATGGGAGATTAGCAGCAGATACAGAGAGAAGAAATTACGAGATACACATGTAAACATCTACCAGAAGGACCCACCCACATGTATCATGAATAGTTCATAGCAGCTTAGAAGCAGCATTCCTCCAACACACAACAGCAACAAAGCGCGGCCAAACTGCACGTGTAGAACAAAACGAGAGAAAAAAAGGAAAACAAATCATTGTGTGGTCATCATGTTAAACTGGCTTAAGCAAACCAAAAAGTCAGAGCCAATTCCCAAGCAACACAAAGCACAAACACAATTCATTAGGCACGAATGCACAATACCACGGTCAAGTATATGAGCGATATACAAATTAGTTTCAAGTAACGTGCATTTATAAGTACTTAATCCAACTGAGAGTTAATGGCCATGCACACGTCAAGTTCTGCATGTTTTCCAGATGAAGAAACAAGTGTGTGGGTTACCAGAGCCTAGGCGGCTGACTCCACAACCCCAACGCATAATCCTCCCTCAACAGTCAACATCTCATTTGCCCCCATGGCCTAAATCTCCTATAAAAGGAGGTCTTACACTCAAGAACAACAGGCTCATTGAAGTCTCCCAAACTGCCCTGCTCCAACTCTACTCTATGGTTGTCTTACCTCAGCCTGATGGCTCAAATATAGTGCCTACCATCTTCCCATATCACCTCAACACCCATTTCCCACGAGTACTATGGGAAATTAAGTGTTCACATTATCCATTATTCCTCCCATCGAAGCCAGAGCAAATCATATGTTCGAGTTAGATGACACTAAACATACTTTGTGGTATAAGAATGGTCGTCGATAAGTCATCAACATCTTGTCGAGTTGTCGTCAAGCAGTTGGCATCATCTTGTTCATCACTTTCTTAGTGAGAACGTGGCTTTTTATTCCTCGTATTCATCCTACTTTCTAGTAGACTTGGATCTGCATCGATCACCATAAAGTCCATATAAAAACTAGAAGTAGCACATTGAAGTTATTCTCTTATTTTTTTGAATAAAGATTAAGAGGAGAAAGCAATAATGGCATGCACACACTGAATTTTGTTTCCCGAAATAGCACCAGAATGCCTTGACATTACTGGACAAGTTTTTGCGTTAACTTTTATGAGTCAGCATGATATAAATCAGGAAGAATATTGAGGTCCCAAGCAGACAGTGCAAAGTATGAGGAACATTGTCATACCTAAAAACTATTGGAAGAATAATGCACTTCATGTTTTTTCAGTTTCGGTTTCACAAATAGAAAAGGAATGCATTGGACTACTAACAGATATGACAATGATAGGGCCATTGTCAAGATCAGAATAAAGGTACTAGCAGATGTTTTCTTCCAATTGCATGAGATATCCCTGAAGGTATAGTGTTTGTACCATTGTATTTTGAGGACATGGTACTAGTAAATAGGGCATGGCGGGGAAGAACATGAAGCGGGAAAGTGAATAAACTGAAGAAGCAAACATCAAGGTGTGGTGGCGCACACATCAAAAATGACTCACGTGTAGGTTGCAACCGTCGAAGCAGCTATGGAAGAACATGCCAACAATGGAGGTATGTAAACAAGAATAATTGTCTTGATATAAAGGCAACTACAAGCAAAAGCTTGGAAGTAGGATTCCTAAGATGGGCTGGAATAGATGGAAAATAAATACAGAGATTCCAAATGAATTCATGGGCTTTATAACAACTGGGAGGGCAAGGAGGCCCGAAACCCTGTTAGTACCACATCCTTCTTCCTTCCTATATATAACTAGCAAAAGCCCGATTGTAAAGAGATATCCGCACAAACTACACCACAAGAATCCCCACCAAGCCGGGCTAGGTAGCTATCTCGAAGTCTTGGACTCTTGGTGCTTTTGTTGATTAAGTAGGCCTTTTTGTGTCTCAGGAGCAGGAGTAGCTTAGTGCCTTCAATTGCGTTGTCTGCAAACAGTTATGAAGGAAGTTCATGCAATTAAACCTTTATACTTAATCTTGCATTTTCACTGCCACTGAACTCTGAGATTTCCTGAAACATGGGCAACGGCAACCCTTCACACTTGATAGGCGACTAATCTTTGTTCTACAGCCCCTTCGAAAGAGATCAGGAGGAGCAGGCCACCAAAGAGAAAACATGGGAATTGTGATGTTATAGCTACCATGACTCATGACCGTAATTAATAAATGCATTTGTAATTCTAAGCCAACTACCACCAAGGTGAAATTGTGAAACTATCAACTTCCAAGAAACTCAAGAAATTTTGAACCCGGCGGTATCATGGTGATCGAGATTCATGAAGTATGTTGAATTCGTATTAAAAAATTAAGTCTAATATGTTTACAAAAAAATAAATTGTTGTTTTAAACTCCAGGAGAGAGAGTCACAATGATCAATCATCATATTTCATATTTCATACACAAACCACAAAAATGGATATATGCACATTTATGCAAGAAAAACAACTTATCGAAGAAGAGTGGAGAGACATACCAGCCTCGAAGGAATGAGGAACAACCGGACTCATGTTGGTATTGGTAATGCTCACAAGGGTAGCTTTGGTAAGGCTGGGGCGGAGGAGGAGGAGGCGGTGGAGGGTACCCTTGATTGAAGTATCCTTGGTATGGAGGTGGTGGGTACGGATATCCATGTGGCGGCGGTGGTGGAGGTGGACCGTAACCTTCATATTGGGGCGGCGGAGGTGGACCTGGCGCTGGTGGCGCAGAGGGGTAACCTGCTGGAGGATAGATTGATCCATACCCTAACGGAAATCATATCACCCATAACAAATCAGTACATACAAACCCGATAAACCCTTCGCAATTCAAAATTCAGCAAAATTTCAAAATCACCCATAAGGAATCCCAAATCAAAAATAGTCAGATGATCTCTCGTAATGATTTGATTTGGGTATACAGCGAATTCATCTACGGGCATATGAACTTGTAAAGAAGGAAGGTAAACGATGATATACCTGGTGGAGGATATGGGTCCTGGGGCACGTTCTGGTAGCTCATCTCTCTCTCTCTGCTCTCCTGGAAAAAATGCGTCTACGTTTCTTTCAAATGTCCTTGGGAAGTCAAGCTGGCTATTGGCTAACGGCGTGGGCTGTTACAGTGCAGGTTCTAAAAAATAGTTTAAATTTCTGTACTTCATCTCAATTATTAATATTTATACTTATTAAATACTTTTTTTAGAATAATATTTTATTTTCAAAAAAAATTAACAAATATGAAATTTTCTAATAATATTTTCAGACAATCGAGATCACAAAAATTACTCTATGCAACCATCAGATTCGATTTAATTCGTTGCGTTACTTGTTTTGTTCATACTGAAGTTTTGAATATTTCTTTGAAGATCGGACTTGGAAGCAAAAATTTAAAGAAAAAAAATTTGGTTGGATTGAATTTGAAGAGTAAAATTAAAAAAATTAGGCTATGAACTTGTTTGGAAAAAAATTTTCCAAATTTTTTAATTTTTTCTAAATAATATTCATTTCTCGAGAGAGAGAACATCTCGAAAATGTCAAAAAAATTTAAATCTCAAATTTTTTGTAGAACACTTACACAAAACAATATCTCAAAATTTTTTTTTCTAAAAATTATTTTAGAAACACTCAACCGAACACATCCTAAGTGATCGAATCAGAGGTGAGTCCATATACCCATCTGCTCCAATTCCATCATATGTATAAAATATATGTATATGTTTTTATCCTTTTAACTATCAGATATATGTATTTTATAAAAATAAAAATTGTACCTATTTACTGAAATTTTTATTTAATTTTTAAAAAAAAGGGAATTGGGGTGGGGGAACAATTATATTTCGGCCTTTTAGACTTGATGGTCCATAAACTAATCGGCCCAATTTGAACCGTGGGTCTAGTGTAGTTGGACATATATGACCATCAGGTCCACCAAAATTTATAGCTGTGAAAACTTATGGGTAAACGACAAAACCCGGAAATGATGAGTCTCACTATTCTCACCCAAAGTTATCTATCTCGTACGTGCGTCTTTAGTTATTGATAAGATCGGTACTAATATTGGTGTATTTTGGCGTATTATTTTGAATTTATCACTAAAAATTAATATATATTTTTAAATAATATTATCTAGCAAAAAAATATATTTGACATATAAAATAAAACTTCACAACTTAAAAATAAATCAGAAATTATTTTACTCTACAGGATAACTAATGTTAATTATGTTTTTAGTATTAATTTATATGTAATTATAAAAAAATCATACCGTTCGGTACAACTACGGGCCCGGTATTGACCAATACGTCAGCCAATGCGATACATGGGTCTGTCGGTACCGTTTTTAGTCCGATACAATACGTACCACCTGATATTAGACGGCACGGTACGGTATTAATAACACTACTCTCGTCTAATATCGAAGCTAAACCAATCTCTAAGCAATTTCGCAATTTGCCAATAACCCCTGTACCTTCAAGTGAGGAATGGGGTTGGTGTTGTGTTACTGTCTTGGGAACTTAAATAAAACACCTCTTGTGTATTTTGAGTTCATGGTTAATTTTGATTTATTTTTTTTAGAACGTTAATTTTAAAAAAAAATTAAAAATAAAATCTTATTAATGGTGTGTGCGCTCAATGCACATAAAAGGTGTTTTACTTTAAATACCAACACGGTACCATTTTTTATCACAGCAACCCTCCCCATTCTTGCCCTTAGTATTTTTTAGGCTACATACAAATATCTATTGCCAGGAGAAAAAGACAAATTTATTTTCTTTGGCACATTCAAAGTTATTTACCTGTCCACAATAAATTTTCACTTTCCACTTAGGGAGTGTTTAGGAGCCTACTTTTTAGTTTTTTATTTTTGACTTTTTGGCTTTTTAGTTTTTTAAATTATAACCAGAATGAGTTTTGAATTTGGGAGTAGTGTTTGGGGGAAATGTGCAGAATGCATTTTGCAAAAGTAGTAGAATGCAAAATGGGAATGAAAATGCAAAAAGGAGGTCTAAACCTCTTTTTGAGTTTTTGCTCCTAAAGTCGAAAATGGAGAATAAGTTCTGCAGAACTCATTCTGGGAACTGGCTCCCAAACAACCAAAATCCAAAAATGAGAATGGGAAAATGCAAAAAATAGACTCCCAAACACCCCCTTACTCTTATTGTATGTCTACTGAATTTTTAACCCTTACTAATTAGGAGGCCGTTAAAGGAAAAAATTCCAATTCCAATTCCAATTACCACTTCATACTAACTAAAGATGCCAATCAAATTCTCTCTCTAACTCTCTCTCATGAATAATCTATAATTAATTCATCTGCGAGACTGCGTCATGTGAGGTGTTATTCTATGACATCTTAATTTTAAGGTGGCTCGAGCCAGTCACTTCTTCTGCACTTCGACTCAATCACATGTCATCTTTTTTCCTTCTCTTTCTTCCTTCTATCATTTCCCTTCACATATATATATGTGTGTGTATACGTACACCTATAACTATATACAGTCTTGTCTACGTGGCTTCCTATGGGTATTATTCCCAATAGTGCTATAGCACTAGACTCCTCCATTGTGTGACCTCTGATACAGATTATATCCCACTTCTGGAAACTCGTTCCATGATTGGCTGATTCTTCAGTTTCCATTCCCTCAACCCCCCCTACTTTATGTACGTGTCCTCTCTCTCTCTCTCTTTCCCCTTGGCCGATATAGGGTGGTATATCTATAGAGAGAGAGAGGGAGGGAGGGAGAGGACAAAATGAATAGCCGGTTTGGGGGTGTCCGACATAACACATACTGCACCCATGAAAGAAGCAAGTGTTGCCACTCCCTGTCCTTTTTCCAAGATCACGTCCCTCTGATTCTTTAACTACCCCTCCACCTGGACCTACCCTGGGCTTTCCTCTACTTCCATTTTTACCCTCGTAACTAGAGAACATTGCTGTAATTGTGTAAGAGTGTGTGTATATATATACCGCTATATCTATATCTATTATCTATACGCACACGCGTATATACTATATATATTGTGTATCAAAATATGGGCCGACGAATACTGTGCTTCTTTTTTCCAATGTGATTGGTGGACGAGGACTTTTCCTTTGTAAGCCGTACACGCGTCTAATCACCTCAACCATCATTTCATGTTTTTTGTTGATAATGCACTCAACCATCATATGCTGGTTCACAATTGGGCACAAATATTTGCTTTAGTGAAGGCTAATGACAACTCAAATGGTTAGGCTAGCATTAGTTACATATGTTAAAGTATGGGTGTCTAGTTCATTACAAATGATAATTCACAAACTTTAATTTCTTACTACGTACCAATCGTAGCAAAATATTTTATTCCAAAAAAAATTTGTTAATTCTTTGACGTGTACACAAAAAGAGATTTTTATCAGCTAGTTCAGTTATGAAAGATGCAAAATACGCACCACCCGTTAGGAATGTTATAGTACAGTAAAATGATGTAATTTTGCATATATTAAAACTATTTAGAGCCTAATTAAATTTGAATTAGTCTAAAAAATCTCTAAATAAATTTAAATGTGAATAAAATTATGTTATTTTATGACACTATAGCACCCCAAATCCATAAATTTCATCCCCATATATGAAACCTACAAAACAAGCCCAGTATTTCCTTATGATAATCACAAAATGAAAGAAAAATGTATACCATATTACCTCAACCAGTATCGCTGACATGGGTTTTCGTGATTTCAATTAGTTATCAAACTTGTAGTCATGAACATCATAGCCTAATCATAGAAGCGAGGAAAAATCATGCAGACGACAAACAAACAAAAATTACGTGCGTGCAGCACTCACGAACGATTGCCAGTGATATATTGGATGAAGGGTGATCGCCGATAGGAGTGAGCATTGATCTCTTTCTTCCACAACATAAAGGTAAATTAAAGCTCCCGTTATTCGTCTGTAGAAGCTCAAAAGACCAAACCCATGTCATATCTAGCATATCAACAAGAAATGAAGTAGGGACTTGTATAAAATGATATATTCAACCTGCAGTACACGAAGCATATATATATATTTTTTGCTAGAAATACGCGAAGCATATTAACATCTCAATAAAATTTATGACTACAATGTATAGTTGTCGAGTGGTTATGTAAAGAAATATATTATCTGTGTATTGTTGTATCTTAAATCTATGTACAAAGGCTCCTATATATAGGAGAGATAGAGATAGAGATACATAATCCTAATCCTAAACTAACTAGAAGGATAGAGATAGAGATAGAGATAGAGATAGAGATAGAGATAAAGATAGAGATAGAGATCAGGATACATAATCCTAATCTCTAATTTATCTCTAACTGAATCCCTAAATAGGCTCCTAATTATATGCCTATTATTTACATAGTCAACAGATCTTCAATACTCCCCCTCAAGTTGGAGCATGTATGTCAAGGGCACCCAACTTGCCAAGAAGAGAACGGAAGCTTGATTTGCCAAGTGGCTTGGTGAACATATCGGCAAGCTGGCAAGCTGAGGAGACATGAGCAGTTGTGATAGCACCTGATTGAATTCGTTCTCGAACAACATGGCAATCAATCTCTATGTGTTTGGTTCGTTCATGATAAACTGGGTTGGCTGCAATATGAAGTGCTGCTTGACTATCACAAAATAATTTAGCCGGTGGTGAGTGTTCAACTTGCAAGTCATGCAGCAAGTATTTGAGCCAAGTAAGCTCACATGTAATGGAGGCCATGGCTCGATATTCAGATTCGGCTGAGGAGCGTGATACCGTTGTTTGTTTCTAGTTTTCCAAGAAATTAGTGCTCTTCCAAGGAATACACAATAACCAGTTACAGATCGTCTCGTGATGGAGCATCGAGCCCAATCAGCATCACAGAAACCTGTTAGCAATAAATCTCCTTTTGCTGGAAAATATAAACCTTGTCCAGGTGCTCCCTTTAGATATCGCAATAGGTGATGGACAGCATCTAAATGAGGTTTCCTTGGCTCTTACATGAATTGGCTCAGAATGTGAACTGAATAAGTGATCTCTGGCCTTGTGATAGTGAGATAAATGAGCTTTCCGACCAATCTTCTATAGATGGATGGATTCCTCAATAAATCTCCTGCTGTAGGCAAAAGTTTAATGTTCTCTTCCATGGGTGTTGATAATGGTTTAGCACCAAGCAATCCTGCCTCGTTTAAGATATCAAGAGTGTACTTGCGTTGAGATATTGAAATCCCATCAGCAGAACGAGCAACTTCAACTCCCAAAAAATAACGCAACTGGCCAAGATCCTTGATGCGAAATTTGGTGCGAAGAGAACTTTTAAGAGCTTCAATGGCTTTGTTGTCATTGCCGGTAATGATAATGTCATCTACATAAATGAGCACAACTGTTATAGAATTGCCAGAGACTTTAGTAAATAAAGAGTAATCAGCCTTGGATTGGTGAAAGCCATCTTGTTGAATGGTAGTGGAGAACTTGTGAAACCAGCTACGAGAGGCTTGTTTAAGTCCATAGATGGACTTGTTGAGTCGACAAACCATATGTTCCTCCCCCTGTCGACGAAAACCAGGAGGTAGCTGCATATACACTTCCTCAAGTAAGTCACCATGTAGGAATGCATTCTGAACATCCATTTGGTGAAGAGACCAATGGCGGACAGCAGCTACGGCAAGTAAGCAACGGACAGTGGTTAATTTGGCAACAAGAGCAAAGGTCTCTTTGTAATCAATTCCTTCGCGTTGAGTGAAACCCTTGGCCACCAACCGTGCTTTGTGTCTTTCAATGGTGCCATCAGAGTTGTATTTGATTTTGTATACCCATTTGCACCCAATAGGACGATGGCCAGGAGGAAGAGGGGTAACGATCCATGTACGAGTTTGCTCAAGGGCAGTAAGTTCTGTGTCCATGGCCTGTCGCCAATGTGGATCCAAAGCAGCCTGTGCATATGTCACGGGCTCTACAGGAGTAGTGATATTACAAAGAAAACCCCGATATTTGGGTGAAAGTTGTGCATAAGAAAGGTAACGGGACAATGGATGACGCGTACCTGACGAAGTGGATGATTGACCGGGAGCAACTGTAGCCATGTGGTAAAGATGGAAATCACGTAGCTGTGTATTTGGCTGTTTGACACGCTCACTACGGCGAACAGATGGAAAAGGAGGACCGGGTGAAACAGGAGTGTGATCAATAGGAGTGGGATCAGGTGGATTAGCCGTGGATGAGGGGGGGAATCAGAAGGTTGCGGGCTGGCAGTGTGACGGGAGGTATCCTCAATAGTGGGCGGGTCGAGTGGTGGTTCAAAAGAATGGATCTCTGTGTCATGTGGTAAAGGAAGAATAACGTTATCTTGATGAAACTCCCGAGGCTGAGAATGGAATGGAAAGATGTGCTCAGAAAAGGTAACATCACGAGAGGAAAAGATTTTGTGGGTACGGAGATCATAGACTCGATAAGCCTTTTGACCAAGTGGGTAACCAACAAAAATGCAACGATGTGCGCGTTGATCAAATTTATGTGTGGGTTTGAGATTGGTAGCATAGCAAAGACACCCGAAAGTACGGAGATGAGTGTATGTTGGTTGTAGTTTATGGAGTTTTTGATATGGTGATTGATAGGAAAGAAGTGGTGTGGGTAGGCGATTGATCAAGTAGCAAGCAGTTTGGACACTTTCCCCCCAAAATGTGAGTGGCAGGTTTGCTTGAAATCGAAGAGCCCGGCCGACATTTAAAATATGACGATGTTTCCTCTCCACAACCCCATTTTGTTGAGGGGTGGAGGTGCAGGAACTTTGATAAGAAATGCCTTTGCTATCAAAAAACTTTTTCATTGACAAAAATTCCTGTCCATTATCGGATCGAAGAATTTTGACACATCGGTTGAATTGTGTTTTTACCCAAGAAATGAAGGATTGTAATATCCCTTGTGTTTCTGATTTAAAACTCATGAGATGAATCCAAGTGTATCAAGTAAAATCATCAACAATTGTTAGAAAATAACGAGCTCCAGAATGAGATTTTATTCGAAATGGTCCCCAAATATCAGAATGCATCAAATCAAAAGGTGCTTGAGAAGAAATTAAGCTAGCTGGAAAAACTAAACGAGTCTGCTTGGCTAATGGACAGATCTCACAAACATGACTAGAATCAAAGGAAATTTCTGAATGTAATTTGGTGAGAGCTTGGAGAGGGCCAGAGGATGGATGTCCAAGACGTTGATGCCAGAGGTTGGAGTGTTTGTGAATGTTGTAGGTCAATATGGGGTTTTGGTCCTGTGCGAGATAGTAGAGACCATTATGTTGCTTGCCCAGGCCAATCATCCTCCTCGTAGCCGCGTCCTGCACAACACAAAAATCGGGAAAAAATGTCACTGTACAATTTAATGCTCGTGTTAACTTGCTGACTGATAATAAGTTAACTTGAGATTGTGGAACTTTGAGCACTTCATCAATTTTAATATTTGACGTAACATTCAAGGAACCAGTTGCCTCGATGTGCAGCCGACTGCCGTTTGGCAATTGAACATTTGCTGACTTAGGCATATACTTCGGGTTCATTAACTCAACAGAGGAAGTCACATGGTCCGTGGCTCCACTGTCAATAATCCAACATAATTTCGAGTGTGAGGCAATGGAAGTTACCCCAGTAGATGGTGTAATAATACCTGTGACATTTGCGAGATGCGGCGAAATACCGTCATTGTTTTTTCGAAGCAAGACCATCAGTTGATCATACTCTTCCGTTGTGAGTCTTGGTCCCTCATTGGAAGATGGTGGTTTCGCTTCGGTTGCTATCACTTTGGCCGATTTCGCTTGATTTGCGTTTGAACGACGCTGATTTGGAGGCTTCACATTCTTCCCATGGAACTTGTGTCCCACCGGAAAGCCATGCAAAAAATAACAGCGATCAACAGTGTGGTAGTCTTGATCACAATATGAGCAATGCAATGTAGTCTTTTGCTTCTGTTTTTGATGGGTTTGTGCCGAGACCTTGTGATCTACAAGCATGGCATGATGGTTCATGTTGTTACGGTTGAGGGAAACTTCAACCTGCTTTTCATGTTGGAGGGTGTGCGAATAGACTCGTCGAGTGTCGGGCAAAGGATGCATCATGAGAATCTGACCACGCACATGGCCATAATTCTCATTCAAGCCCATGAGAAACTGCATGACTTTCTCCTTCTCCTCCTTTCTGTTGAGATGCTCCAGTCCACCACATGTGCAAGTCGGCACCTCATAGTAGGATGAAAGTTCATCCCAAAAAGCTTTCAGTTTGGTGTAGTAGACAGAGATGGATTGCTGCCCCTGTCTATGTTCTGAGATATCTTGCTTAATCTGGTAAATTCGCGAATCGTTTCCTTGAGAGAAACGTTCGCGTAAATCTGCCCATATCTCTGCCGCTGTTGCAGAATAAATCACGCTGCTTGCTATGTCAGCATGAATGGAATTCAAAAGCCATGACAACACCATATCATTGCAGCGTTGCCATGAAGCAAAATTGGCGTCCTCTGATGAAGGTGGCTTAATCGATCCATCGACCAAACCAATCTTGTTCTTTGCACCCAAAGCGATGCGCATAGCACGGCTCCATGTGCTATAGTTATCTCCTTCGAGCAATTTGGAGACAAGTATCATACCCGGATGGTCCGAGTGGTGTAGGTTGTAGAGGTCCGAGATAGGTGCGGCTTGAGGTCGTGAGGTTTCGGACTCGCTTTTTTTGTCTGTCATGGTTTGCGGGGACAACACCGAATTGAAATTCTTTGTTGGTTGTAGGGTTTGCGGAAGCTATAGAACCAAAGTTATCAATCTCGTACCGGTAAGGGTACCGGTTTTGTTACTGGTACGGTACGTACCGGTACTGGTAGGTACCGGGGTACCGTTTCGGATTTATCGCTAAAAAATAATATAATTTTTTTAAACTAATATTCTTTACAAAAAATTACATTTGACATATAAAGTAAACCCCACAACTTAAAAATAACTCACAAAACATAACATTTTCAAAGGACAATAATAAACCTATGATATTTCAATATCATTTAATTCACAAAATTTATAAAATTAGTTAGCATATGCTTGATTAGAAAGAAAAATTAATATTCATTTTAACATTAAGGTGAAAAAAAAATATTTATTTTCATGTATGTATGAAATTATGAATAAAGGTTAATATTTATTTTTTATTTTAAATTAAAAAGCAATGTTAAGTTTAAAAAAAAGAATGTTAACATTCATAAAAAGGAATGTTAGCTTCAAATTTAAAAAATGCTAATTTTTTCTTTTAATTTTCATAAAAAATAATGTTAACTTTTTTTTTTGTATTATAAATTTTCCTACCTTAATTAGAAGTATTTACAAGGAAAATGAAAAAAAAAAAAGGTATGTAAATGTAATTAAAAATACATAAAAAGTAAAAAAAAATTAAAAAAAAAATAAAACCGGTACCGGCCGAGATCCGGTATTTGGCCGGTACCGCCGGTACCGGCCGGTACCGGCCGGAACCGGCCGGAACCGCCGGTATTCTGGCCGGAACGGAACGGACGTCCGGCCGTACCGGTTTTGGTCCGGTACGGAAGGTACCGGCCGGTACCGGCCGGTACGGTACGGGATTAATTACTTTGTATAGAACACAGAGTCACCAGAATTGGTGCTCTGATACCATGTAAAGAAATATATTATCTGTGTATTGTTGTATCTTAAATCTATGTACAAAGGCTCCTATATATAGGAGAGATAGAGATAGAGATAGAGATACATAATCCTAATCCTAAACTAACTAGAAGGATAGAGATAGAGATAGAGATAGAGATAGAGATAGAGATAGAGATAAAGATAGAGATAGAGATTAGGATACATAATCCTAATCTCTAACTGAATCCCTAAATAGGCTCCTAATTATATGCCTATTATTTACATAGTCAACAGATCTTCAATAGGTTAAAACCATGATCGTGGAAAGAATTACACTATACATATATGATCAAATATATTCCAGTGCAGTACAGTTTATACCATGAGGCATTTTATTCTACCTAAAGATTCAAGAATATCTGTGCTGAAGGCTTATCCATTTGGTTCCACCATAAGGGCAGTATCGTCCTTCCGCAGTCCGCACACAACCAATCATATTCGCGTAAGCTTTTGAACAGATACAAACAAAAAATGAAGCCTGAATATAAACCCACACACAGTACTCCTCTCTGCCTCACTCCTCTCTCTATCTTCCCCCCGTCTATCTCTCTCTCTCTCTAAACCTTGTAGGAGCTGCAACAATGGCGGACCAAGAGCTCTACGACTTCCTTAAAAACCCGAGCGAAACTTCCACCAGAAAACAAACACCGTCATCTTCTCGAGTTTTCTCGTGCCACTACTGCCCTCGGAAGTTCTGCACATCTCAAGCTCTCGGCGGCCACCAGAACGCTCACAAGCGCGAACGCGCCGCCGCTCGGAAACCCTTCAACGCAGAACTTACAACCACCGATACAAATAATACCCAGGTCAATGATCCCTCTTCTGCCGTCGACCCAAATGCTGCCGGGGCTTATTGGCTCGAACCCATTCGAATCCCCTTTTTTCATGCCTCCACTTCAGTTCCTCTCGGCCTCTATCCCGGCGGACCCACCTCAATCCCTGAATCTTTCTCTCCTACAGCTGAAGACGATGTTAACCTCGACCTTTCCCTCCGCCTGTAGTGTCCCTCTTCTCTTCTCTTTTAACTCAAATCTTTGTGTTTTGTAGTTTCTGTTGTGGGTTTTGAGTCATTGACGTTAAATTTTGGACGTAAAGAAAGATGGTTTTCTCTTGAGTTTTGACAGTTCTTGAGATATGGGGTGGATTTTTCGTTGACAAAGTTTAGTTGAATGTGATATCTCTGTTTTTGTATTTTTTCTGCGGTGGGTTTTGAGTATTTGTTGAGATGAACGAAGAAATGGAGAGAGGAAGTGGGGTTTTGGGTTTAGGTCATGGAATTTGGAGAGAGGAAGTTGATATGATAATGATGGAGTATATGTTCAGTTGAAGGTTGAGTTACGTTTGCTTACATCGCGGATTTAAGTTTAGTGTTATTTCAGATGGGATTTACATTTCTGTTACTCAAAGTTCATTTATGATCTCTGTCTTTGAACTCATCATTACTTATTATTCTCTTTGTTGCTGATATTGATTCTCTCTCTCTCTCTCTATCTCTCTCTCTCTCTCTCTCTCTCTCTCTCTCAGTGTGTTAGCTCAGATGGGATTTACATGTCTGTTATTGAAGTTCATTTATGATCTATGTCTCGAACTTGGAAAGTTATTTTTTATTCTCTTTGTTGCTGATGACTCTCTCCCTCTCCCATTCTCTCTCTCTGTCTCTCTCTGTGTATGCATGCCTATATATGTATGTATAACTTGAGGCAGTTTGAGCCGGAGGGCGGTGCTCCTATATCTTTCTTGAAGCTTTTTAGTTTTTGACCAGTCAGAATATTTTTGGGCTTCGGAAATGGTTCATGTAAGAATATTCTTTCTTAGGTTTTGCTTGAATATTAATGCAAATTAAACGGTAAAGAGAAGAAAATGAATTAGAAACTTTCTTCATTTTAGAACTATAAACTGTTATGGAATCGTCCAAATAAATACACATAATCTAACAAAAAATAATCAAGCAAAGTATGCAAATATAAATAATTACAAAGAGATTTTTATTTGATTTAAAAATGTGCAATTGAAATTATCCATGAGCCATGGCTAATATCAGTTTCATTACGGATTTAATTAAGAATAATAGTACTCTAGGATCAAATTCATGAAAGTGTGTATGAAATGCATCAACTACAGTGCATATAATTATATATTTATAATCTAGGATCAAATTATGTCAGTCACCAAAGTGTCAATTAAAATCAAATTGGACCCCTCTAGATAGGGCTGCAAACGAATCCATTCGCCAGCTTAGTTCGATAAGGGTTCGGTTCGACTTGATTCATTTAGTTAACAAGCTGAGTTCGAGCTTGAATTGTAAGCTCGTTTTGTAAATGAGCCAAGCTTGAGTATTAAAAACTCGGGTCGTTTTATATAAGGTTTGGCTCGTTAAGCAAATAAGTTTAACTTGACTCAACTCATTTACATAGAAGTCGAGCTTGATCGCAAATTTTAGACTCATTTCCAAACTCGAACACTCTGAAGCTCGGCTCATCTGCAACCCTTCCTCTAGATGCCACTAACTGTTCATTCATGCATTTCACTCCTACCATATGCTACTAAAGCCTTGTTTTTTTTTTATCGACACTACTAAGGCCTTGTTTGTTAAAGGTTAAATGAGTATTAATTTGGATCATATTCAGGTTCTAAATTTTATCCTTCTAAAAAGGAATAAAATTTGAACAACCTTCCTTTATTCATATATTATACCATTCCGTATTCTCCTTATATTTATGCAAATATTATTATTAATTATAAAAAAAATTAGGGGGACTTATATTTCTGTCTCTTCTCTTAGTGTTTATTATTTTTTCATCCCATGCACTTTAGCACATTAAGTTTCTGTCCTTTTCTTCAAATAAGACTAAACCTACCCTCTGATTTATTTAACCCTGGTTATTATCTAATCTCTAAATCCACGCCTGTAACCCCTAAATACATGGACACCGGAATATAATCTTCATCTCCGGAACCGGAAACGTCATTTTCAAAAATCACGGGACCGAGAAAAATTCGGCCACCATCATCCATTTTGGGATCTCGCCACAGATCTAGGTCTTCAGATTCCATCAACCAATCGGAAACACGAACCAAAAATGCACCACTCTGACGAAAAACGACCATCTGATTTGATTACTACCCAACCAGAAGAACGACATTTGATCAGTTTTCGTCGGACTGTGGGCTAGTATAAGGTACAAAATATTGGGATAGATGTTTGATTTGCATGAAAATGGCTCCTACATGGTATATTTATAGAAGAACGTAAATGGTACGATTTGAATGACGGTGGGTTCGAATGTTGTTACTTTTGAGCGCAAATTTACCATGATAAGCAAATATACCATGGTACGATTTGAATGACGTTCATGTGTGAATTTGCCGGTCAACATCAAGTCCGGCCATCTATAATAGATTTGCCTATACCATGGTGAAACCGGATGTAACAAACAATATATGATAAACTTTTCATATTTCATGGTAATTTTGCGTGTTAGATGGCAACACCTGTCATCCATGGTATATTTGCTTACATCATGGTAAATTTGAAGGTCATGCACGACATCTGGTAAACTTGTCAATTTATATGGTAAATTATGTGACAAACAATCAATATCCACATTATGGTAAAATCAATCAATCTACAGGTTATGGTCAAATTAGTAAACATCATGGTAAATTTACAGTTATTCAACATCACAGGCAAGTCATGGTACATTTCCCACGAAATGGTAAATATTCCAGCCAAATCTAATTGATCCGGAGGTATGATTGGAAAATAATTTCAACTGTCATTTCGGTATACATATTCGTAAAGATAATAGCGATCCCATATTTTAAGCCTAAAAACTTGTTAATTGATTCGGGAATAATATTCCTAAAGAGATTTGTGATCCCATATTTTAAGCCTAAAAAGGTGCTGCAGATTTAAACCAAACAATTCAAATATTAACTAACCACAAGATAAAACGGTAAACTACTTCTCAAAAGTAATGGCAAAATCATCTATCCATATAATTATAGGATGAAAACATAAGTTTGAAAAGTGGATAAGATGAAACGCTAATTTGGAGGGGTAGAAAGGACCCTAATTTAAATTACCTAAAAATTTATTATTAATTATGATAATATCATCCACATACTCGTATGTACGTATCATCTCTCCTTTTTTAAAAAATACTCAAACAAAACTCTTTATAATTATTCGCCCACATGTAACAAATTTCTTATTCTATTATATCTTTACTCGTATTATATCCATTCTACAATTTTTATAATTTTTACCGCTAACAAATAAGGCGCTGTTAACTGTCCATTTTATGGAATTTACTGGTAACATATACTGGTAAACTTGGTTCAGTTATCCAATGGTGTTGGGCACTTGATATCATGATATGCTTCATAACTACAAATTTATGTAAAATTTATATATTTAATAGCAGGTATTTAATAAATAAATTAAGGTTGGTGTGTCCGGAGCACTAAATAATTTGAATTGCGAATCTGCTTATATAGAGTCGTCGACGATTTTCAGAAACCCCAAAAACTCATTTGAAAGGACATAATGGCGAATCCACGAGACTTCGGAGATTACATCGGATTTCCAGCTTCGGAAGATACCACCGGTGGGGGAGGAGCTAACTATCAGCAACCTCCTCCGGACGTGACGGCTGTGGCGGAGCCGGTGTTTGCGGGTTACAGTCGGTCGAGGGAGATGACCGCGATGGTGACGACGTTAACGCATGTTGTATCTGGTCAGAGGCAGGACAGGAGCAAGACGACGACGTCATCTTCTCGAGTGTTCTCGTGCCACTACTGCCCTCGGAAGTTTTGCACCTTTCAAGCTCTCGGCGGCCACCAGAACGCTCACAAGCGCGAACGCGCCGCCGCTCAGGAACCCTTCAATGCCGAACTTACAACTACCCAGGTCAACGATCCCTCTTCTGCCGTCGACCCAAATCCTGCCGGGGCTTATTGGATCGAGTCCATCCGAGTCCCGTTTTTCATTGCCTCCGGTTCAGTTCCTCTCGGCGTTTATTCCGGCGGACCCACCTCAACCCCTGAATCTTTATCTCCTACCGCCGACGAAGATGTTAACCTCGACCTTTCCCTCCGTTTGTAGTTTCCCTCTTCTCTTCTCTGCTAACTCAAATCTTTGTGTTTTGTAGTTTCCGTTGTGGGTTGTGATTTCTTTTGGGTTTTTGGTAGTTCTTGAGATATGGGGTAGATTTTTTGTAGAAGTTTATTTGATCATGATATCTCTGTTTTTGTATTTTTTTTCCGGTAGTGGGTTTTGAGTCTTTGTTGTGATTAAACTTTGGAACGTAGAAATGGAGAGAGAAAGTGGGGTTTTGGGTTTAGGTCATGGGATTTGGATTAGCTTTTTTGGGTGAGAGAAAGTTGATTTGATAATGATGGAGTATATGTTCAGTTGAAGGATGAGTTACATTTGTTTACTTTGCGGATTTGAGTTTATTGTTATTTCAGATGGGATTTACATTTCTCTTATTCAAGTTCTTTTATGATCTCTGTCTCGAACTCATTATTACTTGTCATTCTCTTTGTTGCTGGTAATGACTCTCTCTCTCTCTCTCTCTCTCTCTCTCTCTCATTGTGTTAGTTCAGATGGGTTTTACATGTCTGTTATTGAAGTTCATTTATGATCTATGTCTCGAACTTGAAAGTCATGGAGTTGCCATCGTGATCATCATTACTTATTATTCTCTTTGTTGCTGATAATGACTCTCTCTCTCTCTCTCTCTCTCTCTCTATGCATGTATATATATGTTTGTGTGTGTGTTTGTGTGTGTATAACTTGAGGCAGTTTGAGCCGAGGGGAGGTTCTGTTGAAGTTGTTAAGTTGTTAGTGTTGATCAAGTCTTTAGGATTAGATTTGGTTAGTTGTTTAGTGGTTTGACTGTTGATCGAGTCTTTAGGATCAAATCATTTGGTTAGTTGTTTAGTTGTTTGAATAATCCCTATTCTTAGGGACAAGTTGTTTGTTTCCTAGTCACTTGTTACGTTAATAGGCATGTAAAACGTGGACTGTAGTTTTTACTCATTATCTGTTATTTCTGTGAGGCTATATATAGCCAGTTCAACTACTGTTATTAAATAAAAGGAAATTCTCCTAATTTGTTTGTGTTTGCTAGACACACACAGAGTTTCTAACAAATTTAACTTTAAAGAAAAGAAAATAAAGTGGAAACTTTTCTTAAATTTAGGAATAAAATAACAAACAAATATATTTTCTTTCTTTTAGAACTATAAACTTTTATGGAATCATGTCCAAATAAACATACATTATTTTACAAAAAAATAATCAAGCAAAGAACGCAAACACAAAGAATGATGCATAGATATTTGCGTAATTTTCTAAAGGTACAATTGAAACCTATACGGCTCATATCAATTTCGTTGCTATGTGTTGAATGAAGAATGACATATACAAAATACATCGGTTGATGGTCATAGCATATATTTATAATCTGAGATCGAATTCTGTCATAATTAGCGAAGTGTTAATCAAAATTGAGTCAGACTTTATAACTCAATTGAAAGAATATATTCGTAAGTTTTTTTTCTATTTTGTTTTAATTTCGTGAAATATACAAAATGCAAGCACTAACTGTTCATTAATTCAGTTATGAACAAAGGAAAAACATTTTATGGAATTTAGCGGTACCATAGGCCTTATTTGGTCTTAATTTTTCAGTATTAATATTACTGTCTTTTTTGTCATATTTCGTCATTATTATCATATTCACATTAAATTATTTAGAGTAATCAATCGTCTTGACCAAAAGAATTTAATGTAAAAAAATATGGTCAGAAGCCTCAAAAAATTCACTAAAGATGAAAAAAGTTAATAAAAAAAAGGACATTTTTTCATGGCCTTCTTTATTTATTGTGTAGTCTTATTGGACTTTTTTTTAAAATTTTAGTCTATGTTTTCATACTATTTTATTCCTCCCATCAAGAAGAATGAGAGAACGCAAAAAAAAATTGACAAAAAATTCAAACAAAAATTATAATATTTAAACAATAGCGACCCTCTTTAACATAAAAAAAGAAAAGAAAAGAAGACATATTATGATTGACAGAAGAAGAATACATATTATTATTGAAATTTGTATTGGAAGATAGTTTGAGTAATAACAAAATAAACTAAATGAGTGAAGTTAAAGAATATCAATGGGAGAAAAGACAGAAAATGAAATTTTAAAAAGAAATAAAAAATGACTGACATAAAATTGTATATAATTTTTTTATTTTATAAAAAGAAATTAAAGTGTCACTTGAATTACTTCCTTGCAGTACGTAGTATAGATGTGTGCATGGGACATGAATTAGTTTTAAACTATATTCATTTATTTAATAATAGACATCAAATAAATTAATTAAAATTGATCGAGCCCCACATGCTAAATATTTTTTTTTTTTTGAATAGACATTTTGTTTTCGCTTTTGTTTTTCTCTTTTTGCTACGGATGATATGAACATCACCAAGAACTGCATACAAAGGAATATTGATTGTGTGAAATAAAATTAATAATATTGTGTGAAATAAAATTAATAAAATTAATTGCGTGGGGCACTCGATCTAGTAAACATGCAATTAATTTCAACTTTTTGCTCGTGATATTTTTTCAATTGGCAATATTTTTTGATAATTCAAACTATCTATGTTAACAAGTCTTGCATCGTTTATGTTGATCTTTCTTCATTTACTTATGAGCCTTAAATAATTCTTACCTTATAAGCAGTGGCGGACATAAAGAGGGCGAGATGTTGTGTGACACCCCCGTGCTCCACTAAAAGCAAACTTTTTTTTTCAAGGTTTTAATAGTAAATCAAATTTACCGCGTAACACTATGATACTCTCATATTCTTTTGTTGTGTTAAACTCTCTCCAATACATTAATTAAATTTTGAACACTTCTATTTTTTGTTATTGAATACAATTTTGGTTATTAGCTGTTCATTTATTTTGAAGGTAACGCTCTACATTCAAATCCTAAGTTCGTCCTTATTTACAAGTCGATTTTTTTAAAATTGACTTAAACCCATGAATTTCTTTAACATTATATCAGAGCCAAAGATTCTATCTTGATCAAAACATCAATCTTTTAAGCATTCAAATCCTCTTGTCTAACTTCTACCATCTTCACATCTTGATCCACACTTCGCATGAAGAAAAGTGTTAGCAAGTTTCAATGGGTCCATTTGGCCTGTGGTTATTATTGGATTATTCACTGTTTAGTTTTTTGTCCTTATTTGAATTTTTTTTTTAATTTTTTGTTTTTCATCAATTTTTTGATGATTGTTGGTTTGTCTCGACAAGAGCTTTCAGAAAAGTTATCAATCATCGGCTACATTTGAAAAAAGTTCAGAAAAGACAAAAAATAAGTCAAAAACAGCGTCCGTGTTGGCTTATTTTCGTCTTTAGTGACTTTTTTTAAACTTTTGGACATAATTTTATACTTTTTAGATTCCTTTCGTCGATACGAACCAATAATCTACGAAAAAATGACATAAAAATAACAAATACAAAAAAAATTTGAATAAAGACAAAAAATAAGTCAAAAAATTTTTTTTGGCCAAATAGGGCCATTATCTATATTAGTTATCTTTCTTCTACTTATAAGTTTTAGACAACTCTTACCCTACAAATTAATTTTCAATGTTGAGTTAAACCCATAAATTTCTCCAACAATCCGAACCAATTTATGCACATTTTGATTAATTTTTACACAACTAATCACATTGTCCACTACTAGAAGATCTAATTAAATTTAAGACAAAACCTTACATAAACTGAAGCCATAAAAACTTATAACACCTGAAAAATTTTGAATGTTAAAAGACTAAGAAGCAAACTCAAACCTAGATACACCAATGTCATTAGATTTCTTGCTAGTCAAATCAGACATTTTGACCATCAAGATGTTACCTAAGGTCCTAAACAGTTGAGCAATATTAAAGCAGCATTTTAATGGTCAAAATGAAGACAACTCCTAAATCTTAGAGCTTTTATCACCAAACCAACCTGTTTTGAGTTTTTCTTGTTGATAAGCCAACATCGTCACGACAGTAAATTATTAGACAACATCTTAAGCGGACCAAAACTTTACACAAAATGCCCCATTGAGGAAGGCATTTAAATTGTGCCAACAAAATAGATACTCACTACAAAGTATTAATGATTTAAAGTGATTTACAAACAGAGAGAGAACCATTACCCCTATTAGAAATAGGACACAAATCATGCCAGCATTTTCTTGTGAAAATATTGCAGATTACATGTTACATGTATAGACCAAGGGTGAAGATTATCAACTTCCTTTCAGAACCAATTCAACCACTAATTCCAACGTCCGGACCTTCACTGGCTTGCTTTCACAAACCGACCCTTGACTCGGTCTCTAGTGTCAGCTCTGGCCTTCCTCGACTCGTAGCGGATCTGCTTGTGAAATCTGTCCATAATTTGAAGAAAATTTGTTAGAAAACTTGGGTAGAATTACTAATAGATACCTCAACACAACAGAAGGAATTGACAAATGAGAATGTCATGCCTCCGATTTTTCTTCTTCTCTTTGTAGCGCATAACAGCGTTGTCTCTGTTGTGTACCATCAACTCCATGTCATAATTAGATGTTGCAGTTTGTAGATTTCTAGACAGAAAAGCGCATTCTTTGAATTGGATGTTGCTGATGCTACTGTACGTGTTGGGTTCGTAGGACCACTGTTCAAGCATAGGAACGGTATTGCTTTCTGCTGTTGTAGCTCTGCAGCTTGATACTACATGATTCTTTGAGCGACTCTGCAATGTTTCAATCAAAGCTGATCAAGAAATGGAACACAACGACCCTTCAAATACATAGAATAGAAGGTGAATACTGCAAGGATATTGTACCATTAGATATTATACTATGTCTGTACACCCATCTAGAATTTGTTTCCCTAGGTGGCCCGATGGCATGTAAACGTACGAAAATAAACGGACGTAAAAGGTAACATTCAAATCACATTCATTCAACGATTCTTTATTGAATATTAAGGGGTTCTCGCCATTTTGCATGCAAGCATATACAAATAAGCAGTGTAGAACTCTTTCCATGAAGTATGAACTCAGTGATATCACTGCAGACGGACAGAACTAGAAAAGGGCGAGAAGATTTCGTGTGTGTAATATACAAGAACACAAGAAATGTTGACATCCCCAGTAAGCTTTTATCATGCACCCCCTTTCAAATTTCAGGAGGAGCTCCTACGCTTTCACTAGACTGTAAGAATTTAATGATTTCAAACCAACCTTAGAAAGAAACATTGTTTGTAGAGAATCAGTACCCTGTTTTTATGGTTTAAAAAGCTAGACATTAAAACTTCACACTACTGCATAGTCTGCATGAATAGCATCGATCCTTGCCTCTGCAATCATTAGTTGCATTTTGAACACTTCCAAGAAATAACAATATCAAGCAGCCAACCGAAGTATGAGCAGATTAAAGTTCTCGATCATCAGATCATAAACACGATGTGCAGTTCAGATACAGTTTGGAAGTAACTAAACTATATACTTCTTCTGAAAATACTGTGGTGGTCAGAATGTCTTACCTGTTGCAATGGCAAACCCTTGTATACTGTAGAGCAATTTATCCCATACATGTCCTCCATGACTTCTGTTGTTGCCAAGGAAGTTTCCTTTATGAACTCACTATAGTTCATATACTCTGAATCCTCTGAATCGTATCCTATCTCCGTCTGAGCAGATTCTCCGCAATCCCCTGATCTTCCTGATTGAAAATTCCAAACCTGCAAAGCATATATGATGGTTACCAATAGCACATGTGCTTGAGTTGTCTACTTTAAAGTTGGATGCCATTTCCTTACAACTACTAATAAAGAAACGAACTACATGAGTTTCACTAAAAAAACATGATGAAACCAGATATGCAGAAGTAGGAGCAAAGGTTGCCAACATGAACTTTTAGGTACCAGTAGCTTCTATTAAATTGCAAACAGAAACTCAAATGTGCAGGCAAAGAGCCCTTCAATAGATAAATCCTGGAGACAATCGACTGGAAGCCAATCTTTGCAGTAACTTCTTCCAATTAGTTCAACCAGATCACAAGAACGGGCTTCCAGCAATCTAAAATGCAGATTCCAAGAAATTTAAGGAGCAACAAATACTCCTGATGTGCACTAACCACTAAAAAATGCAAATAGGACTACATGCTGAAGAGTGAAAACCCCTTCACCATAATGTATCAACAGTAGAACAGAGATTCATTTACGAAGCTAGGATGAAATTTAGTCAACAGTTGCAGAACGCTCTCCTCAAAGTAAAAACCCAAACTACCACCATCTAACACTACACATCACTAGAAAAGTAAGGAGCCCGGATGTTTAAAGCTATTTGCCACACAATCAATTCATTTTTTTAAAGGTTCTTTATTCTTGCTTTTCATTTTTTGAGTATTTTAATCCAAATCAGCGCTTGAGTTTCCCTCCTTTATGAACAGAGTTGAACATTCAAATTCGAATACAAGACACCCTAGAAAAACAGTGACAAAAGAGGCAATTAATGCTAATCAATAATCTGAGCTCAAACCTGTGGCTTCTGATCCGTGGAATTACAGTTCCCTGTATTCCTAGATTCCGCAGTGCAAACATTTTCTCCGGAATCCATTCGCTTTGGCAGCATAAGAAGAGATGTAAGCCTTGTTTGCTGATGCAGCAATTCCTCTTCATAACCATTATCAAATTCAACGTTATCTGACTTTCCATCCCGACCACATGGATTCGGAGTCCCGGGTTTCATTTCAACCACATCTCCATCCACCCTCGCCGATTGCCTCTGAGCCAACTCCTCCAATTGCTTATGCATCACGTTCTTATACCTCCCAGCACACGAATTCCTCAATTTCGGCACATCAAAACACGGAACTCTATCGAAATCAGGGTCGTCCCCGGTCATCGCCGTCAAATCTCGAAAATTCAAGATCGTAGACTTGCAGAAAGTTGAATAATCACT
Source organism: Arctostaphylos glauca (assembly GCA_019985065.2). Classification (NCBI taxonomy): domain Eukaryota; kingdom Viridiplantae; phylum Streptophyta; class Magnoliopsida; order Ericales; family Ericaceae; genus Arctostaphylos; species Arctostaphylos glauca. The sequence continues at coordinate 17,359,349 of JAHSPW020000014.1, read as the reverse complement.
AGAATCCATCGAATTACGAGGCTTCAAATCAATTTCCCAAATCGAAGCGAGCTCCAACGCCGGAGGAGAACCGGAGTAACATCCGGCGGGAACACGGTGGTGTAGAGCCGAAACGGAGGAGTTTCCATGTGAGTCCCAATCGCAGCCGGTGCACAGCACAAGTCCATCGGTGGAGCACCGGACGGAAACCGGCTCTGATCTACAGTTGTCGCAGATCTGCGATCGCACGTGCTTCAGCGAGAGTGCGTTCGCCGAGTGCACCTGCTGGTCGCAGAACAAACAGAGCTTCGCCGAATCGGCTGTACAGTACACCACCGCCGATTTCTGGTTGCAGAAATCGCAATTGGATATCTCTGGCGTCGTTGATTTGTAATTCTCATCCATTTTACTGAGCATGATTCCTCACAGATTTCTCTCTCTCTCTCTCTCTCTCTCTCTCTGTGTGTTTCTGTCTGTGTCTCTGTCTGTGTGCCCAATTATTTGTAGGAAGAAGGCGTTGGAAACCTCGGCTCCAAGTTAGATTATCCGATTTTTTTTGTCTTTATTCAAATTTTTTTGTATTTGTTATTTTTATGTCATTTTTTCGTGAATTATTGGTTTGTATCGACGAAATGAATCTAAAAAATATAAAATTATGTCCAAAAATTAAAAAAAATCACTAAAGACGAAAATAAGCCAACACGGACGCTGTTTTAGGCTTATTTTTTGTTTTTTCTGAACTTTTTTTAAATTTATCCGATGATTGATAATTTTTCTGAAAACTCTTGTTGAGACGAACCAACAATCATTAAAAAATTGATAAAAACAAAAAATTAAAAAAAAATCAAATAAAGATAAAAAATTAAACAGTGAATAATCCAATAATTCAACCAAGCCAAATGAACCACTAGAAAAATTGAGAGGGTAACTGTATTGAAGGCACATCACACGGAAGTAATATATATTAGCGATAAGCATGGAGGGAAGCTGCCGACATGCAGGGCCGGCCCGGCCCCTGGAATTTCGGTGCCCTAAACAAGATTAGAAAATAAGCCCCAAATTTTAAAAAATAAAATAAAATTGTAAAAAAAATTACAAAATAGTAAAACGTGTTGTGTTATTTCACATTAGCTGGTTGAATTTCAAACTTGCTACTAAAAAATTTTACATATATAATTCTATTAATCTAGTATATATTTTATTAAAAAATCAATTTTTTAAAGATAGTTATGTCGTTTATTACATAATTGTCAAAATATAAATTTTTTTGTAAACAATTATTATCAGCTAATGTTTATTAAAATTTATAAAACTGTTATCGCCTCTAATTAAAGAATAACTTACTTTAAAAAAACTATGAATATGATAGTAAATAAAATTTACAAAAGTTAAAATTTATCTATTTACATAAATTAAGGTATTTTTCAACTATTTTATCAAACAATTCAGGATCAATAAAAAATATAAAAAATTAATTTCAAAATAAAAAAACTGAATGAATAAGAGTCGATCAATTCGTAATAATTTCGAGAAAATAAAATATAAAGATAAAAATACCTACTAAGTTCTATATCTTAATAAAAAAGTATTTGAGTCAAAACACATCGAAGTTAATAATTTTTTTAACTTACAATTTGTGAAAGAAATTAAGATAAAAAACAACTATGAGTGAAAGATAAGGGCACAACCGGGGGAGATTCAATCTCCTCAATCGAAATCGAGTCATCCGAAACTAGACGTGTGTACCAGGATACGTACTCTAGCCACATGTTGAACCAAGGGCGCACGCGCACCACCATGGCTTAGAGGACGGGCTAATCACTAATCAATAGAGACAAGCTATAAAATACATAACATATTTACACATGCCATATGTTAAAAACCTTGAATAGTTGAAATAAGTAAGTAGAAGAAAAGTTAAAGAAAGAGAAAAGGAATGGACACGGGATTTTTATTGAAGCAATTTCAATTTTTTTCTTTTTTTCTTTTTGTTTTTAAGAGATTTTTTTTAAACCCAAAAAATTGGGTTCTAAATATTTAATGAATTTTTTTTTATTAAGCCTTATTTAATAGAGTAGTTGAAATAAATATTTTTTAGAATTTTTTAATTAAAAGTCAAAATAAAGGGCCCAAGGCGGTGGTATGGGCCGGCCCTGCCGACATATACAGTCTACTGTAGATGAAGAAAAGGATATTTCACAAATATCTAGATACTAGATAGTAAACGAGGAAGTGGGGCCTACAGGATATTTACAAATATCAGCACCTTTTTTGCCATTCTGGCATATGAAAAGCTTCTGTCGTTTTCCCACTTTTGGATTTTTGCACCGTCCACTTGCCCCATTTGTTCGGGGAACATTAAATATAAAAAATGCTAGAGACACAGTATTACGTGGACTTATTTAGGTAATATTTTTAGCATATGAGCTATTTTACAATACATTTTATGTAGATTATTCTCTCTTCTAACATGGAATATATGTGTTTATATACTCGAGAAATCTGTCGTTGCGTAATTTGATGAGAGTTTTTACGTCGACAAGAAATGAGAAATATGTTGTGCAAAATGTATAGCAAGACATATAATATATCAAAACGACATCACTATGGTGCTTAAAAAATAGTCTGAACATTGCCTAACAGCTCGAGCATTTTTTTTACTCCAAAACGACGTCCTTGTGTATATTGCACAGTAGGGCCCCCTAAATCCTATGGACACGCCACGATATTTAAACTGAGAAATCTACTGTTATGTGATTTGATGAGAGTAATACATGGACACGACACACAATGACACAATACTCCGAAAATGTTGACTAATTACTCTGAACATATTATGCATCGGAGTGCTCAATTTTCTAGTTAAATTTATGACAAATAAGTAAAAGCGAAAGTTGGGGAAAAAATATACTCCCTACATCTCAAATTTATAGTTCCTCTTTGAAATTTTAACTTTTTAAGAAAACACAATAATTACTTCAAAAAGTTTTTTTTCCCAAATATGTCTTTGAAGTAGGATTTCAATAGGTCTTTTACAAAATGTTTGATTGATGTATATAGTACAACTTTTATTTGAACAAAGGGATAAAAAAAGAAATTTAAGCAAATATCAATCTTAGAAAAATCATGGGGTTACAGTGCAAAAAGTAAATTTGACATTTACTTAGTCATGCATTCACGTGCACTAAGGTCGTCTCAGTCGGATATTTGCTGGAAGCCATATCCATTATCCAAACCAAAGTTGGAGAGGTTCTGCTCATTGTTTTTTTTAAGTACTACTCAAGACTATTAGAGTTGCTAGGTCATTATTCTTAACAATTAATTTTTAACAATGTTCTGAATACCGAATTGGCTTGAGTACCGATTTTTTTATTGATGTATCGGATACCGTATCAAATTTAGTGCAACTATCAATATATATATCATAACGGGAAAACCCAAAAAAATTAACTTTTTTCACAATTCTTTTTAAAAAAAAGTACTGGCCGATATGATTGGTATTTACCGGTACAGGCAGGTATTGAGAATGGTACGGTACCAGAGGTACTTAATACCGATTTTATGCTAAAGCGGTACGTACCGGCCAATATGATACGGTATTCATAACTATGATTTTTAACGACTGTTATAGTCTCTAGTTATTATAGTAAATTTTTTGTTTTTTTAGAAAGTCATAACAAGAGTTTGATTTAAAAATCTCTAATTTGTTGTTAATGATATGATCACATGGAGGACTTATTGAGTTAAGATTTGTAGGTATACTAAAACTTTTACTTAAAAGCTGAAGATTGTAGTTTAAGAGCAGTTTTAAGTTACTAATTGCTGGAAATTACATTTTGTATGTTGGGATTACTCATTTAAGTTGGAATTTAGTGCTTAATTATAGCAATTGATTCTTTCCAAATGCTGAAACTGTTCTGCACATGCTGGAACTTACTATTCATGCCACTAAAATATTAGTGTATAACGAGATAGAATTGATGTACAAGTGGCTGTAATGATATAAGTGGCGAAACATGATTCAAGTGCTGACAATTTTGAATTAAGAAGAATTTAGGTGCTAAATACAGTGGTTAAAGTGCATTCAATAGTATTTTATTTTATTTTAGCATTCACTTTCATGCATAAAATACATTGTGAGCTTCAAGTATTTGCTTGCATCATTGTGCGACTCGTGTTAGGTTCAGAGAGGTTTACGCCTACTTTAGCTCCGTCTAAAAATTAAGTTGTGGTCCCGGTTAATTCAATTATTTTGGAAGGTGAGTACAATAATTATATAAATTTGAACTATAATATTTTACTTGTAATTTCTAAATGTGTTCTTTTTTATGAACTGTGATTTGAATAGTTGAGATATTATGAATCGAAAATATTTATGAAATGTGTTTTGAGATTGAGTAGTGCTGTGTACACAGATCCGGACACAGATGTCCGGATCCATCGGATGCACGTACATGGGATGAGTTGTTAGACCTTGTGATGGTCTTTATGAATATTCTTTTTACTGAAAAAGTTATTTCAACTTAGTTTGATCCACAAATATTTTGTTTGTTATTATTTATATGATTCAGTTGTGCTCACTGAGTACGTGGTTAGCTCATGCATATCTATGTGATAAATTTTCAGGTGTTCGAGAATAGAGGTCGGTTCACTATACAGCTATCGTCATTGATGCGTTTTTTACTTTGTTCTGTGAGAGAGGTTAATTGCACCATATAGTACAATTTTTAGTATTTTATTTTTAGCGAGTTGTTGTACTTTTTGTTGACATCTACTGTGGAATGTGGTCTAGTATGAGAGGTTGTTGTTTTGTGTGATATTGTACATTTTAGGTTTCTTTAATATAAGAGGTTTCTTTTAAAAGTTTGTCTTTTAGTACTTAGTCGTATAGTTTGGTATTAGAGGTGTTACCATGTCATATTCTTGTATGGTTCCATTATATTGTCGGGATTGGGGTGTGACACTTCCACTCTCCAAAAAATATCACAACCATTTCACTCTCCCAAAAAAATCGCCCCATAACTAAAAACTTTTTTATTCTCAATATGGTTGTGTTTTTCATAAATTTATTATAAGTTTATTTTCTTCACAATTTTAAAAAAACTAATGTTATTCTATTCATATTTTTTTTAGTAATTTTTAAATGCTAACATGATTTATAACTGAAATCGGAATCAAATCGGATCGGTCTAATGATTTAGTTCTAATTTTATTCTATATGTGTTACAGTCTGATTATGGTTATCAATTTTTTAGAACCATTAGATATGATTTGGTTCCTGAATTCTTATAAAATCGGTCCTATTCGAACTATGTACACCCTATACTAAACTATGAGAATTGGACGGCGGGAGTAGAAGATTGCCACATAATTTTTCATATTTTTAAATTAAAAATAGTGATATGTATATTACGCATCCTCATTGTATAATATAGATAGATAAATATAAGTCCTTTCCGATCTACATTTTGATCCGAACGATTTGTTTAGTTCTTTTAGCCCTTTTTTAATTCGTTTTTGTGATCATATTTGTTTATTTTAAAATTTTTATTAAAACCATCTGATGAAAATTAAGTTAATTGAATATATTTTCAAATCATATTTATCTTCAAATATAGGTGTTTGGAGTCAGTACTGTTGTATTTTTTTAGTATAAATATATATTGAAGTCGTTAATTGTATTTGAACTTCTTATCAAAAAAAAAATTGTATTTGAACATTATAAATTTTAGTGTAATTGATATTTTTAATGAGTTACAAATAATTGGGCCGAAAAAATTGAAAAAGGAAATTGAATATGATCGTTCAATCTAAAATAATAGTGGGGAGCATTTCATTCATGTGTTGGGTAATTGTCGTAGTTCGGTACCCTGACCCAACCTAATCTTCATTACTTTATTCCGACATGGTTAGTTGGTTAGGTTTGGTTTGATTTTCTTTGGAGAAAAAATTTGGACCGACTCGTAATTACCATTTGGGAATTTCCAAATTAAAAGCCAAGGTTAGTTCGGTTTTATTTCTTATATTTCGGTCTAGTTTTGGTTGATTTTTCAGTTTGATTTGACTAAGCTCAATGTCAAAAAAAAAAAAAATGAATTTTTCAATTCACAAATAAACATTTGGACTATTACGGAGCCAGGTGGAATGTAAAAAAAATAAAAAAATACATGTCGCAAAAATAAAATATATACTAATTACAAAAAATACAAATTACATAAAATTTGGGTTTTAATTTATTCCATTTTGGTTCGATATTTAGGGTCAGAAAATCAAAACCAAACCCATTGATCTTTAATACACCAAACCAAACAAGACTAGACCGGTTTAACTAAAAAAGTATTAAATTGTCAATTCGGTCCAATTTTCTAATTCGGTTCAATTTACTGATTTTTACGTACACCCACAGTTTAGCTCATTTTGAGAAAACCAACTACTGGCCCATTGGGTTTTCTATGGGCCTTATATTTTATAAAGCAAAGGGGGGACAGGTTATGGGCCCAACATCGAGTTGGGTTTCAAGTCAATCCAGGCTTCAGCCCGCTTGCACTGGCCCAACCTATCTTGATAGTTCGAAGACTAAAATGGGCTACAATTGGGCCCATTGAAAAACACTTTCCATGTGCCCATGATATTTTTACATGATACTTTTAACAAACACATATTGATAAATTTTATAGCGAAATATCGAGACGTAATTTTGCTAAAATTTATTTAATAAAGTGTATTGATCAATGTTCTGAATACCGGATTGGCTTGGGTACCGGTTTTCTTACTGGTACGGTACGTACCGGTACCGGTCATGTACCGGGTACCGTATCGGATTTATCGCAACTATCAATATATATATAAATTATAAAGTGAAAGTCCAAAAAAATTAATTTTTTCCGCAATTCTTAAAAAAAAAAATAAATAAATAAATCCGGTACCGGCCGGTACCGACCGGTATTGAAGGCGGTACGGTACTAGGAGTATTTGGTACCGTTTTTATGTCAAAACGGTACGTACCGGCTGGTACGGTACGGTATTGACAACTTTGGTATTGATACTTTAAAACACGCATAATGATCATTTATTCATCTTGTAATACTTTTTTTTTTGGTTAGATAAATATGAATTTTTAATTTATTTAAAATTTTTGCATGAATAATAAATACATAGTTTTATAAAATGAAGAGTTCAAAATATTTAAAATCGAATCGTTATGGATCTTGACATACAAAATTATATGAACAATTCAATTATATTCGAATGCATGATATGTTGACCTCGTACACACAATGCAAGTAATCATTTGGTATTCTTAAGTCATCACCACGTGAAAGCCCTCCCATGCTATACGTTTGCATGGATTTAACCGTTCAAGACAAATTTGGACCAAATTATTTTTTGTTAAAAATAATAGATATTAGTTGATAATTCACATTTTTCACATAATTATTTCTCAATTTTTTTGGTACTTTCTTATTTGTTCCAACGTGAGGAATTAAAAAATAATTAAATATACAAAAATTCAGATAATACGACGGTAAAAACACTAATAACAATGAAATTTTGTGTGTTTTCCTTTTTTTTTTAAATTTGAAAATCTTGATATTTTTTATCACATTTTTTTTACTTTCTATTTTTTCCCTTAAGAATAATTATTAATAAAAAACTGTAAGACGACTTTACTAAAATTAAAAAAAATAAAGAATAGTAAGATTAATCTGAATGGGGCCCAATATAAATGTGATACCCAATGAATAAAGATTAAGTTTAGGAACACATCTTTTGCATAAATATTCGAATGCATGTGTAGTTGGGAGTTGGGACCATTAGATGTTTGTCGGGACCTTTAAAGCAACATGAACTCCGCGTGTATCTAACTGTTATGGGTATATCTATATCCAGATGTAAGCGCGAAATATAATGAGGTGAAATTTAAATAAGTATTGCTAAGTTTTGTTTTAAATAGTTTTATTAAATTCAGCACAAGAACGCTCTCAAACACTTACATGTTATTGATCTCAAGTGAATAGAGTCGTCTTAATAAAGGCGGCTCATTGAGTAATCAACCCGAAAAAGCCAATTCAAAAGATTATAAATTTGAGAAGACAGTTATTAATTTTGAATTATAGGTGACACAGAACCTCAAATATCTCGGGATAATATTATATTCAAATACGGTATTTTGATGTTGAACAAAATACGAATAGTAGAAAATGATTTCCTAAAAAGTACACGTCGATTTGAAAAAAAAAAAAAATCAGAAAGTAGATCATAAGTTTGGAGGGAGAAACATAATAATTCCTAGTGGATAAATGAGGTATTTAGTTTTATATATGTCTGTAAATTACGGTATGAACCCTACACGTCATCTCTCCGTCCATGTGTAAATGCAATTTCTACTTCCAGTCTTCTACTGATTTTTAATCGAATCTGTTCTTTCGTCCCCTAAAAAATCTCTACCTGAAGCTGAACATCAAGAACCGGTCAACCATGGCGATTCAGATCACGAGATGCCTGATCTCTGTACTGATAGCTCTGTTCTTGGTCTCCTCTTCGCCGGCTCTCGCGAGCTCGGACGCCCCTTTCATCGTCGCTCACAAGAAGGCCACTCTCACCAGGCTCAAGCCCGGCATCGAACGTGTCTCCGTCTCCATCGACATCTACAACCAAGGATCTGCGTATGTTCCTTTCAAATTTTATCATCTTCGACCTCTTCAATATCCTTTGGTATTTTCAAATGATTTGTAGATCGAATCAGTGCTTCCTCTTGTGTTATCCAATCGATCTTGTTTGCATTCATTTTTCTTCTGATTTTACTAAGTTCTGGTAATCTTAAGTTAGATTACACTTGTTTCGCAAATCATTGACACAATCTTTGTCTAGATGCTGGTAAATAGAGTTATTATGGCAATTAAATCCTGATTGATTGAGGAATTATTGCCTAATTATCGCGTGACGTTCTTATTAGTCGGATTTGTAAAGTACTTTTATTACCTAATTATATCCTTTAATAATTAGTGCTTGTAAGTTGGACATCAAACAATTTTTATTCGTTTGTAACTTCAGATTTTATTTGGAGTTATTACTCGGACAGCAAACTTTCTGAATGTAGTAATAAAGTTGGATAGTGAGCATTTACGACACAATGAAACGGAAGTGTTTGTTTGATGATAACGTCATTGAGAGTATTTGGAGTTGGCTTCAAACAAAGATACTTCTTATTTTTTATCAGCAAAACAAGTTGATTGTAAGCTTTATAAGCGGTTCTGCTAAAAAAGTAGACAGTGCACGTACCTGGATAATATGATGCCTTCCATCTTTGTGGAATGCTCCCTTCATCAGCTTATCCAAACAGGCGTTCCCTTAGGGAAGTGTGTGTTTGATCTCAATTATCAACTGCACCATCAATTTCGCCTCAGATTCAACTTCATGCTTTGAAAGGTTTAGGATGTTAGCAAAGAGCTCACCCTACAGGAGAGCACAAATCTCAGCAGCAATGCTTGAAGTTATACCTCTATATATTATATACACGTGCAGCAGTAACATTCTAACCTTATGAAATAAAATTGAGTGGAGCCCCATATGTTCATGAATTGAGTCAATACTACGTTTCATTTTTCGTACTGGGTTCGTTTTATCTTCTTTCAGTGTCACAGCGTTGAGTACTTCTTTTACACTAACCAATTGAAGATCTGTTCTGTTAATACTTAAATCCAGTAGACATGTTCTGCACGTTGGTATTTTATTTATCCTATCATTTCACTCTGTTTGTCTTTAGTTTGATTTTTAGTTGTGACAAGAGTTCGATGAACTTTCTTCCCGACTAGTAGTTTTTTTAAGACGCATGCCTATGCTATCGACGTCATGTTCTCAGAACAGTAATTATAGATTGGGTGGAAAGTGGATTGATTACCTGTTCAGCAGTGTTCGACTTTTGTATGTTTCCTGGATCTGCTGATACCCTGGCAAGATTTATGTTTTCAAACCCGAGTTCTGAAACATGGTATATTTTTTAACCCACATTTGGGGAATATATTCCGGTCATCCGAATTTGTTTCTTGCATACGTTTTTAGTAGTTTCCTTTTGGAGGAAAAGTATCTAAAGTAATAGTCTAAGAGTTTTAACTTGGAAAAGTGTAAAGGGCCGTAACCTTTAATGCTCCTAGAATTGTGTTTTTACATGGTTATTTTGAAGAAAATAAAATAAATTTATTTCAAAATAAAATTTCTCTTTTTTTTACTGTTCTGCCCTTATCTAACAAGTATACAACATTTTGGAGCATTTGACATTCGAGTTCCCTTTTCTCTTGTGGAAACTAGCCATGTTCCAACAGGTCGATAAGAAAAGGTTGCAGGTCAGTTTGGATGACATACATCTTGGTTGATTCCCCACCATCACTATAGATCATCAACTACGGCACACAGTAGAAGAAGTGTTTTGTGCTAGCAATTTGCTTGTACAAGCAATCAGCATTCATTGGGTAGTGGGTGGATCCTTTTATTCTACCGATATCTCATGATAAAGGTTTTAGTGAATGTAATTTGGTCAATTTGCAAAGTATTAGCACACAACTACTTTTTCAATTACTGTACCTCACGAAATCCATTTGGTGGATTTCATACAATAACAGATCACTGTTGAATTTGGTACTATCTACCTCTCTCTCCTTCAACTAACAACTCATTGACTTTTTGTGGTCATAATTCCATTTTTATTTAGTGGATATTGCCGTCTGATACATCTGTATCTTGTGTATTTGTTTTATCTCCAGGACTGCGTACGATGTAAGTCTGAATGATGATAGCTGGTCCAAAGATATTTTTGACATTGTCAGTGGGAACACTTCAATTTCATGGGAAAGGCTTGATGCGTATGAGTTTCTCATTCTTGAAACAACTTCTTTAGTTCACGTTTGAATTAGAATTTAGAATCATTACTTGCTATCATGCTAAACTTATTGTTGATTTTCAGTGGTGCTCTTGTATCACATGCTTTTGAATTGGACTCCAAAGTACAGACACTATTTTATGGCGCACCAGCTGTTATCACATTCCGTGTCCCTACAAAAGCTGCTCTACAGGTTTGGCATTCTCACCCATTTAATCTCCATATAGCAGTTATGTATTCGTATGTACTTTCTATCATGTCTCAAATATCACGTTTGGCTTTTTCCAATTTGCAGGAGGCTTATTCGACTCCAATTTTGCCGCTAGATGTTCTTGCGGATAAACCTGCTGAGAAGAAGTTTGATTTGGTAAGTCTCATACACAGTAGATTTGTTGATATATTTCTGTCTTGACATGCTATCAGTTATTCACTCAGAAGCCTTTTTTTGTTTTTCCATGGCATTGTGGCTGGCGGCAACCAAATTTTCTTAGGCTAAGGTATGCCCTGTTCTCGTTATCTTCAGTTTGGCAATAAGAGTATTCAGATTATGTTAGTAGTGTTGTTACTGCTTTCTCATTACATTACTGAAAATGCTTAGGACAGATAAGGAGTAACATGCCAGGTACTAGTGAACTATTAGAACTACACATTAGAGACGTGGTGATAGAGGGACACGTATTACCAGCTGTGGTCTTGTTCTATTCAAATAAGATCAGTTGATTAGTTGAACTAATTCCAATTATTGTCATTTTTTGCAATTGGCCTCTTGGGTTTTGGTTATGTGCCTGTACTTCTAGTGAACTGTTGCCTGTTGGACTCATTGGAACTGCTTTTCTCATGCTCTCGACATTTCTCTGTCTGCAGAGGTTGTTGGCGCAGTATGGTTCATTGGTCTCCGTGATCTCTATCGTGACTTTATTTATATACCTACTTGCAACACCATCATCTGGTTCTGCAAAAGGAGGCAAGAAGAAGCGCTAATCATTCGAGAAGATAACAACTCCATAACGAGGTAAGTTATGCTTCGGATAGAGGAAAGTCATTGCCCACCACTGTTGCTAGGCAATAGAGTTTGTTTTCAGTTTCCTTTTTAACTTTTACGGCACTGTTTTTTGGATCTTGTAGTAGGTTTTTTAGAAATGAGAGAAACATTGTTTTATTCTGCTACTGATATTTGGGCAGCTTTTGATGACCAAGTAAAAGTTAGATTTGATCTCAAGCTGCTTCTCAAAGCTCCACCTGTAGTTCTCTCTACTTTCATCCGTCATTACCTCTAAATTTTTTTGAACTCTATATCCTGTTTTGGTATTAGAATGTTGGTTATGAATGAGTCGCAGGCCACCGGATGATGGCTTCTACCCTTCCATATGTTCTCTGAGACCTAGTTCTTGTGGTGTAAATTGTTTCAACATCCGGGGAAGAAAAAAGTCTATAGACCCCTCACACCACATCCTCTAGACAGCGCGGTGGGAGCCAGTCGTGTGCGGGTATACTTGATGTATTGTTTGGGAATTCATAATCGCTTGGCTTAAGATGTGTGATATAATGATATCAGGCGCAGTAGGATTGTGGCGTTCATTCTGCTACTTTTTCTTTGTGTTGTGAGCTACAAGCTTGCCATGGATCTGTTGTCAATATAACCATGCACAGATCGCTTCGATCTGCGTTAGAGCATCTGTAGCCCTTACTTCACACAGATAATCTGACTTTTGCGACTACTGCATCCACATTGCTGCACCTGCAGTAGCGTAATGATTTCGTCTCTTGTTCCCGAATATAGATAATAAAATTCAATCTTACCTTATTTGGGCTCTGCCAACTTGTCTACTTGAAAATTGGCATAATTTTATTAGGGGTCCCAAATAGGGAAGACCGGTCAGGCATTTGTTCAAACTGGCCTTCCTGAATGTTGTGTGATTGCTTGTGGTCTTTCATTTGGTTCATTTCAAACAGAAATATCTTCTTTTGTCATCTGCAAATTAAAAAAAAATCATTACTGTCTAGTTTATTAACAAACGAGCAGAACGAGTCGAGTAGTGAATTGTTCAAATTTTCTCCAGAAGCTAAGCGTGCTTGCAAAATATGTCCAAGCTTGGCTTGTTTTACGAGACAAGCAGCCGTTAATGAGCTTTAATAAAGTTGGTTACAAGTTGGTCTCGAGTAATTGAATTTTTTAAGCTTCGTACGTTGAACAAATTGAGTTGTACTTGTTCATGTTTGGTTGAGAGCTAAACGAGCTTTAAACATGTTCAAACTTGATTTGTTTATATAACAAGTGGATTTCAAACGAGTTCTTAAATATTTGAGTACAAACGCGAACTCAATGTATTTTTAGTTCGTTGATATGTCTTCTATTGTCCATGACATCAGTATAATTGTGCTCGTAAACTCTCCTTTTAGGTAAATTATTTTTATGGTGCATTTTACCCCTTTCTTTACTTGCAATAAACCAAGAAAGGAAATTGAGCTTTGAGTTTGCTCATACATCACTTTTGGAAAACGAAAGAAGATTTTTATCTCTAAAAGTTTCGCTCAAACGCAACTCTTTTGGGTGTGAGGTAGTGTTAAACCCAAATACCAAATAAACATTAGCTCTCCTTGAAAAGTAAGTGATCCAACGGCACTTTGTCCTAGGCGGCTCACACTACAAAGGCCGGTATAAAGGGTCACGATCCCTCGAGATTGAGCTAAATCTAAAAACCAATCCTTCATTTGGATTTGCAGGTTGCAACTTCTCTGCATAAAATCAGACTCGCTAGTAATCACAAGTTAATCATACAACGGTGAACTCGTTTGCACCATCAATACATCGCAAGGTTCAATCTTTGCTTCATTATTCACGGATATTGATAAGATTTTTTCATTTAGCAACACCGCATGATGGCGTAACCATAAAGCAAAGATTCAAAACAAAGAAAGACTTGCGGTTCCAAACATTTAGTGATCTCAAATATACAGACGGTGATTTAGTTTTTTGATGAATTATTTCTTCGGACAGAAAAAGATTATGCAAACACTTACTCGAAGTGACCTACGTTCCAGTATCTTATCAATAAAAAACAAAGAAATATTTACAAGAATGAGAGAAGAAAGGATCTACAAAAATAAAAATATCTCTGGAAAATGATATGAGTATCTTGTCAATCGAAGAGCGAAGAAAATTTACTGGAAGAATGGGATAAGAAAAAGATTATAAACAGATAGAAATCAAACCGGGTCGATAATCCGGGCGGCATGAAATCGAAGCTTATGATTGATTCTTGAACTAAAACTCATGAGCCTTTCGATTGTTGCCTTTCATTCACTTCAAAAGATATGGGATTGAAATCAGGTCGCGTTTATATACACATCCACTTTGTATATTGATTTTGGGATCAAATGGTTTTCTCAATTGGTTTTGCAAGCTTATGATCACGAGCAGCAGAAGCATTACTGGGGTTGTAGCAAGATGTTACATGCAACAAATTCTTCATGGCAGCTGGTCTCCCCTTTGGAAACACCTTTCTGAATCTTCTTCCTTTCCTCCCTTTGCTTGTGGATTTGGTCATGGCTACCTGCCAAACACAAGCCAACCATAAAAAAAAAAAAAGAAGAAGTTTTTGAACACTTTTAGCACGTTTGTTTGCGGTCGAAATTTTAGAAAAAAAAATCACAGATATATTAAGAATGGAAATATAGTAAATAAAATAATTTATCACAACGAGGTGAGTAATTATGAATAGTATGTTTGGGTATATATACACACACACACACACACACACACACACATATATATATATATATTTTTTTTTATCAAGAATGATAAGGCATATGACAGATACGAGTAGATGGATGATAAATAATATTTTTGTAAATAAAAGAGAGATAATATATGAATAAAAGGAGTAGGACAATGTTATCGTCCTTCAAAGAGATAAAATTGTCTTTCCAATATGATACAAGAAGATAAACAAATCTTGTATGTGATAAAATCGGATAACTATATCCGGTTTGATGACATTGCGACCTCTAACAAAGAGGCCCTTTATTTGTTCCATTTTTGTCTTCTAGTTTATTTCTTGTCATGTGGAAATGAATGTAGAGACATACATTTATTGGTAGTATTTAGGGATGATAAACAAGTCGAACGAGCTCAATAGTTAATTGTTCAAGTTTAATTTGAAAACTTAACGAGTTTAAAAATATATTTAAACTTGACTTGTTTATTTGTCAAGAATGAGCTCCAATCAAGGCGAGCTCAAGTAGCTTGAATTTTTTGAAGATTGTAAATGGTACGCGTTGAGTAATTATTTATTCAAACTTGGATTAAAAGCTTGACGAGCTTCAACAAAATAATCTTATTTAGATAGCAAACCAATCTCGAACAAATTTCAAACGAATCAAACACGAGCTCAAATTGAAGCAAACCCTAGTGCCAATTGTACATACCTCACTCGAATTTGGAAATGAATTGCTCTTATCCCCTTTGATCTTGCTTTCCTTCTTCTCTCCAATGTCACTGTTACCTGCAAAATTTGTGATACAATTTCATTGCCTTGAAATAATTATGGCTCTTGTTAGGTGCAAGAGAATCTTAATATCTTATGCTGTGTTTGGAACATGTGGAAAGCATGTGACATGAAGAGAACATAACTTAGAGAGAAACATCCCCTTTTTCTTCCCTCTTTTGTCCGGAATAGAAATTAGTGCTTTTTCTATCTTGTTTATCTTAGTTATCGGGGGATTTCGAAAAAGACCTGTATGAAACACCTTTTAGATATAGAATGCTCACTTATCGTCTGTATTCATCTCGTTAATTCTAAAGAAGGTTTAACATTTATTTCACATATATTTTTGCATCTTTCTGTAGGTCTCAAACAAGGTGAGGAGAGAAAATAATTATTTTTTCCCATTTTTCCTTCATTTCCACAACTTCCAAACAAAGCTTTAATCCTATAACGAAATTCCTTACAATAACTACATTATTAGGGTTCCTCGTCAGAAAAAATAAAAAGGAGTAATTTGTTTTCTTCTTTTCAATAAAACATTAAACCCCTCAATGTAGGGGCGGAATTACATAGAAGTAAGGGCGGTTCTTTCAAAAATTTCAAACAAATTTAAGACCTAAGGGTAAATTTTAAAAATTATAAAAAATTATATTTTAACCCCCTAAATTACATTCGGCTACCCTATTTTTCTATAAAAACAAAAAATTGATCTTGATTCCGACCCTATCATGCAATGCTTGGATAGTTTTTTTTTTGTATTTTCTACTTTTGCTATAAAAAACAATGAAACATAAATCAATTTTTATGCAGAAAAATTATAATTTCTCTGCATATTCTCTAGAACGATGGAAATGAAATAACTCACCGCCATCCTTGAAGCTATCTTCTGACTCGCTATCATGAGTGCAATACTCTCTGAAACTCGGAGATCCGATCCACAACGCAGAAGCATCATAATCAGAAACTCTTCCTTCTTCTTCCTCCAAATCGCTTTCTCCTTCTTCACCATCTTCGTTGCCATTGTCGGCGCCTCTCCCCGCCACCACAACGTTCTCATTTCTAGGTTTAATCTCGTTTACTTTACCCTCGGCGCCATTTTTCCTTATCGCGCTATCACTATCCGCATTCTTCAAGCTTTCTTTGCGAGGCGAAGAAATGCTCTTTTGGCTATTATCGGTATGGGAAATTGTTTGATCTTCGTGGTCTTTTAAAAGTAATTTGGTAGAATGGGCGTCGTCGGGGGTAACGGTAATACGATCGTTTTTACGCAAGTCTTCGAGTTTCTTTCGGATGGGTTGAAAGCCTAAATGATCGGCTACGCCATATCTTGACATGCCGCAACCCATTAGATGTGGTGGAGGAGGAGGAGGAGGAGGAGGAGGAGGAGGAGGAAGAAGAAGGAGAATAGGGGAAGGGAGGAGTGAGAGGATTTGATAAGCACACGTGAGGTAGGTTTAATTGGGAAGAAGAGAGGGTACTGGGCTCTAATGGGAGAAAATTTGACTTGGAAAAAGGAGGGACGTAGCAAGAGTTTCGGGGATTGGAGATAGACTTCAACTGCCTGTCCATTCCTCTTCTTTATTTCTTGGCAAATATCATATCATTGGTGATGAAGGGCTATGTGATGATTCGCTCGCGACTTATACAATATTATCCGTTTTGAATTCTAGACTTTTTAGTATAAGGGTTATGTAATGATCCGTGTGCTAACATCTTAAACAATATTGTATATTTTAATTGTTCAAATCTCATAAACTTTCAAACACATCAGTACCTAACTCTGCATTGATACAAGACGAACATGCTTAACTATGGCCCTATTTGGCTAAACTAGATTATGGAGATTGTCTAGATTATTAGAGAAATAATTTAGCCCCATTTGGCCTAAATTATTCACCCAAACAATCTGGATTAATCTAGTCCAAACACAACATATCTAACATATCCACAAATAATTTAGTCAAAACACTTTAAGCTAAATTATTCCTTACGGAACCCAACATAATCAAATAATCCCATAATCTAGTTACGCCAAATGGACCCTATATAGTTCTATTGGCTGGCATCCTTAAGGCTTTAAAAAATCTCGTACAAGATAGGGGGCACGATTTGTTATATATAATACTAAACTTATATATATCAAATGATGTGAGATTCTAAATCATTCATCCGGACATCCACCAAAACTGTTAACTAGCAACACATCAAACAGAAAAACTCTCAATCAGACATAAATGATTTCCGTCTTGTTTTAATTTTTGCTAACTTTTATTGAAACCCTTATTTAAAAATCAGTTCCGGTTAATTATAATCAAGACATTTTATCTAATTAAAATTTTTTAATATATTAATTATTATGTTGCTCGTATCTGTTTTCTCAAAGTTATGAAACGATTATTTTAATACATGTGTAAAATCATTTGAAAATTTTAATAAATAACAATAATTTTTTGAAATAAATTCATATATAATTTTAGTTTTTGATCCCGCAACTTGAAATTTCTGACTCTGCTCTAAGAATGTGCTAGAAATGTATAATTTGAGAAAAATAGGAAGGTGGTCTGAACCGCGACACCAACGGTTAGGGAAAATGGAAAATGGGGGTGCCGGTTCATGATAAACCCGGCTCAGACCACAAAATTGGCTTACAAAACCCTAACGCCTGAAAATTTTCATTACTGCCACTCATTCAGAATTTCCTCTCCATATATATAATCCCCAAATACAAATCCCCGTCCCTCTCGTTTGCTGCAGAAAATACACCTTCTCCAAAGAGCGGGAAAAATCGCAGAGAGAGAGAGGGAGAGAGAGAATCTCTCCCTAGCAGTGTAATCATCGTTATTACAATGGAGAACATGGTGGATCAAGACCAACAATGGCTAATCAGCTGCTTGAATGCCACTCTCGACATCAGTCACCAGGTCCGATCCTTTGCCGAAGCTTCACTAAATCAAGCCTCCCTTCAGCCAGGTTCTCTCTCTCCCCTCCTTCTCTCACACAAAAGCACATTTATGACATTCGTTTGTTGTTTAATTGAGGCCGTCTGTGGAGTCTGAATCCCATCCCACTTGCGGACTTCTCTGAACTCTTGACCCTTGACTTCCGTTCCTTCGCCTTCCTGCAAAACAGCGAATCCTAAGTTAGTGCTAGCAGGGATTGGGTATGCTTGAGTTAGTTTCTGGGTGAAGAGAGTAAACCAAAGCTTGAATGATTTGTTTTCGCGTGACTGAGAGTGGAGAGACAAACCCAACAGAGCACTTGAAGGGCCTGCTGGAAATGTCACGCCGTGTATGGCAATTCACGCACTTCTGCCACATGCCCCGTGTCCGTGCGAATCAGACTGCCCCCATGTCTGGCAACGGTTTCGCCCTCACGCTTTTCCAGGAAACTGCCCGCAACGTGTGAACATGCCATGCTCTGGCCATGCTGAGCATCAAGCCCTTGGCGGCACGACAATGTGCATCCCCTCTCGTTAGAGGTTTCCTTCTCATCACGTGACACCAGGATTCAAAATTCTAGCAGTGTCACTTGGGTGATTGATCTCACGATCCTTCAGGTGTGCTGACCGTACCGGTCTGGGCTTGTGCGCCCGATAGGGCTTGAGGCACACCGGATGGGCTTACCGAACCTCATGTTTCAGCATAATCTGATCTGTCTTGAGCTTAACCCAGCTCGAGCCTAGCGCAGATGGGCCAAGCATGCATTTGGGCCAACAGCCCATTCCCATGCGTATCTAGGATTCTAGCCTACTACATCGTCAAAGGAAACCGATATGTTTTGCAAAAAGAAAGAAAAAGAGTAAGAAAAGGAAGCAAACCAGAAAATGCTGGATGATCTAATCTGCTAGTCACTGATTGTTATTGATACCGTGTTATTTAGAGTTTACCAGAGTCGCAGTTAATGTCAAGAATTATTCATCCACCGTTCATAATTTTGGGTCAGTGGTTGTATTGTTCTAGCACCTTAATTTAACATTGTTTAGCTTGGTCTTAATTTTGCAAACTTAATAGCGTACAAATTGCTTAATTGATATATTGTGTCATTGTCCATATTTGTTTTTGTTTGCTTACGTTGAGTATTTTTGACTGGTTTATTTGCTTCACCAACTTCTCATACCAATGGCATCTCCAACAAATGACTGGAATGCCTCTTTTTGAGTATCTGCTTGGTTTTATGTTTATGGTGTTGAATGTATGTTACGGTACATTTTAAAAGATTATCCTGGTTTCTTGTAGAATTACATGGTGGTATATGAAGGTTTTCATGAATTCTTTTGAAGGTTTTGGAAGTGCATTAGCCAAGGTTGCTGCAAACAGGGAGCTTTCAGTGGGATTGCGCCAGATATCCTTTATTCACAATCACAGACCCTAAGTCTATTCTATATTCTTCCTTGTTTTTTCACCGAAGGGAAGAATTTTTTTACCCAGGGGTGCATTCTGCTAATCTTTAGTTGAATAAATGCAAAATGTTTCATGATATTTTAATCTTAATTTTGCTTTGTAAGATTTAACTTGCTTTTACCTAGCTGCTGTCCTTCTAAAGCAGTTCATTAAGAAACACTGGGAGGAGGATGAGGAAACTTTTGAGCATCCCGTTGTTTCAAGTGAAGAAAAGGTCCTTTATTTTCTTAATGTACTCTCTTTGATTATGTGATGCTTGACAGGGCAGAATGATGAATGACGAACGACAAAAAATGATTTCTGTAGCTGACCTAATTGGTTTGACACAAGGCTTAGTTTAGTTCATTGTACGCTATTGTTTTCAACTATGTTATGGCTGCCCTGGGTTTTAATTTTGTAGGCGCACTTCTTATTTCTTTTTAGTGTCCTTTAACTGCTTTGCAATTCTTTAAAATAGTTTGTTTTGTTAGATAACTGACAGTCAATGATTCTAGAAGCCATGCTTATGGAATAATTTGCTAAAGGATTGAATTTCCGAGGGCTGAGAGTATCCTGGAAAGCATGAGAAGAGGCACTCTTTTTTACATATGTTTGTGTTGTTGAACTCCGAGCCCAGTGAAATGGTGTCGACTCATGCACTATGGGTTGAGTCCGTTTGCCTGACTTTTTGATCAAAGATATTTAATTCAAGCCTTTGAATTTTGTGGCTAAGGAGGGTGATATTGAGGCTGAGAAATCCCGTGTTATGGAGTGCCTGGGAAGAAGCACCGAGGGGTTATTTGTGTGGATAGTGTTGAACTTTGATGCCAACAAAAGTATTACTTGTTCATTTTTGTATTCCTTATGGCGAAAAAATGTTCACATTGGTCGACATTAACATCATTCACTTGTTTAATAGTTGATTTGAAGAGTAACGTTCTGATTGTTGTGTGGATGGTCAATGGGATGAAATACCCACTTGGTGAGGTGGTTGTGTAGGATGTCAATGAAGTCTCCCTTCTAGATGGAATAAGTTTTTGGTATACTTGAGTTCCTTAATTACGTAATCAAGATCCTAGATGTGGGTATGAGGCATAAAAAATGATTCCTTGGAAACAAATAGTGGTAATAGGATATTGTTGGAAATAATGTTGTATATGGTAGTATATATATTGTAATTAGGCAAGTTAGTCAATTAGGTAGGTAGCATCAATTAGGGATTTAATTTCCTCTTTCCGTATTATTTTCTTTCCTTATTCATCTTGTACACAGTCTATATATTTCCTCATTGTGAGAAGAATAAATCATATCGTTCGTATATTTCGACATGGTATCAGAGCGGGTTCTAGGAACCTGACTTTCTCCTCTTCGTTCTCTCTTTTTTTTTCTAAAACCATCAGTCGTCGCCGTAGCCGTCGCCCCTGGCCGCCGTTGCCCCTGGCCGCCCTTGGCCGCCGCCGCCCCTGGCTGCCGCTGTTCAGTCCTGCCGCCGCACTCTCTGTTTTGCGCCTGGACGTGTTTTCTGGTCTCCGTTTTTGGCGATCTGGTCTCTGATTTGCCCTCTCTGTTTTGGCGATCTGGTCTCTGGTCTCTGCTTTGACTCCCGCAAGTTGCCGTCACCGGCCGCCACCGTCCTTTCTGGCGACCCCTGCTGATCTGTGGTATTTGAAACTAACCCTTTTTTTTTGTGGGTAACTCTCGGATCTCTTTGTTTATATCTCTGATTTATTATTTATCATGGGTGATAATAAGAACAAAGATGCTGAGAATAAAGACATTGGTGCATCAGGCACCAAGGATGTTGTTCGGGATTATCGTCGGTCTCTCACCACGATTAAATTAAATGGATCAAACTATTTGCCATGGTCCCGCGCAGTAACTGTATCTCTGCGCGCTAGTGGCGAGACTTCCTACATCACTGATGATGCATCTACTGATCCCACTTGGACCCAAAATGATGCTCATCTCATGACTTTACTTTGGAATAGTCTTGAACCCGATATTTTTAATAATGTTGCTTGCCAGGAGACGTCCAAAGCTGTTTGGGACACTCTCAAAGAATTATATTCATCAGATCAGAATACTTCTCGTATATATCAAATTTATCAGCAGATTTTCTCTTTCCAACAAGGAGATCGATCACTCGATGACTACTTCTCTACATTAAAAGGGATGTGGGATGAATTAAATGTTTATCAACCGTTATCCACAGACTTACGGGTTCAACAGAAGTACAGGGATGACTTTCGTGTTTCAAAGTTTTTGTCTGGCCTAAATTCAGAACTTGCTCCTCTAAGTTCTCAGATTCTATCTGGCAAGGAAGTTCCTACTGTTGGTGAGGCTTTTTCTCGTGTTCGACGGGCTGCTACCCATTCATCTGGTTTAGAGCGACCGACTCCATCTGCTCTTGCTGCTCCCATTACATCCCCTACTTTATCTTCTGGAAATTTTGGCAATCACAATCCCCCCCACAGTCATAGTAGTTCCTCTGAACGTGGTGGCCGGCGTGGAGGACGTGGGGGGCGTGGTGGTCGTGGCACCAAGAAGTGTACTCATTGTAATGCAACCAACCACGATGTTGCGTTTTGCTGGAAGCTTCATGGCAAACCAGCTTGGGCTAACCAGGCTACACTTGAGGGGGAGCCGTCTGCATCTGCTCCTCCTACTCAGATTACTATATCCAAGACCGAGTACGATTCTATGATTCAAAGGGCTAATGCATCTTCTTCTTCTTCCACTGCGACCCATGTCTCTTCAGGTAATACTTGTCTTCATTCATCTTCTCGTACTGGCAGTAATCCTTGGATACTCGATTCTGGCGCATCTGATCATATGACAGGTGACTTGTCCCTTTTAACTAATGTTGTTACCCCTTCTGTTCCTTCCTATGTTACTATTGCCGATGGATCTAAAATTCTTGTTCATGGCATTGGTACATATTCCTCATCTGGTCTTGTTTTTCCTTCTGTCTTATATTTGCCACAATTCCCTTTTAATCTTATCTCCATTCATAAACTTTCTCATACTCACCAGTGTTCTGTACGTTTCTATCCTTCTCGTTGTGAATTTCAGGATCTAAAGACGCAGAGGATGATTGGTGGGGGGTATGAGAAGAATGGTCTGTTTTATCTCCGGGATGAGAAGCAGCAGCAGGCGTCCAACTCTTCCATGTTATCTGCTCTACATTCTACTGTCACACCTTATCAGTGGCATTGTCGTCTTGGGCACCCATCCTCTGCCAATCTTCGCAAGCTAGTCCCTAATCTACCTCATTTTTCTCCTTTTAGTTGTGATACTTGTGAACTCAGTAAACACCGTCGGGTTTCTTATCCTTTACGTACTGAGTCACCATGTTTAGAACCTTTTGCTTTAGTTCATTCAGATATTTGGGGACCTTCGCGCACTACGAGTTTGTGTGGTGCTCGCTATTTTGTTACATTTATTGATGCTTTTTCTCGTATAACTTGGGTGTATCTCCTCAAAGATCGGTCTCAATTATTTTCTGTGTTTTCAAAATTTCATGCTGAGATTGTCAATCAGTTTAATGCTAAATTACATATCTTACGAACTGATAATGCCCAAGAATATCTTTCTAATGAATTTACGCATTTTAATGAGACTCATGGCATTATTCATCAAACTGCTTGTGTCACCACTCCGCAACAGAATGGGGTTGCGGAACGGAAAAATGGGCCAGTTTTAGGTGTAGCTCGTGCTCTTATGCTTCACATGAACGTTCCAAAACTTTTTTGGGGATATGCTGTTCTTACAGCAAATTACCTAATAAATAGAACACCTTCTCGAGTTTTGAATGGAAAAATTCCTTATCAGGTCATGTTTCCTGCCAAGGATCTTTATAGTCTTCCTCTAAAACTTTTTGGTTGTGTTTCGTTTGTTCATAATTTATCTCCTGGTCGTGATAAGCTTGATCCTCGGTCTTACAAATGTATCTTTCTTGGTTACTCTCGCACACAAAAAGGGTACAAGTGTTATAGTCCCTCATTACGGAAGCACTTCGTGAGTGCTGACGTCACATTTTTTGAAACCATCCCATATTATTCCCTTGAAGGTGGACAGGTGCGACCACCCATGTTGGCTGACCTTGGTCAGTCCCCTTGTCTCCCTGAGCTTACTTCTCGACCACCAATTACACAGGTTTATGTTCGTCGTCCTTCCGCTACCGCTCCAACTGTTGCTACTACAGATCCAGCTTCTGTACCCACACCATCTCCTCTAGCGTCTGCGGATCCTACTCTCGATCTTCCTATTGCTCAGCGTAAAGGTACTCGTTCCTGCACTTCCCATCCTATCTCTCACTTTGTCTCCTATGATCATTTATCTCCCTCTTTTCGCGCTTTTTCTGTCTCTTTGTCCTCTCTTGTTGTTCCTAAGTCTTATCAGGAGGCTCTTTCTCATCCTGGATGGCGTTCTGCTATGGAAGAAGAGATGCGCGCTTTATCATTGAATCATACTTGGGATCTTGTTCCCAAGCCTTCTGGAGCTCATATTGTTGGTTGTCGTTGGGTGTTTACTATCAAACACAACCCTGATGGTACTGTTGATCGTTTGAAAGCTCGTCTTGTGGCCAAAGGTTTCACCCAAACCTACGGGCTCGATTACACTGAGACTTTTTCTCCGGTTGCCAAACTCAATTCTGTTCGAATTGTTATCTCTCTTGCGGCCAACCTTAATTGGCCTCTTCATCAACTTGATGTCAAGAATGCATTTCTTCATGGTGACCTCTCTGAGACTGTCTATATGGCTCAACCACCCGGTTTTGAGTCCAAGGGGGAGTCTGTGTGTCATCTTCGCAAATCGTTATATGGACTCAAACAATCTCCCCGGGCTTGGTTCGATAAGTTCAGTAGTACCGTTGTGTCTCATGGTATGACTCGAAGTCAAGCTGATCACTCTGTATTCTTTAAAAAGACTACTCGTGGTATTGTGATTCTCGTGGTTTATGTGGATGATATTGTCATCACCGGCAGTGATGGTGTTGGGATTGAAATATTGATTCGTCATCTTTGTTCCAGTTTTCTTACTAAGGATCTAGGCAAGCTTCGGTATTTTCTCGGCATTGAGGTTGCTCGTTCCAAAGCGGGCATTAGTTTATCACAAAGGAAATACACTCTCGATCTCTTGAAGGATACAGGTTATCTTGGTTCTAAACCTGTAGCTACTCCCATGGACACTAATCTTAAACTAATGCCGGAAGATGGTGAATTGGTTGATGATCCTGAGATGTATCGGAGACTTGTGGGTAAACTTATTTATCTCACTATTACTCGACCTGATATCTCCTATGCAGTCAGTATTGTCAGTCAGTTTATGACGTGTCCTCGAGTTCCTCATATGGAAGCAGTTGTTCGTATCTTGAAGTATCTTAAAAATGCACCTGGACGTGGACTTCTCTACAAGTCATCTGGACATCTTCGTATCGAAGGATATACAGACGCTGACTGGGCTGGATCTCCTGCTGATCGTCGTTCTACTACTGGTTATTGCACCTTTATAGGTGGCAATCTTGTGACTTGGAAGAGTAAGAAGCAGTCAGTTGTGGCACGTTCTAGTGCAGAAGCAGAGTATAGAGCAATGGCTCATACCACTTGTGAGTTGACTTGGTTGCGTACACTTCTACAAGAGTTTGGGATTCCAGTGCATGGTCCCACTCCTTTATACTGTGATAATCAGGCTGCTATCCACATCGCTAATAATCCAGTATTTCATGAAAGGACCAAACACATTGAAGTTGACTGTCATTTCATTCGGTCAAAAGTGGAATCCAAAGAGATTAGCACGCCTTTTGTTCCTTCAGGCTCTCAACTTGCTGATATTTTCACGAAGGCTCTTCCCAAGACTTCCATTGACTCTATTTGTCTCAAGCTTGGAGTATACGATGTATACGCTCCAGCTTGAGGGGGAGTGTTGGAAATAATGTTGTATATGGTAGTATATATATTGTAATTAGGCAAGTTAGTCAATTAGGTAGGTAGCATCAATTAGGGATTTAATTTCCTCTTTCCGTATTATTTTCTTTCCTTATTCATCTTGTACACAGTCTATATATTTCCTCATTGTGAGAAGAATAAATCATATCGTTCGTATATTTCGACAGATATGTTGAGATTTTCTATCTAAAAGGTGCTCGATATGTCAAAGATGAAGGGTAGGGTGTAAATTCATCCTAGTAGCTCAAAGCTCGCCTGAGCCCGTTAGATTTTGGGCCAGCTTGCATCTGAATTTAGCCTGGCACAAGCCCTACCTGATCTCCATGGGTAGGGCTTGGGCTAGAGGTTTTGAAGCCCAAACGGACCCGAAGGCCAGTCTGGTTGGACTGCTCAAATAACCCGGTTCTAATCCCCAAGCTCTCAATTTCAAGTTCCTAAAGCTTTCAATTTCTAGGTTCCTCTCACAAGATTGAAGCGCAACAATGTAAGAGATAATTTTTGTTTCATTTCACCATTGGATTAACATTTATTTTCTTTTTTTACATATTGTTAGTTACTTTTTTATTTTCTAGTTACTTATAGTAGGTTTTTTTTTATAGTTATGGATCCTATGCAAAGATTGGTGATGGTTGGTTTGACTATTTACAATCTATTTTCTTTCTTTTGTTTTTGACTATTTTTTTGGTTTATAAATATTTTTAGAGGTTTTTTTGCTTGTTCATTAAATCTTTATTCAAACCAAGGTCAGAACTATTATGTAACAAATTGGGATTTTGTGATCCTTATTCTTCAGCTTGAGGGGGAGATCGGATAAAAATGTCCGGTATTACTGTATTAGGGTGTGAAGTGTGAGTGTATCTTAGTCTTTTTATCATTGTTTTCTTATTATTGTACTCACTCTCTCTATATATAAGAATCATATGTGTGCTAGGGTAATTAATTATTCCTAATCACTTTAGCCTCTAATAATAGAAAGTAATTTGATGACATGCAAAATTAAATATCATATTGTTGCTAGGCTAAATACGGATCAATTCACTGTGCAGTTCCCTTGTTTGAGGGCGTGAAAATTTTATCAGGGATTATAGTTCTTCGCCTAAGGGAATCGAATAAAACTAGTACGTTATATCAATGCAGGTGCTGTTATTTCTTATATTACGTATTAACTTCCCAATAGAGCACACATGGTCAATTAATGTCTTATAGTGGAGTGATAAAAAAGTTGCTTGATTTGTATAATTTTCCTGTGTAAAGAGTTATTAATTTGGTGATTCCTGGGTAAAGAGTGATACATGCAGAGAACATGAGTTTTTTTGACAATCTTATCGCTTTATCTCTTTCCCTTTTTCTTCCTTTTTGTTTCTGGTCTGCTCCTTTCTTTATTCTTGTAGCCAAAATTAACTAAACAAACTTGGTTCAATTTTTCCTTTATTTGCTCGATGAACCGTCATTCTAACTTGCTTCTGCATTGCAAGAGGCGAGAAGGCTTTTGGTAATACTCAATGCTGCCTACTTGAAATCATCTGTTTAATGTATGAAATGTCTCTTTTTTCCCCTGGCTGGCGGAGTTGATTGACAGGTACTTTCCAACATGACATCCTTTTATTGCTGCGTCTTATGTCCCTTGTGTGTATGTTAATATACACAGGTACTTGATGCTACAATTTATATGTATTATGTAGTCAGCCACAATTGTACTTTGTTGATACTACTTGTCCTCTCTTAAGTGATTGTTTGTGGTTAAATCCTATTTGATTGAAAAATACCTCCGCCTAAATTTCTTCTCCTTTTGTGCGTTCCCTATCCACCTGTCTGATTTTACATAGATCTTGTTCTCAGGAAGTTATACGGAGACTTCTTTTAGTGTCGTTGGATGATTCTCATAGAAAAATCTGCACGGCAGTCAGCATGGCTGTGGCATCCATTGCACATTATGACTGGCCAGAGGATTGGCCTGACTTACTGCCACTCCTCCTAAAGTTTATAAATGATCAAACTAATATAAATGGAGGTAAGTCCTTGGTGCACTATGGTTTCATTTAACACAGCATGATTTTTTTTCTTGCATGGATCCTGCATAATCTCTAGTATGGTGGCTATGGTCTAATCTATTTATTCATATTTTTGTTCAGTTTATTCAGCTGTGACCTATTTGTCTTGGGAGTGACTGTGTAGTGTGGTCTGAAAAGGTTTTGCATTAGTTCTTATTTATTTTTCATTCCGCCTTGTCAAAAATCATGTACAGAGTTTTGTTTTCTTGCTGGATGCAACTAAGTGTTGAAAGGATGATCCGTCTATTCCCTTGTTTGCGGGGATGGGAGGTTTTCGTTTAGATTGTGTCATCCCATGAAAATGCGTTCTAGAAATCTTCTACCATTGTTAGGGTGTCACAAAGTGTTTTTCACTAGTCTTATATCATGTCAGCGTTTTGACAAGATTTGTTACAAGTTTACAAATGCTCTCAAATTGTGCAGTGCATGGGGCTTTGAGATGCTTGGCTCTTCTTTCGGGGGACTTGGACGATACGGTGGTGCCAACACTAGTGCCTGTTTTGTTCCCATGCTTGCACTCAATTGTTTCATCACCGCAGGTAATTTAATCTTGCAATCACATTGTCACTTCTGTATGCCTTTTCTACAAATCGGCCCTTCCCTTCTATTTGTTCTTCCAACTCTCCCGCTTCTGTTGTTCTGGTCGTTACCGGGGATGTTTAATGGAAGTGTCAGACTCAAATGCATGCCACATGTGTGAGGTCTTACTAGTTTTAGATCTCTGAAGGTACTTCTTTATAATCCTCCAATATGATAGCCATATGACTGGATACCTGCTGGTTGGATCCTTAATCAACTAAACTGTTTACCTGAGTTTTACATTGATTTTCTAATTATTACCCATATTGCATTTCACAAAATAATAAAAGATGTTTCTTACAAATGAGCCAACTGTTTTTTAGGTTTACGTATCGATGTACCTGTACTGAACCAGTACCCAATCTGTACCTCTATACGTGCTTCATAAGTTTTGGGCTTATCGTTTGTGTTTTCTATGATATTTAGCTTTTTATCGTTTCAACATTGTACAATCTCTATGTTTCTAAAGTAAAATACCTTCCCCTGAGAAGGGATGAGAGTTGAGAGAGAATTCTTTTTAAGACATTTTGTATATAAGCATCATTGCAGTGCCATTCAGTTGTTGGTACTTATTGTGCAGATCTATGAAAAAACTTTGCGTGCAAAGGCTCTTTCGATAGTTTACTCTTGCAGTTCTATGCTGGGCCTAATGAGTGGCGTATATAAGGTATCCTCTTAATACTGGATGTTTGCAGGGTCTGAATTCGGACTCTAATTGGATTTTTCTTTCCAATTTGAAATGACTGATCTAATACTTCACTATATTTAGACAGAAACCAGTGCATTAGTATCGCCAATGGTTCAGACATGGATGGAGCAGTTCTCTATTATCCTGGAGCATCCAGTTCATGCTGACGATCCTGATGACTGGAGCATCAGAATGGAGGTTTAATTTACCATTGGGTTTTGATTTGTCGTATTTACTTTGATTGTCTAAATAAGAAAAGCCATTGGGTTGTAAATTCTTTTTACATTGTCGAATATTAGGTTTTAAAGTGCTTGAATCAATTTGTTCAGAATTTTCCGAGCCTTACAGAAACACAATTTAGTGGTAAGATTTGTTGTTTTTTTAATCTTTGAGGATGAACCTTATTTCAAGATGCATTCAAATACTGCTTTCTGTTTCTTTACCCTGTCCAATCTGTTTGCTATGGTGCTTTTTGGTTTCAGTTGTTGTTGGACCCTTGTGGCAGACATTTGTATCATCACTTAGAGTATATGAACAAGCATTGATTGAAGGTACAGAAGATACCTATGAAGGAAGATATGATTCTGATGGTGCAGAGCAAAGCCTTGAGTCCTTTGTTATCCAGGTACATAGCCATGAATTTTGCAGCTTAGCTTCAATTTCTTAATTAGAAAAAAATCTGATTGAAGGTTTGTGAGATTTTGTTGCCTAGGTGGCTATCAGCAAAGTAAATTTCCCTTCAACTAAATGCATTTCCTGATAGTATGTGGTTTAACATATGTGAATAATAACTTAATGCTATCTTATCTAACCTTCGGGAAGGCTTGGCTGGATATGAACACATATTGGATACCTCTCTACCAAAAACCAAGAATATAAAGAAAAGAGAGAGAAAACAGCCTTACCAAACTCAGATCAATGCCCATCAGATAACTATAAGTTAGTGTGAAGGCATGCAGACCCACTTCCAGAGGCACCATGAATGCCACTAATGTTGCACACTCAAAACCACCTAATTCCTTTATATACCTCATTGCTCTGGCATTGCCTATGAGCAAAGAAAGTGAAGTCAACCTCAGGCATATCTCATCACACAAAGATTTGCGCGTGATTTGGGAATTGGGGTTATCTAGATAGCCTGTGCTGTAGAGAGAAACAGAAATCAGAGGGGAATAATGCAATGGGAGGGTAACCAAAACCTGTGAATAGTGGGTCAGTTGATCTCCACTTGCCCCCGCTTTGAAAGAAATTTGGTTGGAAAAATTGCTCTACTTTGTTTCTATGAAGAAAATAGAAAGAGAAGCAAAGCTAAGAATGATATTCTTTTTGTTGAAATTCAGTTGAAGCAATTAGCCCAGGCACCACCCTTTTGCTCTACCATCAAGATGTAGCCACTTCAGTCTTTACTGTCATTCAATTTCTCATCATCAACCACCAACAATAAGTGGCTGGGTACTAATGAGGCTAGCAAGGAATAGAGAGGGAAACGAGGAGAAAACGAAACTGTTGCGAGGAGGAAGGTCCTGAGTGCGGTAATGTGTGGTTTGAGAGGAGCAGAGCAAGGGTGGTGCAATAACCACTAAGTGGCTGCAATTTTCATCTTTCAAGTTAGAGGGAGAACAGTGGAAAGGTGAAGTGTGTTAACCATGAAGTGGCAAGGGATTAATGATGGTGATCTTATCGTGAAAAAATAGCAGTGGTGGCAGTTTTGCTGGGTTGACAAGGAATTTGTGAAGGATTAGCTTTCTGTATCCAAGGCAGTGATCAGCAATACTATTTAATACACCTCCATGCTTGGTTTTTTCTGAAGTCTATTTGGCACCTTCAACCTTTGATCAGTTCAGTCCTCCATAAATTTATTCTGTCGTTTCAGTTGGTCTGCATTGCACGGAAATATTCTCTCTCTCTCTCTCTCTGTTTTTCAGGCATGGTGTATTTATGTCCGCATGCGTGTGTGTGCCACTAAGCCCTTTTTAAAATTTTCCTTCTGGTCATAAAATTCTTAAATATATCTGAATTTTGCAGCTATTTGAGTTTCTATTAACCATCGTGGGCAGCACAAAACTGGTAAAGGTCTGTTCCAAAATCCTTCATCTGGATTCTGCTCTGCATTGCTTTGTCTCTTTGCTGATGATATCATCCGGAGCATTATGTAGGTTGTTGCAAATAATATTAAAGAATTGGCATACTACACCATTGCCTTTCTTCAGATTACCGAACATCAGGTAATGCTATGTTTTCCTTGTTTAGCTTGGTTCATGCTTCATACAGGCGATGCTGTGTGATTGTATTTGTGCTTGTCATGCTTCATACTTGTCCTAACATTTTTAATTGGTACCGTGAACATCTTGTAACAATATCTAGAAATCATTAATATCTCAATCTAAATTTTCTCATAGAGTTTTCCATCGCTCCCCCCACACCCCCCCTCCTCCTCCTCCTCCTCCTCCTCTTTCTTTTTTCTTCCTACTTAATTGTAATCGTATGTGACTTTTATGTTTAGGTTCATACTTGGTCACTCGATGCAAACCAATATGTCGCTGATGAGGATGAAAATACTTATAGTTGTCGTGTTTCTGGTAAGTTGTATCTGAGTTATACCAATGGAACTTGGTCTGTTCTCAACCCTTCAATTTTGTCAGAGACTGAGACTTGAACAAACAACATTGTTTCTGTGATGATTTTAAGTTAACCCTAGGTCAGAATACAGACGCCTAAAAAGATGTTCTCTTTGAATGCTTCTTGAACATATAAAGATGTTTTCTTGCAGGTGCTCTTTTACTTGAAGAGGTTGTCAGCTCTTGTGGTACGGAGGCAATCAATGCGATAGTGGATGCTGCAAAAAATAGATTCGCCGATTCTCAACAAGCAAAAGTTGCTGGTTCTGCTGCCTGGTGGAGGGTATGATTTAAAGTTATATGGTCAGCTCTAATTTATGATGTCTTCATGCACCGTGCATTTAATATTTTGAAGATTTTTGATGCTCCCATCTCAAACCGAAACGTAATTTTTTGCAGATAAGGGAGGCTATACTTTTTGCTTTGTCATCTCTCTCTGAACAGTTGCTTGAAGCAGAGGTGTGGTATATGAATAAATGTATAAATGTTTGTATGTTGCATTTCTATAATGGGCAAAGTACTTGGATAGTGCTATTGGTTGGATTTTACAGATATTGTTGGTTCCTAATTGGCAGGATTTTGATCTCAATCATTCACTGTCAGTGAATTGAAGTTGTGCTTCTCATGGGAAACCAGATTTCTTATAATTCTGTCTGATTTTCAGGTTTCTGGGCGTACTAGGGTTGATTTAGGAAACCTGTTAGAGCAAATAATTGCTGAAGACATGGGATCAGGTATCTATTTTTTTTAAAATCTCTTCCAGATTATTAGCCATGAATGAGGTTGGTTGTATTATCTGGTGTGCAGGGGTTCATGAATATCCCTTTCTTTTTGCACGTGTGTTTTCATCGATTACTAAGTTCTCCTCCATGGTAAGTGTTTTTGCCCTTATTGTTGTCATGTGTTCATGCGTCTTCAGTCTAATCCACTCACTGAATTTCTACTGATTTTACAGCTCAGCCACGGTGTTGTTGAGCATTTTCTCTATGCTGCTATAAGGGTGATTGGCATGGATGTGTAAGTGTGTCTATCTCATTTATCTCTTTCACTACGAACAAGAGAATGAGACTAGTGCTGATAATTTCCGTCAACAGTCCCCCACCGGTGAAAGTTGGTGCTTGTCGAGCACTTTGTCAACTCTTACCTGATGCAAACAAGGGAATGCTTCAGCCTCATCTAATGGGCTTATTTTCTTCGCTTGCTAGTCTTCTTAATCAAGTATGCACCATTTTAATAGTTCCTTTGGCTGTTATTGTTCAAGTCATGCATGTGATGCTTATGTTAGTCTGTTTTGTAGGCATCTGATGAAACCATGCATCTGGTACTTGAAACATTGCAAGCCGCAATAGGAGCAGGTAACCATTGTGGCTAAAATCTAGAGTAATGGTCTTCCAAATTCATTGGAGGTTTAGTGATTTTGTGCATTGACTTCGATATTATGGGTCCTTCCTCGGTGAGCATCAGTATGTTTGAGTTGCATTTGCTGATTGTAGGGCATGAAGCATCAGTATCTATAGAGCCTGTTATCTCTCCTATTATCCTTAACATGTGGGTATCACATGTTTCAGACCCTTTCATTAGCATTGATGCTGTTGAGGTTCTAGAGGTAATCGTGCTTGGACTCTTTCGGTCACTTGTTGGACTACTTAGCTCTCCTGTCAATATCTTATTAATAAAGAAATTGTGCTTCTTATGGTTTGTGTGGTTGTGGGTGTGAAAAATCATGTGATTCATCATTTGGTACGAGTTTCAACCAATTCGATTGAATGTTGCTGTTGAATCGAAGAGTAATGAATCTTGCAATTCAATTCGTGATTCACTGTGACTCACTATGATCCAAAGTTATTAATACCGTACCGTACCGGCCGGTACCGGCCGGTACGTACCGTTTTGGCAAAAAAACGGTACCAAGTACCTCTAGTACCGTACCGTTCTCAATACCGGCCGGTACCGGCCGGATACCGGCCGTACCGGTCGGATACCGGCCGTATCGGCCGGATACCGGCCCGTACCGGATTTGTTTTTTTTTTTTTTTTTTAAATTGCGAAAAAAATTAATTTTTTTTGGCTTTCTCTCTATAATTTATATATATATTGATAGTTGCGATAAATCCGATACGGTATCCGGTACATGACCGGTACCGGTACGTACCGTATCAGTAGGAAAACCGGTACGCAAACCGATCCGGTATTCAGAACATTGCTATGATCTATCTGATCCAGTACAATTCGGTACTATTCACAATAATACAGCTTGTTTCTCCTTTTGTTTTCATAAAGCATAATCGATGTCGTTTTCACCTCTATCGAGAAAAAACAAGAAATTGGTAGTTGTATTAATTTTTTTCTCTTTTTATTTTTATATTTGAACATGCAATGTAGTTATAATGATATTATTTTCTCTGGTGAACACTGTTTTATTTGCATATACATGTATCAAATTATATCTTATATCAGGTGAAACCTATGATTCACGATTCACTAAACGATACATGTCTTCATATACGTTCTGGCAGGATCTTGTGTAATTATTTGTGTTTCGTGTTTCTTATGCTAGTAGGGAAAAAATAATCATTGTAGCCACCCCAGTTGATTTGGTATGGCTTAATGTACCCAAATAGGGTGGAAGGCCACTCACTAAATTTGAATACTTCCATTTGAAAGCTATTTACTGGTCTTTTTAAACTCAAGCTTGTTTAGTTCTTTTTAGGTTGAACTAGTTTGAAGGACATGGCAGTGACTTGTTCTCAAAGTACCCTGGACTGTTTGTTGGTTCATGTGTCGACATAAAGTTTAATATTCATCAAAAGTTATTTATTACTCACTCTACCCATAACCTTGATCCCTTTTGGAATTGCAAGTTCTTAATGAGATCTGTAATAATTGCTCTTGTTAGAGTCTAGAGAGAGAAACCAAAACACAATGCATATTCAAAGTTATCCTAGTTATATTAAAAGACTCAATCTGGGGTTGTACATGCAAACCCTAAAAGATGAAAAGACTATACTACCCTTAATGTAGAAGCTAAATACTACTAGTTTCATACACCTGTCAAACTCATGATGCAAGCGCAGAGAATAGCATGAGTTTGGAAAGAAGAAAAGGAGATGCTCTGACTATGTTAGCTGCAACCAATGAGCATCATGAGCCTATGAATTTGCAAAATTTAGCATGAACAGAACTCTGCTACCAAGCAACTGTATTGAGAAACTGCAGTGGCGATGACAAGGGTGACAATTGCAATCTGAAACCAACCAGCATGTGCAAAACTTTGCTAACAAACAAATTTATTGAGAAACTGTGAAGACGATGACAAAAGTGACGATTGCAATATGAAACCAACCAACGTGTGCAGAACAACGAGCATGTGCATAGCTCTGCTAACTAACTATTGTATTTAGAACCTGTGACGACGACACTGGTGATGATTGCAATATGAAGCCAACCAACATATACAAAACAACCAGCATGTGCAGAACTCTGCTGACAAACAACTATATTGAGAAACTGCAAAGATGATATACGAACCAACATCTCTGAACACACCTCTTAACCAAAATAGGAACAGTGCTGCATGAACAATCGCGATGAACATTTGTAGTAAACCAATATGATGAACAGTAACAAAACAGTATGATGAACAGTTCGTAAAAGTATGGTGGACAGTGACAAAACAGACAATGGCCCCATGGACAGCAGCAAGGGCTAGGCTCCCATCGGTGAATAAAAATCACATAGGTCTGAACACATTGCTCTGATACCATATTAGAATTCAGAGACATAAACCAAAACACAATTGTATTGTTCACTATTCCGTATGGGGGTTATATATAGGCTAACCCTAATAAGACCAAAAGATTATACTACCTTTAATGTAATAGATAAATAAGAATAGACATAAATACTAAATGCTACTACTTTCACAGCATTCAAAACTTCATATTAAAGGCCTTAATTTCATACTTCATTGTCATTGTTAAGGGATAGTTATGGAAAACTATGCATTTTACACCAGTGGCTTTTGAAAGAAGAGTATGAGTTTTCGACATCCCAAATTGGAAAGTTGAATCACTAATATTTCATGGAGGAAATATTAATTGTCACCATGTGTCAAATGTGCTTCTTATATAAGCAAAGATTGCAAAAGGTCCCTAAACAAATTTAAAGAAAAAAGAGCTAAATCAGCATGAAGCTGTGCCACCTGCACCTACTTTAGGTATTAATTTCTTATTTTGTAATATAGGTTAACAAGTGCAAGTACTTTATATTCATAGTTCTTTGTTGAGGTTTGAAATCTGAAATGAAATCTTCTTTCCCCTATATTGAAATGAATCGTATTCTTTCAAAACTGTAAGTGGTAAGATCCGGTGTCACTTCCAGAAATATATGAAACTGTAATAGGATTTTGGGGACAATGCAATGTAAGTGTTGTGCGTCCTCCGGTCAAGTAATGTTCATCTTGATGAAAGATACATAAAATTTATGTTCTAATATTGGTTCCTTCTTGTTGCAAGTTAAAATAAACTACTATATGGTATCTCAAATGATCGGAGTTAACTATAGGAAGCCTACTTTACCCGTATGGTAAGTTAAACGACTGCCACGCTATGCCTTACCATAATATCTCAAACCATGTAGAGTTTGCTTGTCTTCTTCCCTTGCATTATTTTTTGTGGACAATGTAAGCCTTTTCCTTGGTGAAGTTATGGGCCAACCTTATCAACTTCTGTTATTTTCGTTGCTTCTTTCTCATTATTCTCTGCTATTATCTTTTCAAAAAGATGTTTGTTTATTTTCAAACTTTGAATTTGTTTGACACCAAAGTTCTAGTGTTTTCCAAAGCATTCTAGCTAGTAACATCACCTCCATTATACTTTTTTCATTTTATTCAATTACTTGGTAAAAAAAGGAACTTTTTTGTTTGTTTTAGTACTATGATAAAATCCTTTTTTTAGTTTTGGTTTGTAATGACATATCCATACAACATACCATTATATTATAACTGGGGTCCTCCGTTACTATTTATTAACTTGGAAAGCCACCAACAAAAGGAAGACCAAAGCTTTCACAATGCTATAGTTTTTTTGGCCTTTCTTCCTCTGCTATTAAATATTTTTATTCCCCCAAGAATGCTACAACATTGTCAAAAGCATTAAACATTTTTCTGATTGCTGTTGAATTAATGCGAGCACTAGAAATCTAGCCTAAAACTGGAAAGAGAGTTGAAGAACACCATTTTCTAACCTGAAAGACCTTAAAATGTTTTTAGGAAGGGTATTCAGCAGAGGAAGGAACTAAAGAAGGTTTTTTTTTTAGATTATTGAAAATGAGAAGCTACTGAAGTGGATGAATTATCTTTGAATCATGATTGATATGCTTCTATTTTGATTTGACTGTATGGCAATATGAGATTCAGCATGTGTATTAGAAAGAGGGCTTCAATCATTTCGAACTGTAAAAGGAAAGAGGATATATATCGCATATGCCCTTCCTTTGGTACTTTGGCCTTGTGAGTCGTGAATTGTTAGATTCTGAAAGCTCAGAATTCCCTGATATGCCGAGGGAAACAGTAGCACAAAGCATTTTTATTTAGAGATTGTGCATTGCTTACGATTTAGTTTTGACCTTTCCTCATTAACAATTCTACTCTTTTTCATCTTTTTCCAGGCAATAAAAAATGCTCCTGGTTGTATCCAACCCCTTGTTTCTCGAGTTCTACCTTTTATTGGACCAATTTTGAATAAAGTATGGCTTGGTAAACTTCACAATATATAAGTAGCATTTAGGGTGGAGTGATGCACCGTAGAAGTTATGTACTACTTTTATCTGTTTCTAATGTATCCTGGTGACATTCATCAGCCACAGCAGCAGAGTGATGATTTAGTTGCTGGTGCGTTGGATCTTGTGACGATGTTACTAAAGGCAAGTCAAAGTTGGCATGATATTTTACTTTTTTGTTTATTTATTGGCTAATCAGTTTTGTATTTTTGAAGAGCATCTTCATCATGTTCGGTATCTAATGATTGCCATATACTTCAGAATTCACCTACTGATGTGGTGAAGGCTGTATATGATACTTGTTTTGACTCTGCTATACGGATAGTTCTTCAGACGGACGATCATAGTGAACTTCAGGTTTTATTCTTTTGCTAAATGTGCAGTAAGGTTTTCTCAAGTTTCGTGGGATGTTTTCCCACTTTTAAAGAGTCAACGTGCTGTTCGCACCTGTATTGTAGCATTAACTTTGTGTTTTGCAATGACTATGATCAGAATGCAACCGAGTGCTTAGCTTATCTTTTATCTGTTGCAAAACAAGAAGTTCTTTCATGGGGTAGTGATCCTGGATTTACGATGAGAAGTTTGCTTGATGTAGCTTCCAGGTGGTTTGCTCACTCTTTCATTTTGTGCAGATTTTCTTATTGTGATGCATCACGCATTTATACATGTCTTGCATGATGGAAGTTGATAAGTTGTTTTTTTTTGTGGAATTCACATTATTGGGGTTCTGGGAACTTAATTTTGGACAGGCTTTGTGCAGGCTTCTAGACCCTGAATTGGAAAGCTCTGGATCACTTTTTGTTGGAAGCTACATTCTGCAACTTATCTTGCATCTGCCCTCACAAATGGCACCTCATATCAGAGATCTGGTTGCTGCTCTTGTCAGGCGTATGCAATCTTCTAACATTGAAGGACTACGAAGCTCATTGCTACTTATTTTTGCTAGATTGGTATATTACTTCAACCTCTTTCCACCACATGTTTTGACACAACTGGAATTTTCGCTCAATCCAGCTTCTGTAGCTTATTCTAGAAAATCAAGTCCTTTAGTCTTGTCAGAAATAGTTAAATTTAGCCACACTTCAATGAAAAGCATAGTTTATTCTCATGCTTCAAGTGGCTTGATTGATCCTCTAACTGGAAAACAAGAAATTGTTAGTTACAGGGAAGATTGTTGCACAACCGGAGCACACGAGTTCTCAATTTTTTTGCTTCATCCTTTTGAAGTTCAGACTTGACTTCAGGTCTTGAAAAGTTGTCACAGGAACGGCCCCGCTAATTTCCTGTTCTGGGAATACATGGCTCCTTTTGGCAGTTCGAGATTCATTCTGCACACATTTTTTTTTGCATGTTTTGGTGACAACTTTATACTTAGTTTACATTTTGAATGCAGGTCCACATTAGTGTACCAAATGTAGAACAATTTATTGACTTGCTGATCTCAGTCCCTGCTGAAGGCCACGACAATTCTTTTGTATATGTGATGTCAGAATGGACCAAGCAGCAGGGTGAGTACCTTTAATGGATCTGATATTTATGTAGACCCTGCAGTCAGTGATGTAATGAAATTCTTCCTCACCAGTAGCTGTGTAGAAGCTTAAGTTCTATCAATATTACGTTTCAAGAGTTAAAAACCAGGATTCTCATTTGCACTTCAAATATATGTTGTTTTCCTCAATGTAATCTACCTTTTGTTGCATCATAATTGCTTCGAGTTTAAAATAGAAGAAACAGAAGATTTGAATGTCCTTTGCAGATGAGGCGTAACATCCCACTCTTTTTCATCTTTTAGACAGATCTACTCTATAAGAATAACCTGCATCAGGAAAACAAACCAATCTTATTCTGATTCTGGGTTATGTAAGTTTTTTTCTTCATGAAAACTTTATGTATGACTGCTGTGCAGTTACACTAACTAGCATCAAACAGCAGTAATGCTGTTCTGGCCGAATGTCTGGCCAAAACCCTCTAACACGGACAGCATCAGTTGGCGACTGTTTGAGACTACAAAACACTGGCAGATTCTCTTGTTGGGATAAGTGAAGAAGTTGTATCATGAAGGGAATGCCACCCATGTAATATTAAAGGAAAGAAAAGGGCTTTATACAATTACATGTGCTAGTTCGGTAGGTGCACGAGTTCTCCAAATTGCTCTCCAAGGTAGAGTATAGTTTTGGCGTCCACATAAGACTTTGCAGTAGGACTTCACTTGAAAAGACCCTATAGAAGTAAGACGCCATCCTATTGAATCCTTCTCTGTCCCAAATCCCCGCACACCATATGAACTCTCCATTAGGCCCAGAACCTCCTCCATCTCCCAATCTTGCACTGACTACGAAGATCAATATCTTGGACCACTTGGCACCCTCTCTTGTGGAAGATAGTCAGGAACTGAAGTACTCCTTATTCACCGCCACCCGACACATTGCATGGTAAGCAACCCCCAATCTTTCTCCCCCACACAACTATGATCCCAGAACTTGACTCTACTGCCATCCTCCACCACCATGTGATAATTGTTCCCAAAGTTGCTCAAACCCTTCCTAAATCCCTTCCAAAGGCCCACCCCATAAGCTCTAGTCGTTGCTAGATAAGTCGACTTCCCCAATTGCACCCTTACCACCACTCTCCAACATGTTCCCCTCTGACATCCGAATCTCCTTAGCCACTTAACCAGCAAAGCCTAATTAAAAGCCTTTAGACTCCTTAGCCCCAAACCCCACTCTCTGATAGGAGTGGAAACAATGCTCCAGGCACTGGTAATGGAATAACAAACAAAGGCATAGAATATCTGTATAGTACTCTTAAAGAGAGTAAGTGTACCTCCCTCTGTAAAATATTCTTTTTCATCCTGCCAATCATGATCATTATCGCCCAAGTATTCGGTCCCGGCCTATATCTCCGTTCCCACATCGTTTTTTCCTGTCTTAAATTCTCGTGATTTGGACTGCCAAGAGTTCCAAGGAAATAGGTTAAAGGTTGTTTCTCTTAAATTGATTTTGTACCCTAGGTGCATGATTTGACCGTGAGTGATAACTGAATCGTATACTCAGTGAGATAAGAACTTAATGCAATTTCTTTGGAGCTGAATATCATTCACAAACTCAAAAAGCACATCGAATATTGTGAGCATGCGGCGTGTGCCAGCCAAGAAATATGTCTTTGTTTTGTATCTTTGATTTACTTCGAATCGGAATACAAACAATTATATCGAGTGTTTTATGTTCAAATTGAACATAACTGTGCTGAAAATAATAATGTTGAAATAGCTTTGCAATTAATTGGTCTTTGATGCTTTTGCATATATTTCACATTCTCTTTTGCTGTAACTGCATATTTCTGTGTATGCATACAACCCCCATATGGACAAAGTACCTTGGTCATTAGTCTTGCAGAAACTATGGAACTGCCATGAATTGCTTTTCTTGTTTAGGTTTGTCTTTTAGAATCTATTAGGGAACTTTAGATTCAAGTTTAAGCACCATTTGGTGGATCAGATCCTTCCCTTAAAATGAATACTGAGTCTACGATTATGCTTATGTTTTACCTGTAACCAAATACAGGGGAGATTCAGGGGTCCTACCAAATCAAAGTCACAACAACTGCATTAGCCTTATTGTTGTCAACAAGGCATATTGAACTGGGGAAAATCACTGTCCGAGGTCATATAATTAAGGTGAGGATATATCTGTTACCTCACCTTGTACGGGTAACATTCACTTCACGAACTTATTCAACTTCATGTGAAGTCCAATGCAGGGATAACCACTCGCTCAAAGGCTAAATTCGCTCCAGATCAGTGGACATCAATGTCGCTTCCTGCAAAGGTACCCATTGTAGTCTGCCAAAGATATCTATTGGATGGATAAGGTTATTCGCTGCAATTCCAACCATATGGCACATATTTTTTAGTTTGTTTTGTCATAATCCAAACATTTGATTTTGTTAAATATCAACCCAACAAAAGTTCACCTTGTGGGGGTGTCTTGCTTTACATCAGATAATCTTCATTGTGCTAACAGTGGTAAACATGATATTATTTCTTATTCATAAATTTTGTGCTTTTAATCCTCTTTTTATAACTTGTACAAATAATTCTGCAAATAGATCTCTGAACATTCTCTCATAAGTATAGTGCAACAATAAAAAAGGAAACTACGAAAAGTTTCGTGAATATTACTGGTAAAAGAGCTACCCATGAACATTACTGGTATATATCATAAATTAGTGAATGGCCTCTAAACTCGACTTCAATGGGGATAACAGATACTGGCTTTATTGGCTGATGTGTTGACTGAGATTCAAGAACAAGTTTTGGGCGGTGGTGATGAGGTAGGATTGTTTTATAGGTTATTGCATTATCCACATTACATAATAGAATCGTTGATAATTACACATTGAATGAATCTTTTTGGCAGGATAGTGATTGGGAGGAAGCTCAGCCCGGAGATGCAGAAGCAGATGTAGATTTACTATATTCAGTAGGTGATACATCATATGGCAGACCTTCCGATGAATATCTTGATGCAATGGCAAAAGTTCTCAACGAGGTGTGTGGAAAGATGATATTTTCCCGCTTGATAGTACCTTTAGTCCCTAAAGTACTGTCATTTGGATCTCCAAATTTTGGATTGTCTGGTCCCGAATATGTAATGTGTGTTTAAATGGGTCTCAGATCTAAAGTCATCCAGGTACGGTACCACTTCCGGGCCGGTACGGGACGAGATTAATAACATTGATCCAATCTTAAGGTGCTACGTTATCCAACTTGTAGATCTATTAGGAAAAATTCACCAACCTAAGTACCCTCGCCCACATGTGATCAGTCTCCCTCTTTCCTCCGGTTTCCCCCTGGCCGCTGCTCTTCTCCTTCCTCTCTCCCTCAACCCCAGCCGGTGCTGCCTACCTCTCCCCTCCTTCCTGCACTTGCGACTGGCCACTATCATCTTCCTCCCCCGTCCTCTCTCCCTCCAGCCCCGACTTCCGTCTTCTTCTCTTTCCATGTGATCGTTGGAATGATGAATGTTGTTTCCACTGTCCATTTCACACATCCCCATCTCTGCAAAGCCTATCGACCACCACTCTCTTGCTCTCTCCTGGATTTTTTTCCTTAATACCCACACTACCTGTCTGTACATAAGTTATTGGGCGCCAAAATAAGACCAAGTGTTTCCTAGGGGAAAGTATTAAGCCTTTTTCTTTGTCAATTTCATGCTTGATATGAATGACTCGCCCACTCAGCTGTTGTGCTTGCCCACCTCTGCTTTGTGGCGATAACTGGTGTTTGACTTGTTTTTTTGGTTTTGCTTCTGAATTTTTTAGGATGAAGCTGACGGTGATGAAGATGAATCACTCCATCGTGCTGATCCCCTTAATGCGGTATCTCCACTTTCGTTTCTGCTCACAAAGCCGTAAAAATATTGATCCTCCCAAAGCTTTTGCATTCCACATTGTCTGACCTTTCACATTAACTCATGACAGATAAATTTGGCAAATTATCTATTCGACTTTGTCGTGAAGTTTTCTCAAACCGACAGACCATTGTTTGATCATCTTTGCCAGGTTTGCCCGAAACCTCTTTTTAGCATCGTGTAGCGTCTTGTCTATCGGGTTCTTGTTCCTAAGTTGATTGCCTGAAGATAGCTTGAAATCAGTTGTTTCTGATGTTATTGCAGAGTTTGACAAAGGCTCAACAAAGTGCTATTCGAACGGTACTAAATCGGTGAAGATTTCGATTGTTGTACCAAAAGTGTAATTGTGTAGAGTCAAAAGTTTTGGTTGATTGACTAGAAAGCGGGCTTTTGTTTTGTTTGGTTTGTCTATTTATTTTTAAGGGGGTTTTCAGTTATTGTTTCCCATCAGTTACGTGATGTAGTATTAGTTATTCATGTATAAATACCAAGAAACTGCGAAAATCATTGTATTGTTATCTAAGTGACAGAACAAGTCATTTGGTAGTACCTCTCTCTCTTTCTCTCTCACACACACACATGCGCGCGCGCGCATCTTATGGGTGAGGATGAATTGGGTTGACCTGATTTTGTGACAAATTAAGAATTATTATAGATTAGGATGTTGGAGAATAAAATCAAACTGAAAGAAGAAGTAAAGCAATCTATACTATTGACTGTAATTCTGTTTCGGTTTTGAACTAATTTTGTTTAAACCATCAGAGGTCACTGAAATCTATTAAAGTTCCATAGCTGAGATTGTTTTTTTAGGGTGTTTTCTTGTAAAATTGTATTACATGTATTGTACATTGTGAGGTTTTTTATTTGGTTGTTTGTCTGATTAGAATTCGACCTAAGAGTTTCTCTGATATTCTTCTTAAATTGTAAAAGCAAGAATTAGTTAGTGTTATCCAATTGGTGTTAGTCGGTGATTGGTGTTAGTCGGAAAGCATGCCGATGTTTAAGTTATTCTGTAGAAGAAAACAGAAAATTTGAAAGTACTTTTAGAGGAAAAAAGAGGGCATGTATCATGCTTTTTACTTTTAGTTAAATTTGTACAGGCGGCCATAGTTTGGGTTGCAAACTAGTATATATGGATCACACTTCTTATGACGTTAAAATAACCTTTGTCATCCCTAACATCATGCGTGATGTATTGGATGCAAGGTCATCACGTGTCAAGATCGAGCCATTTGCACGACATATAGCCACGTTGGTCAGGTCATTTGTGTTTGCTAACGCTTCGGCTTGAGCCCCACGGCACGTGCTTGTCAAGTAGGTTGATTGCACAAGACCAAGCGGATCACTTCGGACTTTTGTCCGGTTGATTGGGCTTGCTTTTGTTGTTGGGCTTCGCCCAGTTAACAGCCTAACTAAAGCCGACTCAACTAACTACACACACTTATTAGTGCTGTTCGTATTGGTTTAAAACAAAAGACCAAACCATTTGCTTTGATGTTTTATTTTTTAAACCAACACCAAGTTATGCAACTGAAAAACCCAAACAAATCACTCAGTTTGGATTAGATTTGTGCCGTTTGCGATTTTTTTTCACTCCCTGTTTATAGAAGGGGTTCTTAATCTTTAGTCCTATACTCGAGAGATTTTTAAATAGTAGTCCTAGTTGTTTTAGGAATTTATTTTCTTATCATATCTTTCGGAAAACTCATAATTACCAATTGTCTCTCCTAAT
Organism: Arctostaphylos glauca; assembly: GCA_019985065.2. Taxonomy (NCBI): domain Eukaryota; kingdom Viridiplantae; phylum Streptophyta; class Magnoliopsida; order Ericales; family Ericaceae; genus Arctostaphylos; species Arctostaphylos glauca. The sequence goes on along the minus strand of JAHSPW020000014.1, from coordinate 17,314,824 downwards.
CTTGCCAACATCAAACCCCAAGAGAATTCCATGACAACGTAATTTGCTTCAGATACTTTGATGTTAAGAGGCTCGGTGAAATAGATCTGTTGGTAAATATACAGACTATATATGCACCTAGACAAGGAGACCTTATGAAGGTTTTTTTGTTTTCTGAGATTAGCTTTGGACCTTCCCCGCGCAGTTTAGGTGTAGGGCAAAGATGCCCATTGCAGGGAGTCCGAGCTATTGGTGAAATACCACTCTGGAAAAAAATGCTTATTTACGGGAATCACTAAACAAAATTATGACGAAACAATTGGAAGTTGCGAGAAGGTAGTGTCCCTATCCTGATGTTCTTTTGCTTTGTCCTCTTTCATGCCCGAAAAGTGGAGATAACCTCGATTAGTTTGATGAATTTCCGCTAAAATGAACTCAAGATTAATGCTTTCCGATTGAATTACCAACAAATGATTTAGTATTTTTTTTGTCCATTATATGAATATGTGATTTTTCCAATAATTTTTTCGTGAAAAACCCCCGTGCTCTAGTAACTCATTAACCGGACGTGGCATGCCAGGTGGTAGTGCGCGAGTAGGGAATAACTTTCCCTCGTAAACAAGCAGAGAGAGAGAGAGAGAGAGAGTGAGGAAGGGAGAGGGAGAGGGGAGAGGGAGGGATGGCGGGAGTTGGAGCTTTCTGGGGAACAAGAGTGATGGAGATAGTGAAGAAGCACGACTCAGGAGGACTAGTATGGAAAAGGATAAAGCTCACTACCACCAGAAAAGCTAACGCTAAGAAGAGACTTCTTAGGGTTTGGCAGGTTTCTTTCTCTGTCCCAAAACCCCCTAAATTTCTAGGGTTTGTCTCAAGTATATGTCTGGTTTGTCTCTTCACTAGTTTCGGTTTGATTGTATTTCTGGACTGATAAAAATGATTCCTCTAGCTGTAAAATCCTCTTTTTGCATTGTTAAGATGGTGCTACATTTAGTAATTCAAAATGAACGAGGTTTTTGTCAATGCAATTCTCAATTATTCTTTGTACGATTCAGGATCTCCAAAATTTCACCTGTTAATTATTTCTCTGTGATTGTTGTTTCATTATGCTGAGAAAAAGGCAAATTCAATTATGTATTTGGATAAATAGCCCTAAAAACTCTCAACTTCTCTTATATTTTGCTTTCCTGGAGAAATGTTTCTTGGGTTTTGTATTAACATGTAGAGCCTGAGCCTTAGACGAGAAGTTGAGGGAAAATAGGCATAGGTGGTTTGGGCATGTCTATCATAGACCTACGGATGCAATAGTTAAGAGAGCGGATAGGATAGCTTTGCATAGCAAGGCTTCGGGGTGGGGAAGACCCAAATTGACATTAGATGCGGTAGTGCGCAAGGATTTAAGTCTACTAGGGCTAAGTGAGCAAGCAGCACTTGACAGAACTCTTTGGAGGAAAAGGATTCATGTAGCCGACCCCAATTGATTTGGGACATAAGGCTCAGTTTGGTTTGGTTTGGTTTGGTATGTAGAGCCTGAGCCTTAATGGATAATGTTATGTCGGTAGAAGGGAATCAGTCGCGGAATCTTTGTGAAAAGACTGGTTAAGTTGGGGTTCTTTATCCTTGCCTGCACAAACAACAGCTGAATCCATGGGCAAACAATAGACAACCTGGTGATCTGAAACATCTTAGAGCCAGATGAAAATAAAGCAAAAGCTCATTCCAAAACGTATAGAAGATACTAATACATATATCTTATAGAGCCACATGGTATTGCTTATGGAATAGTTCTCAAGCAGTCAATTTGCTGTTAAGAAGGATCCATGTTGCCCGTGGCCATTGCAAATCAGTGTTGCCTGAAACACTGTACATACTTAGGAAACCCTCTTCCAGAGGGTGTTAAAGTACTGCGATGCCGTTGTAATGGGAAAAATATCTGGTTGGCAAATACAGGTGAACAATGTTCCTTGTCATTTTTCCTTTTGGATGCTCTGCGATGAGAGGCCTTCAGCGGTTATGGACTTGTGATAGGCTTGCGTAGAGAGTTTGAATTCTGGAACTCATCAGTGCTATCCAGCCGAGAGCAAGGCTGGAAGCATTTTTTTGAAGGTTTCACAGTTAACAGTCCTGCAATCGTACTTGGGTTATTATTTTGACTTTCTTTTCGTCTAAAAGCTTATAATGAAACATAATGATGCAGGATCAAATGAGCAACAGTTAAATAAGTGTCGGGCTTCAGTCTTCGTTCCTTCGGCGTGAATATGCACATAAAACTCAGGGGCTAAAAATTTCGAAGCCTGTTACCATTACCTAGTTAATAGAGGAAACCCATAAGTGATAAGTAATACTTTGGATCGATTTGTTTGGAAGAACAACTATGATTTATTTGTAAGTTTCACAATCCAAGAAAAATACATGATTATTATATAAAATTCCGTGATCATTGGTTCTAACTGCTTATCAAACAAATAAAAGTGAAAGAAACTCATGTTGCTTGGAAAGGATTTATAGTTATTTAATTGTTGTATTCATTTTGTTTGTTCAATTATGTTTCTCATATCCCATGTGTAACGTAGCACATGAGATCTGTCACGAGATTGTAGAACACGTGGGTTTTTACTGTGATATCAGGCGGTGTTCTTTTTCATTCCACCCTAGATATCTTTCTCGTTCCAGGTGTTCGATCTTCTCTTTTGCATGCTCCATAGTTAATCTATTTTACGGGATGATGACTTTTTTCCTCATGAAATGTTAGCTCAGACTGATTGGGTTGTTGTGTTCTGGCATCGGACTAGGATATAGGTAGAATTTCACTAGAATTGGCATATATGTGTATCCGCTTTTAATTTTTATTAGCAGAAACCGGTGTTTCATGCTTTGATATGGTCTGGCAGAATGAAGCGGTGTTGAGAGCATGTGCTGAACCGCCGCCTGAAAAGACCTCTGTCACTGGCACAGCTGGAATTCTGGAGAAACCAACAGCACAGAGTCACAATGAGCAAACAGACTAAGAGAATCGTATTAGCCGGAAGAAACTTTACCGTTTCAGGTTCAGTCACCTTTTTGTTCTTCATGTTTTTATCTTGAACATAAATGTCAAATCTAGGCACTGCTTTAGTTCTTCTATGGTGTGAACTTAAAGGATGGTGTAGCAATATTTTTTCGCCACATGATGCAAACTCTTTGTTCTTGAAATGGAACTCATTTTGTCCAAGTAGATTTTGTCGGTTCAGCTTGGAATTTGGTATACTTGCTTGTTGCTTCGGTATGCACACTTTTTTAAGCAATCCAACAATTTTTGCTTCTGGGTACACCTAATTTTGAAGCAATACAACAGCTGTTGGAACTGCTCAAAGATGCCCTTCTTTTTCCTTTTATGTATTTGTTTCTCAATTGTCTCCACTTGCACCTGCTATGTCTTTTGGACCTAAGTTTGCCATTGATTAAGTGGATTCCTTAAGCTTGTCTTGAAAACCATGGTGGTGCTGGATGAAAATTCAGCTTGACTCATTTGTCTGATGACCAAGCTATAGGCTGGCCAATCGTCATTCTTGGGTTCAAGTAGTCTTGGAGCACAAAAACACAACTAGTTACTGAACCCCAAAATTGGCCTAATATGTTTAGGGAGAAGTATAGTTATTTAGAAACATCTTCAGCGAACCTCAAATAATCGTAAATCTCAGAATATACACTTGTTCACGGATAATGCAGAGTATGCAAATTGATCTGCTTTGAAGGTTCTTGTACTCCAAGATGTGATGAACAATCTGTTTTTCAATAGAATTTGAGAGTCCTTCCCATCTCATCCAAAGCTTCGTCCCACCACCGCGTCTGTTCATATGCATTTGCAAGACCACCATTGTTGCTTGCTTGCTCCTCATAACATAAGATGCAATTCCAAGTTGCAGAGTTGTTAAGCAACCTATGCTAAAAAATGTTTTAAGAAATAAATTAAGTTTTTTCTTTTAATCAACCCCTCATAAAACGTTAGGAAATATTGGATGCAATTTACAGACCGTCTTATGTGTTGTCGCTGGTTAGTGCGTAACGGGATGGCCTAAAACCCAAATTAAGTGGGATGACCGTACCTCGTTTCCCTCTAATCCAACCAAGTGGTCTTATTAGAAAACAATCTCCTAAACCTCTTCTAGGATACCATGTCGTCAAAATCTGTGTCCGTGTCGTATTAAGTTTCCAATCAAAGGAATTGCAAAACAACTAACCAAAGGGGTTAGCTCAAGTGCTAGAAAGGACGGAGATTAGTGTGTATAGTCCTTGGTCAGGCTTGTGGGATTAATTGAGGGATGACGTGGTCGTGTTGCTTATGGGACCACGACATGCACCACTGGGGGCTGTTTTTTCTATAGGAGTTTGATACCTTGACTCTTTGAAAGGGTGTCTGACCCGATCAACTCCGTCAGCCATAGTGCGCTAGTGCGATACTCTGAGACTCCATCAAAATCTGTCACTCATTGGGCAAAACTTTATTTTCTTTGAACATCCCACCACTAAATGATGCACTTCCCAATTTTTACCTCCGATGCGACCAAAAGAGAACACACGGTCCAATGGCTAGGTGGTAAGACCCCGTGCGCCTTAACTATGGCCCCGCAGCGACAACCTCGATCCAATGTATGTGATGTCACTCGATCCAATTTATATGATAGGTAGGATGTGGCGACACACAACGATTTATCTGGAAAGACCGCTCTTTCGGCTAAAGATGCCTAATCATTGCACCAATCATTTGGGAAAATCTATTTTTTTTTCTTTTTTCCCTTTGTTTAGCTAATTTATCATGAAAGGTCACAAGGGCGGCAAGGCCAATTGGAAACTGAAGCCAAGAAGATACGAACGAAATGACAGGTCTGGGTGCAAAAGAGGCAATTGGCACTTGAAAGAGACACCCCACCCATCTTATTTATTTTATTAAACTCAGTGGCGCAATAATTGAGAATGATTTTGTTTCAATGACATATATAATCAGACTTGTCAGGATTCAAATAGCTGTCATAATTATTCACTACAATTTTAACAGGGTGGCGCAGTTATGAATTCCCGCAAGTGAATGGCGAAATTGATCATTTTAGAAATTAGTTGAGTTTGAGAGTTATATATTTAAAAAAAAAAGGGCAAAGTTAATTGATGATTCCAAAACTACTGCCACAAGTAAACTCTCTCCTGTCTGCAGTTTTATGTTACGTGGATGATTCCAAAACTACTGCCGCACGTAAAACTCTGTTTAATCTGCACATTTTTTCCTTCATTATTTGCCATTATTATCAACTTTTCCTGTCCTTCTGGATCAGTTTGATGGACCATTAACTTGTTTGTTTGTGACAAATCATATCACGTTCTGAGTAGTGCAAATCGGAATCTATCTATATCTATAATGTATATTATGTACACATGTGATATTGTATGAGTCTCATGTGTATCAGATAACTTTGAATATATTTATGTTTGAATTTGTACAAAAAAGACTATGTAGAAATACTTTCTTGTGGTTGTTCAGCCTTATAATAAGCAATATTTGGTTTGATACAAGTGATGGGATATATATATGCAAGAATCTTTTATTGAATTACAATTCAATCTAAGGAAAATGCTAAATAATAGTTTACGAATATCAATGCATATTCTCTTATACTTATTATATCTACTTCAAAAATGATTTTCTATAAAATATTTGAACAAAAAATTAAAATGATTTTCTATAAAATATTTGGACAAAAAAATTGTGAATTGATGATCGAGCCATTCTTGTACGACTCATTACCTTACTCCCCTACCTTACTCCCCGACGCATAGGGATAGTAATTCCATCTGCTTTGCTTCGTTTGCCAATCTGATCCGTTTTTCGATTTGTTCAGATTAGAGTTTCGGAGATTTTTTTGGGAAACAAGTTGAATTTGGAGGTGAAAGTAAAAAAAAGGGGGGGGGGGGGGGGGGGGGGGGGGGGGGGGGGGGGCTTGGTACCTCTGTCCCGTTCTCCGTTCCGTTTTAAATAATTATTATTTTAATTTCTAACCTTTTTATTTATAATTATTTACAAATATTTTTTTAAAAATTGCCCATGTCTAGATGTATATTTGGGTATATATATTTATATTAGTTCATTATTCATGTATAAATGTATATCAGTTCATGTATAGATGTATATATGCATATAAAATCGAGAATATAGATGTATATACGATCCCATATAATTAAAATTCAGTTTGTCTTGAAATGGTTAGTCTAGGATATAGTCTTGAAAATTTCAATTTGTCTTGATAAATTAAGTTTTTTTTTTAAATTAAAAAATAGAGCGGGGCAGGGATCCCCGATCCCCGTTCGGTGCAATGGTGGAGGGTGGGTTTCGGGAAATGGGGCAGGAATGGAGGTAGCGTTCGGATTCGAGAATGGACAAATCCGACTCCGATCCTCTCCATTGCCATTGGTCTTGACACCAAAAATGCTATCGATGAGTTAAAGCAAGCATGCCAATAGTAAGATGGAAATTGTGAATAGTGCGATATTGTTCTTAATAATTTGTAGCAAAGCAACTAATACAATCATACAAGTCCAATGGAGAAGAATCTAAATGATAATTTTTTAACCGTTCGAAAAGACTTGACTCATCCGAATCAAACGATAACAGCTTAAATCTAAGCCTATTACGAACAGTATTCGACAAGAAGGAGCATCTCAGAGTACGGGACAAACTAATTATAATGTGGGCACTTGCTAATAATTTCTTCCTCATGATCAGATCCTTTGGAAGATATTTCAGTGATTTCACTTGAACATGATGAGGATGATGGTTGAGGAGGAGGAGGAGGGCCTGATTCAGTGTGGTCTTCCATAGTAATAATATCCATATTACCAGGTCTAATCATCATCCCCATGTTCCTCCTAGTCATGTTTCCAATTTTGCCCCCATTACTCCTTTTGGATTTCATTTTCTTTTGGTATATGCAACACACAACCCAGTCTTCTTCCATTTCTATCATCCGATTCTGCATATCATGTGAAAAAAGAACCAACGTCAACTCACCAAGAAAATTAAGAAAATATAAACGAAATTTGATATTTTGTTACTGTTTTGACGCGCAACACACTTTTTTGGTGTAGAATAGGATATCCGTGTTCGTAATAAACATACCCTATTGTGTACTGTACAAAACATGATATCTATGTCTGTGATAAGCACACTCTTTTGTGTATTGTGCAGAACAGGGTATCCGTGTCCGTGATAATAATACTTAACTATTGCATTTTATGAGGCCACATACCTGGTGGGTACTGGGGGTGGTGGTTACTGAGTCCACAAGGCGAAATTGGTGCATGACCCAGTGAGTTCTCAACCCATGGCCTTGGTAGAAAACCAGTGTTTTTCTCACCCCAATAGCAGCGGTTTGGTTCCTCCTTGCAGAAGCCATAACATACTTCTCGTTGCCAATAGATTTCCAATAACCCGACCCGGTACTGATTCGGTTGCACTTTTCGTCCACATTCCTGTTTCTTTTCCTGAAGAAATACCTTTTCTCCTTCGAATCACCTAAACCCGCGGAAACAAAGAGAGAAAGGGAAAATGAGTGCGTGTTTGAGAGTCGGTTATTTTTTAATTCTAAATTTTAGATCGTAAGATATAAATTTGAGTTCTAACGCGGGAACCGAGGACTTAAATTTTTTGGTTATTTTTAAATTCGTTTTGGCGCTCAAAATGTATTTGGCGTCCAGACGTGATGTTTTAAGTGTTTGGAAGCATTGGTTTAGAGCGCTGCACATCCTGTTACACAACAAGATCAAATCTCTGAAAGTGCTTGGATCATATTCTACATAATACATTTTGTAAGAGAATAATTTTATAAATTTTGTAAGGTGATTTTGGAATTATTTTTTAAAAAAAATACTATCCATTCTCGTGCTAAATTTGATGTCGGATTTTAACAATGTCATTCTTGATGTCAAATTTGACATGCAATTTGGCTATTGTCGTACTTTTCACCTCTTATTAAAATGTTTGAAAGATAACACTCTTCTGCACAACACACATCAGAATATATAGCACGCCATAACGGCACCGTTATTTTTTTACCACAAAATACTGCTCAAATCCTACCCCACCGTTGGAGCGTTATTTTGGTAGCTAAAATGACACCATTCCGACGCATTTTTTTGTGTCGGTAGAAAAGTTGCGAAAGGAAAAGAAATGTGGTTATACTAAAATGACATTGCACTAATAAAACAGTACTATTTTTAACAATAATTAAAATAGTACTATATTTAACAATATTATTATTTTGACATCAACCGATAAACTTGATTAGTTATTGAAGTTACTATAATTTCAAATCAAAATATTTAAATAATTTCAAAAAAAAAGTGACTGTCAACTGACCTGGTAAGTCCAAAGGATTAGACTGGAAATCATCAAGTTCAGGTATGACTGCGGCAGGCAATGGAAGTGAGCGAACCTTACGGTTTAAGTAATGAACAAGAAGCTCTTCATCAGTCGGACGAAATCGAAAACCAATAGGAATTCTGATTCCTCCATTTTTAACACAGTTTTGCTTCATCATGTCCATCATAAACTAATTCCAGAAATAATCTGATCAGCTTCTTTACAGAAGGCTAGAGATCTAAGTCTGCATTCATGAACGCCATGCAATGCAACTGAGTTTTAGAGAGAGAGAGAGAGAGGGAGGGAAATAGATGGAGATTGGGATGCTTAGGGCTTTTATAGGCAAGAAGATATATTGGGGGATGGAGGGAGAGCTGGAAGTAGTAGTGGCAAAAACTCTGACTCGAATTGCTTCATTGACTAGGAATTGCTGTATTTTGACCAAACATTTTTTTCAAAAACGAAGCGTGTAAGAGACATCCAACGGTCAGAAAAACTGTACCCGGTCAAGAAGCACGGGGTCAAAACTATGTACACGTGGCATTCTCGTTTCAAGTTTGGGGCTTGCCTTGCTACTCGGTACTTTTGAAACTTAAAACTAAAATATGTCTGATTACGTGCAACTTAATTAATCTTTTGGACTAATTTTACGTTCACTAGCAGAGTCATTGTATATAATGATTTGTATTATGTGATATAAGGTAAGGCACGGTATTACCGTGGAGTCAAACAGAAAACCTTAACCCTAATTAAACCGGACTATCCTAATTGATATATAGATATAACTCTTTACGTATAAATATATTACACCGAGAATTAGAGAGTTTTCATTTGAAATTTATACAAAAGATAACCTTAATCCTAATTAAATCGGGCTACCCTGATTGGTATACTGATATAACTTTTTACACATAAATATACTACACTAAGAATTACAAAGTTTCCATTTGAGATCTATATAGTGACAATGTTTGAGTAATTAATTAGATTTAGACCTAATGTTAATTTATTTTTTTTGGTTGAAGTTGGACTTAGGGGTGGCACTTGCCGGTTGCCAGTCCCCCCACAAGCAATTCCGCCACTGTTAGCGGAGACTCAGTTAAAGTCAGAGTAAAGTCATAACGAAAATACACGGCTAAAGTGATTCATATGTACTTGCCACTATACCAGTTATTACTCTAATTTTTGCGGGCTCGTTTATTAACGGTTAACTTTTGGAAAAAAATAATCGGGCTACTGCTTGGCTCGCTCAATTAGAAAATATCTAACTGCCATTAACTTTGACATGTTAACCTTAACTCATTTTAAGAGTTGATCGGGCAGAGGAGATGTTTTAAGTTGTTTCGCTTGATAATTATTCCCTCCTTTGTTTCAAGTGTTGACTCATTCTAAGAGTCGACACTAAATTTCATATCTTTGTAAGATATATTTTGAGAGAAAATGAGTAATGTTCCTTTTGTGAGTCACATTTATTTTGATAACTAAACACTCAAAAGTTTATAAAAGAATTAGTTTTCTCATCTTACCTAGCCACATGAACCGATGAAGAGGTTTCTACCTCCTACTTAAATTTGGGATTCACCAGGTGATGATGGGTTAGCTTTAAGAATCCTATCTCTTAGGTGAATGAGGTTTACCTGCATTGTTGTACTTAAATTTGGGATTCGTCAGGTGATGGTTAGGTTTCAGAATCTACATCCAGTGATGTACTTAAATTTAGGATTCACCAGGTGAAGGACTAAGTTTAAGAATCCTCTCTCTCTGGGGTCAACATCGATCGGATCTTTCTATCAGTCCATCAGGCCTTCTGTAGCCAAGCCGAGAAAGCATTCCATTCCTGAAACAATACAAGGGTACAGAGTGTTAAGAAAGAGAAAACGTTATCACTGTATGAAATAAAGAAGCGGCTAACACGTTAAGCTAAGAAGCTGTCTTTTCAGGGCTGAATTATGGATTTCCGAAGCTGTACTTGTCATGAAATGTATTACGTTCACATTTCATTTCCAAAGCAATTTGCCATCCAAGTAGCCAAAACTCTGCCTTCAAGCTGCCAAGATTTCAGTTCAAGAGAAGTAGGTATTGTTCATATGTATGCTCATACATTTACATGTTCCTGAACCCAATCTACACTCCCAAGTCCCAACTGAGGGATCGACCGACCGAACGTGGCGGGAAAAGAAAGCAAAGAGAGAAAAACTGAAGAAAGTGAATGCTTATCGGCCGCGATCATTTCTACGATACTAAACAGATGGTAAACCACCCAGAGAGAGAGACAGCACGAACCACCGGAAGAGAGAGAGAGTACGAATTTTGTTATGTACAACAAAGGCCGACGACTACATCTGTGTCCAATACTTTTTAAGTTTCAACACAAAATGGGGAGTGTAGAGTGGCAGATTCTTAGAGCTGTATCAACTCTGGAATCAGCTTCATGAGCAAAAAAGGCAACTCCTTTTCAGAGAATGGGGGTTTTGCCTTCATCTGAATCTGCACTTCCTCTTCTTCCATTAGTGTCTGTTGTTGATCCTGCTGCTCCTCCTTCAATGGCTTGATCATCTCGGAAACAGCCTCTGTGATTTCTTGAACCATATCTACAATCACTCCCTCAATACCCATCAAGTGTTGCAAGTAAACCGCTTCGGGCACGTTGCTGAAACATGAATTTTCCATCATCAGAATTTTTAACAATAACTGCTTGATTTTGGGACTCAAACCATATAGAAATTTCACCGTCGTTGAGTATTTTAGGGATACGAAAACTTACTTTAATTTGCCGTACGATAGGAGTGAGAGTTTCGCCTCTTTGATCTTGGATACTCCCCCTGGATTTCTAAGTATTCCTTTGACCTCCGATACGATTCCCTGCAAGCCACCTTCTAAGCACAGCTTCAAGGCGGCCTCCAACGAGTTCCTTCTCACATCGTAGTAAATTTCGTTTCCTCCGTTTGTGAGAAAGAATACCTGTTTTCAATCAGAAATCAACACAATGGTTAAACTTCTGACGAGCAATAAAATACTTACTGGGTGAGCACATTGGTCAATTTTTCGGTGAACCTATGGCAGCATGAGCGTACTTAAGGAATGACGGTTTCCTGCAGCGTTCATTCGAGTGAAAGAAACATTAGCACCGCGAGAGATCTCAAACGTCGACAGAATACTTACTGGGTAAGTGCTCTGCAGTTCCCTTGTAACCAAAGCTGCGTCGGGTTGGAAGCTTGAGAAAATGATGGGTCTGTCTTTGGCGTGTTCAAACACAACCTGAGTTTCCAATTTTCAGAATCAGGACTGGGGAGACAACAGTAAGGAAAAGAGTGGAAAACTAATCTAGCGTACCCGTGTTAGAATTTTTTTTGAATTACCTTCAAGATGGATTGAATGACATGGACTAGATGTTCGTGTTGATATGCAACGTGATCATCAAACTTCAACTCGACGTTGAAGCCCAAAGACGGGTGAACCTTTTGAAACACTTCTTCAAGCGTACAGAGGGAGTCGTCTTTCTCAACATTCCAGCTTAGAGTCTCGCCCTCTTTAGTTTTCCTGAAAAGATATTTGCCCATTTTACTGGGCTCTCGTTGAGGGCCATAGCAAAGGAACTCGGATAGACTCAGTTCCGTCACTCTCTTCTCGTGTAAAATTTCCTAAAACGACACAAAGCGAATGAGATTGATTTGCCAAGGAAGAAAAAACTATCCATAAGATTTGCCAAAAGCTTGTAATGTACGAGAGATCAAGCTTACATTTTCTTCCGAGACAATGAAATTGTCATGGAAAATGACCGGGTAGTCATCCTTCGTCACCTACAAAAATATCGTTTTTACTTCCCTGTCTAAGGTTTCGTCCAACTCCATATATGCACCACTATAAATCTTTTGGAAAAAAATCCATAGAAGTATATGATAGATTGGACGCAGAACAAAAAAAAACTAATCAGTACATACCCGAACAATTGTTCTTGAAAATTTGCAGAATCTTGAAGGGTGAATCTTAAAATGGAGATATTTCTTCCAAAATATTGATACATAATTTTCATTCTTAAACCCTGTGTATTTATCCCAGTTTTGCCGACGGAGCAATCTCATTTTTCACCTTGAATTGGTCAAAGACTTGTTCCGTATATCTTTTCTAAGCTACCGAGGTTCGTCCAATAGAGGTACATATCCACCCGAATCGTTTGAGTCAGATCATGTTATCCGAAATTTCTGGCAAGTATAGCATAGAATTGATTCCATATGTTTTTTTGGTAGAGCAAGTCTCAGAACTCAGAAGCTGTAAGAAGCCCAATTGATGTTTTTAGCATGTAAAAGACTGGGATGAGCTCCTCGATCTACGTACCATGATCCGTTCATATCCCTCTTGTAGATCTCACCCGAGCTCATATTAATGATCCAAATTGTTCGTCTCGTATGCCAAACAGTAAAATTCACTTAAATCAGACATTTATAAATGTAGTTGTAAATCTCGTGTTGATTTAAGTTAATAATCAAATCATCCGTTTATTTACAAAATAATGATAAAATTAATGTTTTATATGAATGATTGAGTTTGGGTTATTGCTGTATAGTTGAAGCCCACAACACAGGAATCGAGCGATAAAGTCAAGGAGAAAACGACATAGTTTTGTTTGATTTGTTTTCAAAATTATATCGTTTTATCTTATTACATGAATTGTTATCAAAATACATGGAGATCAAAATAATGTAGTTTTAAGGACAAAATAAGCAAATCATGTTGTTTTGTTCGCACTACATGCACACTATGGAAAAGTACGCTACAGCTCCTCAAATTCGGAACCCCCCAGGTCCCCCACCTCAATAAAGATTACTCCTCATAAAAAAAAGTCGACCACCTTTTGAATTTAAAAAGACATGTAGATAATATTGGAAATCTCTTCATCAATTATTAAAGAATTAGTTAATTTCGTACAATATTTTTTTTATATTCAATCTCAGGCCTCTTTGAACTGATAAAGCAACGTCTTCTTGCACTCCGAATATCATATCTGGAATATTATTTTACCTTTTCGAAAGGGATAAAATTATTATATCCCTATCCTTATCCATATCTTATCCGGTATTATATGTCTAGTATTGCGCAAATATCATTATTAACTACAAAAATATCATCCACTTATTCTTCTCTATTATATCTTCTTTGTTAAAAAAAATACTCAAACTAATCTTTTATAATTATTTATCGTTGATCACTGTATCATAAACTTCATCATCTTCTCGCTTTCCACCATATTTATCATATCTATTCTAAAAATTTTACCATGGATAAACGTCCTGTTTGTACAAACTATCTTGTCGATATACTAAGTCTTTATTTTTTTGATAACCGATGTATCCGGTTAGCTTATAATCAAGTTGGGATAAAATTTAAAAGAGTCCTCATCTAAATTATTGACTAGTCCTCGGGCCTTAGATGAAAACGATCGAAAAATCTCCCAGTAACCTCAAATATTAAGTTGCCGAGTTTGAACTGCAAAATGTCTCACGTATTATATTGAGTCTTCATACATGAAAAAGTCATCAAAATGACGCTAGGGTGTTTGGATATGACCTAAATTTTCCTCTTTCATTTTTCGAGGGAATAAATTTTCTATTTCCGTTTTCTCTTACCCCGAAAACAAACAAAAAAAAACCGAAAAGAGGGTGGAAAAGTCAGAACAGTAACAAACGCGGCGAGCGGACAAAGCATCAACCTAAACACGTGGCTTGTCAATGAAATACGCCGGAAAAAATGGGGCCGAAAGAAGCTCCGAGACACAAAATTGACATTAGAAAAAAAGGAGAAAACGGTGGCCGGAAAAATTCTCACCTGAACGTCAAACTCAACGAAATCAACGGAAAACTCAGCAGCAGCGTTGAAAGAAAGTATGGAATTCTCTTTCAATGCCTTCATTCTCCGATCTGACGATTGCAATATATTCATACCACTCCCTCTGTGCCCAAGCACTAGAAATTCCGCAGGATTTTTAACCCCAATTCTCCCTACATCAACCCCTGCACCACAAATTCAATCAATAAATATGCGCAAACACATTTATTTCTCACCTTGTGTTCATAATGTCTTCCAAAATTTACACAAGATTTACCTTTGGAGAATTTGGAGGAGTAAAATGGCGCCAGTGAGGCGGTTTTTTGGATTTGATCGAGATTAGGGACGTCGGAAACGTGAACGGCCTTCAGAGCCATTGTTGATAGAGAGAGAGAGTAGTAGATACAAGGAGGGAGATTGGGAAGGGGGGAAGGAGAGGGATTTCCAGGGAGAATATTCGTAGCTAAATTCGGGTTTAACATTCTTTTGGATATCCGACTCTCGTCTCCTTTTATTTCGTTTCCCTATTAGTTCAATTGTCGTCTCAATTTTTCGTCACAATTATTTAATTAATTGAGATGAGTATAAATTAATTTAAATAATTTAAATTATTAAAAAATATCTAAATTAATTAAAAAATCGTTTTTGTTTTATTATAATGTATTTGTTATGACTTTTAAAATGTTAATCGTAAAATAATTTCATTTAAAATTTTATACTAACAGAATATTACATCAATTATGTAGTTTTAAAATAATTAAATCAAATACGATATAAGTTAACTTAAGAAAGGATTATGTATAGGAAACAAATAAACTAATAATGCGACCCTTTAATAAAAAAGCATATGTTTTATACAAGATAAATAATAGTTAAGGACTTTTTTATTTATTTATATTTTTTTTCCTTATTATACAAAATTACTAAAATACTCTTTATTGAGTAATTTTTATTCTTCTCTTGTGTTTAATAAAATAGTATTTCAATAAATTTGTATAATAAGAAAAAAATACAAATTGCCAAAAAGAACGTGTTAAAATCAAGTTTTATAATTAATTATCATCTTTGATAATCGAGTTAAGACAAATGAAACTCTATTGACCTCTCATTATAATTTTGTTCTTACTTAGGAATTATTATCTAGTGTTTTTAGCGCTACGTTGATGCTCGGGTCTTTAGTTCTTTCATCCTCATGCAGTGACGTGAGTCAAATTCTATGTATAAAGAATTGGGAAAAAAATCAAAGATTACTAGTATTATTATTAAGTGAATCTAATTATATAAATACCTAATGTTTTAAATTGTTATGAGCATAGATAAGAACATTTTAAAATTCAAAGCCACGTGGATGGATGGAGTGGAGGGCTGGATGAACAAATACAGGGGATAAGATTGTTTAATGGGGTGAGGTAGGGGAGATGATGATTTGTAACCACGGCGGTCCGGACTCCTGAATAAACGTTGACTGCCACAATTATTGGGTGGTCGGCACACCTTTACCCGTCCTCTACGACGCATTTACGTGAAGTTTAATGAATGACTCATTTGATAACGATAGGATATATGATAAATATAAGAATAAGAGTAATGTTACTAACACATCACGTTGCACATTATATCTATGTGACATTTACTAATTTGATCACATATCAAAATTTATGAAACTCACTTTTACATTTTTGTCCTATAATGATATACTACGTAGGCATGATGTATACTTAGATGTGTAACTTGATGTGTTAGTAGACTTATTCTAAGAGTAAAAGCAATGCTACTAACACATCACTTTGCACATCATGTCTATGTGACATCTACTAATTTGATCAGATATCAAAATTTATGGGACTCGCTTTTATATTTTTGCCTTATGATGATATGTCAGATAGGCATGATGTACACTTTGATATGTAAGATGTGTTAGTAGACTTATTCTAAGAGTAAGAGAAATGTTAGTAACACAGATGTTCTGAACACATTCAAATACAAATGTGTCTGAAATCGTTGGATGCAAGTGAAACTCTCAATAATTTATGAACTCCACGAGCATCTAATGATTCTGGACATGTTTGTGTTCGAGTATATGTGCACTCCTAAACTTTTTCTAAATAATTATAAGATTGGGATATGGTAAAAAGAAATATGGTAAAATGCACCAACCTCCCTTGAGGTTTGTTACAAATGTAGAGATTTTTCTTGAAGTTTCAAAAAATACAATCACCTCCCTTTTTGAAATTATTAGACTATTACTAAAATAATAGAAGAGGTCCCTACATTTGTCAAAAATCTCAAGAAAGGTCTATGTATTTTTTAAAACATCAGGAAAGATTCTTATATTTGTCAGAAACCTTAGAGGAGTTAATAATTATAAATTTATATAGGGTTCATTTGAGTAATTTTTTATTTATAAAGGAGGACATTTGGACATGATAAATATGAACAGATGTATAACTTTTTTTAATTAATAATAATATTTGCGTAAATAGAGGGAATATAGAAGGAGATAATATATGAATAAAGAGAGAATTATTGAACAAATTTCATATATAAAAATCCAGATAGCCATATCCGACGTGATAAACAATTGATCCTTTTATGATCTCTAATGGCTTGTTTGTTAGCGGTCAATTTTTTAAAAGGAATATAGTAGGCCTAGTGAATACAATAAGATGAGATATATAATAAAAAAGTGATTTATTATAGACGGGCAAATAGTTATAAAATATTTGTTTAAAGAAAAAGATACTATACATATGTGAAGGAAGATGACATTTTCGTAATTAGTAATAATATTCTGATAATTAATAATCACATTTAAATACAAGAGGATATAGAATAAAATAAGATTTAGATAAGAGAAGGGGAGTAATAATTTTATCTTCGTAGATAAAGTAATATTTCTGAATATTATATCCGGTGTTCAAAAAAGTAAACAAACTCCAAATAAGGCATATCGAATAAGTATATCTGGAGTAATAAGCAACGAATCGTTTTTTTTACAGCTAAAAAACAAATCTTAAAAATAATAATAGTAAATGAATTTGTCCGGATAGAAATGGACAAGGAGGTAGGCTAAACATAGTTAATTGATGATAATGGTGACGTGGCTCCACGATGATCAAACCTAACGGTCTGCAACAATATCCAAATATTGAAATTGGAATTCTGTGGTGTATTAGCATAGTAAAATGTGTTATACATCAAAACGATGTTGTTTTGGTGTATAAAATTGTTCAAATTTTTTACGCTCTAAAAACTACATTATTTTACGCGCATCACATCGTGATATACACAATGCATAGTAAATACCATGGTCTCCAAATATCATAGTACTAGTCACCCTTTTGCTGGACAATCTCCCTTCCATTTTTCTTGTTTACTTGGATCCCTTGTGCGATAAAAAATAAGACTCACTGCGATTTTGTTTGACGATTTGAATTATTTATATTATAGATCTTGATGTTTACGTCATTTTTAGTTTTTTATCAATAAGTAATACATTACTCAAGAGAGCGACTCGAATTAAAGTATACAACTTTAAAAGAACATCCCCTCGAACCAAACATGATTTTTATTTCTTTTAATGACTTAGAACAGAAGACATAGTATTAAATCCTGTCATCATTATCAAAGCTACTATTCTTTATTATCAAGTTCAAGTTTCCCTCCACCCTCTCTCTACTAAATACAATTACTTTACCTTTTAAATCATGAATTCAAGCGCTCATTCCTAACCAGTTCCAAAATTTATGAAACTCATTTCGCTTAATCAATAGATTTCTCTTATCTATCAATTTATGGTCTCAACTCCACATGAGTGCCGTCACTTCATCGAATTTTGTGTTATAAATAAGAGCTTGTCAACTATCGATCTGCATTGACCTCCAAATATGTCTGCGTTCTTGAAAGCACTCCTCTTTTAAGAGGATTCGCTGGCATGTCAAGAAATCAAGTAGATCATAGATAAATATTTTATTAATTTTTTTAAGACAAATATGACTTGTTTAGATGGATATAAATATTCTATTAACCGAATCTTTTTACATGAATGACAAACATATCAAAACCTAAAGAGCTAAATCATCAAATGAGATTGTAATGTAGTTTCATTTTTCATGACATAAAAGATCATTTTGAGCCTCTTAATTCTTAAAGAATAGCTGAAAAGAAAATAGTTGAAAATCATAAAATAAGAAAGTGCCCTCGGTACTCTTTCGAAAGTGAAATCACCATAGACTTTGACAAGAAGAGAAACCCTTCGTAAATGTAACCGCGATCTTATATACGATACCACCAGGTTCTTCCATCCTCCTTATGAATAGGAAACTCACATTACTTTCATGATAGTAGCCTATTCAGAACTAACACAAAGCAGTTGTGGAAGATTAATAATGAGAGAAAGAAAAGGCACAAACTATACACCAACCCAGAAAGGCAAACACTCAATGAGGAACAATAGAAACAAACTCTCATACAACACCCACACCATTTCCTTCATCCAAGCAGAAATCCCCAAACCAACTCTTCTTACGCCATGTCAAAATTAAACCCACACAACCCAGTAAAATGGCAGCTGAATCACCAAGCGTCAAACCCTCAAATAACCTGCCTGCTTCAAACTCACCAAACAACTCCTTTCACTTCCTCTATCCATCAGATCATGACTTGGGATCCAAAGGTCTTGAGCTTCTCAAGCTGCTGCTGCTACTGCTCCCACCCATTCGGTTCTCTTCTCCAAGTCTAGATGCCAATGAAAGAACTTCAGGCGACATTTCCCAGCTACCGCTTTTCCTACCCCGACTGGGGCGCCTTGTATGTATTCTGACACGATCCTCGTCGTCCACGGTCGTCCTTATTTCCGGAGATACTTCGCTGCTTAGCCCACCGTCCTTAAGTTGCCCTTCACAATGATCTAATCCAACATCCGCATCTCCCCAAACCGCTTTCCTGCCCATCTCTATGTCCTCCACAGCTTTCTCCATGTTTGGACTTACCCCACCCACTGTTCGATCTGCTAAACCAGGTTCCACTTCCACCTTTGCCCTAAAATTGTTCTTTGATGGAAGGATACTGGTGCAGAATATCTCCATGAAGTTCTGCATCACCCCTTTGTTGTAAGGGTTAGCTCGAAGATCATACCGATATCTGAAATTCTCATAAGTTGTCTGCAAAAACCAAAGCAGAAATCAAATTGGTATTGTTATCTAAAAAAGACTTAATATGTAAAGTCTTCGCAACACCGAAAAGAAAAGGGAAGATCTTCATCTTACCTGATTTGTGCTGATGAGATATAAGTGAAAGGCACTAAGGCCTCCAACAAACCAAACTGATATGAAGGTGTAAACTATTAGCACAATGGAGGCAGGGGTCTTGATCATGGCTTCCCATACTGTGATCTCCTCTGAATCCATAATCTTCCAAATGTAAATCCAGCAAAAGCTAAAAACATATACGCATAGAAGGGTTGTCGAGAAGACAAACATAAAGAAGAATCTGTAATTCCTCTGCACGGTAGTAGACAAAGTACGGTGTCAGGAATCAGAAAGTCAATGGGTTACTGCAAAGTGCAAACATAAAAGTCAACATGACAAGAAGAAAATCATTTAGCCGCACCAACTACTATCTTCGTGAGTGTGTGCGTGTGCATGTGTGGGCGGGGGGTCAAATTCTCGCATAGAATAATTTTAATTTCTTGCTCAGTGTGGATTTGATTTGTTGCCAACTAATCTACGATAGTATTTCTTCTTCTCTTCTTCTTCCTTTTGTTTTTTTTTCCCTGAAAACACTTCAGACAAGCTCGAGCTTCTTGGCTTAATCTGAACGATCACTTCCACCTTCTTCTCTTCTTCTTCCTTCTTTTTTTCTTCCTAAAAACACTTCAGACAAGCTTGAGCTTCTTGGCTTAATCTGAATGAATACTTCCACCACAGAGAAAATAAACATACTAACATGACAGAAACAAGCACCACTATCATGGATAACTAGGCAAAATCAAAATACGGGACATTTCTTACCAGCCCAATGCACTGCCCGACCCACGGGCAGTGGTGATCAAACCGTTCGACACAGTTGTTGCAGATTGAACAGTGAGAGCAACGGGGAGGTCTATACAGCATGCATGTATCACAATACTTAATCTTCACTGCAATACCATTCACCTGTACTTCCTTGACACGAGGCAGACGCAACTGTGGGGTTCTCCCATTACTCTCTGCACCCCCATCATAGCCTTCTGGTTCTGGAGGGTGAGAATTACGAGGAATGATGCCGGGATCTCTTCCAGATGTCAGGAGGAGAAGTAGTAAAACCTGAAAAGCAAAAAAAATACCAACTTAAAGCTCAACGCTACTGGCACTGAAATCAAGTTTTCTTTTTTTTAATTTTAAGCATCGTGGCTAACATTTGATAATGCATGTCACTTGGATAAGCTTTTGGGTAAAATGCATGGTGATGCCAAAGAATGGATACGGCCTTGATTTGGGTATCACTCGAAATTACAGTGAATTATACAATGTAACTTGGGCCTCTTCTGTCATTCATGATTCATCCACAAAAAGGCCGAATCTTTGGCTCTAATGCATGGATTGGCTTAAACATTAACAAAAGAGTCATTAAATATCACACCAACATTCCCCAGAAGGATGGCCATCAAATGTCACATTTCCCCACCATCCTATCATGCATATTAGGTGCATGTGCGTCAAGTAAACCAATGTATTTCATTTCCGTGCATAACACCCTACTCCTTCTGTCCCTCTTTGTTAACCCATTCGGTGAATCCAACATTTTAAGGAAACATAGTCATGGATGTGAAGACTTCAAACTTTAACGCAAAACCCTTGAGGAGTTCCATCAATTAACTAGTATTGGATTTGAAATACACAAAAGGAAGACAAAAGAGTGATGTCACCAAATTTTTCTGTTTGACATTCCAAAGCCCATACTTCTGATTGACAACTAAAAATTAGAGAAATGGAGTAACAAAGAGGGATGGAGGGAGTAATAAATAGTTGACCATAATCAATAGTTAACTGGAGACTGCAGAACCCCCAAAGGCAAGAGTTTTTTACAAATGAACACACGGCTCACACATCGAGTCATACTTGCAATCATGTATGAGGTTGACAGGGAGGGAAAGAACTCACATAAGAGGTGAAGGTAACAGCAACAACCATGATTGATACTCCCAAGTTGTAAGAGAAATCATCCATCAGTTTTCTGGCAACAAAGACGCAGAAAATTGTGACAGGAGCAACAATAAGGAATATGGTCAGCACCAGCGACCTCACATCTGGGCCAAATACGAAACGTCCTTGAAGTAAAAATATCTGCAACCAAACAAGAAATTAGTTGATCAATACCCTCAAGAAATAATCAAACTATACTCCATTCCATTGTAATTCCATGTTACAGGCTTCAGAATTTCAAACTTGTCTTAATGTTATGGTACATAGCATCATAATTTTTCCATAACAAGCACATAAACATTAACCATCACCATTCAATATCTGAACATCTATCCTGCTACTGGCAAGAGAGGTGCAAATTCCAAATTAGGGTTGTGATAAGAGTGTGTTCCCCACTTATTACCAGAAAGAAAACTACCAAATTGTTGGGAATTTCCCAAGAAAACCGATTTGATAGTTTCCCGACAAGCTTCCTTAACGATGCCTATCAAATTTGCAGTAACAAGAACAGGCGAACCAGATTCAATGCGTGACGTATTTGTTTTACCACAGTAGAAATTAAAAAACAAAACACAATCCGTTTTCAAGCTTTCACCGAGTTTAATCATACATATGTAAATGAAACGAAACCCAGGAGGTACATGTAGAAACTTACATTGCTGCCTTTCCATATCTGGTAAATCCGTAAATCATTGGAGCCGCTGGTAGATCCGGATGTTGGGGCTGCCTGCTTCGGAGGAGGAACGACATACATATTTGTCTCTCTCTCGCTCTTAGGCCCTCAATTTGAGATCTACAAAGTCGAATTACAAACGAACTGCGTTGAGATCTCCAACACAATCTTAACAGTTTACAGATTCTATGCAAAATTACATACATACAACAACTGCAGAGTTTTTCTAATCTAATCTAGAATTTCCAACTTTCCGGCAATAAAAAGATGCGCCAGATTGGTTCGTGAACTCAATGGCTACTGTGGATTTGGCCGACAGGCCATGAGGGAGAGGGAGAAAGAGAGAAAGAGAGAGGGGGGTCTGTTTCGTGGGCAGATTTTCTGTAGCCTTTACAAGATGGTCTGAGTGACGTGGCTTCGTATCATTGGACGACTCGTAAGGAGGATCAGTCCCGAAACTGCTTGCAAAAATTACTCCTATCACGTGACGATATATCGAAATTTATGTCATTATATATTGACGTGGAGTTTATATATTTTATCTTTAAGCTTAAAAAAGCAATTTAATCCGTTTAATTTATTTGACTTATAGAGATGGTAGCGTTGAATTTATTTGACTTATTGAGATGGTAGCGTTGACTATTTGACGAGAGTTGATAAACTCTGAATATGAGAACTTGTTTTTTTTTTTAAAAAGTAACTAGTCCGAGACAAATACGCAGGTAAGAATTGACCAAAATATCTTTTCATGAAAATATTATTATCGAGTTGAGAATATTTTAACTAAATTTAACCTAATCAAGCTTTATATAAAAGCAAAAAAATTATGTTTTTTTTAGAGAAATAAGTAAATAACTGACAATTCATTACTTTCCCTTATTTGCGCCTTTGTTTCTCTTATTTATAGGCCAAATGTTCTAAACGAATGTTGATTACCATTTAGTTGACTCTAATTAAGGATCATGATTACCGTTTTTTGAACATCATTTTGTCTACATTATTTCAAGCGATTGCATGTGTCAATGTCATGATTATTATGTTTTTAGACACTCATTATATCGAGCTTCTTTTTCTTTAAACGTTATCGAATACTATTTATGCTGAATAATCTCCATTAAAAATATAACCTCACTCGTTATGTATTTTATGTACCTTTTTTTCTCATTCTCACAAACATGATTGAGATGTGTTTTGTTTAAAAATTTATTCTCAAATTCATATGAGCCAATACGCTCCCAGGTTGTGCTTGGCACCATGATGGACATCGAATTCAGAGACCTGGGTTCAACCCACAGTGAGGCTTCCAATGACTAGGTCTACTTAAACTATAACGAGCTTTTAATGAGCGAACACGAACAAACATTCAAGTAGCATAGTTGTTTTACCAGCCATACGCGCGCACAACACGAGGGAACATTTAGCCACCCATTTCAAATTTACCATCTTACTGAAAACATAAAATCAAAAATCAAAACCCCTGTGCATTTGCAGCGAACAAGGGCCAACACCAAAGTTCTATATCAGTGGAACAATCCTCAAAACATTCTTCCTAGAATTACAGAAAGATTGAAGGTGACTTTCATCAAATGTACCAAAACCAGATAGTTGAATCCCATATGCTTTCATCCTTTGGACATCCCGTGGAGTGGGGGATTGCCAGAGCCCGTCCCACCATGCGGGAGGGAGAAGTGGCGTGAGAGAACATTGACTAGACTGGTTGCGGCAGCTCAAGGGACCGGAAAATCTGTTCCATACGTGTCCCCAGCCAACCTGATTCCCCAAACCTTCCGAAAGCAAATTACTCTGGAAGCTGCTGAAGAACGAAAAACTTACACCAGCAGAAGAATTGCCCTCTGGAATTTAGCAAAAAAAAAGAGAAGAGTTAAAAAGAGTGTGCTTATTTTTGGCTCATGGATTTGTAGAGCGATTATGTACAGGAAGGACATGAAAAGTAAACGAAAATGTAACACGATAATGAAGCGAAGAAGCTTATTGAGCATAGGTTTATCCTATCAAGTCTTTTACTTAAGTAAATCTCCAACAAATCCAATATCCAGACACAACCGAAGAGATTGAAGAACTACCAGGTTTATTAGCTGCTGCAAGTGCTGCAATTAGTTGAGCATAGGTTGTTCCGACGCGCCTGTGAGCCCCAGAAACGATAGCATGTTTTGCACGTGCTGCAAGAAAGAAGTCCACAAATGCAACCCATCTAGGCGCTGGGCCCCAATCCTTATGTCTAAAATCTAAACCAGGTGCGCCACTCTTGCCAGAAATATTTCCTTTGAATAGTTCATAATCAAAATGAACCACCTGGATAACACTGAAGAGGATTAGGGAAATAGAAATGTGAATCATGTAGGACCATGTCGGTGTAAATATGAAATTCCCTGAATAATTTACAAGGATGCTTGGAAACACAACAGTGAATCATTTACCTCCGCAAATACACTTATATTTTGTGCAACATCGTTTATTACAGAGGGGGTATCCGAAACCAAAACCACCTTAGGTCTGGATTTCAGTTGCAGACTATCCATAGCTTTTCTGACGCAATTCAATGCTGCCTGTGCTGCTCTCAGAGACCTGAAACAACAAAAGCAATGAGACACACTAGTCAATCAGTTGAATTCATGTCTACCGTTCCACTAGGTTCAGTCTGAAAGTTTCGACACACAATATGAAATTCTTGATTATTTGTCAACCTTCGCTACTTCAATGAGAGGATGCAGGTCAATATTGTCCTATTTAATTGTATAACTTAGAGTTTTCATAAGCTTAAAAGCATAAATGATTCCTTTGTTGTTTTCAGCTATAAGAAGAATCGAAATATGTCTTTTTAATTCTCTTAATGACAGAAAATGAATTATATTTATACCTGTAAGGCCTTTGTGAGAACAATTTGGATCAAGCAGTGACAGTTCACCTAGTTCTTACCATCAAAGTCCAAGTGGTTTTTGTATATGCGCCTTTTTGTTTACACTGGTCAGAGACTTTCTTAAATTCGGTTAGACGCGACAACGAAGGAAGGGATATTACGAATGCTTGCTTCATATCATCCTATTATTAAGGAAAGGTGGATTAATCATTTTTTTCTTTTCGCAATGCAACCTCTGTAAAAGGCACTGGTGTTATTCCAATGATAAAGGCAATACAAATATTCATATCCTTGTTGCATTTGATGTTACTTAAATAGATTGTACAATTTATGAAGGGGAAACAGTTATATCGATCTCCATGTCACACGATGGCCTTGCAAAATGGGCACGAGGTCTGTGGCACTAGACAAGTCTCATTTGCTAGCCCGCCATGCTTGAGCTAACAATTTGTTACTGTCTACCCGTTGTTACTTTGAGTTGGCGTACTTTGTAGAACGCTAAAATGCTTGTAAATGTTTATGTTATCAATTAAATGGATTTATTTTGGCAAGTCTGGCGCCTTTACTTGTGTTTACTTTAAGCTTTTTGCTTATGTTAGTTGTGGCATACTTCCAACTTCGTGGCGCACTTACTTAATCTTGTTTGCTTGCATTGCGAACGCATCTTGGCTTGAGTCTGGCAGGCTATCAAAATAGTTTCTCTAGTGCCACTAGCGTCGTGCCTCATTCACAAGGCCACCATGTGAGACTCTCGGCCAACCTCAAATGGAAAACCAAGTATGACTACCGACAGATGGACAAAGCAGACTGTTTAGCAACATACCTATTAGTAAGCATACGCATGTGTAGTGAGATATCAGGATCCACACCATCACCTAGAACCCAATTCACGGCCTCTCTAACATTATCCGAGGGAGATAAGAGAACTCTCATCAGCTCCCCAAAAACGTTAGGCCTATACTGAAGATTTTCCGGCTGCCCAAATAGATTGGAAGCAGCATTCCTCATCTCAGCAAACACATTTTTCAAGAAAAACTGAGCAGCCACAGCATCTGTTGTATTTTGGAACCTGCCGTGGCAAGGTCAGTGATTACTTTGATTCTTTAAGCAAGTAGCAGCTGTTTACATTTAGGTGTGTCCCAGTTTACCATATGATAGGTTGCTCCCATTCCCTCCAGTTGCTGCAAAGAACGCTTGTCTGCGCCGGCTTTTGGAAATCATCAACCCTCATTACAAGATGTCTTCCATACTTGGTCAAACACCCGTTATGTCTCCAGAGATGCTTGACTTCTTTCAAGGTAAAGGAAACATTGCTATAAGAAATGTAATCTCCAAAAGGATATTTCCCCCTGAAATATGTCAACAAACTAATAATTAGCACCAATAACTTCAACCTTCTTCAAGGGAACACTATCTCAATCACAGTTTCACACTATGAAACCAACACACATATATGGTGCTTGTCATTACAGTGCACCATGCATGATGCTGGTAATAACATAATCTTCGAAATAAAAAGAGCCAAAGAAGCTAATGTGTTCAGAGCAACAAAAAATTATTCTTTTTATGAATAAACTTTTATTTGGGGGTAAAATTTTGAAGAAGCATGCCAAATGTAAGCATAAAGGCTTGAGAGATAACCAATATGCCTGGTTTGCCCAATTATCAGTGATCGATTCAACATTATACTCAATGTTGCTGCAGTTAAGATCTTGTACAATTCATTCCCGAGCCCCGCTTCTGATGCTTTCCCTATCACAAAGCCATGTTTGCAGAACTGCTCTGGAGGAAGGCCTCGGACTCTAGATGCACCTGAAATGGAATCACCATTGTCAGCACCTGAGATGGGCCTCTACCCGGCAATCGTGTGATATTACAAACTTTGCTCATAATGAAGATTAATTTTAGCAAAGAAAAAACACTCGAGCACTTTCATTGTCTGATTGTGCTCAATTGCTTTTTAAAGCTTTCTGCCCCTTTTCACTCTTCCTCCATATGAAAACTACAATGGAATTTTCGTCAGATAAATAGCAACTTTGTAGAAATCATGCACTTTCCATTTCCTTCACACTTTCCCCCGAGAAAATTGGTTCTTTCCAATAGGTCCTTCCCGCTGGTTATTGTTGTCACGGACTAAAGGTTCATTTAATAGTGATAAAGTTGGGATCAAAAGACTAATCAACTTCAAACACTGACATAACTCCACGGAAGATAATTGTTGCCTCGATTGGTTAGCCACTATGGGCTTCAAAGATGACTCTGGTCTACTTAGCTACAACAAAAAGAGAAAAAGCGTATTGCACTCGATTACGCACCCCATCAAGAGTACAAAGTGGACCCATTCTATCGAATCGAAAACACTTAGGCTAACAGACAACAACAAAATCAAGACGAATTCCTGTTATTAACAATTCAAATCTAGCAAGAAGTGCGATTAACAAGTACCGTTCAGAGCAAAGTGATGTTCAATGATGCTTCTCACATTGAGACTTCCCTCCCGCAACCCAACGCCAAAGATTTCCCCCATTTCTTCCACCGTGGCGCATCCTTTGGTTCCGGAAGCCTCGTTCTTTGCCTCGAGAAGCGCAGTTCCTTCTGAAACTTCTTCGGCCGTCGTCCTAATTGGGAATTTCTCTCCAACTGATGGATCGATGGATCTCAGAGTGAGGATCAGTAGGCCAAAACCAGTGAACAATCCACATGCGATTAAGAATCCGTGAATTGACAGCCGGCTCCTCCTTGATCCGAGAAACCTCATCTCTTTCGATCGCAGCATGAATGTTAGCTTTGACTCTTCTGGAAAACGGATTAGAGTTTCATTTCGATCCCAACGTAGTAGTACCTCTGGACCAGTGATCGATGCTGTCTCGTTGGGACTTCAGGAATTCCTTCAATCGCACCACGTCCGAACCCCATTGTCGGTAACAGATATAACGATAACGAATGCATAGAGATATACTAAATGGGATAAATTACACTGTTACCCGCTGCATGTGTACGAAATAACACTTCACCCACCAAGTCCACTAGTTGTGCCAAAATGATATTTTCAAAATCATTTTTTAACTTTTCTTTTTCCACGTATAGGTTAAATTAGCCAGCGGTATTTATTGGTTTATTAAATTTTTAGATTATGATGTCCGAAATAAAATTTAATTCAATCGGTATTGTTTGAACTAAATTATTTATTGTTTGACCGTAATTAATGAAGTATTTTGTTTGATTTTGAAGGAGTAACGACTGAATTGCCCTTATTCATTTGAGTATGTATGAGTATTTTTGTCTTTTACCCTTTTGTCTAGTATAGGACAAACTACTAGTTAAAACCAAGGTTATTGGTACCGCCGGTACGTACCATTTTGGCATAAAAAAGATACCATATACCTCTAATACCGTACCATTCTAAATACTGGTCATACCGGCTAATATCGGCCATATCAGTTATTTATACATATATATTGATAGTTGCGGTAAATCTGATACGGTATCCAATATATAATCGGTACCGGTACGTACTGTACTAATAAAAAATTAATACTCAAATCGATCTGATATTCAGAACTTTGGTTAAAACTACACAAATTAGGACCCTTTCTACGAATAAACTAGGCCAATTGGACATGCTTTTTGGACAAAAGATTTAGTTAGAAATCACACAAACACCACGGACTAAATGGGCCATAATTTTAGTACGTTAGTAAATATGTATGTTAGATTACTACGATGACCAATTTACTCTCCAAATAGTCGAACTCTAGACCAATGTTATCGATACCGTACCGTACCGGCCGGTACGTACCGTTTTGGCAAAAAAACGGTACCAAGTACCTCTAGTACCGTACCGTTCTCAATACCGGTCGGTACCGGCCGGATACCGGTCGTACCGGCGAATACCGGCCGGTACCGGGTTTTTTTTTTTTTTAATTTTTTTAAGAATTGCGGAAAAAATTAATTTTTTTTGGCTTTCTCTCTATAATTTATATATATATTGATAGTTGCGATAAATCCGGTACGGTACCCGGTACATGACCGGTACCGGTACGTACCGTACCAGTAGGAAAACCGGTACCCAAACCGATCCGGTATTCAGAACATTGCTCTAGACTCCACAAGCAAGCTACAAGAGTACTGGACCAAATTCCAATGTCTCATTTTTTGACTTGCTATAGAATCATTTTGTTGTAAAAAATCACGGGGTTGCTTCACGATACAATAGAGTAATTACTCAATAATTTTTGAACGTCGTTACGTGATGTCTCAATATTCATCATCGTCACAAAATTTTGTATGCTTAATACTGGGCGCCAATTATTATTATTTTTTGAAGGAAGTGTATTGAAACACCGCACCGTTTGATAAATAATTTTCAGTGATATACTATTTTACCATAATAACCTTTTCCCATTTGCAACTACCGTTCCTACAATATGAAGATTATGGGGCAAGCATGACAATAACCAAATTTAATGTGGAATTTGGTACCAAATATAACATTGCCAAAATTTAGTATTGAATTTGGCACAAGAATGACAATTTTGCCCCTCTCATGTCACATTTTGACTTTGACACAATATAGGGATGGATTTGCTCTAACACATTTAAAACTTAATATAAAATACTAGTTAGCCCGCTCAAACTCTTCTCTTAAGTACTGAGAACACACAATAAATGCTAATATAAATGGCCTGAGAGAAAATATTACATCGAAAGGCCTTGTTACCATACTAGGAGAGAGGTACGAGAAAAGGAAGACAGATACAAATTAGTAAAAGAGGAATGACCCTATTTTGATTTATGCTCACATTTCTCATAGGTTTCAAGAGCTTAATCTTTCTTCAAATTTCAAAGACTGAGAGTTGTAAACAAGTGAGATAGGGACGATCATATCAAATACTAAAAGATATTCCCTTCGTCCCGATTTGTTTGTTCACTTTTACTATTCGAGACTTTTCAAAAATAATTTATATCTTTTAGCTTCTAACTCTTTTTATATTAAATATGGATCTTCTTTGATAGATCTTGATTAGTTCTATTAGACAGTATTTTCATAATCATTTAAAACATTATTAATTACTCAATGTAGATATTTTAAAAGGCACACATGTCGAAATTGGACAAACAAACCGGGACAGATGAAGTAATACTTATAAGCAATCACATTATTATTACTTCTTAGTTAAAATCATTAGAAATTTGGAAGATTATATTAATATGCAAACAAATAGGATAATTTACACAAAATTCTCTTAATTTATTACTCAATTTTACTTAACACCTTCATCTTTTAATTGTCTCAATGTATTCATGATCTTTCCAAATATAGCAATTGACCTCTTTTGGATTGATGTTGTTAAAGAATAATACAGTAAATAGTTATATGCGTCAATCAAAAAATGATCGATTATTACATTTGAAAAGATTAGAGTACATTGAAACAATTGAAATACAAAGGGACTAGGGTGTGTTCGTTTTAAGGATTTCTGAAACAATTTTTAGAAAAAAAACTCTGAGATGTTGTTTGTTATAAGTGTTTCAGAAACACTTTTTTTTATAGAGAGATGAAGTTGTTTGGGAAAAAAATAAAAGTGTTTGAGAAATTTGTTCTAAAAACTTGTATGAAAAAAAATCTACCAAACCCTTAAACGAACACACTAAAGTTTGATATATAAAGGGGTTTTATGTAAATTATCTAAACAAATATTTAAAAGATGATAATAACATTTATCTTTTAGATTTACATTTTTATTTTTGTTTTCTAAGATAATTAATATTTTTAATGAATTTAAAAAAATATAATTTTGACCATATGAGACTGGATCCTGTGGAACCGAATACTCAGTTGTAAAACGACTACATTAGAATTACAATAGTGCCCCATGTAAATATGAATGCTCGGCCCCGCCCTAGTTCGCTCTCTCTCTTTGAAACACGTATCTCTTTTCGTCGACCCGAGCAACGGGCTAGACCGAACGAAGTGCAGTAACGACAACAACACAGCCACTCCGGTCGCCGGAGGCCTGAACAGATCACGCCGGTAAGCTTCCTTTTCTACTCGCCCTCGCCAGAACTAACTCAGTGACTATCCTCTCTCTCTCTATCACTCTATGGGTTTAGTTTCAAGTGAAAGTTAGGGCTTTTAATTTACATGATTGTTTTTGAAGATCATTAGACAACTGATTGCTGAATTGTTACGTATAATCTACTGATCATATTAGGGCTTTTGAGTTTTGAATACTGTTTTGATTGTGAGGGACTTTCATTAGATGGTTCTGATTTCTTCTGTAGTTGCTAGTATGTGAAAAGCGGTGATTTTCATTTCCAATTGTATCTAATTGGGGTAATTTAGGTCTTTTTAATTTTTGTTTTTGTTCTTTTAATGGTACTAGATGCTCGGACACATGCAAATGCGTGTGCTAGTTGAATATTATTCAATAATATATGAGAATTCCATAACAGTCAAAAAGTAGAAAAAAAAAGTTCTGCAAAAAGAATTGTCGTGGGAGGGATTAATTGAAGAAGTGAGAGGGGTTAATTCAAAAAGTGGGACCCTGTTTGACAGTGGTAATAGTAGTCATATATGTAGAGCATTGGGGGAAGATAAGTTGTCTTCTTCACCTTTATGGTTTATGGGGTGATCAAGGTGGCTAAAAGTAATTAGGAATGTTTTTTAATGGTAAGTTAGGAATTGAAAAATAGACACAATGACAAAATTGGGAGACACCAAACTGGTGCTCTCCCATTATATATAGAATATAGAATATATGGAAAATTCTTCAAACTAAAATTTTGGTTAAAGTTATTTAATAATGAAAAGGAAGATGGTAATTTCTATCCTCCTGTTCTTGGTTCTGTTTGATATGGTAGGAATTTTTAGTCTTCAGGAGTTTTTTCTGATTGGAAACTTAATTTTCCGTACATACCAGTATTGCTGTTAGGTCATCTTGAAGGTACTGTGTCCATCTTGATTTTATTCTGTACCTTTCTTGAAAAGGTTCCTTCCCGTTCACAAGTCTGCCCTTGTTCGATTGGGCATACTTTTGTCACAACAATGGGCGGCACATTCAATCCACAGATTCTGGCAGATAAGCTGTCCAAACTCAACAGTTCACAGCAGAGCATCGAGAGTATCCTTTTGCCTCTACATTAATTTGTTCTCTATTTGGGTTTCTTTTAGAGATAGTCATTGGCTATCATCACTTCTCTAAAGGGCTCATTTTGAATTTCCAAATTTGAAAGGTCGTTTGTCATTTTATTGATTTCATTTGTCGTTTCATTGCTTTCTAAGTGAGGATAATCTTTGTCATGAGTATATAAAACATAATAAATCAATCTGATGACGTATGACATTTGTCTTGGTTATTTTGATGCTTCCAAAAACTGAAAAATTGGCAGTGTGGTATACAGGGTAGCTTTTGATTACGTTATTCGATCCTGTGTGTTTAGTGATGGTCTGTTATCCATCTTACTTATCAGTCTTCTGCACCAAATTATATTCTACATGTTTTTGGGCATATTGTTATTGCATTCTATCCCGTGTTCTTAGATTTGTTCAAGTTTTATTCTTTACCGTTTGTACATCCCTGTGAGGTGTTATCCTTAACGCGATCAAGCTTTATCACATTGGTGTATTTTCCACATGTACAAGGCAAAACAGGTTGTTGAAACATGGGATAGGCAGTTTCATTGCTCACCACGTGACCAGCGACTGGCTTTCTTGTATCTTGCGAACGATATTCTGCAGAATAGTAGGCGAAAAGGGTTAGAGTTTGTTGGTGAGTTTTGGAAGGTTCTTCCAGGTGCACTCCGTGACGTAATTGAGAACGGAGACGAAAGTGGAAAGAGTGCTGCACGACGACTGGTATTTTTTTCTAGCTCAGCTTGCTGGTTGTTTTATCATTTGGCTATACATGTGCGTTAGTTTTGCACATAAGCATATCTAAGAATATAGAATTGTTTAAGGTGGTGAAAATTTTTTTGGACTTCCAAAGCCTTTTGCCATGTAAGTACTTATTCACATTAGGGTGGTTGGATTTTAATCCTTATGGTTGTGAAACTTTATAGCTAATAAGATTTTCCTACAAAATCACAAGGTGAGAAGAAAAACATTCATTAGCTTATGAAGGAAATTGTAGGTTCTTGGAAGGTTGTGATTTGGTCCTTCTACCCTAGATTTTTATTGCAATTAGTCCTCTTGTTCCTCGAGTTGATATGCTGGGAGTTTCATCTTGCCTGTGTAGCATGTTAATATTAAAGTTTGTTCACCTTGAACGTGATGTTGTAGCTCTTGAGGAATAGTTTTCTACTTTGCTAATTTGCTGGAGAAAGATTTTCTTGGTAAACTTCATTTTGCCATTCATAATATACATGCACAGGAATTTCTACATGAATATCTTGTAGGATTATGTCCCTCCCCCCTCCCACTTTATTCCGTTGGTGAATATGTGCACGTGTAAGCCTGTCTACGCTTGTTCCTTCAATCACATTCAGTCTAAGAACTTGTTTGTTTTATATTAAAATCTTAACTTTTGGTTTGGATATCATGCATGCCATACCGTTTTTCTGGACTTAGAGTGAAACATTGTTTGCATTGCATCCTTGTGTGGGCCTTTTGTATCCAGATCAACATTTGGGAGGAAAGAAAGGTGTTTGGCTCTCGAGGGCAGATTCTTAAGGAGGAGCTTGTGGGAAAGCACCTGGAAAATAGTCATACAAATGGGAAGCATTCAAATTCTAAACTGGTGTGTAATTGCTAACTTCTGTTCTGTGGTGATTCTGGTGAATTGGTTACGAATGTTACTTTTACAGATATCCTTTTTGAACCATTTTCTTTGCACAGAGGCCTTCTGCAGGAAATGCATTGGATAAAATAGTCTCAGGTTACCAAGTTGTTTATGGTGGTCAACTGGATGAAGATGCTATATTGGGCAGATGTAGGAATGCTATTAGCTGCGTTGAGAAAGTGGACAGGGAAATTGGGGCCGTTGCTTCGGGTATGTCCTTCTTGGTTACTGTTGCCGGAAGTGCAAAATATAGTTCTAATATAAGTTATAATCTATGAAGCACGGATACTCCAAAACTAGTCACGTACCCGTATCGGATACTTCTCTGATACCGATACTCACCCGATACACCCCGATACGTATCAGATACACCAAATAAGTATCCAACATTAAAATTAAATTATTTTAATTTCGGATACTTTTCGGATACTTGGTGGATACTTCTAGGATACGGCCGGATACTTTAGGGATACGGCGGGAGATGCATTTGATTCGCTTGAGGGTGTCGGTATACTTGAAGTTGCTAGTCTTTTCCTTGATGAGCCGGATATAGAAGCCGTGACATTCTCCAATGAAGGCTAAGGGGATGCAGTTGAATGTTGCAATTGATATGGGTAAAAATTAATAGGAATTATCATTTTTTGGTTTAAACTTTAGTCACTTTTTTTCTATTTTGAATGACTTTTGAAAATTAACTTGTTCTAAATGATTGGTATAATGTTATTAGCAATTCAACTACTATTCTAGTTCTTTTGGTTTCTTTTTATGCATAGTACATAATCGATAATTATTAAAAAAAAAAAATTATAGCCGTATCCCCGACGTATCCGTATCCTATTTTTTTAGGTTTTGTCGTATCGCCGTATCCGTATCGTATCGTATACGTATCCCGTATCGGTATCCGTGCTTCCTAGGTTATAATGGTTGTAGTTTTTGGCATCCAATCTATGTGGATACGCATGACCTTTGTTGATGCTTTGAAGCATTTTTCATTCCCACTGTTTTTGGTAAATCCATAATCAAGGTCTTTCTGGTTTGAATTAGATTCCTGAGTTTTTAGTATTATTAGATTGGTAACCACGAGCTCATCTAAAAGTTTAAGCTGTTAGAGAAGGAAATTTTTCTCATATATATTCTCAACACACCCCCTCACATGTAGTCAAGTTCGAACACATTATCTATTGTCGGCTTTAATAACATAAT
This sequence comes from Arctostaphylos glauca, assembly GCA_019985065.2. Lineage (NCBI taxonomy): Eukaryota > Viridiplantae > Streptophyta > Magnoliopsida > Ericales > Ericaceae > Arctostaphylos > Arctostaphylos glauca. The sequence goes on along the minus strand of JAHSPW020000014.1, from coordinate 17,279,921 downwards.
TAATTGTTAACCACCAACTCATCTAAAAGCTTAAGCTGTTTGAGAAAGGATAACTTCATCATATATACTCTCAACAAGTACTATTGAAATGTTGCTTGAAACCATGTTGAAGTTTTGCACAAGATTTGAGTTTCTGGGCTAGTTCAATATATTCTAAGCTTGGTTTTCTAAACTTACAGTTCCCTCCATTGCATCCTGCTTATGATACTTGCATTGCTAAATCTTGTTGCATCTCTCTCCCTCTCCTACCCCTCTCAATGGTCTCTATTATCTTTATGATCATCAACACTTGAACAGGGAAACTCAACGGTTCGGGTGTTCTGGAGGATCTTCAAGGGCAACATTCTATATTGAGAGACTGTACTGAGAAGCTTATGGCAGTTGAATCATCAAGAGCAAATCTTGTGTCTCATCTGAGGGAGGCTCTTCAGGAGCAGGTTGGCTGGCAAGCATATCTTCATCACTATACTATCTTTTTCTTTTTCTTTTTCTTTCTTTCTTTTTTATCATTTCTGATGGGAAGCTGCCATGGTTTTGTTATCAGGAATTCAAGTTGGATCAAATCCGAGATCAACTTCAGGTAATTCTGTTGCCTCTCTGATTTGCTCTGTATGTTGAACTTTTGCTACAAGGTTTGGCAATGCTATAACTTCACTGTTTCCATTCAATCTGCCTTGTATGCAATACGAGTTTATTTTCTTTTTCTTTGCAAATAGTTGGAACAAGACTAAGCACGTATTATTCTGTATGAATGAGTGTGAGAATACACACCATATCATGGTGAATTGGCTATAGATCTTCCTATATGAAAGATCAAATCTCAACACCCAATATATGGTCCTGATTATGCAGATAATGTAACTAGTTATTAGCCCTATAATCCACCAATAGTTCATGGTGAGAGAGAAACTAAAAAAAGGGTGGGTGGAACTGACCTAATCTGTTGGCATTGATCTTATGAATTGATGCTTGGCACCGGATTATTTGAACTTGAGGGCAAATATACGCAAGTTCTCAGCTTCCTTTTAGTTGTGCATCATTCAATGACCAAACGAAAGAAATCTGATGAAAAATCAATTCGTAGCCCCAATAATCTTCCGTAAAGTTTAATTAGATGGGAAAGTTGCACATAAAACCTAGCCAATCCATAAACTTCAGTAAAGTGATTTAAAAGGTCAGTGTAGCTGCAGGTTGGCTTGTCTGGTCAAAGATAGAACTGAGGATTGTTGAGTGTTGCACTGAACCTAGTATCAAGACATTATGTGGTTCTGGAGGTGAGCAAATGTTGAGAAAGAATACAATCGGAGACAGGAAAGTAAGTGGTAAAACAAAAAAGAGGGGAACTAGAGAGGAGGAAGAAAAACAAATAGACGAGAATTGCAGAGAGCAAAGAAGTGGAATTGCAGATAAAGAAGCAGGAAAAAAGAGAATTACGGCGACTAGCATTTATTCATACTTTAGGGGCATGTATTTACTATTTTCGTCCCTTAAGTTCTTGTTCTCTTAGATTCTTATAATCTTATTAAAGGTGTGGCATTCATCCGTGCCCAGTCCTGACTATTCCGTGGCTCTTTCTTTTCTTGGCTTTGTTGTTTCAGGCTGCCCAGTCCCGGTCCGAACAGGCCAGTAATTTGTGCAGACAGTTGCTAGCCGAGCAGAGTATGAAGGAAACTCATACCTCCAGCGCGCCTCAGAGTTTTACAGCAGGAAACGGAGAACAATCAGCTCCTGTGATGTACACACGGCAACTACCTTTCCCAGAAAGCTCAGGAGAAGACCCCAAAGCTGCAGCAGCAGCTGTAGCGGCAAAGCTTACCGCATCGACATCCTCAGCTCAGATGCTAACTTATGTCCTTTCTTCACTGGCATCGGAGGGAGTCATTGGAAATCAGATGAAAGAATCTTCCAGCAATTACCCTTCTGAAAAAAGAACTAAGCTTGAGAATGACCACCCTGCTTACATTCCATCTCAAAATCCTCAACCACCGCCAGTTCAACCTTATACGCATATGGATAGTGTCCCAATCACCCCCCAAGAATCGAATTCAAATCAATTGCAACCACCACCTCCATCATCTCCTCCACCGATGCCCCCACTACCGCCGCCTATGCAGCCATTTCCACTCCCTCAATTTACGCAGAGTAATTCTGGATCGATAAGTTTTCCGTATAGCTATGGTACAACACAACTGCAGCAGCCACTGCCTGTACTGGGTTACTCCCCCGTGGGCCCTCCTATGAATGTTGTTTCTCCGTTCATAGGTTCTCCGCCAAATCCCTACCAGAGTTTTCAAGGATCAGAAGGCAATTTCTATAGCCAACCAACATCATTGCCAATGGCACCAATCTCGCGGCAATAGAATTACCAGTTTTAATTGGTGCTCGAAATGAAGAAGGCATAGCTTGGTAGTTTTAAGGCATTTCCGGAGTTTATGGAGCTTCTTTGTTCAATGGGAGTCTGAAACTTCCCTTGAAATTGTGCCTTTTTTGATATCTCGTAGGAATAGATTTTTCACTTGGTTAGCAGAAGTTTGTATTCATGTTTCCCCTGTGCTATAGATTTATGTAGTTCAAAAGTTTGTCAGATGGAGCATAACAAATTCTAACTGTGTTGATTTCGAAAGTATTTACATGTTTTGGGGGGGTGTCCTGTTACCTTGTACGAGTGTTATTATGAACTTGGCTACTTTGACCCTTTTTTCCTTTTGATAATTCATATTGTCTTGGTCAATTTACGCCTATCTTGGTTAATTTCTTAGAGATCATTTTTACCATTTACGTACGGATTGTCCAAATAAAATCAGAGTAAACTGATGTATCAACTGTCGTCATGTGGCATTTTAAAATCCTTAACCATCACATAATTTTGTGAGGTTCATTTGGCTATTACTTTTCCCTTTAAAATAATTATATGATGCTTTAAGTCTATTCCATCTTGTAGATATTCCATGCATTTTAGGCATTTGGATAAAATGAGGCAAAAAATGTGAAATGTCGAAGTCATAAGGTACGAGCTTATCGTTAAATGTATCTTCAATTTATATATTAATTCACACTTTTTAAAAGACCACTAATTTAATTCTCATTAAATAAGTACGATTACTTTACCAATAGTTGGGAGATTCATTTGGGAGATGTTTGGACATATCTTCCCAAATAATGTAATTTCCGCCTCTACTTAAATTTTATTCCTCCTAATCTAAAGTCTTAGATCCTCAAAGCTTGTAAATTTGAAGGGATGCAGGTTCCGAATTCTAAGTATTAGTACACAACGAAAATAAGAACGAGAAATAATCACGTAATTAAAAGAACACGATACAGAGATTAATTTATGTGGTTCTGAGTTGAGCAAATATTACACTTTGAGTGCCTATAGCTTTATGTTTATAACTGTGCACGAGCCCAGTACAAAAAGGTCTGCAAAAATGTGTAAAACTTAGTTTATTACGTCCAGACGCAACATATTCTATCCAGACTCCAAAAAATCAACTCTTACGAAAAAACTTTGGGCCACCCTTCCCAACAAGGAATGGCACGCAAGAGCGGAAGCACATAGGTGCTCTACTAAGCTATAGTCCAGGTGGAATTTTTTTGTGTTTTGTTTTTTATATATAAAATTTTATTCTATGTAATTTTAGCCCGTCCTATTATTTGTGACCTAATATATTTTTTAGTCGGCCTTGGCATGTTTGGTTGCTGGAGGTCATCGTCCAGACGCCACTTGAAATTTGTCTCATCACTTAACACTAAGGTCTGGCTACCCTATATGGTGGAACACTAAGGTCTGGCTACCCTATATGGTGGAACAAGGGTCCTGAGCACATTGCGCACAGCATGACATGTTACGCGCTAAAAAGATATTATTTTGGCTCGCAAAACGCTGTCTGAATAATTTTTGATTATTATTTTGTGCATCAAAACGACGTTATTTTGACACGCAACACGTCCTATTGTGCGCACGGCATAGTCCCCAATCGCCAATTCCCCTATATGGTGGGTCCGAAATGGCAAGGGGTTCCTCTCCTCATGAGGCCATAATGCTGTTTGGCCTGTCTGTTGGGGGAAGTGTATGAACATAAGAGGGTGGTGATGAAACTACCCCCATGTTCCAATCCTCTTGTGTGTGTATATATATATGTATATTATGTAGAGAGAGAGAGAGAGAGAGAGAGAGAGAGAGAGAGAGAGCATGGAGGGAGGCATAGTGATTAGGATCCAACAATAGTTAGGGGACAGAACTGGTTCGAGGCCACCGACCAACTTTGTCTCTAACAAAAATAACCGAATTTATGTATAAACCTTGTCATAATGCTGTTTAGCTCTCGTCTATTAGACTACACTAATACTTTTTGTTGGTAATATTACATCTTAAATTTTTGTGAAATTTTATATATGATAATTATTTAAATTTTATTCACAAAAATATCAACCACACCTCCATTATATGTGTATTTGGGCTAAGGTTCTACTTGGTTTAATTTCTACAAGGAGGGGCAATAATTCCGTGTGTTTGGGTTAAATTATTAAGTTCCATCTCACCAACTTTAGCACAGAAGATTCGGCCCATGAGTCTGTGTGCCTTAGTGACCGGCAAATGTAAAATGTCAATTTTGCCCCTTAAATTATTCACCGAATATTTTAAGAACATGAAATAGACCCACAAATATCTCAAACTGATGATGTTCAAATCGGAACAAATCAACATAGCAACTTTAAGGGTGATGGTAAAGGTACGAGACTTAAAAATTTATTTATTCTTAAAATTTTAGGTTTGACTTTTCTTGTTAGTAATTTTTAGGATTATCTCACCGCCACGTATAAGCATGTTAAACTGCGGTGATTTAGAAGTTGTAAGAATTAGTTACACAGCACCATAGTACTCTTGAAATTTAAGAAGTTTCAAAACTCTTTTTTAATTGATTATTTGCCTATGAGTTATTTTTTCAATAGTCATCATTTCAAAAGATGTCTTTTATTTTAATGAGTAATTACCACCAAGATTCGTGTCCATATAAAGAGTGGAGTATATATCTAACGTTTATTTTCACCAAAAACACCAATCCAAAATCAACGTACAATTAGAATCTTCTTCTCCCTTACTCTTGATTTTACTTCCATATAGTTTTTATATTATTGAATATTTCGATCATTGACAGTTCACACTATACTTTCAGTGAATGTGAAATCAATAAGACTTGATCTTGATTTGACCTGTATTTTGGAGTTGTTAATTGATTGTCGATATCCTCATGTGATGAAACAATAACAGCTTTAAAATAGAGACAGCGTGTTTCTTTAATCACATATCATATATTTTTTTTATTCGTCTTATATAATTATAAATTAACACAATAAATACACCCTTGCATTATCAAAAAATAAAAAATAAAAACAAAAGCCACGAAACAGTCCATTCCAAGTACGACAACAATAGAAACACAAGGGTGCGACAAAATCCACCGTCACATCCCAACCAAACCCCACCGCCACTACCAATTTTATATACACCTTTTTCTGTTATTTTAAGGAACTTTTTATTCGAGTACTATAGTTTTCGGATACAACAATATAAAATTTGATAGTGCGGTTGAGGATGCTTCTTGGAATTTTTTAGATTTTTTTAAAATTGATTTTCGGACAGAATCTTGAAATTTGTCCGAATTTTAAATATTCAAAATAAAATTGTGTTACAGTTTATTCTGTCAAACTAAATCTTAAACTTGAAGTTTTAATAATTTAACTAACAAAGTTTGACTGATGTTAACGACATAACTGCACAATAATTTGAAAAATAAGAGGTCGAAATAAATTCAAAAATTTTAAGGGAACACTGTATTTGTAAGAAACCTCAATGAAAATTAGTGTAATTTACCCAAATAATAAAGATGCAAAAATATTTGATTAAGGGAGAAGTAGTAACAAAACAATAAAAAAAAAGAGTAATATTAAGAATATATATGTATTCAGAATTATTTGATGCATATAAAATTTTACATGTTCAATAATTTTAAAAATGTTATGACTTTTTGAAAAAACACACGCCGAAGGCGACAAGCAAAAGAGAGAGGAGAGAGGGAAAAGCAGTCAACGAAGAGGGGAGAATAACGTCAGGGACTCATGGGGTGATGAGGTGGTGATTTGTAGTAGTTGTAAAATTATAGTGTAAAAAAAGAGAACAAGAATGTTACATACATATTATTTTTGCACATTATTTTTATATACCATTCAAAATTACATCGTTTTGTGCTGAGAAAAATTTAAATATATTTTGAGCGATATAGGTCAAAAACAAATATGATTTTTTCTCAATATAAAACGACGTAATTTTAAGTAATGTGTAAAAGTGATGTGTATGTATCATTTCTGGAAAATAGCGAAATGCTAGGTTCCCATAACTGGATTTTCGAAGTGTCCTTAAATGATGAGATGTCAAGTATTTAAAAGGGCTGTTGTAAGTGTTGTGTATATGAGAAAAAAAAAAGTTGACACCTCATTATTCGAAAATATTTTTGAGATCTCATTCTGGAATCCTAACATTGCTAGTAAAGAAAAAGCCTTTGGAGGAACAAAAGCTGAGAAAAGCCGTCGTCATGTCGTCTGCTTTAACGGCTGATGGCATGGGCCATTAATAAAGCTTCATGTGTGCGTCGTCGTCGTCATCGGTCTACCTTTCTTTTTCTTTCAGAGAGAGAAAAGTGAGAGAGAGAGAGTGTGTGTCTGCAGTGCGCATATATATATATATATATATAGAGAGAGAGATGTATATATAGACCGGCAAAGCAGACAAACAGTGCAATTACAAATGGAATTGCCTTCAAAAAGGGTGGTCAAACTGGTACAGGAACATCCAATGTTCATCACACCTCACTTTACACCGTATTTTGATTGACCTCACTCTCTCTCTGTCTCTCTCTCTAGGTGTGACGCGGCGTCCGTACTCGCCGCCCACTTGCTCGCGTGTTTTTGGACCTGAACTTTGTCCGGTTGAATTTACGAACCTACCACTGCCTTTTTCGGGGATGGCATCATCACTCCCCCCTTAGTAGGTCCGCCCCTGGATCATGGCATTGGTTCAGAAGATGGATAACTGGGCCCTGCTCCCTTTAGTCCACCTCCTTATTACCCTTCTTCCAAACTACTTTTGGCTTCATTCTCAATAGTGTAAATTTCACCGGAATTTGGAGAGCTATAGTGCAGTTTTTTGTAATGTGCATATAGTGTCGATAAAATATCGTTATTTTGTCTGTTATGTCCTTGAAATTACACCATTTTGATACTATGTATTTTGATAATAATTCACGTGATAAGTCAAAATGATGTAGTTTCGAAGATAACAACTCTTAATCATTGGGAGTTGAGGAATGATGAAGCCTCTGAAATTAATAAGAAAAGTGGGCATAAATCGAAATAGAGTCATTCCTCTTCTACTACCAAATAATCTATATCCGTCTTCCTTTTCTCATACCTCTCCCCTAATCTAGTAATAAGGCATTCCGTAGCTTTACCCGCATTCCATAGCTTTACCCACATTATATGTGCACTACAAAAAATTACACTATAGTCTCCTCGAATCCAATTTCACATACCTCCCTTGGGGTTTCTGAAACAATTATTGTCATTTCCTCAACTTTTGACAATGTCACTATCCTCCCTTACTGTTGAAACTAATATTTTTTCAACCCCTCCCCGTTAGTTTTCTCCTGACAACTTTTAAAGCATGAGTGACAATGTTTTTGGTATGAAATTGATTTTAGAAATGTGAGACTATTTTAGGGAAAGAAATATGCGTTGAGTACTTGTTGGCTTGTTTCCCTTTTGGATGGCTTTGGAGTTTTGGGCAGAGGAGAGAGAGAGAGACAGATAATGGGTTGGAGGAGAAAGACGAAATAAGTGATGAAAGAGAAAGTGAGTTGGAGTAGGAGGATGATGGAGAAAATGATGTTGATTATATATAACAAAGGTAAAGTGATTTAAATTTAACATTGTCAAAGAGAATACTAAGGGGAGAGGTGAAAAAATATTAGTTTCAAAAGTAGGGGAGGACAGTGATATTGTCAAAAATTGAGGAAGGAACAGTAATATTGTTAGAAGTTGAGGAGAGGACAATGATTGTGTCAGAAACCTTAAGGGAGATGTGAAATTTACCCTTTTGAATATGTGATGTGTAAATAATTAATTTGGTTGGATATTAAATAGGTGGGTGAATAAATATAATTCTTAAACTATTCATTTAATAAAACACAACAACACGGATTGTTTATGTTTTTATAGATGTTCATCAAGTTTTAAAAACTCTATTCGAGTTTTGATTTTAAAATTTAAAATTGGTATTTCATAAATAATAAAAATTATATTACAGTTCGTTAACCGTTCATTCAATTAATAAAATGCTATTTACTTGCATGCATATTAAGGCCCTATCAAATATTTTCTTTTTAAATGTTATTCTCTAAGACTTATGAATAGGGCTCAAGTTAATGTTTCAAATTAGAGTGACAATTTTATCTAGTTTGATTCGATTTATTCTGTTACCCATTTTGTTCGGATTAGAGTTTCGGAGATCATATTAGATTTGGAGACAAAAATTTAAAAAATTCAGAAATCAAACATGAGGCGAGTCCATATACATTTGGTTTGATTCCCGTTTCAATTCTCATTCTGTTTTTATATGTACAAAATATATATTTTTATCGTTATAAGTACTAAATATATGGCTCTTTTAAGGTAGGGATGGAGGTTGGAGGTAATTCTCCGTTTGAGAAACGAGACGAGAATAGAAGCGGATATTAAGTTTAGAAATCGAAGGCAGAAATGATCAAATTATCACTCTCGATTTGCTCAGTTTTTACCATCCCCATTTCGAAATTGCTTTGGAATCCATAAAACATAATTTGGAGGGATCAAGAGAAATTAGGGCTTGAGGTGTGCAAATTCCATAACTGTTACCATGCCCATGAATCTTTACGAAGAATGATAATGGGCGTAATTGCAGCAGGTTCAAAATTAACGGCTAGGCTAGCTAGTGGAATGAAGTACAGAGAAGTGTGAAATATAATCGGAGAGAGAGTCGAATTCCTCGCCGACAGGGATAAGGGATATCTTCACAATCTACAATAATGCCTTACAACAAGCATGATATCACCGTAGCCGTACCATTACCACCAGCCACATTATCCAACGCCGAAACAACTCCGACGAGTTCATTGACTAATATCCTTTTCTTTTTCTTCACCATCTCTCTCTCTCTCTAGGCATATATATGTACGTAAGCTAACTCACATCTTTTTTAAAGGAGTTTTCAGACACCTATTTTAGCCACACTTTTTTTTATTATATAAAATTACTAAAATACTATTCTATTAAATAATTTTTATTTCTCTTTTTTGTTTAACAATCATTTTTAGTTTTTTGTCCTTGTTCAATTTTTTTGTATTTGTTATTTTTGAGTTATTTTTATGATTTATTAGTTTGTCTCGGTAAAAAAATCTAAAAATTATAAAATTATGTTCAAAAGCTAAAAATAATTCACTACAAACAAAAATAAATTAAAAAAAACGTTGTTCTTATTTTTGAGTTTATTTTTTGTGTTTTCTGAACTTTTTAAAAAGTTTTTGGATATTATTTTATATTTTTCTGAAATCTCTTATCAAGACAAATAATGACCATCAAAAAATTGATACAAAATAAAAAAATTAATTTTTTTCAAATAAGGACAAAAGAATAATCAGACAATAATTCAATAATTACTACAGGCTAAATAAATTCTAAATAAAAGAAAGACTCTAACAAAAATTAAAATTTTGTGGGACTATATGAACAACAAATAGTTGTATGTAATTTTTGTTGGAGTTTTTTCTTTATTTATGATCTATTTAGCCTGTAATAATTACTGAATTATTGTCTGATTATTTTTTTGTACTTATTTAGAAAAGAATTAATTTATTATTTTGTATCAATTTTTTTGATAATTATTAGTTCGTCTCAATTTAAAAAAATATAAATAATGATGTCTTAAAACTAAAAAATAATCATAAATCACAAAAAATAATCTCAAAACAGTAATTTTTAGAATTATTTTTGTTTTTAGTAAATTTTTTAGCTTTTGAACATAATTTTATAGTTCTTAGATTTCTTTTGTTGAGACGAACCAATAAATCATAAAAAATGACACAAAAGTATATAAATAAAGACTCTTGCATAAAAATTATTTACTTTTAATTATAAGGGTAGTATAATAATTTAAATACAAGAGGAATAAAGATTATGTAATATAAGAGTATTTCAGTAACTTTGTATAATAAAAACAAAAAAAAAAGTGCAAAAAGCTAAAATTAATGTGTAAAAATTAATTTTCTATATGTGTGTTTGTGTGTGTGTATATGTATGTATGTATGTATGTATATGTTCCCTTGCATGCCTCCCTCTCGCTGAATCCGAAAAAGGAGCCTACATAGCCCCAAATACCATTTTCCATTAGGGAGCCAGTTAATAACTTCTCTTTTTCATGACAAGTATCGTCCTTGCACGGATTTCCCTTATTTTTTCAACTTAATTTGGATTTTTTGTTTTCCGATTTGGCTTTCTCGTCTCTTGTATAAATCACGGTGCAATTTGAGTCTTCCAAAAGTATTTTTAATGGTTTTGAGTCATTTAAAAAACTCCTGCATAAAATATATAGACCAAGATAAGCTACCGAGATGCGAATGCTCTTTATTTCGATTTTGAGCTGCAAAAAAACTATGCCCTTTGTTTTAAAGAACAATCGCTTTTCTCGGTAAAGATTGTATCTGTATATTACATATGTCATCATATAGGTCATATATAACAGGAAAAGCTTATTCAGTCCTCCTGGATACACGGTGTGCCAGCACCCACGCTCCTCTATCGCTACATATTTTCGTGGGATTAGTACAAAATATATAAATATTACATTAATTTGTGATGATGAAAAAAATAGAAATAATATGAAATGGTGCCAAGGAAGGATTGAATAATCACTCTATATAACAGGCATGCACTTCGGTCACCCGTATATGTGGCATAATTTTATACGTAAATAGCAGGGAATTTTCTTGAGCACAATTAGGGGATAGGGAGCATCCTTTCTAAGAGTATTTTCCAGGCTTGTTGGTCTTGTTCCTTGAAACCATTATCGATTTTCAATTAATTTGATTCATTTTCTTTTATAATTTGCCCAATTCAACCTATCAAATGAATGATTTGATTGTTGAATAACTTCACGATAAGTCATATTTTGTATCACACGAGACTCGACATTTTGAATGGACAAAGTTTGCCAAAATGATTGCACATACCTACTGTGGAGTCCTGAATTCGGTGGATTCTTTTTTAAATGACTCGCATTAAAATTTCGTAGTTTTAATAATATTTCTTTTGCTTAGCAAAAAAAAAAAAAAAATTCGTAGTTTGAACTGGAAAAGAAACAATCACTCAGTGTCGTCTAGCCTATGGCGCACAGTTGGAGGACGGTTCGAGACTTAAGTTAATTTCTCGAGGGGGTGATTCTAACTGAAGAGCACTTGAGAGTACTATGACATAGGTAACCTCGTGTAAAGTGCACCTTTAGTCACCTTATACATAGAGCTTTTACTGTGTCCCAAATCAATATATGCTACATGCACCATGACGTTAGAAATAATTGTTTCCATCTCTAACGTCATGCACGATGTGTCGAGTGTTAGGATGTTGTACTCTGCGTACCCGTGTCGAACACCGGACGCCTACTTGGAGTAGTAGAAAGTTGAGTTTTTCTGTGCTCATGTCGACCACTCTTTGTTTGGCACGACCAAACACACTGGTCATACACTCAAAGATGGATATGTTGCACAGCGTGTAGCCTTGCAAAACCCTCAGTCTAGTCGAAAGTCGCGGAAGACTAGGTCGAGAAGACAAACCATGATATGGGAGTGGTGCGAGTCTTTGATCCAACTAGTGAAGTGTGAACTTCACCTCGATTTATATAAGATACACTTACCGGCGACTGGTACTACAAAAAGTAGAGTTCTTGGTACAATTGAAATAATAAAATTAAAATTTTAATAGCTTGACTAACGATGTTTGACAAATTTTAAAAATAGACTAGAACCCTAGACTAACTGGGTTCACCACCCCTGTGACAGTAACATTACGTGAGAGGAGAGATATAGTTTTATCGCCCTTACTCATTCCTGAACTAACTCCCGATCATCCAAAGGAGCTCGTAAATAACACAGACAGAGAATGAAGAAAATATCTTATCGAGGAAATCTTATATGTTTTGGTAAACATGCATTTCAAGCACAAAAGTAAGAGACTTCAAAATAATTTCTAAAAAACTGTAAACAAATTTAAAAATATTTCTCATAATCCTTAAGGGAGGTTAGTGTAATTTATCCATATAAAATAACACATTGAATGTTCCTGACCGGAATCACGTTACTAAATTGAAAATTTATTCATTAAAATACCCCCCCAATGTTTTCAAAAAGAGGGTCAAAGTGGTCTGAACAGTAATTAAAAATGCTAACATGCGCATGAGGTCACGTCGAAAAAGAACAACAAAGAAGAAGGTTTTGGGGATGCCCACGTTCCTGTCCAAACACTTTTGGGATCAAAAGTAAGGCCCCGACAAAAAGGACGCAGACAGCCGTCTGATTATCCAACCACCCTCCCTCCCTCCTTCTGAAAAAGCCTGCGCCTGTTGTCTCTCCCTTTCCTTACTCTCCCATTACACTTCCAACCGCACAAATTTAAATACGAATGTGTTTGAAATCGTTCAATATACGTAAATTTTTTAAAAATAATATATGTTAACGTACATCGAATAATTTCGAGTACAAATTGATCCGGATAGAAAGTCACGTTCCTAGATTTTTTCTTACAATTTTATTCACCTCAAACGAACTTTTATTCATTTTAAGTTATGTGCATCCTCCTCGAAATCTCACTTCGATAATCAAAATCGTTTATTTTAATTAAATTTGATGAGTATAATCATATGAAGAACCTGGTCTGACTCTATACCGATCAACACATTGAGGATTAGTGTGAAACCGACTGATCGAGCGGACACAATGCCGACCGACAAGTTTCCACCCTGATCAGCTGAAGCCCACTCGAGAATACACACTATGGATCGATTGAAGAAAGTTTAGCAGAATTTTTTTTATGAGCGTGATTATATATATGCTTAAATAGAGGAGATGATGGATTGATGAAGAAAATATCTCTTCCCTCTTATGAAATTAACTCATCAAATTCCTTCTGTATAGACTCTATAAATACATCGCCCTACCCTTTACAAAGTACATATATTTTTCCGTTCTCTAATTATGGAGAGTCTATATAACCCAATTAGATTGATCGTTAGAGGTTGCATGGCTGAAAACATCCCTGGTCCTTGGATTGGTTTTGTAGATACCTTCATGAAGCTCTCAAATTAATCTTTCAGATTTTTGCAGCGCCCTCGCGGAGCTGAAGGGTTAGTCGTTGATTGTTTAGCATAGTCAAAATTAATTTCATTAGTTACTACGAAAAAATATATCTCAATTAAATATCGGTAAGTGATTGACCTAAAAATTAAATTTTTAACCCAAAAAATTAAAAAATTTTAAAGTAAAAAATAATATTTTTGGGCCAAATACTTACCGATATTTCATTAAACTGAAAGTTTTTTTGTGAAATCTTAAAAATGTAATCGAAACCATACTTAGGGTGTGTTTGTGAGCTTATTTTTCGGTTTTTTATTTTTTACTTTTTGATTTTTGAATTATACTAGAATGAGTTTTGAATTTAGTAAGAGTATTTGAAAAAAATGTATAAAATGCATTTTGTAAAAGTAGTATACTGAAAAATGAGAATGAAAAATACAAAAAGGAGCTCTAGACTTGTTTTTGAGTTTTTGCTCCTAAAGTTCAAAATGGATAGCTCATTCTGGAAATGTGGCTCTCAAACAACCAAAATTCAAAATGGGAATGGGAAAATGCAAAAAAAAAAAAAAAGCTCCCAAACACACCATTATTTGCCTTGTACCACACCGTCCGGTAACGGCCGATACGTATTGTACCGGCCCACTCTTGTATTGTTCTGATCACCGTACCAGCCTTCTAGCGTGCTTCGGCCGATACGTTAATACACTACTATTAACAAAAACAATATAGTCGTCGAGATTGATAACTTTAATCTAAATAGAATAAACAATTTTGATCATCGTTTGAAGATATTCAAGTTTTTTTTTTAAACAACACACAGGAGCAAAGTTATCAAAATTGCACTGGACGGTACATACCATTTTGGCATAAAAATGGTACTAAATACCTCTAATACCGTATTATTTTAAACGTCGATACCGGTATATATATATACATATTAATAATTGTGATAAATCCGATAATATATCTAATATATAACCGGTACCGATACATACCGTACTAATAAAAAAAATTAATACTCAAGCCGATCCAATATTCAGAATCGAGAGTAAACAAAACTCGACTCTCCCGTCGCAGGTCTCTGGGCTTCTCGTCAGCGCTTTTATTGAGCTTTAAAGACTGTTTTGATGTTTACATTTGTATATCTCTCTCCCTCTAACATGTAAATTATTGTAGATTTCGACGGATCTCCTATATAAATGAATGATTTCTCAAATCAAAATCATTATATTAATTGTTGATTTCTTTGACCATAACTGAAATAATTGTGAGTATCACATTGATTCAATTCCATTAAAATTAATTAAGATAGGACGTCCTCCCGAGTCAAGGCAAATATAGTTTAGGGTTTAAATTTCTAAAATTTAGTTTTAAATTAAGGGTTTTCAAAATTTATAGGGTGTTATAATATATGGATAAAAATAACTCATTATGAAAAAAAAATCGTAAAATGACTTAATTTTCTAGTTTTTTACTCGATTGCATCACAAGAATAATTAAATTACGTCATCTCAAAAAGTTTGTATGTATTAAAAGGAAGGAAAGTCCTTTTAGTTCTTACATTTGGAATATCATCAAGCAGTTTTCTAGCATCGCCGCATACTATTTAGGGTATATTTGGCATAAAATTGTTATTAAATTATTGGATTATATTTTTCATTATAGAATTTAATTTATCTAATTCGTTTGAACTAAATTATTTAAGATTCGTCTTGACAGCACTAAATGCAAGATTTGATTTGACTTGGAAGAAAATGACATAAAATGTCGGGAATGCTCTTAAAATTCACTAAATCATGCTTTCAAGTGAAGGGTAAAATTAGCCTTTTAGCCGCTACACCGATAGAGATGGGTGGCGTACGGTGCTGTCTATTTGTTCAATAATTTAGTTCAAATAAAAGAGTTGATTGGCCCTGAAATGAAAAATATAATCCAATAAAAACCCTAAGCCAAATAGAGCATTAATACTGATATCCATCACATATTAACATAAATCTTATTTACATAATCATAAATATTACATAAATACGTGCTGGAGAAGGTCCTAGGTGAGCACCCGATAAATAAATTCTCTTACAAGACATCATATTACCAAAATCTTACAACAAATAAATTACACGACATCATATTCACAAGACTATCACGACATCATATTCACAAGATTATTACGACAAACAAATTACATGATATCATATTCACAAGATTATTACACGTCAAACAAATTCGGACTTTAAAATCCACGAACACTTAAGTTCAACTACTTTGTCTACTTGCAACAAATACTATTCAGAGTTTTTTTCTTAGGGTCCGTTTGGATGAGGAGAAAAGAAGGGGGATAATTTTTAGAAGGGGTAAAAGGAATGACGTGACATATTTAGCATGGTTTGGAAGCATAAAAATGCAGGGAGATAATTTTTCACATTTCCAAAAATAATCCCCCTAAGAAGGATAGAAGGGGATAATTTTTGGGCCGGGTGGAGGGTGCCCAAAAATTATCCCCGGGTATTATTCAAGACTCTCCCTCTTATTACAACTACAAAATAACTTTATCCTCTTATTTTATTCTCCATCCAAATGAATTACTATTTTATCTCCTTTTTTAATACTTCATCTAAACTATTTACTTTTTATTACCTCCTCTATAAACATCACATTAATGTGGGCCAACTCTTTAAAAATAATGCATCTCTTATCTCATCCCCCGATAACTTATCCCCGATAATAATTTTTCATCCAATCGGGCCCTTAATTCAAATGGGAAAAAAAGAAAGTATTATTCTAGTAATAAGACGAGCAATGCATGTATATATACACACACATAACTACAATAATATATTCATCACATGGGCAACTCTCTCCCTCCCCCCCGTCTCTCTCTCTCTCTCTCTCTGTCTGAACTCTTCCTCTTGCATGCGGTGCGTACTGTGTATATCTGTGTAGCAGACCAACTTTTATGGACATAGACCAACTTTATTATCACAAAGTATCGCAATTTCTCAAGTTATTTCAAAAAAGTAATTCCCCTTCTCTCTCTCTTTCTCTCTCTCTCTCCTTTGTCTCTCCACTTCTATCCCTCTATAAATAACCACACATCCCCTCACTAACTTCTCACTCCTCCCTCACACCAAAACTCCTCCCACATTCCCACCCTGTTCCATTCCCACCATGTATCAAACAGAGTCATGGGGTTCCTATTTCCCAGCAACAAGGACCACTAACACCATCTCCTCCGACCCGCTCGAGCGGATAGAGAGAATGGCATCCGAAAACGCAGTGGTGATATTCAGCATGAGCACCTGCTGCATGTGCCACGCCATCAAGCGCCTCTTCTGCGGCATGGGGGTGAACCCCACCGTCTACGAGCTCGACGAGGACCCTAAAGGCAAGGAACTTGAAAAAGCCCTCACGGTGCTCCTCGGAAGCTCCTCCGCCGTCCCCGTCGTTTTCATCGGCGGGAAACTTGTGGGGGCCATGGATAGAGTCATGGCTTCCCATATTAACGGCTCTCTGGTCCCACTTCTCAAGGAGGCTGGAGCTCTCTGGCTTTGACTGTAATCTTTTAATTACCAGTAACTTTTTATTTCCCTTTTTCTCTTGATGCAGTTTTAGAGTGAGAGAGGAAAAAAAAAGGGAAGTAATTAATTGTTATTAGTGGAATTAATTAGGTCCAGAGAAAGAGGAGTACTGGTTCCGTTCATAATTTTAGTTTTTTTTTTTTGTTTTTTGAAGTTGTACTTTTTCAAGATAATAATAAAATAATTTCATCCCATAATTTTTTTAAAAAAAATTATGGATGAAAGTGTTTTATTTTTTATCTGAAAAATGGCATAACTTTTTAAAAAATTAAAATTATGGGACGGAATGAGTAGTTTTGACTTATGTTTTTAGGGTTTCTTGTTTTTATGGTTGTGTGTTGGTTTGGTGTTTTTATCTGCTGTGGGTCTGTTGTTGCTTAGTTTGGTTTGCTTTTAGTTTCTAACCAATGGGTGAGACAGAAATGTAAAAGGCTCCCTTCTCTGTATAGAAAGCAAGGCCAAAATGGTAATTTCAATTGTGTTTAATTTAATTTCCATTTGTATTTTCTTTGGTTTTGTTTTGTGAACTTCCCGTAATCTTCAAGTTTGTCAGACCGTTAATTTCAGAACTCCGAGAAACTAGTTCATATTAGTTTGGGGATAATTTCAGAATCAGTCAGATACCTTTTCTATCAAAAACAAAAAGAACATTCCATAATCTTAACGACTAATTATTTAATACTCCATTATCACGTGGTGTTACTTTTGTGATAGTTTCGGCTAATAAACTATTACAACTCATATTATTGAGTCATCTCTTGTCTTTCAGCCTAATTATAGGAATATGTATTAATAACTCACTCTAAAAATTTGTCGCTATATGATTTATTAAGAATGTCACGTGTAAAGACACGTGCTACTCCAAAAGCATTTAACAAATACTCAGTCTCTAACGTGCTCGAGAGAAAGGGAGAGAAAGAGCAATAATCAAATGTACAATTTTAAAATACTGCTATCGCAGACGAAGACACTTGAATTAGTTTCAGAAATAGATGGCTCCTTGGCTGTCTATTATAAAACATTTAGAATATAAAAGTAGGTCGGTTATTAATTTGTTTTGGCAAATTCATTATATCAATTAAGGTGCTGGTTAAAATTGCGAATTTTTTAAAAAAAAAAAAAAAAAAAGAGAAGACAAAATTATACAAATAAATTAGTTTCCTCTTTTTTTCATCTATTTTATTTTTTCCTTTCATTCTACAAAATCTCTCGTTCGAAATTACAAAAGAGAAAATAATCCCAATGTCATACCCTTTAATGTCTTGTTGTGTCGTTTCCTAAGGCACGTGTGGTGTGAACTCATGTAGAATTGCTCTCACTATCGGAAGAGAAATACATGATATACAAGGTTATTGGCAACAAAATCATAAAGAATAAGTATTTTCTATCTAGCCGAAGTTTCATATGGAGGTTTAGATCCAGTCGATACAATTATGTGCGTCTTTCCTCTCCCACTGAGAGGAGTGCTGGTAGTGTTAGATCTCGTTTTGACATTCCAACACGTTATCTCGATCTACGCTCTTTTCTAACTTAGGCGATTCCGATCTTCTTTCGAATCAACACATAATACGTGTTTAGAGGATAACTCTTTTTAGTCTAGAAAAGATCCAATTCCACCTATTACTAGTAGAACATTTTCAAAAGACTCAAATACCAATAGTCAACAATAGTTCAATATTGTGCTTTTGTAGATAATATTGGTAATAATCTTAAATAACTATTGAATCATTCATTTTTAAGTTTCTTTGTCTTTCTCCTCATTCCTGTTGCAAGGGGGCAAACGAGCCGGGTATGTGCAGGTCCATGTCACCCTTAGGTCGTGTTTGATACGATTGAAATTATTAAAAATTATGAACATGGGAGATGAATTGTTCGTCTATGTTTGTTTTGCACGGGACTAGAGCATGAGATATTAAGTAACATGTTTCTTATGTTTATACGAAATTGGTATCAAATCAATGGTTTTCGCCTTTACCCTTACACGAGACATTATATAATGAGAGAGAGAGAGAAAGGGCATTTTTGTCAATCCATATATGAGAGAGGGGATTTGAATTAATAGTACCCCCACCCCCACATAGTCCTAAATCATTTGGTCATATAAAATAACAGATTAAGGGTCCCATGAAATTGAGAGTCAAATCCCATCCTCCAACCCTTATATCATATATGTCCTTGAACTCTAGTGTAACTTTATCTTTTGTACATTTTAGGTATTTGTTAAAATTTCGTATTTATTTTCCCTTCAAATTATTGACAACTTTAAATAATTTTGTATTCAACCTTGGATTTGTAAAAATTTTGGGGTCCCTTAGTGCCTAACTTCCTCTACGTCTTCCCTTTGTGGCACTTTGCAAAGTCAAGAAACAATAAGGTATTATCAAAATAGAGCATGCTACAAACACAATCTACGTGTATAAATCTGAATACATTTGTCTCTGAAATTATTTGATCTACGTGAATCTCTTTTTTATTTTGTAGACCTCACATGTATCGGACGATTTCAAACACATCTGTGTCTAAATTTATGCACGAAAATCTGTGTTTATAAACTTTCTCTTCGAAATATCAGAACAGTAGTGAAGTACTAAATTGGTAAAAAGGCAGGTGATTGTGGGGATGACTGAAAACGAACTAAATTGCAAGGTCCAGAAGGGTACAAACCCCACTTCAATTGCTTTAATAATTGGCCGATGTTTCGAGGAGTACAGTCTATGTACTATGGGCCAGAAGCCTGGCCCGTCCTTCGTGGCCCTCTTGGTCTGCCCTTTTCAATTGTCCAGTACTCACGCGGTACACTCACTCAGAACATCTCTAGTAAAAATATCAAATTTAACATGGTAATTTAGTTTTTAAAAAATGACGTTAAACCTAACTTCAACGAAAATATGAAAAATATTGTCAAATTCTACGTGACAATTGAAAAAGACTACTCGATGTCAAATTTGACATCACGTGTCAAATTTTTTTTGTTTTAAATGCCTCAATTTTAATTTTTTTTTTACTTTAAATGCCTCAACTTGATATCTTTGTTGGAGGTTAAAATATTTGAACGTTAAATTTAAAGATTTCAAATTGTCACATAAGCCATCAAAAAAATTTAACACCTCAAAATTTAACATCTTTTTTAAAGATGCCCTCAGTATCTTTACTTTCGCTTTCAATTCTCGTTCTGGTTGCGATTGCGATTGCACACTATTTATATCATATTTATCCTTGTTGCTGATGTGACAAAAACGTGACGAGTAGAGTCCCAGATGGTAAATAAGTTGATTTGGACACGATTTAAATCCAAATAAAGAGAATTTTGTCTGCAAGATTCGTGATAAGATTAGAGACGGGTATACGTTTGAAATTGAACATAGGAGGCCTAGTAAACAGTTGAAGACAATTGAAACAATAAGGTATTATCGAAAATTTCGCTATCCAAATAGAGCAGGCTACAAACACAATCTACGTGAATAAATTAAGACACATCTGTCTTCGAGATTATTTGATCTTCGTGAATCTCCTTTTTTATTTTGTAGACCTCACTTGCATCGGAAAATTTCGAATAAATCTATGACTAAATCTATACACAAAAGTCTGTGTTTGTAAACTTTATCTTCGAAATATCAGAACTGCAGTGAAGTTCTAATTGGTAAAAAAGGCAGGTGATTGTGGGGATGACTGAAATCGAACTAAATTGAAAGGGCCAGAAGGGTACAAACCCCACTTCAATTGCTTTATTAATAGGCCTTTGTTTCGAGGAATACAGTCTATGTACTACGGGCCAGAAGCCTGGGCCCGCCCCTCGTGGCCAGCTGTTGGTCTGCCCTTTTCAATTGTCCAGTACTCACGCGGTTTACTCACTTAGTACCCCACTAAGACTCCATTTGTCCTGGCTGAATTATTGGATTATTCACCGTTTAGTTTTTTATCCTTATTTGAATTTTTTTAAAAATTTTTTGTTTTTCATCAATTTTTGGATGGTTGTTAGTTCGTCTCGACAAGAGATTTCAAAAAAGTATAAAATTATGTTAAAAAATTAAAAAAAGTTCAGAAAAGACAAAAAATAAGCCAAAAATAGCGTCTGTGTTGGCTTATTTTTGTCTTTAGTGACTTTTTTTAAACTTTTAGACATAATTTTATACTTTTTAGATTTCTTTCATCGATACGAACCAATAAGCTACGAAAAAATGATATAAAAATAACAAATACAAATTTTTTTTGAATAAAGACAAAAAATAAGCCAGAAAATTCAGGCAGGCCAAATGAAGCCTACGTATCTTTGCTTTTGCTTTCAATTCTTGTTCTAGTTGCACTTGCACACTATTTATACCATATTTATTCTTATTGCTGATGTGGCAAAAACGTAACTGAGTTGAGTTCGAAATGGTAAATGTAATGACCTGGATTTTTAAGATTTATTTTTATATATATTGAATATTTTTTTACTTAGATTAATAAATTATTTTTATGATTGATTATCTTGAATTTTTACTCTTGTATATCCCTTTATTTTCGCTCTGTCCAGGTTCGTTGAATCTTTAGGGAGAGTTATCTGATTTATTTGGGTAATGAAGAGTTCTTAGGGGCTACTTTCTTAATCAAAATTCTACGTTGTTTGAAAAGAAAAATTAATAGCATGTAATCAAACAGCTCGATACCATCAATAATTAATAGCAAGTTGTTTTAATGTTGTTGTAACAAATATTACAGATGCTTTATCTTCTAATGACAAATCTTCTTTCTTCATCATTTGTCTGTCTTCTGTATTCAGTATATTGACTAATTCGTCACAACTCAAAGTATCACCTCTAGTTCTAATTGAGGTCTTCCACTAATCATGCTCATTAGGTAACTCATGTAAAGCATAGAAAATTAGGTCGTCACCATCAACCAAATTGTTTGTTGCGAAAGATTTCCTTGCACGTTTTCCGATAGAATCTATGTAGATTTCCGTTCTTGAATTTGTACTCATATTATACAACTACTTTAGGTCATGAATATGCAATCTTGATGCCTATTGAGACACAATGTGACCCATATACTCGCCAAGGTCTTTCTAATATCTAATCTTCCTAACTAGCACAGGATTATCAGGATAAGATAATTCAGCCGTGCTAAAAGATCTCTGAAGCAAAACTGACATCAAAAGGAACAGTTTTTGTCAATCCACGTGAATTTTTTATTATTTTGTAAATCTCACGTGCATCAGACGGTCATATTTGTGTCTAAATCTACGTATGAAAATCTGTGTTTGTAAACTTTCTTTTCGAGATATCAAAATTGCAGTGAAGTCCTTGATCGGTAAAAGGGCTGGTGATTTGTGGGGATGACTGCAATCGAACTAAATTGCAACATCCACCAGTGTACAAATTCGAGTCTCGGAGAGCTATAGTACAGTTTCTTGTAGGGAGCGTGTAGTGCAGGCAAAACGTCATAATTTTGCCCGCTTCGTCCTCGAAGCTATACCGTTTTGACCTATCACGCGATTTGCTATCAAAATGGTATAATTTTGAGGAGAAAACGAATAAAATTATGATATTTTTATCCGTACTATACGCGCACTATAAGAAATTACACTATAACCTCCCGAACCCGTACGAATCACACTTCAATTGCTTTAAAAGTGGTGGTTAATTAATCGGCCTTTGTTTCGAGGAATACCGTCCATGTACTATGGGCCAGGGCCATGGGCCCCTCCCCCATGTGGGCTGCTGTCGTCCTTCCCTTTTTAATTGTCCAGTACTCACGCTGTTTACTCACTCAGCCCTTCGGTAAATCCCTTCGCTTCCGCTTTCGCTCTCGTTTTTGTTTTCGCTTCTTGTTTTACTTTCGCATTTTCATTCATCGCTCTCGTAAATTTTAGTAGTTTAGAATGTTTTGAAATACTTTCATGCTCATAATCTCGCTTGCTCTTGCACGCACACGCATTTACGGATAATAATTTCATCTGGTTTGCTCTCTTCTGTTCTGTTACCCGACCCTTTTAGATTTAGAGACAAAAATACAAATAACAAATTAAAAATCAGATTGGAGACGAGCCTAGATACCTCTGATTTGGTACTCGTTCTGATCCCCGTCTTATTTATTAACATATAAAAAATATATGACATTTAGTTTTTTTATAATGATTTATTTTGAGAGTTTTGGCTGTAAATATCGAGCTTCAAAAGATGAAATTTTACCCATTTTTTGTTTGAATTAGTGTAGGTTATCAAACTCGAGCTTGATACTGTCAAGAATTTCAAGCTTGTTGGGGGTTGATCCCAAAATTTTTTTAAAGCGGAATTGGGTGGAGGCGATTTTTCTTTCAAAAAATAAAAAGAATTTTGAATACGAATCAAGTTCGAAAATCAAATAAAAAAATGATCAAATTTGTTTCCGATCAGCCCGTTATGTGAGTTAGCTTATCATTAGAGGTCAAAGGAGTTTTGTCCGGTCGTTAATTTCAATGTCTCAATGATTATTCCGCATTAAATTAAAATAATTTCAAAGTCGGTTGAATACCTCCGTTATATATATAAAAAAAAAGTGAGTTAGCTTATGCCACTCTACCGCCATCCAATCTAATGGCTTCCGTACCTGTCCCAAAAATGGCCACGTCACGTTGGAGTGAATGAGGGCCGAGGATAATGGTCCCAATGGATTACATTTGTCACGTGATTTACGGATCTTTCGAAAACCTTGCTTTATTCTCTTCGACTCTTCTTTTTCTTGTTTTGTTTGGAAAGATTCTCTTCAATATTTAGAGAAATTCCATGCAATGGCATTTTGCATGGTCAGAGTATAAAAAAAGTACATTTTTTTTATTACCTATATTTCTACGTAGATCCTTCGATCATAACAAAACAAGGGTTTTTTTTTCTTTTCAAAATATGTAAACACAAACTATTTTTTTTGAGTGTTTTAATGGTTATGATTAAATCTAATTTTTGATTCAATGGTTAATTAGGATTAATTCTCTCATTCTAGATCTCCCTTCCAAAAATGTCAACTTCAAGTGTACTTCACCATTACTAGGCCCGTAATTGAATGGAATGTGGTTGACAGCTGTCTATCATGTTTGGAAATCTCAAGGATATTGGAAATCCTACCGTCCAAAACCATCAAAGATATTGGAAATCCTACCTCTTTTCTGCTAAGAAATCCCACGTTCTGTTCAAGAATCAGTTTTCCTATTTCAGGTTCGAATTTATTGCATAATTTCGATTCTCTGCTCCGCTCTACTTCTCTTATATTTTTGCAATTTCTGCACGTTCTATTTATGTTATTTCTCCTCTCTTCTCTACCTTATTGCCACATTTTCTTCTATGCTTCTCTTCTGTTTTTGCTATCCAGCCATTTCGATTTGAAGCTATTTTAGGTTCAAGAATCGGTTCTGCTACTTCAGGTTCAGTTCAAGAATCGCATATTTTGGTACATATGATTGCGGTTTGAAGTTTACAGCTAGGTCTCTAATCGTGGTAATGTTTGTTTCTCTTTTTGGATTACCTATTGGTATTATATTTGAAACTAGCTTGTCGCTCAACGTCAATTATCTATTGGTAATGGTTATTGTTGCACGTTCTTTTTGAAGCTTGTCGTTCAACTCTCTGTTATTCCAATAGTATATTTGACATTTCGGTACATACTGTGTATGTAGACATATGTAATATGTGTTTGTCATCTACATTTGTTGATTTATTGCTACCCTATTCGTAATATGATTCTTTTTATGTTTCTTTGAAGATCGGATTTTTTTTCTCATAGTGATTTTGTAATATTTTTACCTGTTGTTCCATTTCAAATTAACATATGTTCTTTCATTACTATGCATTCTAAATCTATGTTGCACTTTTGATTATTTAGCTACATAACTTTTTATTTCGAGTTAAGTTTCTTGCAGAGATCTAATAAATAGAGGCTTCGAATAAAAGACAATATATCTCAATAATCAATAAGAATCTTTCTTGTTGATTATTTATTAAAAGACAATAACGCATTTTTAGCTTTTGTATTTTAATTTTTTTAAATGATTGGGCGCCTAAAACACATAATGGCCTTCAGCTAAGCTTTCGGGATTCTGATTTTGCATTTTAGGCTTTAAATACAATATACCCTCACTTTATACTCTCACACACGAAATCTAGAGTTTGCAACGGCCCATGTTTCTATGGTTCAATATTAAATAAAATAACACATTTCGCAGCGGAATAAATATTTTTTTAGTTCTTCAATATTTATTATCTGTCGGCAAAACGACTGACCAAAAATCAAGTTCATTGAATAATTTCAAAATCCAATAACACAAAGATTAATAATTTAATTAAATCAATAAAATGAAGGGACACCCCAGCTGAAGCCAAGAGACTATCGCCAGTATAACCATGACTCTTGAACTTCCATCACATGCAACTCAACCTCCTGGTTAGGCTTCATCTCCACCTGTTCCTCGGTACTTGGCGTGAAAATGCCATGGATAAAGAAGTTGCACCATGAATGTTAACATTTAGTAAAAAAACCAAACCTTACCCTAACCTTTCAAGCACACACAATTAAATTCCCAAACAAGTATATGAACCAATGTTATTAATTTCGTACTAGAGGTAAATCGAGGCACGTATAAGGGTGTACCATTCCGACGAAGTTACTGGTAGTAACAGTTATATATCAAATTTCGGTCGGTACCATCACGATTTGTTGTAGAAAGACAAAATTATACAGTGGCTCATTCTGTTGTAACAAGAATGTAGAAAACCTTTGGCAGTCATGAAACAAAAAAAAGGGTTTATTTGGTTTGTTGTTCTAGATTTATGGAACGATGATGGCGGATCGCGATAGACATCGAATCAGAAACAAAAAATAGCAAACGCGTGAATAGGACCATCGGTCTTCATCAGATCCCACCACACGCACACATGCATGTGCGCGCGCGCGCGCACACACAGAGAGAGAAATAGGGCTGTTGATTTTACAGGGGAAATCATCATCGATCGAACCTCCCTCAGAAACATCCATAAGCCAAGTGAGAATCACAATAGACATTTGAGAGAGGGGGGGAGGGGGGAGACCAAGAAACCAGCGGAGAAAAGTGAAAGAAATGACCCAAAGTTGAGAGAAGTACATCGCGAGTATAACCCTAGAGAAGTGGCTGTTCAAACTTTACTGCTTTAAAGCATGTTTGACAACTTATTTACATCTTGTGGTGAGGAGAAGGGACAATGGTGAAGGTATTTTATATGTCGAATATAATATTTTTTTAAAAATTTGTATTATCTTTTTAGCGATAGATTTAAATTGGTACGCCGACACGTACCATACCAATAACAAAATTGTACGCTCACCATACGAGATTAATAACTTTTGATATGAATACTAAAACATGCGTCTACATGTAATGTCGTGCATAAGTTTTTCTGCATTGAGTATACCAGTAACGAGATTAGTACGCTCCCCGGTACGACATTAAAACTTTTGATATGAATACTAAAACATGCATCTACATGCAATGTCATGTATAAGTCTTTTTGCATTGAGTATGTTTCCATAATTATTATTCCTCTTGTTTTATACTCCCATACACCAAACTCTCGTACACGATGCTCCCATATGTTAGGATCTTGTAGTCATCCTCGCAAGGCCATGGCACGACTCCAAGCACCAACACGACTCAGTGACACCAACATGACTCAATGACATTCCCTTCCCAATCCATAACATTTTATCCAACGTTTATGAGTGCTCGATATTTTCCAAACTCAGGCTCTCAAACGTTAGCTTTGAGTATGGGTTCTGACCCGGCTCACACAAACTGACACGACCCACAATGAGATTATCTGATTTTGCCGTTTTATTAAGTTCTAGTTTCATACTTATATTCGTGATGCTCATCAGTCATATACAACATGCGATAACAAATTACTTCATGCGATTTTATTAAATAGGCATCCAACATTATAAAACGTCATGTGAATCATTGATATCAACCAGATCTAGGTCACATATAATGTTCATGGGTACTAAATCTTGTACCAGTCTCAACAATTAGCAGTCCATCATTCAGTCATGCAAATAAAATATCGACACCGAATTGTCAAATAAAATCACAAAATTGATTCACCTATGATTTAGACCCGACCTACGCCTATAAATCATCAGATATACACAACAACTATGTATATGAGACATGCCCAATACATCCAAACAGTTATGTAAGCAGGTTTTGGTTCCATCTCGCTACCTTTCTTTTTGCTCAATAAACTGATCTCGGCGTCATCGTTGACAAAACGTTCAATCACACCGCACACCGCACGACCCCGTAATCTATATATGTATAAAAATACAATATTTAATTAACCGATAAAATAAAATAAAATAAATATTAAAATAGAAGGGGGGAGAGAGAGGAAGAGAGAGAATTTGATCTCATGAGAGAGAGAGAGAGAGTTCGATCTGATTAGGAAAGATAAGATCATAATAGATTAGGATAAGAATGAAAGAATTCGAATCGTATAAAGATTCGATCAACCAAATATTTATCAATTAGGATAATTATATGAATAAAAATAATTAAAAACATTATAATCTATTAATAATATACTCGGATAATTAATTTAACGGATAGCCCCCAGGTTGAACGAACGTAGACTCTCTCTAGAAAAGGACAAATATGCTATTGAAATACTAGATAAATACGAGGAAAATCTATAAATTAATTAATTACGAAATTATCACGAATAACAAGTCATTATAGGGGTAAAATGGTCAAAGGCTACCAAAATCTATTACTCAAATCAAAGATCCAAACACTACAGTACTTCTATAAATTTATTATGTAAATATCATGTCAACACTTTTTATAAATTCTCACTATAGTTTAATAAATTTATAATTTAAAATAATTAATTCTCAAATACCCTTTTAATTCCATTATGAGTGTCGACATCCTGCGTCACAGATTTTATAAAAATATGACAATAAAATATTTCACAACACATAGTATATATAATGTGATGCAAGACGAATATTAAAAATTATACTGTAAAATTAATATTTTATTAGGCATATTTAAATTTAGCCAATGTTTTCTTAGATTTATATTAATTTTTATTTGAGATTGTTAAGTTGTTATTTGATGAAATTAGTTTTGTTCTACAATAACTAGAATATTCTAACTTTTTATTATTTTTTTGGTGTTTTAGGTATGCAAGGATGTAAGCTAGCCTCTTGGCTATAGGAGTTGAGTTGATTGATAATATTTAATTTATTTAGAGAGAATACTTGTCTTTTTTTTCTATATTATGGTGATCTTAGGATTCAATAAACTTGTAAAATATTTAAATTTCGCATAGCCCTTATTGGTGGTGAGTAAGAATATCCTCTTATCTGATGATTCGTTATGTGATATTTAATATGATGTAAAGCAAAGTTTATTGTGATCTTTCAACTGACGATTCAGGTTATTTATTTTATATATAGACTACGATGGATAAATTATATTACAAAAAACAATCTGATCAGACAATGATAAAAGCTTGGTTGAATCAAATTCATTCTAAGAGCAATAGACAAAATGTTATTGTCTATTTGTATTAAGTTAAATATAATATAAATACCGATGTCTAGTTAAATAGTTTTTTTTTCATAGGTAGACATAAAGCGAGAATTATTAAATAAACTATGGGTAAAATGCACTGACCTCCCCTGAGGTTACTGACAAATGCAAGGACCTCCCATGAGGTTTAAGAAAATGCAGTGACCTCCCCTACTTTTGAAAGTATTTGATCGTTACCCCCCTCCAGCTAACTTCTGTTAATTTTGGATGGATATTGCTGATGTAAGCATGGAAATTTTTATAAATTCCAAAAATACCCCTCCAATTATAATAACACCATTAACTTGCCCTCTCCTCTCTTAATGCACAAAACCTCTCTTCCTCCTCACCTCACATTAAGGTATGAAAATTTTTACACTTTATTTTTTTATTTTATAAATGCGTTTATTATTATTATTTTTAACAGATATTATTTTTTAAAAATTTAAAAAAAAATCGACTGATAAAAATAAATAACTTGTTGTGCAAACTAATTTTTAGCTTATTCTCTTACTAGAAAACTTCATATTATTGGTAATATAGATTATAAGTATAAAAATTATGTTTAAAAGTAAAAAAAATTATAAGAACAAAAATAAGTCAAACGGACTATATTTTTTTATTTTTTACAATTTTTTTAAATTTGATTTATGATTTATAATTTTTTTTTTTGAAACTTCTTATTGAGATGAACTAATAATCTACAAAAATTTAGGAAAAATAAAAAATTACAAAAAAATTCAAATAAGAACAAAAAATAGTCCAAAAAATTAATTACTCTATTTTTTTTGTCTTGTATTTGTTAGTTTTATATCTAATTTTTGTGAATTACTGATTCGTCTTGACGAGCAAAATCTAAAAATTAAAGAGTTTTTAAAAATTCACTAAAGACGATTTTGAGTGTAATGTTACCCTGAGGTCATTTTACCCTTTCTTTTTCTTATTTTTTGTTAACTTTTCATTAAAAAATAAAAAGACTTTTTATCATAATGCATTAAGTGTCATTAACATTACACTCCAAATTGGGTAGTTATTAATTAGGATGCAATTGATTTAAGGCTTATTAAATTCAAATACAATCGTTAATTACTCTTTAACAAATTCGTCTTTAGTGAACTTTTTCTAAAACTTTTTAGTTTTTAGATTTTGTTCGTCAAGACGAATTAATAATCCACAAAAATTAGATATAAAACTAACAAATATAAAAAAAAATTAAATAAAGACAAAAAAATAGAGTAACTAATTTCTTTTTGGACTATTTTTTGTTCTTATTTGAATTTTTTTGTAATTTTTTATTTTTCATAAATTTTTATAGATTATTAATTCATCTCGATAAGAATTTTAAAAGAAATTATAAATCATAAATTAAATTTAAAAAAAATTTGTAAAAAACAAAAATAATCTAAAAATATAGTCCGTTTGACTTATTTTTTGTCCTTATAAATTTTTTTTAGCTTTTGGACATAATTTTTATACTTCTAATCTATATTACCAATAATATGAAGTTTTCTAGTAAGAGAACAAGTTAAAAACTAATTTGCACAATAATTTATTTATTTTTATTAGTCGATTTTTTTATTTAAAAAAATAAAATTTGTTTAAAAAAATTAATAAACGCATTAGAATAAAAAAATAAAGTGTGAAAATTTTCATACCTAAATGTGAGGTGAGGAGGAAAAGGAATTTTGTGTGCATTAAGAGATGAGAGGATAAGTTAATGGTGTTATTATATACATTTGAGGGGTATTTTCGGAATTTTCAAAATTTTCCATGCTTACATCAGCAAAACCCATCCAAAATTAACAGAAGTTAGTTGGAGGGGGGTAACAATCAAATATTTTCAAAAGTAAGGGAGGTCATTGTATTTTCTTAAACCTCAGGGGAGGTCCCTGCATTTGTCAGTAACCTCAGGGGAGGTCAGTGCATTTTACCCATAAACTATTTGAATCGTTTTATACAAGAATGCGATGGTCTTATTTTTATTATACGAGAAATCACATGAAAAATAATCACAAGCAAGGCTTTTGATTCACATTCTATGTAGAATGCCACAAATCGATTACGTGTACTGTGTGGGATAAAAAAAATGAAGTTATAAAACAATGCCGCAATTTTTTATTTTTGTCAACTAAACTTTAAAAAAAATGGAGAATTTATGAAAACTAAACTTAAAACTTAAATTCGTATTTTATTACTAACCCATCTTTTTATTAATTAATAATAACTTGTGTGAGTTTATATTGGTCCATACGTTAGGAGTGAAAACAAATACGTGGGCGCGATGTTGAAAGTTATAAAAGATAAATTGAAACCTTCTTTAACACCAATTAATTTTCAGGTGATTTACACTGACCTCCCTTGAGGTTTGTAGAAAATACAATACCGCCCCTCAAGTTTTTAAAATTACAATAATCTCTCTTTTTTTTTATATTAATATGCAATTACCTTCCCTATCATTAAAATTAGTCAAATATAATTAATTATGACATTAAAACTTCAAGTTTGAGATTTTTTTGATAAAATAGACTGTAACATAATTTTTATTACGTTGAAAATAACCTATGTTGAATTTTAAAGATTATTTTGATGTCGAAATTCCGACAGGGTTTTAAAATTTGTTTGAATTTCGGCTTCAAAAAAATCTAAAAATTTTAAAATAGGCTATTTCAAATGTGAAGTGAATTATGTTAAAATTTATTTTGTTAAAAAAAATCTCAAATTTGAAGTTTTAATAGTTTAACTTATGATGTTTGATTGATTTTAATAATAGAAAAGTAACTGTATAATAGTTTAAAAAATAAGGAAGGTTATAGTATTTTCAAAAACCTCAAGTGGGGCACTATATTTGGTAGAAACCTCAGGAAAGTCAATGTAATTTACCCTTAATTTTAAAAGATGGTGGAAAAACGCTGCGGCAAGTTGTATCAGAACTAAGAAGTTATGAATGAAAATTACTGGAGCTTTATCACGGGGGAGTGATTGTTAGGCTTGGAGTGCCCTCGTAAATTTGTTTACACGATATCCCTCCCTGCGACTGTTCTAAAATTAGTGTTTTTTATGCGATGTTGAATCTCATAAAAAACTTAACCATAATAAATTTTAGAAGATAAGGCCAAAAAACGATCCGATAATTTTGACTACAAGAGCAATTGATAATAAGATAAAATAAATTGCTGTATCAACCGCTATTAAAATAAATATTATATGTGTACAAAGTTTGAACCAATGACTTAGTACTATTTTTAGTGACAACTGATGAACTCGTCAAACAAATTGATTGATTGATTGGTCAAGTTTAGTTTGAAAATTTAGCGAGTTTAACGTTGTGTTGAAATATTCATTCTTTATCGTGTGAAGTATCTCAAATGAGGTTTGATTAGTTCAATTTCGAATAACTTGAATTTTATATTCGTTCGAGTTGTATTTGAGAGGTTAATGAGTTTTTAAAAATATTTAAACTTGATATACATTACGTATATGCAAATAGTTTAAAAGGTAACATGTACTTACAATTATAGAGACCTCCTTTGAGGTTTCGGAAAATGCAACCACCTCTCTTTTTTTTGAAATTTTTACATCACTACACAGTCGTTAGTTTTCATTAGTTGACGTTAAATTTTTTCTTAAATTTGACAATTTTATCCTTCCTTCATACTCATTCCCTTAATGTTTTTCCCAATAACTTTTTTGAGAAAAATTCATGGTTTTTTTTTTTAAGATTAAAATATTTTAGTACATATTTTTAAAATTTTATTTGCACCAATTCAAAGAAGTAAGCAAAAAAATAAATTGGTGCCAAAATTAAAAATATAAATTATTTCGTACATAATTTTTTAAAATTTTGGCACGAATTTAAAGATCTTGCTTAATTTTTTAAATTGATGCAAATAATTTTTAAACACATGCATAGATATACTTTAATTTTTTGATCCCAGAACCTAGCATGAATTTTCTTAATGGAAAAAATTAGTTATAATATATGGTAAAAAAATAATTGATCCACGTGTCAATAAAAAATATAAATTTATTTATTTATACTAAATTATATTTTCGCACTAATTTACGTATACCTAGATTAAAATTTGAGAAAAAATAAAATATATTTATTTTTGAAATAAAAATTATCGTAATGCTTCACTATTATATTCTTATTGAACAATATTTTAGGACATTTAACCTTTTAACATTATAGGTTTTTTCAAGACATATTTATTATTTTTTTAAGATACTTAGGGGTGTTTAGGAGTCTATTTTTCAGTTTTTCATTTTGACTTTTTGATTTTTTAGATTATGGCCAAAATGAGTTTTGAATTTGAAAAAAATGTACAGAATATATTTTGCAAAAGTAGTAAAATAAAAAATGAGAATGAAAATACAAAAAGGAGCACCTCATTTTGAGTTTTTGCTCCTAAAGTCCAAAATAGAGAATGAATTTTGCAGAACTTATTTTGAAAATGTGGCTCCCAAACAATCAAGATTCAAAAATGAGAATGAAAAAATACAAAAAAAAGTTCCCAAACACCCTTTTACTTTTAGTAAAAAATATCAAATTTCAAAAACAATTCTCAAAAAAAAATTATTAAGAAAGTGAGTGTAAAGGAAAAATAAAATAGTTAAACTTAAGGACTAAACTAGCGACAATTAATGAAAACTAACAATATAGATAATGATCTAATAATTTCAAAAATAAGAGAGTTGATTATATGTTTCAAAGCCCCAGGAAATTTCCTTGCAATTGTCAGAAACTTCAGGAGAGTTCAATGCATTTTACCCTAGTTTAAAAAATATTTAAATTTGATATACTTTATTTAAATCTCAATTGAGTAAATAGAATTTGGGAGAGTTGTAGTGCAGATAAAATAACATAGTTTTATTTATTTTGTTTTTAAAATTATATTATTTTAATTTTTATATATTTTAATAATAATTCATGAGATATGTAAAATAATATAATTTTGAAAACAAAACGAATAATACGTCGTTATACCCGCTCAACACGCGCTAGCAGCCTCCATGCGAGTAAACAACAGTGAGCGCCAAGAGCGGGTCTAGGGTTCCTCAAATTCAATCTCTCTCTCTCACACACACACACATATATGTACCTGTCTCTCTCTCAACCTTCACTTTTGCTTCATCTCATAATTCACAGCCCAGAACAAGCTCTGGAATCTACCTCGTTGCCTTTTGCTTTCAGGTGCATAATCCATTGGTTAATTCAAATATAATTCTGTAATTTCTTAGATACGTGTGGCGATTTTCAATCGATTAGAGCTGTCATGTATCTGTGAATAGTTTCGATGTTGTCTAGGTGTTGAATTGGTGGGAAATGTTTGGGTTTGATTGCAGTTGCAGTTGCAGTTTCGTAGCTTGATCGGAGGGTCCGGTCAGTTGAGATTTGGGGTTGCAAATGCCGGAAGAGGACTTGGTGGAGCTCAAGTTCCGATTATATGATGGAACCGACATCGGTCCGTTTCAGTATTCTCCGGCTTCAACAGTTGCGGTGCTGAAGGAGAGAATCGTCGTGGAGTGGCCTAAAGGTTAGGAATATACTTCATATCTCTATAGTCCGTTTGATGAAATGTATCCAATTCAATACATTGTATGTGTGCAGTGTTTCAGTTTGAGTTTTTCTCGAATAGTAATTGCGTGAAAATTGTTTGTACTTGAATGATAATACGTCACTTTGTTATTTATGGCGACCATGGTGTAAAATTCAGAATCAAAGTTTGTTGCCTAAAGTTTAAAGTCACTTTGACTCTGTTAGAAAGGAAGTGGGTTTCAGTTATTGGAGAGTTAAATGCACAGGGCTTGGATGATGTGCGTGGCACATGAATGAAACGGAATTGGGGATGCTGTAGCACGGGGAGGCGCTACGGTGGTGTAGTGAGGTCATCAGGCTGTTCATCTCGGCAATGGAGGCTTCGGATTCGAATCAAACTATTCGCACGATTAGATAACTTATAACTATTCTTGCGAATAAATACTAAGTTGAATCTGAGACATCCGTTGCTGAGATGAATGGCCAGATGGCCACACTACACCCCTGTAGTGCCTCTCCGCACTATGGGGAGTCAGGGACCCCGGACCTGAAGGAACTTCATGTGTTATGAAGCAAAGGTTCGCCATAACCTACTTGACCTGTAGGTTTAAAAGATTAGTTTTTGTGACAACTAATTTAGAAGATCTTATCCTAACATATGTTATTTGAAGTATATTTACTTAAGAGTTTCCTTGTCGGCCCTCCTAAGGAACAGAATTAAATGGATTTCATAATGTTTAATAAGTATAGGTGTTGTTCTTATCACTCTTCCAATGGTGTATACAAGAATTGTTGTTTCCATTTTCTCCTGTAGTTGCATCGATTAGATCATTAGTTCTTAGCATCAAATGGTATTCACTTGTTCAGGACAGAATGTGGTTCTCTTCCGGTGGCCATTTTGCATTTAATAGCTTTAGCCGTGAATTTGTGCACTTTTTTTTTTGGCCAATCTCTTCAGCCTTGAATTTATGCCCTTAGTCAAGTAATAAAGCAAGATAGGGTATCGGGATTTCATTGATGACCCCATTTTCATCTTTCTACATAATTTCCATCATCCCGTGTCTTCATCTTATACGCCATTTTTAGTTTTTTCCCCTTCTAACATTTGATATCCATGTTGTATTGGTTTTACACAGATAAGAAAATTGTTCCCAAGGCCGCGAATGATGTCAAATTGATAAATGCTGGTAAAATTCTGGAGAACAGCAGAACTGTTGGCCAATGCAGAGCACCTTTTGAAGAGCTTCCGACTAGTGTCATTACCATGCATGTCGTGGTGCAGCCGACATTAGCAAAAGCAAAAACAGGTAGCTTCAATCTTCCTATTTAAGTTTTATGTGTAATGCCTCCTCCAATTTAACTATCCTGTTAATTGATTTGATGTTTGTCTCATTGTCTGTGTTACTTTGTATCTGCTTCTTGGATGTAACTTATTCTGGCGAGAGTCAAGCTTTGACGAACTGTAGGTTTTTTAAACAACATACCACTTTGGCGGTTTTTAAAAGCCTTCTTTGGGCCCCTTTAGAACTATATGATATTTTTCCTTCACCAAGAACTCAATCTCAGTTACTTTGCGTAGCTGCATGCATTTGTGTAAGTTTATAGATTTCAGTTCGACAGTCTCTTCTCTCCTCATTTAATTTCTTTGTTGTCCAACAGAAAAATTCTCATATTGTGTTTTGCTACTCAAAACATTTCTTAATGTTTAGGTTGATGAGATGTAGTTGCCTGTGTCCCCCTATTCAGATAGGAAGCCCTTTATTCAATGTCTGGTGGTTTTATTTTGTATTAGGATATATTAAAGGTACAGGTTTCATAGAAGTTGCTAAAATCTGTGGATCTTGTTTGTCCGAACAGAAAAGAAGGTTGATGAGGCTACAAGGAACATCTGCAGATGTTCAATATTGTGAGATGATACAGTTTCCGCATGGAAGTAATCTCATGAGGCTCTTGGTATCACCTGGTCAGTGGAATTGACAGTGGAAAAAGACAATAAAAACGGTGCTTTACCTCATTTGTTACATGCTTGTTGATTGTGTTGTATCTGCCTTTTATAGGTTCCACCGTGTGTGTACATTTGTAGCTGCAGGTCTTGCATATATATATTAATACAAGGCTAATGGGGCTGTAACCTCATAAACGGCTTCTGATTTATACGGCGATGCTGCCAAACCTTCAGGACCTAAATTTTTACCATGTAGAAAAAAATGAGTGGCTTGAGTAACGACATAAAGTCGTGTTTGGCTTGTTAAAATTAAACAGTGTGTATTTCATTTGAACTATATTGCAAATTGCCATTTCCTTAATGGTTACAATTATTGGAGGGTGGATACATGTAGGCTATACAAATTGTCACTACATCAACTTGATATTATAGAATATGGCTGGCCTTATAGCAGTATAATAGGAATTTCTCCTTCAATTTTGTGGTGTTATGATCGCACAACACTCTCGAAACATTCAGCTACTTGATTCATAAGTTGTACTTTATTTGTCACATCACCCTTGATCTCTCTATCCATGCAAACAATTGAATCAATATGCTTAAAAATGGCAATTCTTGTTAATTTTTAATTTGGAGGATCACCTTGTCAATACTACTAGTACTTCCATTAAAATTACATGTACTCCTTTTAGTCCTAGTAATTTTATATCTTTTGGACTTTAGTGGCTCAAAACAAACCCTTTGCGTAATCCCAGTGTAGTGGAAACTTTGCTTGTTTTGCATAGTGGGAATCTAATAGTAGTGAAAATACCACAACTTTTTTGTACAAGATCTATCACGTACCATCTTTGGATACCTTATATGTATAATTCATGTTGAACTTATAACAAGGGATATCTCATTCTGCTAAAATGTGGATCTTCCACTTCCTGATCAAATTTTAATGATCCGAACCGTTCAATATGTTTAAAACATGTTTTTAAGAGTATCTGCAAGAAATTGGCTTAAATATCAGGAAGTGTTTAGATATATATAAATCTATAAAAATACGTCAATGTCTTCCTTTTATCTTGTTGTATTTTTTGACTAATATCCTCAACAAGTGTATTGCTTTCGAAGTTGGAAGGCACAAACCCAACGATTCTCCGATGTCATTGTCATCATTCTTAGGCGATAATTCAATAATTCTTTCCCACTACTTCATTGTATGGCCCATCAATTTAATAGCTTTAAAGTTGTTGTAACTTTGAATGAGCCCTTTTATTTTTATTGATAAGTACTAAGGTAATCCTTCTCCACTCAATCGGTATCTTTCTCGTCAAAGTAATCTTGTTGAATAGCTTTGTAAATGAGAATGTCAGCAAAGCTCTTTCATCTTGTCGGGTTTCATCATTCTCAGTCCATTCATCACTACAGGTTTTTCTACTCTACGATAAACGTATTTTTTGGTTTTCTCTCACGAAAAGCACCCAAATCTTAATCGAATTCATGAGAAATTGGAATCCAAAAAGAAAAAAGAAAAGAAAAAAGAAAGCTGTTTTATGACGTGAAAAGCTTTTTCTTTAGAAATGTGTATCACTAGTATAATTGTATCAATAATCTCTCCAAAGTTAAGGTTCTACCAGGTACTAGGGGCACAAAAAGAAAAAGTGTACCCTAATTATGTGGTTACAAAAACTTAAAACCAAACATTCCGTACCGAACTCCAAGTACTTATCTATTGAACCAACCGGTTGATAGTTCATACAAAATGACGACGAATCAAGACGTTCCTCTTTAAAATTAGAACTTTCTAATGCAAAAAACGGTGAGTGGTCAAAGCTGAGGAACAAAAGTTTAAAGACTTGCATATACCAAGATCTTCAGAGGGTGTAATTACCCTTTTTCTCTGGGGCAAGTAGAGTCTGCAATCAACTTGAATTGCTTGACACTTTTTCTGCCCCTTGATCAGCAGCCATGGAGCTTGAATACGGTTTCTCGATCGGAGATCCATAGACAACAGACAGTATTAGTAGGTTATTCATCCTACCGAGACAAAGAACAGGCTGGATCAAGAAAAGGAGTACTACGAACGCTCTGCCCATGTTTCTTACCGATCTTCTTTGTAGGCGCAATAATGATTTTGATGCATAAGATGTGCGATGATAAAAAAAAAGAAATACATCCCAATATCACAACACCACCCCGAACCTTGAGTATCTTGCATATTATCGTAACCTATGGGGGAGCAAAAAAAAAACAAAGAAACCTCAATTTGAGACTAGTATAGCTGAAAATTCCAAATGGTCATCTCTTTCCCTGTATTTTAGATGAAGGATTGAAAGAAAAATTGATTACAACAATGTTTACAGTGATATACAAGTTCAAATAAACACAAAACTCGTCCGCTTAACAATCTAGCAGCAACGCGTACACCAAGTACAAGATACAAATAAAAGCAATGCTTAATACAGAACAACATTTTCCCCCGTCTAGACAATGGCCATAAGGGGATATGGCAAGGTGAACACAAGAGTCTCACGTAAGGTTCCTTTGAGAAAGAAGGGTAGTGTGGTGAAGCATTTGCTAGAAGTTATCACAAGAAGAGATCGGTTCGTTGGCCACGAAACTCCTGAAGGACTTCAACGATAATGCTCTACGCTATATGCGGGGTTGTTCATATGTTGCCCCCACCTGCTCTTGCCAGTAACAAGAGCTCTACCATGAGAAGAGGAGCAGATTGCCATGCAAAAAAAAATCATGCCTGGCCACACTTTCTCAGGCAGGCAACTCCCTCTTCCAGGTAATCTTCTCTGTTAATCCAAAACTCAGGTGCATCCTGCACAAGCAATCAATCAGATTTCTCTACATGTCAATCTCGGCTCATGTTTTTTCTTACTTGTATGTGAAAATTTGACTTTTGATAATAGAAATATGTTTCCTCTTTTTTTCTGCCCTTTTTGCCCTTCATTTTATTTTCTGCTTTCAGAAGCATAAGACATAGTAAGGGGAAAGAAAAGGCGACTAGCCTGAACACTTCGAGAACCCACTGTACACTGGTTTGTGAGAGAGAGAGAGAGAGGTACCTTCATAATTCCTGCAAGGACAGCACCTCCAAGGTACACCATGTGCTTTCTTCGTGGCGGATCCTCTATTCGCAGCCGTAGTTTCTGTTACAATAATAGTAGAAGATGACAAAGGATAGGCATAACAGAAATACATAACATAATCTTTCTAAGCAATGACACCTTGACTTTGCTGCATGGGTTATGCATTTTACTTGGACGTAAATTTATGACTCTGTGAAACCATGCAGCGTAAAGTGCCGACTTGCCAAGTGCCAGGTGAGGCATTCACCTACTTTTTGGGACCATTCTGATAAGTGATAACCCAAAAAGAATTGAGTTCCTCTAGTCTAACATGACAACTGAAAGCAAGTTTACATTTGAGTCCTCAGAACAAGCTACTTGAGGTGGATACTTCAGTCAGGCTCCATTTTGAAATTCCGCGAAAGTACTACGAGGAGATTAACCTATCAGGTCAAAATAAGTTGAATGGTGCACTAGGAAATCAAATGAGACCCCCACTATTAGATTGACAGAAAAACGAATCTGAATTTCTTTCTCCTTTTCCCTTTTCTTTTTTTTT
The DNA here is from genome assembly GCA_019985065.2 of Arctostaphylos glauca. NCBI lineage: Eukaryota > Viridiplantae > Streptophyta > Magnoliopsida > Ericales > Ericaceae > Arctostaphylos > Arctostaphylos glauca. Next base: position 17,240,245 of record JAHSPW020000014.1, on the reverse strand, counting down.
TCACTACAGGTTGGGCACACACTTTGTGTGTGCATGTGTAATTGAATATGTGAGGTTTAGGAGTGAGTTGTGGAGTGAAATGAGGTAGTATGGTATATGCCTCGAGTTACTTTACCAGTTCGCCTCAGCGGTTAATTCATACTAGTATAATAAAATTACTGTTAAAACTTATTTTTTGTTGGGAAATTTTCAAAGTACTTTTGTGGCAGAGTTTCTCTATTTTGTTCACACCAAAAGGGTTTCTCACTTTTTATGTTTAGATTCGTGGGTAGTTTAGATCTTACCTTCAACCCATCCTTGTTTCCCTTCAAAACAACTTCAAGGTAACGGTCTAAAATTTCTTTCTCCAGGCTGTAGAAAATGAAAAGAACGGCAAACTTTAACAATGTCCCGGCACAAGAAATTACAGAAACCACAATAATTAAGGTTATTACCGACTAGGCAGTCCAGGATACATAGTACTCCCTCCACTTAAAACTATGTGTTGGTAGAGCTGCGAAAAATGAAACAAATTAGGAGTTAAAAGATACTGAAATAAACCAAGATTCACAAAGGGTACATGGTCCCAGGCCTCAAGAACCTGCCTCTAAAGCTGTACAATTAGTTTTGATTCTCAGATCAAGTTTTTCTCTTCTCTTCGTGGAACATCTTCTGGTCTTACGAACGAACAACCTCAACCGATAGCATATATGCAGGTGAATCATGTTCCTTTTTTAATCAAGGCACGAGGACCTATGAAATTGCGGACATAACTGCTTATAGTATCAGTACTATTTATGATAAGACAATCTCGGGGCTAGAGTTTATCTTTCGTTTTTTGAACAAAGGAGGATATGTAATGAATCTATATCATCACCGGTACATCTCGATCAAAATACTAGAATATACGGTCATGATGTCTGTTAGTTGTTATGTGGGATAGATTAGGTTATGTTAACCCTAATGGGCCTAGGTGGTTAGAGCCCATTAGGTTAACCCTAATCTCATCTATAAATAAAAGAGTGTTAGAATAGTAATGGTTAAATTGTTATTAATGTTTAGTTGCAAGGGTATTATTGTCCTTTCATGTAATTAGGGTTATCTAGGGTTTCTAGGTTTTCTCTATATATTGATGTATTGGCCCCTTGTAACTTTATCACTCAATAATACAATTCTCCTTTCTCTAGTTTCACAACATGGTATCAGAGCCAAAGATCTAGGCCTGTGGAATACTCGCTTTCCGGCGGGCGGCTTATGCCTTGCCGCCGTCCGCCGGTTGCATCACTGATCGTCTGGTCTTTAGTGTTAGTCGCCATCGTCTGGTAGTTATCGTCTGATGTTGTTCCACCTCTGGTTTCTCCATCAGCCGCCCCCCTCCTTGCCTAAACCCTACTTCAGCCGCCATCAGTCGCTGAGCTGCTGTTTTCGCCATTGGTTTTCCTCAGAAATAGCAAACCCTAGCCGCTGTTTTCGCAAACCCTAACCGCTGTTTTCACCCGGCTGATATTATTTGTTTTCGCCCTCAGCCTCCTGTTTTCGCCATCCATTAGCCGCTGTTTGCTGCCCTGTTACTGCCCGTCTTCAGTCTTTGTTACTGCCCGTCTTCAGTCTCTGTTTTGTGCCTGGTTTGGTCTCTGTTTTGCGCCTGGTTTGGTCTCTGTTTTGCGCCTGTTTGCTGCCCGGTTTGGCCTCTGTTTTGCGCCTGGTTTGATCTCTGTTTTGTCTCCTAAACCTAACCCTAATCCTAAACTTTGCAATATTTGATTCCCAAACTTTGCAATATTTGATTTCGGTCCCTGCAGTTTAGACTTTTGGTGAATTTATGGACAAGTCTTTCTTTTGTTGGTTGGTTGTTAAATCCCCGTTTGGTGTGCCAAGTGGCCCCAAGTTGTGCCGTGTGGCACCTTGTTGTGATCCTAGTTGGATCCTTTGTTTCTCTCTTCCCGTGCGATTCGGGGTTCGCACGTGAGGGGGAGAACTTGTCCCATATTCCTTTGTTAGTTATATTCTACTGGGTACCAAAATTAATGTTGTCAAAGAATTAAAGTTGTTGAAGAATTGAAGTCGTTGGAGAATCGAAGTTGTCAAAGACATCAGTTGGAGCATCTCTTTTTCGTTGGAGAATCGAAGTTGTCAAAGACATCAGTTGGAGCATCTCTTTTTCATGTTGGCAAACCCATAATGCTCTCCATGCTCGCATCATGTGTTTGAGGGGGAGTGTTAGTTGTTATGTGGGATAGATTAGGTTATGTTAACCCTAATGGGCCTAGGTGGTTAGAAACCCTAATCTCATCTATAAATAAAAGAGTGTTAGAATAGTAATGGTTAAATTGTTATTAATGTTTAGTTGCAAGGGTATTATTGTCCTTTCATGTAATTAGGGTTATCTAGGGTTTCTAGGTTTTCTCTATATATTGATGTATTGGCCCCTTGTAACTTTATCACTCAATAATACAATTCTCCTTTCTCTAGTTTCACAACAATGTCATTATGGAAGTTACAAAGGAAATACTAATTTTTAAGTAGAGTACTCTCGGCATTATTGCTCCGAATGATCCACATACCATCATTCGATTATCAATATCCATTTCCTGAATACAACGAAATACCATGTCAGCCATTCCATCACCTTCAACATCTATAAGCTCCTGCACGAGGAAAGCAACTTTTAACGTGCATCTGTGTGACCTGCTAGCTCTTAAATACAAGTAAATTAAATGCTTTAAAAATCAACATTCTGGGGGTTGGCCTACCATGATCGAAACTGATTGTTTTTGCACCACCCGAAACTGATTTTCTTATCAGCATACCAATATCAATATGAAAAATCTCAGTCATTAGTACATAACTTAGAAGGAACACTGAAATATATGATCTAGTTACCCAAATATGGGCTTCAAGAATTCACGCCTTCAGACAATCTAAACTATTATGATCAGATATGTGAAACTAGTGAAAATCAATATACCATCTTGAATTCAAGCTATTATGACAACAAACTCATCATCACTTTTTATATGACAAAGGTCAAATCTGCACCGTTTCTCTAGTTCATCAAGTATTTTCTCGAAGGCTAGGAATACTTATTCATTCATAATCCGCCATGTGCTTTCTATTGGCGAGACCTCTCTAGCAGAGGTCCCATCATGTGAAGAAGTTAATGATGTCCATTTTCAAAACCAGGTGAACGCACGTATTGTTCAGGAACATTTCCATATTAGTACAAAATAATACAACTACTAAATGGTAGTGGCACAACAAACCATTTTTGTAATAAAAAGTTAACACTGAGCAGCCAAAATGTACAGCAGATCGCAAAAAGAAAAGCTATTTTCAAATGAAGCAGAGGCATATACAGTATGAAAAGGAATGTTCAGACGAGACAAATACATACAGAATCAAGTTTTCCTTCAGTGCTGGAAGATGAATAAATAGCAAAACGGACTTACAGGAGTAAAAAGAGCCTCAGGGGCCTGAAATCTTTCGGTGCCAACTTTGATGACCCTTCCATCTGGCAGCTGATTAAAGTAATATCATTATAAGTTAAGAGAAAGCACTAATAATTCTTTGCAGAAAACGAATTACCTGTCACAGGTCAACAAATATGGAACAAAATCAATATATTCAACAGACAAAAATATGTGCATATATTTATATATTTACTGCTCAAGTTTTCATCTTGAAACATCCATCATTCTTGTTATCAAAGTACTATGACATTACTAAAAGTGAAAATTCAAAGAATCCTTGGAACGTCACACTTGGGACCTTTTATGATACGGGTTTTAGTTATCGTCACACATTTGTAGAGGAATGGTGAATTGATTACTAAATAGAAGATCTGATTCTAATAGACATACCGAGAGAATTAACTTACGGTATAATTCTTAACAAGGATGGTAGTCTCAAGTCCCAATTGATATTCCCTTTTGTAGTCGTAACTGCAAGGGGAGAGATCTGTAAGAAGCAATAAAAAAGATTTGGTAAAAGTATACCAAATTATGATGTTTGTTTTGCACCTTATATAGCAAAGCTTCTCTTTGATGTCCCTAACAGTCTCAAAGTCAGCAGTCCTATTCATTGCATACCTTCATAAAGAAAGCTTGTGTTGCAATCAGAGCATAAATAACTATTCCAAAGAAGGGGATTGAAAGAACAATACTAATCTAACTGGCACTGTTTAGAAAGATGGTGACCCATACCCTCTCCGTTGAAGTAGATCAACAAGATAAGAAGTTATGTGCCGGCCAGCTACATTCATTCGTTTTGTAAGATGGGGGAAAGAGTAGCCATCAACAACTGGAACCTGGAGAGAAGATTATGCCATAAAAAACTGGGACCCTGAGAGAAGATCCATATTTCAAAATCACATGGCAGAAAGTGTCTAGAGTGAATTACCACATGAGTGACACCATCACCAGAATCAATAACAAGTCCAGTCAGTAAACCTGTGATAGTTCCAAACAAAATATTGTAGATGAAATCGCTTGTTGACAATGCGTATTAGAAGCAGATGTTGATAATAGCAATACAAACGGTAATGCACGTAAGAGAAAACATCAATGACAATAAGTAACAGGGAAATTCTAAAAAACAAAAAAATCAGCAGGCCACTAAGTAAATTTCTGTCTGCCATTTCCTTGGACTTCACAAGGAAGTAAAATTCGATTCCACACCTCAGATACAATTAGAAAAAGAAGATGATTTCTGAACTTTAAACTTTGCATATTTCCTAGAGGCACCTTGAGCATACAATGTTAATACAGCTTGGATTTGGATGAAGACACCAGCAAAGTTGTATTTCTCAAACATAGTCTCAACCTACAGTATGAAGATAAAAAAAATGAATGTTATTTCAGAAACGGGTAAATTGGTTTTAACTAAAGTGAAAAAGAAATTCAAAGAAAGGATAATTGCATACCATTTTTTCGCGGTTTTTGGAGGGATTAAGAGGTGGGTCAGTAAGCAGGATTTTGCATTCTGTTGGATCTATCTGTTAACATAAAAGGTGTAACAAAGTTAGTTCCGTTCCTACCGAAATAAACCAAAATTATTTCTGCCAAAGCGAATCAATTGCTATTGGGAGGCAGAAGATTGCACCTTTAACTCCTTATAAAAGGCATGGTCCCACACGTGACCCATGTTGTCCCAGTTTTGCACAATACCATTGTTGACTGGATAAGAAACATCTAATTGATGCCGCAAGTCTAAGCAAGCTTCTCCAACAACAATATCCTACACACAAGAGGTAGCCATAATATTATAAGCTACGAGGTGAAGCTATGTAGGCAAGACTAAAGATAGTGTACTCAGTTTGTGTGTAAACGATTTCGCAGAGATTAACTCCAAAGAACTTAGATGTCTGCTGGGTAGCAAAAATGTAATGATAACATTAATGCTCCTTAACTTGATGCAGTACGCAAGAGAAACCGTAAAAAAATTTCAAGGGAACAGCCAGAATCAGGAAGTGGTTTAAGTTGTAGTTCGGATAGCATTGGTGAGTTTTCACTTTGTTTTACTATGTCATATTGCTTGAGCATAGAGGGTAGATACACAACTTCAGACTTTTCAACATGAGCCAGTAACTAGTGCTATTAAGTGTTTGCTACGTTCAGTATGTTTTAGTTGAAGTAGATGAGTTGCAGCAATCAGAGTCTTAGATTTGAAGTTTGGTATCCAATGTCTAATAGGTCAAGGGTTCTTAGAAATTTATTCAAAGTATGGATGATTCTAGTTAAATGGAGAACAAGCAAATTAATTGTATTAACTTATAACATCTACAGGGACCCAAAAGGAATGAGGTTTCCCCATATGTTTTTCCGCACCCAAAAGAGCCCTGAATTTCTATCTCCAGATCTCTACCATCGGTTACATAGTTTGAATCATAATAACCTAAAGAGTGAGCAGATATGCCTTTTGCATAGCTGTCCAAGATCATCATTATACAGTTCAAATTGTTTCGATATGTTTATATGCACAGTGCACACAAAAATACTCCCTCCTGACCTAATATATGAAATGCCTGTTTATGATAATCTTCTAGACCAGCAATTGCAAAGGGATTTTGCATTGCCGATTTGCCACAAAGAGTTAGAACCAGTGAACGACTCCCGAAGCATGTTCATCACTTTCTTCATTCATTTAAAGTGTTATCTACAGACAAAAATGTAGAAGTTCTGAGCAAAACGTATAAGCACCTTCAGCTCCTGTTCCATGAGTGACTCTTCATATCTCAGCATCGGCCTTCCCACCACGCAAGGGAACACTGAGGTGGGAAAGTTTTCCCCCGCAAAACCACACTTGACATACTGCATTCGGTAAGTCCAGCATCAACAACCGAAAAATGACTAATTACACATTTAGTCAAGCAAAAAGAATCAACACAATCACCAAAACCATTAGTCTCATTGAATTTAAACTGCTCTTTTAAGACTAAAATTTCACGCTTCTATCATCCAAAAGCGATCCTTATAGTTGCTTATTCTCCTTATTCTTCTAGGTTTATTTTGCGGCGCACTTAGGAAATGATCAGCTAACTGCAGCTCAGTTATCTAGTCTGATAAAATTCAAGACTTGATTTTGCCAACTATTTTTCCCCTCGGTTCTCTTGACCCATTGGTTCGGATATTTATTTCACTGATCTCCCCGAACCTTCCCAAGTCAAATAATTATACAGGAGACCTTGAATTTAAGGGCGATGAATCGGGATGACATCCCATCTTATTGTAAAGTATTCCTTTGGAAATAATGAACATGTTTCTGATAATTTAACAGATCAAACAGAATAATCGATGATTGGGTTAAGAAGGCAAACATTACAGTGTGTGGGGATGGGGTAGACAGAGAGGAAAGAGCGTTACCCCAGTACCATTGTCGCAGACGATGACGTTCTTGTTGTCCATGGTCCTGTTGGACTTACATTCATCAAATGACCAATCACCACCACCACGGCACCACCACCCACCACCCACCACCACCCTTTCTGCAGGCTCGGAGGATGCGTAAAGGAACGGAAATGGAAATGATACTTTTTTCAGTTGGTGGGTTTGTCAATTTCAGTGTCGCTCGAAGACTTCGTTTGGAACAGGGTAAAAGACAGGGACATGTATTTTTTTCTTTATTTCTTTTTTTACAATTTTTCTATAATATATTGTCTGTTTATTTATTTATTTATAATAAACAAAGTATTCAGCCAATTTTATAATTATTTTAAATGGGAGACCAATCTTACTGTCCACTTGCAGAAAAGTCAGAGCATTTTGCTACGTATGAATTGGGCCCAAAGAGTTGATAGCACTTGAGATGTTTCGAACTTGAGACCTAAGAGGAAACATACTTCTAAATTCTAAGTTTTGACCACCAGACCAATCTCTTGAGGTAATTATTAATGTAATTTGGTTCAAATTCGAACAAATAACACGGCTACGCACACGCGATGCTCCTGTAATTCAAATTTTGTAAATAAATTATAGTTTAAAATCAAATTTAAATCGTAATCTAATAGTTTAAATTGATTTCATGCTATTAATTTAAAGAATTAATTTAGTTCTCAAATTCTAATTCATAAGAATTGATCAAGCCCTCCTTATACAGTATAGGATTAATACTTAAATCAAATTTATCGGGTCCACCGCCCTTCATAATGATAGAATAGAAGTTACTAAATTTAATTTATATTTCTTACAAAACATAAATCTTCAAACATAGAACGTGACTTGGAATGAACCATTCTCGGTGAAGAAAGGAATATGATATTCGATTCGAACTAAAAAATCATGTATCAACCATCTCTCTAAATCTCTCGGGATCCACCAGTTTTTCTACTTCTCCATTGTTTTAATCAGATTCAAAAGAAAAATCTATCAAAATGGTATGATATTATGGTTGATGTTATCTACACATAAAGTGATACTAAAAAATTGTCTGAATAGAATAAAATACGTCTTTAAATCTAAGTTCATTGAGAGTTAGGTTTATTTGGCCAAAATTAATTTTCTGACTTATTTTTTATCTTTATTCAAAATTTTTTTGTATTTGTTATTTTTATATCATTTTTTCGTAGCTTATTGGTTCGTCTCGACGAAAGGAATCTAAAAAGTATAAAATTATGTCCAAAAGTTTAAAAAAGTCAATAAGACGAAAATAAGTCAACACAGACGCTGTTTTTGACTTATTTTTTGTCTTTTCTGCACTTTTTTTAATTTTTTAACATAATTTTATACTTTTCTGAAATCTCTTGTCGAGACGAACCAACAACCATCAAAAAATTGATGAAAAACAAAAAATTAAAAAAAAAAATTTAAATAAGGATAAAAAACTAAACAGCGAATAACCCAATAATTACCACGGGCCAAATGAATCTTTAATATATAAGAAAAAATATAGACGCCCGTGAAATATTGATTCTTACGACTCAAACTCGTAAAACCCGTCATTGTTCGGGCCGAATTGGTACTCACCTTACAATAACCTAGTGGCCCAAAGTAAATAAAAGTCCAGTGGATATGGCCCAATCAATAAGAGAAGTAGGGCTGGCTGTCCACTAAAATGTAAGACGACGGCGTTTAAAAGCGAATACTGCTGCTATAAAGTCCACTACGCTTCGTTCACTTGTTCTAGTTTTTAGGGTTTTCGCTTCGCCGTCCTCAAACCCTAGTAGCTGAGCCCAGCAGAGAGAACGGAAACTTGCAGAAATGGTGAGCCAGATCTCTCTCAATCCGTTCATGGATTTGCATAGTTTTTTGTATGATCCTTGTAAACAGTTACATTTCTGCAGCTTGTTATTGTTATCTTTTCTGCTAAATCATTTTCTTTCGTTCATTTGATTCTGATTTCATTGTTCTATTCGCTTGTGCTTTGAAGGCTCCAAAGAGAGGTGTCAAACCAGTTGTCGCAGCTAAAAAGAAGCCGGTAAGAGCCGTACATTAACTTGTTCACGTAGAAACATATGCGCGCGCGCACGTGCGGCTGTGCCGTTTGTTCGCTGTTCGCTGTTTGCAGATTATGATTTGCAGCTAATTTGATGTTTTGTTTGTTTTTATAGGAGAAGGTTGTGAACCCACTTTTTGAGAAGCGGCCGAAACAGTTTGGGATTGGAGGGGCATTGCCTCCAAAGAAGGATCTTCATCGGTTTGTGAAGTGGCCGAAGGTTGTTCAGATTCAGAGGAAGAGAAGGATCCTCAACCAGCGTTTGAAGGTCCCACCACCATTGAACCAATTCACCAAGACCCTGGACAAAAACCTGGGTGAGCAATTGGAATTCAGAACCCTTTTGCTTATAACTATTTATTTTAATTGTTTTCAAGAAATATTGATGTATTCGAATAGTTCGTATGACTTGAGAAGCTGTTTGGACCTGCAATCAATTCAATTTGGTTACCAACTAGCAATACGCGGGCGGTAGATATACCATAGATTGCTTTCCACTTTGTTTTTTGATGCATTGCCTGGAGGATGAACTATTGGTTGTTCTGTATGAACCAAAATGGAATTAATATTTATTTCCTTTGATTGGTTTTTGCTTTCTGAATGTGATGAATGACTGTTCAAGTTGTGTTTTAGTAGGACCAGTTTAAGGCATTGACCACTTTTAGTGTCTGCCTGTATATATCACTATTCCATGTATGTTTTAGTCCTATAATGTCCATGGAGATGTTCAATACTCTTGCTTTGTTGAATTATGGAAAAGCCTTATACATGGGTATGGCAAAAATGGCATGGCCTTTCTCCATTTCAGATATGCCATTTCATGTGTTGTTGACAGATATAAGTTAACTTGCTAGGTTCATCCTTGACTATACTGATCTCGGACATGCTATGGAAATTTTATGTGTTGGAAACTTGGAATTAAATCATTCTATCACGCAAACCTATTTTTTGATGTAGGCACAGATCCTTTTAATCTTGAAACTTAAAATCATTGGCGGCAGCCTTTTTGAATATGAAAGGGGAAATAGTTGTTGCAGGAGTTATTGGTTGTGGTAGGTTGTATAGTTTGAACAGTATTTTGCAGGTTTTGTAATTGTTAGGATAGATATCCCTAAAACAAGGTGAATAAGAGTACTTCATATCCACTTCTAATAATGGTGTGCAAATTTGTATTGTATCTTAGCTATCATGTGGGTCATGTACTGTTCTTGGTGCATGCTGTACAAGGTCCTAGAAGCTTTAAGCAAAGTTAAAGTATTTCTATGTCTTCACCATATACCAAGGCTATTGTTATTGATTTGGTTTTGCATTTCCTGTATTCACAAGTTATGCCTGAATAGTTGTATGCTATATTTCTTGGGGTTTAGCCGTGGCTAATTGCATAGTTACCGCGTATGTAGCAATGTTATTTTTCTTATATGTTGGTCCATCAACACATGTAAGGTGTAATCTTGTTAACTTGTGAATTGATGGTGAACATTTTTTGAATGCTTGTATTCTCTTAATAACATCATCTTTCTTCAATAATATGCAGCGACAAATCTATTTAAGATGCTTCTCAAGTACAGGCCTGAGGACAAAGCAGCAAAGAAGGAGCGACTTTTGAAAAGAGCTCAGGCTGAGACTGAAGGAAAACCTATCGAGTCTAAGAAGCCTATTGTTGTGAAATATGGTCTCAACCATGTCACCTACCTCATTGAGCAGGTATGGTTTTACTAGCGTCGCATGTTAAAGTCTGGCAGCTGGCTGTGGTCTTGTTTTCTCAAGTAACAGCTATTACATGTCCATTTCTTTCAGAACAAAGCACAATTGGTGGTTATTGCTCATGATGTGGACCCAATAGAGCTGGTTGTCTGGCTTCCCGCATTATGCAGGAAGATGGAGATCCCATACTGCATTGTGAAAGGAAAAGCTCGTTTGGGCACTGTAAGTGTCCTATTTATTTATCTTAAATGTTCCATGAAACCTGATTTGTGGGTTAGTGTACTAACCAACTTAGCCTTTTTGACAGATTGTCCATCAGAAAACTGCTGCAGTTCTGTGCTTGACCACTGTCAAGAATGAAGACAAGTTGGAATTCAGCAAAATCTTGGAGGCTATCAAGGTATGCAAAATTATTATCACTTTTCTCAGGAGAACCTATTGTGAAGATTTGTACAGTTGATTGAATATAATTGCTCATTCTGTTAATTGCTGTTTCAGGCCAACTTCAATGACAAGTACGATGAGTACAGGAAGAAGTGGGGTGGCGGTATCATGGGTTCAAAATCCCAAGCTAAGACCAAGGCCAAAGAGAGGCTTCTTGCTAAGGAAGTTGCTCAAAGGTTGGGCTAAGAGAGTGGACCACAATTTCATCACTTGTTAGGATAAGGGTATTTGAGGACTTTATTCGATCTTGGAATTTTTCTATCGTGTCAGCGTTTTCCATATGAACTCGCAGTTTTTCTTTTTGTTTCGTTCAGGACGTGTTCAGAACAATAGTGAAGTTCAATGTATTACTTTGAAGTTTTGCTCATTTTTGGTCTGAGGTTCATTTCTGTTTTGCATTAGATTCTGCTGCATAATGCTTCATATATGGTAAAAACTACTTTCAGGATCTGACTCATCTTGTGGGTAATGTTGACAAGTTGTTATGGACCTCAACACAGTTACTTGACCTTGGCCATTGAAAATCATATTGAAGTTGGGTTTTATTTCGAGACGTGAGGAAGTTGGAATCTACTGTTTATGATTGTGAATATCTTGCAATATGATTCAGATGGTGTAGCTTATGTTACTTCTGAAATATGGTTGCATCAGTAGGATGGATTTTTTGTTTCTAGTTTTGGTGTTATTTTTTTTATTTTTTGTTTCCCAGTTTTGGCAACAGGAAAGGATTCCAGTTTTGGTGTTATTTTTTGTTTACGCCGTCAGTTCGAGATCTCACTTTGGAAATCAGTTGCATGAAATCATTGTATGCTAACATCTACTGTATTAATCAAGGTAGAGAATCTCAATGTTGTCTGGCGTTTATGTGGTGTTGATTCAGTCAAGAGGCCTCTTCATATGATTAAAGGGCTCCTTCATAAGGACAAAGGAGGGGGTTCAAACACTCGTTCTCTTTCACATCTTTTATTGACCTCAAAGCTAAGTAGCTAAACCAAGCTTGCCAAGATCCTCCTTAAATTGGTGCAAGTTCCTTTTTGTCCAATAATTTCGAAGAACACTTGCATCTCTATCTTTAATAATCTTTCCCTTCAGTTCGTTTTTGTAGTGGCCCTCTACTGTGATAGTACCTGATGAACCGAGCGTATAAAGATTGGTAAGGTCAATGGGAATCGACCTGCAATTGTATATTTGGAAGCTGAACTGTTAATCCAATCGACATAACTGCAGGTTACTAGACCAGGGAAGAGATCATGACTCATGTCAATTATTTTCTTTTTAACCACCACAGTGAAATCGAAACCCCTCTTCCCAATTTCTTTTAGAGTGACAATGACAGGGAGGATAACAATCCATCTTCTCCACGCTATACTCTTTAACATTTTCCCACTTTCTTATTCATCTAAACATGTTTAATGAGGTTCTCAATTCTTTTCTCCTCCTCCTCTCTTTAAAGCTAAAGCCCCAAAATCAGCGCTATAGAGCAAGTGTAGCAGCTTCTTTCAAGAAGGAACTATAGCTATTATACCTAATCAAAGCAGGAAAAATTTCCTCCAACAGCTTTTGTATATAGCTAGCTGGAATGCTTCCAGCTACATTACCTCACCAGAAGAAGCGAGGTATTATTCATCGCCAAAGCAACAGGTGGGAAAGGTGTGAAAGAAATAGGCTTTACCTTTGCAAAGGGTACCGAAAAAAAAATATTTTAAGAAGGAATAGGTAAAATAGAGAGTGCTGATGGAGTTTTGAAAAAAATAATATCTAGCTAAACTAAAATTTGCACCGCTGAGTTGCAAAAATAGCTCATTACTGATGCACTTGCTCTTAGAGCATCCGCATCAGCCTCCCCAAACACCCTCCTTCCCTAATTTGAGGAGCAAATTCTCTTAATAATGCTCACATCAGCCTCTTTATTCCTCCTCCCTATTTTTCAAAATGAATAGTGACTCCCTAGTTTTATGGTGTCACTATTCACTCCTAACATTTTGGTTTTATTTTTTTCTCATCTCTTATAACATTTGAATTAAATATAAAAGGAAAAAAAGGAATATTTTAATAAAATAGGGATAAAAATAGAGAGTCTGATGCAGGAAACATTACAAAATATGGCTCCTTAAAATAGAAAAGTGAGATTTTTTCTCTAATTTGGAGAAAAAATAAAGAGGCTGGTGCGGATGCTCTTAGGCCTCCAAATTTGAGTAATGGTTTGGGCCTCCAATTTTATAGACTCAATCAGAGATCTGCATAAAAATTAAGTTAGCCTACCTAAGAGCATGTCCAACAGTTTCTATCTAAAATACCTAGCCAAAGATCTATTTTTTTATTTTAGCTAGCCACACGTCAATCATAATTCCAACAATTCTATCTATTATAGCTATCCGTACCTTTAAATATTATTTTATTTTAATTTATTTTTCTTTTTGTCTTTGAAAAGAGAGAGAGAAAGGAAGATATGAGATTAAAAAATATAAAAATATATTTGATGGGTGAATAGTAACTAGCCAAATTTACCTAGTTACAATTCATAAAACTATTTTACCTAGCACTAATTGATGCTCTTGGAATGCATTTTTTTGTTATTGGCTATCTAAAATGGCTAAATTGATCATTTACTTACCCTCTTGGACATGCTCTAACAATTTCAAGTAAGGCCCAAGTAAAAAGGCCCAGAGATGAGATCACTAGGCCCATTCCTCGTTCTCCCAACAAGAAAAATAGTAAATCATCCTATTAACTAAGAAAAAGTTTGCCGATTAAAAATCTAAGAAAAAGTTTAAGAAAATAAATTATTCGTGCTCATTCGGACACATATGTATTCAAAACCGTTAGATGCACATTGAGTTCACATAATTATGAAAAACCTCATGTGTATTCGACGGTTCCGCCGGATATACACGATGCTAAACTAACTGATTAACAGAAGGGTTAAGCTCTAAACCCATCAACCACTGCCATTCAAGGATTTAAATCAACTAATCTGCAAAAAATAACTCCACACAGGCCGTAAAGATTTGTGATTTCTGTGTAAGTGCTTTTTTTTTGGTCCTACAGGATTAGTAAATGAACCTTGAATTTTTTAAATTGGGATTGTTCTTGAATTTTTGCTTGTTGGATTGTTAATTGAGTCTGATTTTCGAATTATGTCTCCTATGCAATATAAAAGAAGACATACGAATAGAAGTGATTCATTTAAAAAAGTTCATTTTCTGCTTCACAAATTTCAAAGCCGGCCTTGTCCTTCTCTTGTCATTCTTTCATCTTTTCTCAATAGTAAATAAACTAATTAAATCACGGGTCACGAATTGAAGGAATTGTACCATTCGAGTCATTTTTTCATGTTTTTTCTCGATTATTTGTGCAAGAACTCTAAAGACCCATTATATGTGAGAACCAGTAAAAATATAAAATTAAGATCTAATCACTGATATAATTGTGACGACTAGAAGAATATTGCCATTAAGTTAAAACTCAACAATAAGTTTTATAGATCATAGTTCGATGTAGAATTCATGACAACAATATCAATATGTCACAAGTATTGATAGAAAACTCTCTCTGTCTCTTCCACAGACATTGTCTCTCTCTCTCTCTCTCTCTCTCTCTTATTATAACTTGAAAAGAGACACTTATTGGTAATCAGATTGCAATCAGGAACAATTGATGTTAGAGCTAATTGGGGTAAATTTAACGAGTGACCCAAAATAACTGAATCTGAATGGTTCGCTTTGTCCATATATTGGGTTGCCATTGTTCACCAAACATCCACCCTCTACTTTCTTTATAACTTCGGGGCTCAATTGCCCAAAACCATTGAATCCATTGCAACTTATCACCAGGTCAGATTGACTGCATATACAGTTGTTATTAATCACAACATCCAACTCTGGATATCCCTCCGCTTTAAATCCCTTTTTCGTTACCTCGATACTGATCGAAGATAGACTACATTGTGCATAACCTGCATATATAAAAAATAGAAATCTGATCATAAGTCGAAACAAAAAATCAAACAGTAAAACTTGTGAATTACACATTCAAATACAGATTCAGACTCAGATGTGTCCGATATACGTGACTCTCGTCAACGCACTATGGGACACATTTGTTTGTGTCTAAATCTATATGCGATGCTTGTATTCCTACGATATAACAAAAGCAAAAAAGCAAAAGAAAACAGAGATAGATTGATAGGGTAATTAGTTATACCTTGTCCACTCAAGAAGAGGACAACAAGAAAGGCAAAGAAAACCTTAACAAGTGCTGCCATTTTCTTCTCTCCTAGGATTTTGATGGTCTTATGATGTTTGTTTTGCCTATGGATGCTCTATGAGTGACTGGTCATATATATAGTGATGGAAGAGTATCAACAAAATCTTTTCATTTAAGTCTCTGGATTTTATACTTTGGATGGCCAATGCTCATTAAAATTGTTACCATATTTTCATAGAGGGAGAGTTATTACAATTGACAAGACCACATGTACCGAATCTCACCATTCATATTAGTGGACCTTACCTAAAAAACCACTTAGGTTCAAGTTCACGTGACTATTAGGGTTTTATACTAAAAGCTATGATTTTATGTAATAGATTAGTGTTTGTTTGGATTATTTATTAATCAGTTATTCATTTTCTTAATGAGAATCTTCATGGGCTATGTATACATTATATCATATTATATTATGTATGGGTGTCTCTTATTCCACAAAATAGATAATCTGTTGTATAGAGTTCGGCTTACACACAGAGGATCAGATTGTCGGTTCTTATAGAACATAAGTCTTTGGTTCATAGTTTTCGGTGGAATTCGACACACCACCAGTAAGACTGTAACACAGTGTTTCAATAGATCTATCTTGACTACAAAAAATGGTATAGTTTTGACTCACTGTGTTAGTATACTTTGTGTGTATTGAATATGACGCTTTGCGGTAATTATATTTATATTGACAATATAATACAATCATGGTTATTATGAATACTTGTGCTTTTAATTTAAAGATAATTAATGAATATATATATTTAATGTTGTTGACTTTAATTCATTATAGAGTGAGGCCTTGTGGCTAATAGCCTTGATGAGTTGGGTCACAACATTAAGTGTATGATAACTGTTAATTATTAATAGAATCCACGTCTCTTTTTAGGAATTAATGATATCCTCTTGAGGAAGCTTATAAATTTCGATTATATCAAACCCTACAGGTGGATATTAATATCTGACATAACAGATAAGTTAAGTAAGGACTCAAATTTTTTTTTTTATAGATGTTAATTAAGTAAATTATCAGTAATATATTTTAATCAACAGGACTCAACCAACTACAGAGTGGGAGCATTTTGCACGTGGTTAGTGTACAGAAGATTAGAGAATCTGGCCAATTAGAATATTCCACCTCTCTCATTGTTCTTTCATGACCGAGTCAAGGGGTTGAGGGGCTATTGTAATAGGCTGGACCTTCGGGATATCGGGCTATGACATATTCAGGTCGTGGTTGGGTTCAATAACCACCAGACTAGAGGATGACCGAATGTTCGATCTTCTCCTCCTGCCATCATGGGTCCTCAGCCCAGTTCGCTCCAATAATGGGTTGAATTGAAGGCTTCACAAAGCTCTACACGACATGCAACCACTCTATCATCAATGGCACGACAAACATGTGGGTTGGGTCAAGCGCAGATTGGTTGGTATGACTACGGTACAACAACTTTGCAACTGATAAATGCTCCGCGCGGATGTGTGGGTTACATCCCTCGAAACTCGGTGCGTCCAACATGGCATCCAGGGTAGAGGCGATTAATTTTGACGTTGTGGGGGACATGTGGTTGTCCAAACGTGGTGCACGAGGTAGTTGGACCAAGTGACGTTGTCCACAATGCCGAAAGTTTTGGAAATCATGGTGTATGCATCATGGCAGTCACCTATATAATGTAATGGGACACTTATTACCAGGTACGCGCAACTATTCACTCTCAAAGCTTTTCGGTTAGACCATTCTGTTTCAGGAACTAATTTATGTATTAAAGTGGCCTTCGGCTACCTTTGACCGGTCGACACTAACTGATTGTTCTATTTACAGTTCAGACAAGAATTCAATACAAGTAATCTAGAGAGAGATTCATCACGTTTAGAACTCCACAATGAGAAAGGATAAAAACAAATGATTTAAGATCTGTTATGCGATTTTACTCTTTTTGTGAGAAATGGGGGAAATATAAAATGGACCAATAATGTCCCACACCCCAAATTCTCTAGATTGACAATGATAGAGAGGTAACAATCCATCACTTCTCTACACTAAACAAAACGATTCGTACAAATTATTACGATTACCGGTGGTTCATCTTATGATTTGTTCATTTTTTTTATAATCGAGGTATTCGTTCGGTTTCAGATCAAACTGGAGTAAAGTTTGGTGGTGTCCCCACCTAAATTACCGATTAGTCCTCGGGGCCAAGGGTGGAAATTAACGATCGGGCAAACCCCCAGTAACTCCAAGTATTAAGTTGCCGAGTTTTGACTGCAAGACGTCTGGGTATACGCCTCGTCCTCTTTACCACTCGGACAATCCCCCAGTGATTTATTTTGATTTGGATGATTGGATTCTTGATTACTTGATGTTTCTCGTAGCCCTTGAAAAAAATAAAACCACCCTTGATGTTTTGATGCCTCCCAAACTTTACTTGAACATTGAATTTTCTCAAATGGGGATTGTTCTTGAATCTTGCATGTTGGATTGTAAAATTGAGTTGGGTTTTCGAATTATATCTCTTATAATTAAAGTTTAAAAAAGTTCCTTTTGTGCTTCACCAATCTCAGATCTAGCCGTGCCCTTCTCTTGTTATTCAGCTTTTCTTGACTTCTCAGTATTAGGTACACTAATTAAGTCAGGGGTGACGGAGGAATCGTACTACTCGAGTTGTTTTTTTAATGCTTTTTCTTGATCACTTGTACGAGAACCCACCAAGACGCGTTATACGTGAGATCCTTTGAAAATATAAAATTAAGATCAAATAACTGATATGATTGTGATGACTAGAAGAATTTTCCTATTAAGTTAAAACTCAACAATAAGTTTTATTGATCATAGTTCTAAGCAGAATTCGTAGCAGCAATATAAATATGCCAGAAGTACGGACACAAGTACTCTTTATTTTTGTCTCTTTTTTCTCTCATTACATCTTGAACTAAATTCCGATCAGGAACAGTTGATCTGAGAGCTAATAGGGGTAAATTTAACGGGTACCCCAACATACTTGAATTTGAATTGTTCGCCGCCTCCATTTATTGGGTAGCCATTGTTCACCAAACACCCACCCACTACTTTCTGTATAACTTCAGGCTTCAATTGTCCAAAACCATTGAACCCATTGCAGCTTATCACCAGATCTGATTGAGTGCATATACAGTTGTTACTAATCACGACTTCCAACTCCGGGAGTCCCTTCACCAAGAGTCCTGTTTTCGTGACTGCTATACTGACTGATGAAGATAGACTACAATATTCAGCATAACCTGCATATATGAAAAACATAAATGTGATCACACGTCAAAGCAAAAAGCAAAAAATAACACTTCTGAGTTATGAATTAGACATCCAGTACAGATTCATAATCAGATATGTTCGATACAAGTGAATTTTGTCAATATAGTATATGATACATTTGTTTGTGTCTAAATTTATGTTCGATGTTTGTATCCTTACGATAAAACAAAAGCACAAAAAAAAAAGAGATAGATTATTGATTGGGTAATTTACCTTGTCCACTCAAGAAGAGGACAACAAGAAAGGCAAAGAAAACCTTAACAAGGGCTACCATTTCCTTATCTCCTACTTAGTAATGAGTTTTGAGTAGTCTTATAATTTTTGTTTTGCATATGGATGGTCTATGGGTTGTTGCTCATATATATATAGTGATAGAAGAGTATCAACGAAACCCTTTCATTTAATGCTTTCTCATTTTTATATTTTGGATCATTAATATTGTCACCAAATTTTCATGATCTTGCATGTACTATTACTAGTATGGACGGTGAGATTCGATCAATGGTCTTGTCAATTGTAATAACTCTTGCTTATAAATCGTTTCTCTTTAGAGCATCTACACCGGTCTTTCTATTTCTAGACCAAATTAGGGAGGAACTTTCTCTTTTCTACTTTGGGATGTCTCCTTCATCAAACTCTCTATTTTATCCATATTTTATTAAAATATTTTTCTTTCATATTCAATTCTACGAGAAAGAGATAGAAAAGAATAAAAAAAATTTCCAGAAAGCTGCAGCGGCTCCTTAAACATAGGGAGTCACTGTAGCAATAATAAAATAAGGAGCAGATCAAGAGGACTGATGTAGAGACTCTTAGAAAAAATTCCTCCTCAAAATGGAGAAGAATTGAGTAGATTAGAGGAGGTTGGTGTGAGTGCTCTTAGTGGACCTTACCCAAAAAAACTGTTTGGGTTTGAGTTTATGTGTCTACTTGGTGCAGTGATGGACTTAGAAATTAGACCTAGTGAAAACACATTTTTGTACAATTATGAATGTTTATTTTCATAATATGTAGAGACGAGATAACATAGATTACAAGTTATCTATAAACAAGTATAAAAGATCCAAATATTCAAGGATAAAATTTCCAAATTATATTTTTACAATTGACTTCTATATGCTTTTAAAATGATTTAATTCCATTAATAGTCTCTCAAAAGTTATATGTTCATGACCGTTAGATAAAATATCTTCGAGAATTAAACATCTCACCTAGACAACACAATTTACAACCAAACAATCGTAATAAAAAAAAATATTGTAAAGTGAAATATGAGAAAAATATAAGACGTATAGTTATGCAGGTGTAAAGGGAATATGCTTCAATTTAATAGAGCATTTGCATAATTATTAAAATAGGAATATAGAAAATAATTTTGAAAATTTTCGAGTGGGTCTCCTTCTGGTTTAATAGGATTTAGATCTACTTTTTAATGCTCAGAGCACGCTATAGAACTCAAGTTTCTACCTCGAGTAGGTGCTGTGGAGGTCCTCTACAGATGAATGCGTGGTGCTAAAGGCAATGTTTATACATATCTATTTCTTTTTTGTTAAAAAAAATCAATGCATTTAGCTATCCAAAAAAATTGAATTTCACATATAAAAGACTTTTGACTCAATTTAAATGACATTTTTATGTCCCTTTTTGGTTGGTACATTAAAAGCTTAGTTGAAATGTAATATCCCAGCTTATGTATGTCATTTGAGATTTTCTATAATCATGAGGAGGATGATTTCGAAAATCGGAGAAAAATTTAACTTTATTTTAAACTTTAATAAGCGTATGAACCTCGATCTCCTTTCTGGCGTCGCATTGTCTTTCTCTTGTTTGCATTTTGCTTTAGGGAGGGTAATTTGTACCGAATTGCTGGTAATCCGAATCGAATCACTTAATTTTTTTGAGCCATAACCGTTTGTAACACACAAAATCGAGTCCTGTAATAAAGACAACAAATAGATGTACAAAATAATATTTTATTGATTTAAATATAAAGTGGATACAATCTCTATTATGTTCTTCGTAATTGAAAGAACAATTTCTCTGATTCGATCTCTGACTATAATGACAATCTAACGGCTGCTGAAACTTGTTGTTGAATGAACCGGTTGATGACTTATTGAATGAAGAAATCGAAGTGGTGGCTTTGATCGAGGGCTTGAGCAGTTTGATCTCGATGGAGTGTAATTGCAGACGAATCGACTTTGTTTAAGTGCTTGTTGATTCATCGCAAGAGATTGAGAGAAGGCTTGAAGAATGCTCGAAAGTTTGAGAGAATTCTTTTAACTTCGGCGGTCATTTCTTCACAATGAGAGCCTCTATTTATAAGCTAGAATAGAGTATTTTCAATTTGAAAAATGCTTCTTCATTGATTTACTTTTCCAAATTTATGGAGAGAATCTTGAATCAATAATAAATAAATAAATAAATAATACAATAAAAGTATTATTTATTTATTTAATGACATAGAAAGAATTAGAGTGAGCCTATATCTTTGGGCTAACCCAACTCCATAACCATTTAGCCATTTAGCAATTAGGCTAATCCGTTTGTTTTTTGTCTCTCTCATATTTTTAAATGGACTGAACCCACATAATTTTGAAGACCAAATATTCATTTATGCTTTGATTAGATTTTAATATTTTTTTGACTTTAATTAATCAAGAATATTTATTTGTCTTGATTAATTGAATGACAATTAAGTCATGTAAAATTTCAGTGTCCACATCGTTTTTTTTTTCCGTGGATATGGATATGGTAGTAACGGACAAATACTCGTTTGGGTTCGGTTCAGTTATGGTTTAAAAGAATAACCGAACATTTTTCAGAACCGAACTGAAAGTAAAACGATGTCGTTCTTTCTCTCTCTTTGGTGTCCCTTTCTAATAAGGGATCCTTCACTTTGCTAAAATGAGATCCTCCTATTTTTTAATTAAATTTTGATGATCCAAACTATTCAATGTGTTTAAAATATATTTTTAAGGGTACCCGTAAAAAATTGGCTCAAACTATTATTGGAAAGGGATTAATCCAACTAGTTTTTCATAAAACTATTTCTACCAACATTTATTAAAAATTGCTTACATCGAGCCCTTCTTGATTTTATTTTAGCCAAGTTCTCGCGGATACCCTTAAATACATGTTTAAACACATTGAATGGTTCAGATCATCAAAATGTGATCAGGAAATGAGAGATCTTCATTTTAGCAAAATGAGGGATCTCTCATTCGAAGAGGACTATATATATAGTCCTCTTCTAATAAGGGATCTATTGTGCGAATCTCTTTTTTTGATCAAATTTTGATGATCTGAACCATTCAATATGTTTAAAACATGTTTTTAAGGGTATCCATAGAAAATCGGCTCAAAACAATATCGAGAAGAGTTTGATCTAAACAGTTTTTGATAAATACCGACCGGAACAATTTTATAAAAAATTGAATGGATCAAGTCTTTGCGAATAATATTTTGATTTGATTTATTGCGTTAACGGTTTAAAATATGTTTTAAACACATTGAACGGTTCGAATCATCAAAATTCAATCAGAAAATATAAGGTCCGCATCGTAGTAAAATAAGAGATCTCTTATTGGAAGCTTACTATAGAACATTCAATTTTTTATAAAACTGTTCCTATCAGTATTTATTAAAAATTGGTTAGATCAAATCTTTCTCAATATTGTTTTAACCCGATTTCTTGCGGGTACCCTTAAAAATATTCTTTAAACACATTTAACAATTCGAATTATCAAAATTTGATCAGAAAATAAAAGATCCGCACCGTAGCAAAATAAGAATTTCCTTATTAGAAGGAGAGTCTATATATACACACACCCTTAACCAATTAATAGGATCTTGTCCTCATTAGAGGGGATTTTATTATTTTTGCAAGAAATGAGGAGAAAATAAAATGGTGTCTCCACCCCAACTTCACTCTCTAAGTTTTTCGGTAATGTCATATTTTTAGGAACGAACTTAAGTATTAGAGTGCCCTTCGGCTATTTTTGACCGGTTGACATTAACTGGTTATTTTTTTTTACGATTTAAGCAAGAAAAAAAGCAATTGAGAGAGAGATTCGCTGAGTTTAAAAATTCCATTGTGAGAAATGATAAAAAGAAAGGATTTGAAATTTATCATTGCGATTTTACCAATAATGTCCCCCACCCCCACTTCTCTACACACTTTTCTGGAGTGACAATGACAGGGAGGTAGCAATCCATCACTTCTCTACACTTCACTAACATTGTTCAATTTTCTTGTTCATCCAAATATGTTTAATGAGATTTTCAATTCTTAGCCGGCTTTGGGCTAAACCCAAAAAACCCATAGCTTTAGGCCTCCAAATTTTCATTAATGTTTTGGGCCTCCAATTTTATAGGCTCATATAGGTGTGAGACCTGCATAAAAATTAAGTTAGACTGCCTAAAAATTCCAAGGCCTAAACAATTGTTTGATCTATTCATTTACTTTATGTTTCTGTACTCCTGGAAAAAGAAGAATGCTGGTTTTAAAAATGAGTGATTGTCCTTCTCCGATTCCTACTGCTCAATTTAAGAGTGGACAGCTAATGCGTTCCACTTATTGAGTAGAGTTCTATAGTCAGTCTGTGATCCCTGGATACTGAAGGTGTCCTTTGGATGATCTCGTAGCTCCTACGGAGTGGAGATGATGAGATTGGTCCATGAATTTTTCTTCATTTTACTGCCTTTCTTTTTCCCTTGAAGTTTTTATGCCTCCCCAACTTTACTTGAACCTTGATATTTCTCAAATTCTGATTGTTCTTGAATTTTGCCTGTCGGATTATTAATTGATTCAGATTTTTGAATCATGTCTCGTATAAAATTTAAACAATGATCTAAAAAAGAAAGAAAAAACATTCAAATAGGAGTGGTCCATTTAAAAAGTTCGTTTTGTGCTTCACAAATCTCAAAGCGGGCCCTGCCCTTCTCTTGTCATTCTTTCCTTTCTTCTCAGTATTAATTATACTAATTAAATTGGGATTGACTGAGGGATCATACTATTCGAATCATTTTTTCATATTTTTTCTTAATCACTTATGTGAGAACCCGATAAGACGCGTTATATGCGATATAGCCAATAGGAATATAGAATTAATATCAAATCATTGATATGGTTGTGATAACTAGAAGAATTTCACTATTAAGTTAAAACTCAACAATAAGTTTTATTAATCCATGATCATAGTTCCATGTAGAATCCGCAGCAACGTATGCCTCAAGCATTAACACAACTCTTTGTCATTCTCTTTGTCTCATTACGACGTGAAAAGAGACACTTATTGGTAGAGGAATTGCTATCCGGAACAACTGACCTCAGATCTAATAGGGGTAAATTTAGTGGGTTCTCCAAAATAATGGAATTTGAATGGTTCTTCGAGTCCATATATCGGGTTGCCATCGTTCACCAAACATCCACCCTCTACTTTCCTTATAACTTCAGGCTTCAATTGCCCAAAAGCATCGAACCCATCGCAGCTCACCACTAGATCAGATTGAGTGCATATACACTTGTTACTAATCACGACTTCCAACTCTGGAATTCCCTTCACTACACGTCCCGTTTTCACTACCTCCGTACTGATCGAAGATAGACTACATTGTGCATAACCTGCACATATATCACAAAATAAAACTTGATCATTAGTCAGTACAAAAAACAAACAATAACCCTTGTGAATTAGACATTTGAATACAGATTCGGACCTAGATGTGTCCGATATACGTGAGTCTCATGAATACGTTACAGAATACAAGTATATCAGACAATTCCGAATATATTTGTAAGGAAAAAAAGAGAGAGATTGATAGGGTAATTTCCTTGTCCACTCGAGAAGAGGACAACAAGAAAGGCAAAGAAAACCTTAACAAGTGCTGCCATAATTTTCTTATCTCTTACTAGTAATGGGTTTTGAGTGATCTTATAACTTTTGTTTTGCATATGGATGGTCTATGAGTTGCTGCTCATATATATAGTCATAGAAGAGTATCCAGAAAATCCTTTCATTTAAGGTTTCTGATTCTTATATATATATATCCATATTTTGCTCATTAACATGTTACCAAATTGTCATGGATTTGCAAGTACTACTACTATTGTCTTGTCCATTTTAATTACTCTGTCTAAAAGAATCTTTCTTGTTTAATGGACCTTTCCTACAAAATAATTTTGGTTGCGACAGGCTTAGAAATTAAATTAAATGGAAGCATCTTTTTGTAAGTAACGGAAATTTATTTTCATAATAGATTGTGATGAGATAATACCGAATTTGGACATTCATTATCATATCTACAAGAGTTACTAATGCATATTGTTTTGCTGAGCAAAAAAAAAACATATTGTTTTAAAAATTATTTGAAAATAAGTACAAGAGACCTAAGTATTCATCGATAAAATTTTGAAATTATACTTTTAGAATTGACCTCTATGTGCTTTTAAAATGAGATAATTTTATTGATAGCTCTCAAAAGTTGTATGTTCATGACCGTTAGAATAAATATTTTTAAGAATTAAACGTCTCAACTAGACAATGTAATTATATTCCACTAGTGGTAATCAACAATCGCAGTAGAGCCAAATATGAGAAAAAAATATAGGTTGTTTAGTTATGCAAGTGTAAAAGTTATATGCTTCAAATTAATAGAGCATTTACAGAATTATCAAAATATGAATATATGAAATAAATTTCAAAATTTTGAGCTAGGCCCACCGCTAATTTGGTAGGATTTAAACTTACTTTTTAACACTCAGAGAATGCAGTAGGACTTAAGTTTTGGCACCAAGTAGGTGCGATGAGATCCCCTGTAGATGGATGTGCAGTGTTGAGGGCAATGTTTCATGATGGGATTGTAGAATAACATATACGCGTATCCTTTTTTTTTTTTTTTTTTTTTTAAATAATCAATGCATTTAGCTGTCAAAAAAATTGAATCTCACATATAAAAGAGTTTTAACTCAGTATAAATGGGATTTTTATATGTTCTCTTTTGTGGTTGGTGCAACTTAACATCCCAGCTTATATGTGTCATTTAAGATTGTCTATAATGTTGAGAAGATTTTGGGAAATCAGAGGAAAATTGAACTTTATTTTCAATTTCAGTAAGGGTATTAGCCTTGGTCTCGTTTTGGCATCCTCTACAACTTTCCTCTCATTTGCAAGCTTTTGCTTGGCGATTTTGAGTGCTGCCACATGCTCGATGATGGCATGTCAGACACCAACCGTATGTTAGAGAATCCGGCCAACCACAACATTCAACCCTCTCATCGTCCTTTTATAACCGAGCAAAGAAGTTGAGGAGCTATGTAGTAGGTCAAACCTGAGGTGTTAGGCTACTACATATATATGCGGGTCGTGGTTGGGTTCGCCAACCACCGAACCAAAGGACGAAGGAAGGTTCGGTCATCTCCTTCTGCCATCATGGGTTCTCGACCCAGTTTGCTTCGCATGGCGTGCAACCAGTTAGTATTCGAGCGCACGACTATTGTGTGGGTTGGCCGATCATTGAGTGATCGATACGACTAGGGTACACTATAGCTTTGTAATTGACTTGTGCTTGGCACTTCCACATGGATTACATCTCCGACACTTGGAGTGACATCCCGTCCCACATCGAAAATCTATATAGGTGATCTTGGTTATATAATGAGCCATGTTTACTATTACTAATGATTTGGGTTTAAGTATTTTGGGCCATGAGGTAAGACTTCAATTAGTTATTGGGCCAGTGGTATATAGAGGCCGTTATAGTTGGTGCGTCCAGCATGGTGTCAAAGGAAGGGCTAGTAAAAGGTCACATTTTTTTTTATAAATAAAGATTACGCTTGATAAAGTAAAAGGTCACGTTTTTTATAAAAGCGTGATAAAGAAATTTTTAATCACATTTTTTGATAAAATTGTGATGATTATTATTTTTTAATAACAGTTTCACTAGAATTGTGATTATAAGTAGCTATCTTAGCCCCGTTTTATTTGTAAGCGTGATAAAAAATAAAAAATCGTTTGCATCACATTTTATCACGAGTGTGATAAAATCATGCTCTATTTACAAGCGTTATGAAAGATAACTATTTTTAAGCACGGTTTGTTTAAAAAACATGATAAAAAAGTAAAAAAAAAATATAATTACTTTTAGGGGTACTTATTGTTTAGTCCTATCTATAAGAAATACGTAGTGTTTCATTCTATATACTTTTGAAGGTCAATTTTTTGTCCTATTTTTAAAAAAATACCCGAATTACCCTCAAAATCTATTTAATCCAATTTCAGCCTTTTTATCCTTAAGAAAAAGGGATTGATTCAAACATCTCCTCATTAGTCTAAATTCAGTTTATTTCTTGCGCTATAATTATTAAAAAATGGGTACATATTCTTATATTTCGCGATTGATAATTTAGTTTATCATTATTGTAATTTTTTTTATAATTGTAAGTGTATTAAATCTTTAGTGATAGTCAATTTGCATGTCATGGTTAATTTGTATATCACAGACAGTTTACTATATTTTGCGATAGTAACTTATGTATCATGGTATATTTGTATTATTATGGTAATTTTTTACAACTCTTGAGCGATGGTCAATTTTCGTATGATAAATTTTCACGTTCACAGACAGTTTGCTATATTTTGCAATAGTAACTTACGTATAATGGTATATTTACATCATTATAGTAAATTTCTACAACTGTTTGGCTATGATCAATTTGCATATGGTAAATTTGCCACTCTAAAAAATGATACTACAAAAAAAGAGTTGATCATCCCCAGACTATAGTAAATTGTCAGAACATGATAAATTTCAGATCATCCAAAAAAGATCCGACATATCATGTAGAATTTACATATTCAAAATGGATACTCCAAACTAAAAACGACAAAATAAAAAGATTCTTCACTCACCGTGTAATCCGAATGATCTTCATAAAAAATTCTTTAGGTTTGACGATGAGATATTTGTCCTAACTCCAATCACTCAGTTTTCAGTGACGAATAACATAAAAATGGCAGTTTTATGTGATACTTGATGAGTAATATAAGAACATAATGAATCACTAAAATTTTATGAGATTTCATTTAAAAAATCTGAAGATATGATAACAATTCTAGTGAACCATTAAGTTTCACTGGAAAATTAAATATTTAGTCGAAGATTTTGGCCAATTAAAGATTCTGGTAAATACAGTATTCTGTAACATAAACATGAAATTTTTTGGACAATTAATTCATTATTTAGTTAACGTTTGCTACCTATTTAATTCCATAATTCTTGCCAAATTTATTGATACGATTATAAACATTCCAAATCAAGAATAGATGTTTTGACTTAAAAAGAGAGAAGATGGTAAACTAATAATAAAAAATAAGGGAAAATGTCAAATTACGTAAAAATGGGATGAAAACATAAGTTGAAAAAGTCTATGAGATGAAATCCCACGCTGTAAGGGTAAATATGACCTTGATTTAATTTACCCTTATTCACAATTTGTTTAAAACCGTTATAAAAACTGTAAAGAACCAAAAAAATGTATTATTCCAAAAGAATAAAACGACATAGTTTAACTAAAATTTTTCCCTCTATTTCCCCCAATACTCAATGAAAACCCTATTAACACCCAAAAACAAAGAGAGAGAATATCTCACGAAGGAATAAAACTGTTCATGGCCAGTCACTGTTCGTATAGGAATACCCAAAGAAAAGCCCTAGTTCGCGGAGGAATAATGGATATACAGAGGAATGAGCTATGATTTTCTTCTGATTTGGGCTGTAAACTATTGCGGTTGCAGTTAGAGGCATCAACCAATCAAGAACTTAATCAACGGATTCCACAGTTCAATCTTCCGTCTAAGATCCTCTACCGCATTATGAAGATTAGTTAAATGTGAGGTAGTTTTTTTATTTCTATATGGAATGTCAAATTAGTTTATGTACTTTTAGACTATTCTGAGTTATTATTTAATGTGAGTTTGTTGGACACCATTGGAATTGGCTGCTGCGTGATATGGAAGTTCGTGAACAAGAGCTTTTTTTGTTTTGATTTACCATATTTTAGTAATTTTGAGGAAATAAGTTGTTATCCTTGCTCTGATGCAACTACTTGAATCGGTTTATTGTGCATTTACTAGGAAGATCAGTGCTGCTGAAATGGTGGTGGAGATTTACTTTAGAAAAACAAAGCTTGTGGAAATGTGTCATTTGTGATCTATACAAAATTCCTATTAACGAGTGGCATCCAGTTGTTCAAAGATATCCTCCGGGTCCTAGTTTATGGAAAAGTATTATGAAAGTTAAGGATACTCATCCTCAGACTTTCAACATCTACATGAACTCCTTTAGATTGAAAGTTGGGAATGTGGAATTGATTAGCTTCTGGAGGGACATTTGGGCTACTATGAGACAACCATTAAGTAATCTGTTTCCTAGATTATTTGAAGTGTGTAATGATAAAGAAGTCAGATTGAACACTATTTTCCAAGCCAACTGTCTACAATGGTCGTTACAGTTCAGAAGGAACCTATACTCTTGGGAAAAAGGAGATATGAGAGCTATGCAACAGATTTGGGACTCAACGGGTCTAACTTCATCAGCCAGAGAAGACTCGGTGTCTTGGATTAATTCTTTGGGGGGAATTGAGGGTGAATTCTCAATGAATCTTATGTATACAGCTTTAGAATCATCCTTCGGTTTGGTTTAGTGGAGTCCCTCCCAAGGTGCAATTCTTGTGCTGGGTGGCTTGGAAAGGGTGGATCAAGACAGCTCAATCTCTCTTCTTCAGAGGCCTTCTCACTATCACAGAGGCGTTGTGTTCCTTTTGTGGCAACCATCTGGAATCCCAAGACCATCTTCTAATTCACTATAACAAAGTTTGGGAATTATGGGGGATTTTTCTGTATTCATGCGGAATTAAGTGGGCTACTCCAAAAACAGTCGCAGATCTTCTTCAATGGTGGTCTGAGTGGAAATTTACTAAACAATCTAACAAACTGACGAAGGATCTTTGGAGCTCCTTACCTGCCACAATCATATACTCTGTTTGGCGTGCTAGAAACCAACTTCGATTCAACCTCATAGAAGTTAACTGGGAGGTGTTGGAACAAGAAATTCGGTTTAGATGGGTGTGGGAGGCTAGAATAAGGCAGAAGCATAATTGCCAGTCCATGGCAAGCATTCTTTACAATCCAAAAGCGATGATCCAATGTGGTAGACTTAGTTGAGCAGGGGTTGGTGATAAGGGTTTAAATGTTCACATTAAAGCCTACTAACTTACCTTTGTTAGATTCATTACTAAGTTACTTGAATCTTAATTAGTGAATTTTATGATTATAGGTACTCGTACCCAGTTGCACGAAATTGGAAGTTAAGCCTGTTCAGAGGAGTCAATCGATGAAAAAAAAAGGAAGAAAAATAGTTTTGAGAAAGTTGGAAGATAAGAAATCTCGCACTCAATCAAAGAAATTAAAGTTCAAGCAAAATTGGAAACAAAAAACATACAATCCCGTATTAGGGATGTATATGGACAGCATTCAGTGTTTTGGTCATATCTCTCAGCTCGGATGTCCGATTGATGCAAGGTTTGCGGAGATGGAAAGGGAATTCAATTATCTACAACTTTCTAGTTCATGACTTTTCCAGATTATGCTGTTTCGGATGTCAAAAGTGGGCTGCAATACTAAAAACGGGAATTTTATAATATTTAGTTTGATTCCTTTGTCCCACATCGGAAAAAAAACAAATACTGACTCAACGAGGAGCAATATATAAAGCCCTCACCTCTTTACTAAAGAGGGGGAGAAAGAAGCTCGAGTACAAGCTAAAGGAAGTGATTTTACTCCTTGGCTAGGACTCAAGCAAGTTTAATATTTTCATGGCGGTCATCGTTGGAGAGTTGGAGCTTCCTACATCCATGGGCGGCTAAACACTTCGGCTCGGGTAACGAGGATACCTTCTCCAAGTAATGTAATTGTTTAATTCTTAGGGTTTTTATTCAATTTTAATTGTATGATTTTGGATGCTTCATATTATTATGAAAGAGCATATTCTCTCTATTAATCTGTGTGTTTGTATTGATGATATCAAACACGTTCATGCAATAGTTTTTAATTGTTTCGTGACAGTCTCTGAGATAGACTATACGACATAAGACGGATCGTGCCGTTGGTCTCGTTCAGTGAGACGATCCGTGCTGTGTTGAGATAGTCTATACAGAGTACGAGTCTTGAGAATATTTTTAGGGATTACTAATAGGAATTGCTACCCTATTGGTGGTCTGGATTACAAGTTGAATGAAACCCTAATGTTTGCTTTAGTTACATTATAAGGGGAAGGTAGAATCGAAACCCTAGTCCCTTCTCTCACTTGTTTCTAAAACCCTAATTTAGTTCCTTAATTTTTATTCCAGTTTTCAATTTTTAGTTATAGTTCACCAAACAAATCTTTCAACCTCTCCATTAAATTAGAAATAAATCTTTAAAAATATCGTAACTTAGCTTTTTTATCCCCGTGGACGATCCTGGTCTTTCCACTATCCTTCGGGTTAGTTTTAAGCCTTGACTTTATAAATATATTTTTGGTGCGTTAACGACTACATCAGTTGGTCTCTAATCTATTGGTCCAAAGTGAATCTGCATTCCTTCTTGGGATCTCTAAGGAAGTTTCTCAATTTGTCTTTAGTAGAAGGTGTAGATATGGTAGGTTTGGGTGCTTGCAAGTGAGTGTTTTTACTCTTTAGGGGTAGGAGCGGGTGAGGTTCAGTAAACGCAGCTAATCCATCTTCTTGTACTTTCCGTTCCTCCATTTATATTTATTCTCTTTTACTTTTCAAAAAAAAAAAGGAAGATCAGTGCTGCTGCCCAATGAGCCATTAATGGAGTTACGCTTGGTGCCTGGTACTCAATATTCAATAGTACTGAAACAATTTTGCAATTGGGTTTTTAGAAACTTGATCCTGAGTTTTCTGGACATATATTTGTGATTGTTAATACATTTTCAAAGAGATTAAGAACCTCTACTTAAGCTTATGATATTGCTCCCCATAGTATGCAAGATGAAAAAAAAAATAATTGCCGTTGCTTGTCGAACGTGGTGTAGATGTCTATCAGATTGATAGGGCAATTGCCAAATTTGGAATGCCTTTGGGTCCATTCAGGTACACTAATATGATATTACTTTGTTCGACCTTGGCGTCTAAAATTTCCTAATATGTTAGATTGAACTAGCTTCATATCCATGTACAGATTGTGTGATCTGGATGGTTTTGGGGTTGCGATTGCAACTGGTTCACAATTTGTTCAGAATTTTCCTAAGAGAACCTATACATCAATGCTAATTGAATCATGCTGGAGGATAAGAGAGCAGGTAGAATTTTCTACTGCTTTAAAATTTTGTGCACAAATATTGTAGACCTACGGAGGCAATAGTTAAGAGAGCGGATAGGATAGCTTTGCATAGCAATGCTCCAGGGAAGGGAAGACCCAAATTGACATTAGATGCGGTAATGCGCAAGGATTTAAGTCTACTAGGGCTAAGTGAGGAAACAGCACTTGACAGAACTCTTTGGAGGAAAAGGATTCATGTAGCCGACCCCAGTTGATCTGGGACACAAGGCTCAGTTTGGTTTGGTTTGGTTTGGTTTGGTTTTAAACCAAGCTTTTTGAAACTACTTTTGCTATGTACCTTAAAAATGATAAATCACATCAACGTCATTTGAGGTTTCTGATAAATATACTCTCCCAGTAATTTAAAAAATTACTCTGAACTAATTAGATTACAAACGGTTTATTGGTTGCAACCAGTTTGATTAATTTGTTTGTGATGTGGGTTTGAACTCGATTATTTATAAATCTTTTTACTAGGTTGTGTAAGGTTTTTAATTAAATGCAATATGAATTAGACATCACTTACTCGAGAAAAGAAGAATAGAATCAAACCCATGCACTTAGTTGAGCATATTTTTTGATCCAACGTAGTTTAGTCATTACAACGAATTTACAATTGTTGTTGCCACAAAAACAAATGGGCACTCATTAAATTTTTCATGACACCGAATCACGTAGCAAGTAATTAATACAACATAAAATAATCTCAAACTTTTAACTGTTTGGATGGCACTAGTAATATACACTTCTCTTCCTCATTCAACACGTTGAGACTTATCCTTGGGACATCGAGACGGGAAGGAAAAATTTGCTTCAGCTTCTGCACAACATCTTCCCATTCCTCAACTGTCCTCTTATCAAATAGAAAAGAACCAAATACCTCCAGAGCAAAGGGTAATTCCCCTCCAATAAGAGAGACAATTTGTTGAGACAAACTCACGAAGGGTTCAGAGACTTTTTTACTTCTTGATGCATGGTAAAGGAAAAGGTCTAGTGAATCGGAGAAACTCAGTTCTCTCACCTCATACATGTCATTCACATAGTGGGCAACCATAAAATCTCTATCTCTTGTAGTAATAATTACTCGACTTCCTTCATAAAACGACTCTCTCTTGGCAACCAATGCACCAAGTTGGCTTTCATTGTCAACGTCATCTAAAACAATAAGGACTCGCTTCTGATAAAGTATCTTTTCAATTTCAATTTTTCCAGCAGTAGCATCATCTACTTGAGATGCACTTCCAAGTGAAAGATCATCGAGGAGTTTGCTCTGAAGAGAAATTAAACCATTTTGTTGCATAAACATTTCTCTAACGTTGGAAATGAAACTGCGGTGTTCAAAGTGAATGACAAGTTTATTGTAGACAACCTTAGCAAGGGTTGTCTTGCCAATCCCACTCATTCCATGAAGCCCCAAAACTCGTACATCGTTCGTTTTAATATCTAACAATCTCAGTACTTCCTCAAAATGAGAATTCAGCCCCACAACATAGGAAGACACGCCTATTGGAGTGTTGCTTATTTCAACCAATATCCTTCTGACTATTAATTGAATCAACTCTGGCTCTTCACTGCCATTAGATGTAATATTGAGTACACAGTAAATGCAAAAACATAAAACAGAAAAGGGGAAAAATACACTAAAATGTATAAGCAAGTTTTAACAATCAAAACCTTTCAGGTTAACTTAGTGGTTAAGGCTTGGAATATATGAATTTGTTCCCTCAAATCTTATGAGACCCATAGGCCACTACCTAGGCGCCCAGTTATTGGGCTCCCCAATAGGAACCCGTTTAGATATACGTGATATATATTATTTTCTTCTGAATGGTACAAGATTGTGTTATCTCTATGCTTGATCATGAGTTTGAAACTTGCTGGTCAAATGTTTTCGGTTATGACATTAAAATTCAAATGAAGGTATTTTTTAGGTTATGGTATTATAATTGTAATCATTTCAAGACGCAATCAGGATTGAAATCAAAGTAAGCTTATATCAATTATTTACTCCTCCACTTTTCTGCCAGTGAAAGTTTGTACTTTTATATTTTTTTTTTCAAACTTGATTTAGTTTTTGGCCTAACGTTTTTATTAGATTATTTTTGTCTTTATTAAAATTTGCATTTATTCATTTTAGGTAGATTTTTTTAAATTATTGGTTCATCTCAATGAAAGGTGTTAGAGAAATAAAAATATGAATTTTTTTTTCTAAAACTTCACAAACACAAAAATAATCTAAAAAACATGTATATTTTAAGCTTATAATCTAAAAGATATTGAGTATTATATTTTATTTCACGACTTTTTGTATAATTTTTTTATATTTTTTTTATCCGTCTCAACAAGAAGATTAAAAAATCATAAAAATATGGACTAAAATTGAACAAATTAGAGGGTCAAGACTCTATAAGATGGGGTAAATTTTAATTAAGATTAATCATGCCAATTTTATCCGATATTCAAGTTTAATAATCAGTATATGAAGGTTTCAAAAAAATAAACTGAAAACAAGTTGAAATTGTCTTGATTAGAGGCTTCAAAACATAAAAAAAATACGAACCAAATTTGGAAAAAATAAAAGAATATAAAAATAATCTAAAAACATGGTCCGTTTTGACTTATTTTTTCATTTTTAATATTTGTTTTTAATTTTTGGATATAATTTTATACTCTTTAAATTTGTTTCGTTTAGACGAACTAATAATCTATAAAAATTGAGACAAAATTGATAAGTGTTTTTGTAGATTATTGATTCATCTCAACGAGGAATTTTTATAAAAGTAAAATTATATGAACCAAATTTGGAAAAAAAATACAAAAAAAGTAAACAATAAATTTTTTTTTAATTTTTTTTTCATTTTCGCGAGGCAAAATTAACAAACTTAAAAATTTAAAAATGACAAAAAAAATGCGAATGAGTTAGTTTAATTTTTTTGGTTCTTCAAGATTTTTTTCGCGGTGCAAGATTTTTTGAATTTGGCAAGACGTGTTTTGTGAAAAAATATATCCTAATAGAAAAAATTTAAATATAAGTCTCACTATTTTTTTTTGCAATGGATTAATAATGTATACATAGTTTCCGTATATAATATACATGTAAAGAAATGAAATGAAATTAATCAAATAGATAAAGTCAAAAAAAATTAATACAATTCATCATTTAAACCTTGAATAAGAGAAAATAATTGAAACATGAATAAAAAAAAAGATAAACTAAATTAAAAGTCATCATAATTATTTTGTGAGATAAATTAAAATGTATATGTGCTTTCATTATGTAAAATATACATAGAAAATAAAAATATAACAACATACATTAAGTGGTAAATATAATTTTTGTAAAAAAAATAGTTGTCAAAATATAGGATGCATATTTATTTGCACAAACTTGATCAAAAATAAATAAATTATAATAAATATAGTTATATAGCACACATATATCATATGTAAATATTATTATATAATATAATATATACACATATATAGACCAAGTATATACAAAAAAGAGGGATAAAAAGACCAATAATGGTATTCTGTAGGAAGTCAACAACAGGGAAAAAAATAGTATAATAGTTTTAAAATTAGGAGAAGTGAGTGCAGTTTTGAAAGCTTATTCCAAATTTTAAAGTAATCTCCGAGTATCAAGTATATATGTATGACTACCTTCTCTCCACATTAATTATTCCAATTCATGCGAACAAGGGGATTTATACAATATCACATTTATAACAAAGGATTGATCATAATTGAATTTCCCTTCCGGTAACATCGGAATTAAGAGAGAGGAGAGAGAAGTACCTATCTTTAATCACCCAACCAGAGAATCCACCTGCCTTTTCCATGGCAGCTCTCCACCGCACGACCTTCTGTGCTCCAAATCTCCACTCGAGCCTTCGAAAGTCCTCTTCAAATGGTCCTTTCTGCTGCCGGACGTCGGAGGGGTCGACGTGGAAGAACACGGGTAGAAGAAGTCGCTGGCAATCGCAGATCATTGCGAGCTCCTCGAGACACCACCGAGAGGAGGCGTATCTGTGGGAGATGATGGCGACAGAGGCTGCCGAGTCCTGGATCGCGTTGATAAGGCTCGACTCGATCTCGTCTCCTTGTGTTATGCCGTCGTTGTCTCGGAAGGTTCGCACACCTTGCGCTACGAGAGAGTTGTAGAGCCGGTCGGTGAAGCTGTAGCGAGTGTCTTCCCCTCTGAAGCTCAGGAACACGTCCCACCGGTGCCTGAACACCGGTATCTTTAACGGCGCTTCGCTGCTTTCCGCCTTAAAGTCTGTACTATCAACTTTTGTATATACACACATAACTGCAAATGAATGTATGTGTATATATAGAGAAAGAAGAAAGATGCAGAGAAGAATAAAATGCGGACGTGTTCGTACACGAGAGAGAGAGAGAGAGAGAGAGAGAGAGAGAGAGAGATGGTGTTGGAGGTGATGAAGCAGTAGGCTAAGCTTATATTTAAATAGCAGGGTCGGGTCGGGGTAAAAAAAAGAAGGGGGGAGAGAGGAATTTCATTTTGTGAGACAGAACGGAGGAGGAGGAGGAGGAAGAAGAGAGAGTGTGAGGGGTTAGGGTGAGAGGGAGAGGAGAAGCCATGTTCATCGTTGTTGAAGAAGAAGCCCTACAGCAATTGGAGGAGTACAAGATCAGCAGATTAGGTGCTGTGCTTTGCCACCCTGAAGGCTCTGTAACGTAGAGCTGGAACTTTTTAGTTTTAGGAGCAACCTTGTTGTGACAAAATTGCACGGTTCATGTGCGAACCGGTATTATGTAGAGGCTTGGTGATGGTTTCTCACCAACAGTTGCTCTTAACATCGTAATCTCTTCACGTCGTAATCTCTTAAACATCGTAATCTCACTTGTTGTTCAAAAGTCAAAACGATTAGTTTACTATTTCTATCCATCTATAAATAATTGCAACAAACACAACGAATTTACACAACACATCAAAACGACGTAGTTTCAGTAAGAAAAAAAGACCAAAACTTAATCTATTTTTTTTTTCCTTAATGAACCATGTTGTTTTGATGTATTATGTATTGTGTTGTACAAATTTATTGTGTTTGTAGCATTTTTATCCATCTACCGCTTTCTTTAGATGGGCCCATTTATATTTTCCTTTTTCTCTTTCTTGCTACTTTCCAAATCCCCGACCCACCTCCCTCTATTTTCTCTGGCCATTATATTTCAATCCATCGCTTTCTTTACTCTGTACTGTACATGGCCGCTTGCATTTATGTAGGATACATTTGGGCTGTGTGCGTATCTGTGACACCTATATTAATTCACGGGATATTAAATATTTAGTCTTATTTATAAGAGATATTTAGTGTTTCATTTTGTACATTTTTAAAAGTTAATTTGTAATCCTATTTTTAAAAAACTATCCGAATTACCCTCAAAATTTATTTATCCTAATTTCAGCATTTTTCTTTCTAAGGAAAAAGGATTGATTCAAACATTTCCTTATTAGTCTAAATCAATCCATTCCTCCTCAAGATGACCATTTTTCGCGTTTTGGCTTTACCATTTCAACTATCAGATACCAACATTAAGAGGGAAATGACATTAATTATTGTAAATTCTTTTATAACTCTAAGGGTTTTAATTCTTTATTGATTGTCAATTTACATATCATGGTAAATTTGCATATCATTATTAATTTATGCATCACGAATAATTTACTATATTTGCGATAGTAACTTACATGTCATGGTATATTTGTATCATTATGGTAAATTTCTACAACTCTTTGACGATGATCAATTTTTATATGGTAAATTCCCCAATCTCATGGACAGTTTACTATATTTTGCGATAGTAACTTACGTATCATGGTATATTTGCATCATTATGGTAAATTCCTATAACTATTTGACGATGGTCAATTTGCATAGGATAAATTTTTCACGCTCAAATCGGATACTATAAAAAAAAAGTTGACCATCCTCAGATTATGGTAAATTGTCAGAACATGATTAATTGCATATCATCCAGAGAAGAGCTGGCATATCATGTATAATCCACATACTTAAAACGGATACTATAAACTAAGAATGGCAAATAAAAAGGTTTTCACTCATCGTGTAATCCGAACAATCTTTGAAAAAAATTCTTCAGGTTTGCCGATAAGATCTTCATCCTAACTTGCAACACTCAGTTTTCAATAATGAAGAATATAAAGTGACGGCTCTATGTGATACCTGATGAGTAATATAAGAACAGAATTTTGTGTGATCTTGTGCAAAAAAATAAAAATATGATCAATATTTCAGCTAATCACTAAGATTTTATGAGATTTCGTTCAAAAAATTCAAGGATATGATAAAGATTCCAATGAACCACTAAGATTCACTGAAAAATCAAATATTCAGTAGAAGATTCTGGCCAATTAGAAATTTCGGCAAATACAATATTCTGTAGCATGCATAAACATGGAAGATTTACTGGAAAATCAAATATGAGTCAAAAATTCCGGCTGATTAAAGACTCCGGTAAATATAATATTCTGTAGCATACACATGAAAGATTCACTGAAAAATCAAATACTCATTTTATGGTCATTGTTATTCATTTTATTTCAATCAATGTACAATTGGTCTCTAGATGGTAAACTAACACTCGAAAATAAGGGCAAAAGTGTCAAACCATGTAAAAATGGAAAGAAAACATAAATTGAAAAAGTGTATGAGATGAAACTCTAAACTGTAAAGGTAAATAGGATTCTGATTTAATTTACCCTTAATTCATTACTTTTTTCTGTCATAAAATTCACTTTTTCACTCCTAAGTTTAAATAATTTGCTTAGTTAATAAAATATTTTCCGTAATTGTTTACTCCAGTAAGTAGTAGTCAAGTAATCAAGGTAACAAAATTCTAGACAAGAATTAGTCACTTATTATATATTTTTATATAATTTATTTATTATATATTGATTGATATCTTGGAAAAGATGATTTTATTTAATTATTTCATCTTATATGTGTAGGACTTCCAAGGCAAGGTGGAAGAATATTAACATCATAATTATGAGACTTAAATTTGTTATTCTAATTTTCATACAGAATTTGTTAGATTTAATTATGTATCGTGTTTGATTAATGGTGTGTATAATATATATTTTTTTTCTATTTAAAATATTAAAATATCATTTGATTTTCTATTTGTATTAATAGAATATACTTTTGTACATCCCGAGCATAGCACAAGATTTTTGCTAGTAAATAGACTTATTCTTATATAAAAAAGATTTGGTAAACAATTTCTTATAAATAAATAAGTATATAATCATATCAATTTTTATTATTCATAACATTGATTTTTTTTTTTTTGTAAAAGTATCACCTCTTTTTTTAATTTTTGTTTATTTTTTATAAAATATATTTAATAATATAAAATTTAAAATTATACGAAAATTATATTTCTATAACACAAAGTTATTATTTATGAGCTTGTAAATCAACTATATTATTATCCTAAAGATGTGCATGGATTAAATTGAGTGAGTTGATATTACATTTTAATCAACTCAGACGTTAATATTTTTTCTACTCGTTGTAATATCATTTATCTTTAAAAAATTTACAAGTTGACTAATTTTTTAGATCGTTTTAATTTAGTCAGTTAAGTTGGTTGGCTGTTAAAAATAAATCTAAATAAGATAAAATAGAAAGACAAAAGATTAAAAAAAAATTCTTTAGAATATTTTATTTTGTTTAAAAATTTAAAATAAAAGACATAAAAATGCCATCTAATGCTAAGAAATAAGAATAAGAGCAGCGAAACTGAGAGATTATACTAGTTATCTTTGAATTTTGTTAGGCGGGCATTATTTATTCTTATAATGTCTTTGTGATGGATCGAATTGGATAATATACGAAGTACTAAATTTTATTTGGATTCATACTCATTTCTCGAAGTTAAATTAGATAAAAATCTTAATTATGCTATGAATTTACAATTTTTTAATTTTATAAAGATTAAAAAGTTATCTTAATTGAAATTTTTATAAGCATCTTAGCTAGGTTTTTAAGTAGTTCATTGATAATTTATTCTTAACTAATATAAAATTCAATTAATAAATATCATATTTTTTATTTTTTTGGGTATATTTTTGAATATTAAGTTGAACTTTTTTTTATTTTTTATTATAGGTAGATAAGTATTACAGTAAATAATTTTGTAAAAATCTTATTTATTATGTTAAAGTGATGGATAAAGTGATTCATAACAGACAATCTCTCTTTCAAAAGTTATTCTTATTTACTTTAAACTATCACGGTTCTTGAATTTTGATATTTTATTTTAAAATTTTTATAGATGAGTTGAATGAATACTTAATCAAATTAATTTAGTTATTAAGATATTAAATTTAATATTTCACTTAAAAAGAATTTAGAATAAAATATTAAAAATATTTCAAATTGCGCATGCTACGAAAACTATTTGATTTATATTACATTATTGCGATTAGAATTTCATATAATTTTAATATATATATATATATATATATATATATATAGAGAGAGAGAGAGAGAGAGAGAGAGCTTCTAATGAGGGATCTCTCATTTTGCTAAAATGAGGATCTCCTATTTCTTGATTATTTTTTGATGATCTGAACCGTTCAATATTTTTAAAACATGTTTTTAAGGCTACCCACTAGAGATCGGCTGAAAAAAATACGGAGAAGAGCTTGATCCAAGCAGTTTCTCGTAAAACTGTTTCTGTCAGCATTTATAAAAAACTGTTTAAATCAAACCCTTCCCGATATTTTTTTAAGCCGATTTCTCGTGAGTACCCTTAAAAATATATTTTAAAAACATTGAAAGGTTTAGATCATCAAGATATAATCTAAAAATAAAAATTTAATTTTATACTTCTCGTGTAGAGTACAACTTTTTGCTAGTATCTTCTTATTTGACATTGTTGTTTAGTTTCCACCCCCACTCCTCATACGTGCATGATGACGAAATGTAACGCCCACTTTCCTGGTGCCCGACAATTATTTTGGAGTTGGAGATGGTTGAACTCATGTTCAACTACGTTCAAATCAAGACTAATTTGATTAAAAAAAAAAACAAAAGGGTAAATTACACTTATATATGCCTTAGGTATCTTACAGGGTAACTTACACCAGCATATGTCCTTCCACAATTTTGCTACACGTACAATAGTAAGCATAACACCAAATACAACACGGCCAAAAACGACGTCGTTTTATTTAAAAAAATACAAAATTGAAATTCTGGGTCACCTCTTCTTCCCCAAATCTAGGTCAGCCTCTCTGGCTCTCACGCTTCTCTCTCTCTCTCTCTCTCTCTCTCTCTCTCTCTCACGCCTCTCAATATCGTAGACTCCCTGGTGGCGTCTGCTCCGGTCGTATTCGGATCCGAGGCAACGACAACGTCTAGTGGTGTTGG
Organism: Arctostaphylos glauca; assembly: GCA_019985065.2. Lineage (NCBI taxonomy): Eukaryota > Viridiplantae > Streptophyta > Magnoliopsida > Ericales > Ericaceae > Arctostaphylos > Arctostaphylos glauca. The sequence goes on along the minus strand of JAHSPW020000014.1, from coordinate 17,198,834 downwards.
AGTCTGGCCACCCGCAGACCGTTGAGTCGATCCTCCGAAAACCCCTGCTCTGTTACATATAATTGGTTCATATATGTTTTCCGCTTCAGCAAAGACTTTAGTTTGCGAATTTGGGCACCAAAATCTTCAATAGCGACTTACAGATCCGGAGGCGATTACTCTCTCCGAAATGGTAGTCTCTCTGTCTCTCATTAGTGACTACAGATAAGCTTCAAACTTATCATCCGATATTATTATTTTTGGAAGAAATGAGGAAAAAAATAAAATGGATCAGTAATGTCCCCCACCCCAACTTCTCTTGATACTTTTCTAGAGTGGAAATGATAGGGAGATAAGCGAGGGTGGCCCAATAAGATAGCCCACCAGGACATCTAGGGCCCCTCACAAAGGCCCAAAATTAAGATCCCTTATTATTTTTTGTTCTTTGATAAAAGGCCCAAATATTTAGCCCAACTACTTTACAAACTAGAGCCCCATTAAAAAATGACCTAATTGATTAGTTTTTAGCCCAATTGTTGGATTTAAAAGATAAACTTTCAAAAATAAAATAAGAAGTAAAAACAAAGATGGTATAGTGATTTTGTTTCATTTTGTATCTAATTAGGTCTTACAAAAATAATTTTAGGTCTCGTTTGGTTTGATTCGCATTACTTGTTTGTTTAGCATTTAATATTTATATATATGCAATAAGCCAATCAATGAATTAAAAAATCGTTTGACTCGCAGTTGCTTATTATCTCTTTCTTATTTGAAAATAATAAGCAAAGAAGTAACAAATGTTCTCATATATTTTAATAGTTCTTACTTTTTTATCCTTTTGACAAATATTCTCATATTTTCGACTAAAATTTTTAGTTTTTTTTTTTTGATCTGAATGTATTACCGAAATAGTTAAAAAAGAAAAACTTGAAAAACAAATCACTTAATGAGCATATGATTTACTAATATCATTTTTAACCTTTCAATTTTACCATTAAATACACACTAAATGGGTAAATTTATTTAAAAAAATAAGTTAATTTAAGTTTTTTTGTCAAAGCAAGCCTAAATAGTGTACTAAAGATCTTTGTTAATAGTATTACTATATAAATATCGCACATCACTAAAATATACAAAATAAATTTGTATAAAAACTTGACTTTTAATTTGAATCAACTAAATGTAAAATATCATAAATCTACTTTATGTCATAAAATTCTTATTGATAATGTTATTTTGAAAATAATTTTATTGTTTATTTTTTTAAAAAAATATTTAAAGTCTAATTTTATAATTTTACCTAAGGCCCTGAAAATCTCAAGACCGGCCCTGAGATAAGCAATCCATCACTTCTCTACACTTTGCTAACATCTATGTACTTTCTTATTCATCCAAACATGTTAATGAGGTTTCTCAAATCGTAGCCAGTTTTGGGCTAACCCAACAAAAAAAACCATAACTTTGGGCCTCCAAAATTTTTATTAATGTTTTGGGCCTCCAATTTCATATACTCACATAGGAGTGAGACCTGCATAAAAATTAAGTCAGCCTGAAGTTTTTGATGCCTCCCTAGTTTTACTTGAACCTTGATCTTCCTCAAATTCTGAATTTTGCATGTCGGATTGTTAAATGATTTGGGTTTTCAAATTATGTATAGAGACGAAATCAGGATTCAATGTTGGCGAGGGGACGAGATTTTTTTTTGAAAAGGAAGGGGGCCGAAATATATAAGAAGGGGGAAAAAAGACATTCAAATAGAAGTGATCAATTTAAAAAATTCAATTTGTGCTTCACCAATCTCAAAGCTGACTCTGCCCTTCTCTTGTCATTATTTTCTCTCTTCTTAGTATTAAGTACACTAATTAAATTAGGGGTGACGGAGGGATCATAGTATTCGAGCCGTTCTTTTATGCTCTTTCCCAATCACACGTGCGAGAACCCGGTAAAATGCGTTATACGCGATAGGCAATAGAAATATAGAATTAAGATCAAATCATTGATATAGTTGTGATGATCACTAGAAGAATTTTGCTATTAAGTTAAAACTCAACAAAAAGTTTCATTAATCAATGATCATAGTTCCATGCAGAATCCGTAGCAACTAGATAAGTATGCCTCAAGTGTTGACACAACCTCTTTCTCATTCTCTCTCTCATTATAACGTGAAAAGAAACACCTATTGGTAGCTGAATTGCTATTCGGAACAACTGATCTCAGAGCTAATTGGTGTAAATTTAGTGGGTTTTCCAAAATAATAGAATTTGAATGGTTCTTCGAGTCCATATATTGGGTTGCCATCGTTCACCAAACATCCACCCTCTACTTTCCTAATAACTTCAGGCTTCAATTGCCCAAAACTATTGAACCCATCGCAGCTTACCACCAGATCAGATTGAGTGCATATACACTTGTTACTAATCACGACTTCCAACTCTGGGATTCCCTTCACTACACGTCCTGTTTTTACTACCTCTATACTGACCGAAGATAGACTACATTGTGCATAACCTGCATATATATCAAAAAATAGAAACTTGATCATAAGTCAGAACAAAAAACAGACAATGAATTAGACATTTAAGTATAGATTCAGATCTAGATGCGTCCGATACATGTGAGTCTCGTGAAACGTTATAGGACACAAGTGATCTAACAACTCTGAATACATTTATAGAGAACGAAAATAAGATGATAGGGTAATTTACCTTGTGCAGTCAAGAAGAGGACAACAATGAAGGCAAAGAAAACCTTAACAAGTGCTGCCATTTTCTTATCTCTTACTAGTAATGGGTTTTGAGCGATCTTATAACTTTTGTTTTGCATATGGATGGTCTCTGAGTTGCTGCTCATTTATATAGTGACAGAAGAGGATCAACAAAATCCTTTTCTTTAAGGTTTCTGATTCTTATGTTTATATTAATATCTTGCCCATTAACATGGTTACCAAATTGTCATGGATTTGCAAGTACTACTACTAATGCAATTAATCTATCTAAGAATCCTTCTTGTTTAGTGGACCTCACCTACAAATAACTTTGATTACGACGGACTTAAAAATTAAATTAGGTTGGGCCATCTTTTTGTAAGTAACAAGAGTTTATTTTCATAATAGACTGACGAGATCATACAGAATTTGGACATTCATTACCACCTACAAGAGTAACTAATGCATATTGTTTTAAAAATAATATAAAAAAAAAGTATAAGAGATCTAAGTTTTCAACGATAAAATTTTGAAATTAAATTTTTGGAATTGACCACTATGTGCTTTTAAAATGAGATAATTGTATTGATAGTCTCTCAAAAGTTGTATATTAATGATCGTTAGAATGCATATATTCAAGAATGAAACGTCTAGAGTAGACAACGTAATTTATAACCCACCAGTCATAATCAACAATCGTTGAAGAGCCAAATACAAGAAAAAATATAAACCTTACGTTTTAAGTTGTTCAGTTATGCAAGTGTAAAAGTCATGATATGCTTAAAATTAATAGAGGATTTACACAATTATTAAAATATGAATATATGAAATAAATTTTAAAATTTTGAGCCGGGTCCATCGCTTATTTGGTAGGATTTAAAACTACTTTTTAACACTGAGAGAATGCAGTAGGACTTGAGTTTTGGCATCAAGTAGGTGCGATGAGATCTCTTGTATGTGCAGTGTTGAGGGTAATATTGTTTCATGATGGGTATGTAGATTAACATATATGTGTATTTTTTAAAATAATCAATGCATTTAATTAGCTATCCAAAAGAATTGAATTTCACATATAAAAGAGTTTTAACACATTATATAAATGGGATTTTTATATGTTCTCTTTTTTGGTTGGTGCAACTTTATATCCCAGCCTATACGTGTCATTTAAGATTGCGAGGAGGAGGATTTGGAAAATCAAAGGAAAATCAAACTTTATTTTCAACTTTAGTAAGGGTATAAGCCTCGATCTCCTTTATAGATGGTAACAGGACGGATTGAGAGTAGATATCACGGTTCCTGTTTTCGTTCCCAATCCCCGTCCCCGCCACAATTCCAGACGGATATTTTTTCACCCCAAACCCTGTCCCAAACGGGGAATGAAGATCTCCGAATGGGAAATGGAGATCCAAAAAAAAACAGACTAATTTTTTGAATTAAAAAAAAGGTCATATTATGAACTACGTTAAATTGTAATGGGTTCTCATTTCCATCAAAAAGAGAATAGAAGGGAATGCATAAAATTATGCATCCATACGGTTCAACAATAACTAAAATTATTTACTTTTTAACAACTAAAATATTGTCAAAAAATAATAAGTAATTAAAATAATAATAAAGGGTAAATGAATAATAGTTTAAGAAAAAACGGGTAGGGGCTGGGTGGGGATCGGGAACAGGGATACTCGTTGCTGAATCTCACTTGTTCTTTGATTTTTTTTCAAACTCATCCTCAAATTCTACTCGATTCCCAAAAAAAATCTGAATCCTCACTCTTTCGGGACAGAAAACGGGACGGAAGCAATCGGGTCAAGGAAAATTGCCATCCCTAGTCTCCTTTCTGGCGTCCTCTATAGCCTTCCTCTCATTTGAAAGCTATTTTCAGTGCTGCCACATGCTGGATGATGACATGCCGGACACTAGCCATATGTTGGCTCGCCTGCAAGTTGAAGAAGCAAGTGTTAGAATTTTAACATTGAAGCTCCAAAGAAAACGTATAGGGCTTACCTTTATTTGGTGCCGGATCATATATGTGTAGATGGCCTCGAGGTCTTTCAGCACATTCTTTGCATCTTTGGAAAGCAGTAGGGCGTCTAGAAGTGAAACCGTCCTACTGCTTTTTAAACTCGAAGTGACAAGACATATGACAATGAGCACTTGACACGTGGCATCAATCAACGACGCATCATTTTGTGTGATTTGTCCTTTCGTCTGACAGTGAACACAAAGGGGTCGCCATGGGAACCGGCTAGCTACACGATGATAGCTTTTTGCATGTGGTTAGTGTACGAAATGTTAGAGATTAATCCAGCCAATCACAACATTCAACCCTCTCATCGGCCTTTTATAACCGAGCAGAGAAGTTGAGGGATCTCCTTCTGCCATCATGGATCCTCAACCTAGTTTGCTTCGCATGGTGTGGAACTAGTCCGTTTTCGAGCACAAGACCATTGTGTGGGTTGGGCCGATCATTGAGATCAATACGACCATGGCACAATAACTTTGCAATTCTTTGTAACCGACTTGTGCTTGGCATTGCCAAATGGATTACATCTTTAACACTCGGTCACATCCCGTCTCAAATCGAAAGTCTACATGGGTGGTCTTGGATATATAATGAGACAGGTTTACTACTATTAATAATTTGGACTTAAGCATTTTGGGCCATATGATAAGACTCCAGTAAGTTATTGGGTCAGCAGTATACATGAGGCATTACACTCGGTGAATCCAACATGGTGTCAAGAGAACGGAAGTTAATTCAGACGTGGTGGAGAAGAGGCAGTTCGGCGAGGTGACATGGTCTACGATGCGGAGTTCCCAGACATCATGGGTGTGCACCCTAGCAGTACCCTATATAAGGTAATGAGTCATTCAGGCAGGTACGCGCAACTATTCACACTCAGAGCCTTTCGGTTATGCCATATCTTTCAGGAACTAACTTAAGCATTAGTGCCTTTTAGCTATTTTTCACCGGTTCACACTAATTAATTGTTTCCTTTTACGATTCAGGCAAGAAAAACAAGCAATTGAGAGAAAGATTCGCCGAGTTTCAAAATTCCATTGTGAGAAAAGATGAAAGAATTATAGGGAAGTAGCAATCCATCACTTCACTACACTTTTACTTACATCTTTCTACTTTCTTATTCTTCCAAACATGTTTAATGAGGTTCTCAATTCTTAGCCGGTTTTGGGCTAAACCCGAAAAAAAAAAACCCAAAGCTTTAGGCCTCCAAATTTTGATTAATGTTTTGGGCCTCCAATATAATAGGCTCGTATAGGAATGAGACTCGCATAAAAATTAAGTTAGCCTGCCTAAAAATTCCAAGTAAGGCTGAAACAATTTTCGTACAGATTATTTTGATCTATTCATTTACTTGATGTTTTCCGTAGCCCTAGAAGAAGAAGAACGCTGATTTTAAGAATGAGTGATTGTTTTTCTCCGATCCTTATTGTCCAACCTGAGAGCGGACAACTAATGCGTTTCACTTATTGAGTAAGGTTCTATGACGGTCCGTGACCGCTAGATGCCGAAAGCATCCTTAAAAGTGATCTCATAGTTATTACGGGATAGAAATGATGAAATTGGTCCATAGATTTTTCTTCCTTTTGCCGCATTTCTTTTGCCCTTGAAGTTTTGGTGCCTCCGTAGCTTTACTTGAACCTTGATTTTTCTCAAATTTTGATTGTTCTTGAATTTTGCATATCGGATTGTTAATTGATTTGGGTTTTTGAATTTATGTCTCATATAAAAGTTTAAATGTTGTTCTAAAAAAGAAAGAAAAAAAAAGACATTCGAATAGAAGTGGTCCATTTAAAAAGTTGCTCTTGACATTCTTTCTCTTTTCTCAATATTTAAGTACCATAACTAAATCAAGAGTTAGAGTGCGATCATACTATTCTAGCCGTTTCTTCATGCTTTTTCCTAATCACCTGTGTGAGAACCCGGAAAGATGCATTATACGCGAGAGCCAATAAAATGTACAATTAAGATCAAATCACCGATACAATTGTGATGACTAGAAGAATTTTGCTATTAAGTTAAAACTCAACAATAAGTTTTATTAATCAATGATCATAGTTCCACACAGAATCCGTAGCAACAATATAAGTATACCTCAAGTATTGACGCAATTCTTTCTTATTCTCTTTCTCTCATTACAACGTGAAAAGAAACACTTATTGATAGCCGAATTGCTATCCGGAACAGCTGACCTCAGAGCTAATAGGGGTAAATTTAGTGGGTTCCCCAAAATAATTGAATTTGAATGGTTCGTGAAGTCCATATATCGGGTTGCCATCATTCACCAAACATCCACCCTCTACTTTCTTTATAACTTCGGGCTTCAATTGCCCAAAAGCATTGAACCCATCACAGCTCACCACTAGATCAGATTGAGTGCATATACACTTGTTGCTAATCACGACTTTCAACTCTGGGATTCCTTTCACTACACGTCCCATTTTCACTACTTCCGTACTGACCGAAGATAGACTACATTGTGCATAACCTGCATATATATCACAAAATAGAAACTTGATCATAAGTCAGAACAAAAAAAAAACAATAATCCTTGTATATAGACATTTGAATACAGATTTGGACCTACATGTGTCCGATATATGTGAGTCTCGTGAATACATTACAGAATACCAGTATATTAGACAACTCCGAATATATTTGTGAAAGAAAAAAAGAGAGATTGATAGGTTAATTTACCTTGTCCACTCAGGAAGAGGACAACAAGAAAGGCAAAGAAAACCTTAACAAGTGCTGCCATTTTCTTATCTCTTACTAGTAATGGGTTTTGAGTGATCTTATAACTTTTGTTTTGCATATGGATGGTCTATGAGTTGCTGCTCATATATATAGTGATAGAAGAGTATCCGGAAAATCCTTTCATTTACGGTTTCTAATTCTTATATTTGTATTCATATTTTGCTCATTAACATGTTACCAAATTGTCATGGATTTGCAAGTACTACTACTAATGTCTTGTTCATTGTAATTATATACTCTGCCTAAAAGAATCTTTCTTGTTTAATGGACCTTCCCTAAAAAATAATTTTGGTTGCGACGGGCTTAGAAATTAAATTAAATGGAAGCATCTTTTTGTAAGTAACGGAAGTTTATTTTCATAATAGATCGTGATGAGATAATACCGAATTTGGACATTCATTATCATATCTACAAGAGTTACTAATGCATATTGTTTTGCCGAGCAAAAAAAAAGCATATTGTTTTAAAAATTATTTGAAAATAAGTACAAGAGACCTAAGTATTCAACGATAAAATTTTGAAATTATATTTTTAGAATTGACCTCTATGTGCTTTTAAAATGAGATAATTCTATTGATAGCTTTCAAAAGTTGTATGTTCATAACCGTTAGAATAAATATTTTTAAGAATTAAACATCTCAACTAGACAACGTAGTTTATAATCCACTAGTGGTAATCAACAATCACTGTAGAGCCAAATATGAGAAAAAAAAATATAAAACTTATCTTTTAGGTTGTTTAGTTATGCAAGTGTAAAAGTTATACGCTTCAAATTAATAGAGCATTTACAGAATTATTAAAACATGAATATATGAAATAAATTTAAAAATTTTGAGCTAGGCCCACCGCTGATTTGGTAGGATTTAAACTTACTTTTTAACACTCAGAGAATGCAATAGGACTTAAGTTTTGGCACCAAGTAGGTGCGATGAGATCCCCTGTAGATGGATGTATAGTGTTGAGGGCAATGTTTCATGATGGGATTGTAGAATAGCATGTACGCGTATCTTTTTTTTTTTTTTTTTAAATAATCAATGCATTTAGCTATAAAAAATTGAATTACACATATAAAAGAGCTTTAACTCAGTATAAATGGGATTTTTATATGTTTTCTTTTGTGGTTGGTGCAACTCAACATCCCGGCTTATATGTGTCATGCATCATTAAGATTGTCTATAATGTTGAGAAGATTTTGGGAAATCAGAGGAAAATTTTACTTTATTTCAACTTCAGTAAGGGGATAAATCTCGGTCTCATTTCGGCATCCTCTACAACCTTCCTCTCATTTGCAAGCTTTCGCTTGGCGATTTTGAGTGCTGCCACATGCTCGATGATGGCATGTCGGACACCAACCGTATGTTGGAGAATCCGGCCAACCACAACATTCAACCCTCTCATCGTCCTTTTATAACCGAGCAAAGAAGTTGAGTAGCTATCGTAGTAGGTCAAACCTGAGGTGTTAGGCTACTACATATGCGGGTCGTGGGTGGGTGCGCCAACCACCGAACCAAAGGACGAAGGAAGGTTCGGTCATCTCCTTCTGCCATCATGGGTCCTCGACCCAGTTTGCTTTGCATGGCGTGCAACCAGTCAGTATTTGAGCGCACGAATATTGTGTGGGTTGGCCGATGATTGAGTGATCGATACGACTAGGGCACACTAGCTTTGCAATTCTTTGTAACCGACTTGTGCTTGGCACATGGATTACATCTCCGATACTTAGAGTGACATCCCGTCCCACATCGAAAATCTATATAGGTGATCTTGGTTATATAATGAGCCATGTTTACTACTACTAATGATTTGAGTTTAAGTATTTTGGGCCATGAGATAAGACTCTAATTAGTTATTGGGCCAGTGGTATATATAGGGCGTTACAGTTGGTGCGTCCAACATGGTGTCAAAGGAAGGGCCAGTTAATTCTGACGTTGTGGAGAAGAGGCAGTTGGACTAGGTGACGTGCAAAGGGCGGAACCAAGATTATAATGTACCTTGAGCTAACTTAAAATTTAATAAAGTATAATACACACACACACACATATCCACTTTATTGCAATTATTTGTATCATTTTTAGCTCTAATACATCATAAACACAATTTTTTTTCCAAATCTACAAAATTTAACACCAAACAAGAGAGACCCACAAGAAGAATCATCAAAATCATCTACCCTGTGTGGTTGTTTTTATAAATTCATTTGAAGTTAGAGCCTAGAGGTCAACCAAGTCTTCTATTAATGTTTCCAGAAATATAGAATTGAATACATTAAAAATTATCACAGACTTTGCCCAATTGCAATCCTTAGATAACTTTCAAGCTTCAACACAAAGAAACACACACAAAAAAAAGAAATACTTTACGCGTCTGTAGTAAAAAAAGACATCTTATTTTTTCTTAATGAATCACCCTTCCTTATATTTGTTTTTAAATAGGAAGAATATTGTGGGTTATTTTAATTAATATGTAGGTAAGATTTTATACTTATTTTTTAATAGAAGAAAATTGTTATGTGATTTTAGTGAAAATTCTGACTCCACTAGCTAAAAGTTTTGTCTGTTATAGTAGTTGCATTGACTGCAAGTCAAGTAGATATATTGTTCTCTATACATGGAGAAACAACATTTGTACCACTCTCCAAATTTCTCTATTTCCTATCTTTAGATGTTGAATACATAAGCATATTTCACTTCGTAGGAAATAAAACATGATGAGTTAAAATAGACCATCAGGGATGGAGCCGGGGAAGAGCT